>OX243969.1:2470000-3670000 GCA_945859745.1 Synanthedon formicaeformis | reverse complement strand
CAAATAATCTATAGTTAGTTCATATGTGCCCACCAGCACGCCGGACAGCCGTGAATATGCAAGCTTAGCATTGAATAAGCATTTGCTTATTCAGTGTCCTACATTAAGTTAACCGTATTTTTAATACGAATTCAAGTCACTGTGTAACTAGCTGCTAAGTGAATAAGATCTAAATAAAACTCCATTTTATTAAATTTACAATTTTTAAAAAGACCTAAGTGATAACTCTCCGAATTAACTAGGTACAAACTGTGTGAATGTGTGTGTGTATATATGTTTGTGAGTTGTGTGTGTAGGAATCAATTAGAGACGCCAAAATTACGAAGCAGATTAAGTTTGTTTAAGGATCTGTCTTTTAATCGAATGGTACCTAACCGGTCAAAAAGTTCATAAATGTCACTAGTGTAGCGAAACAAAATCCAACCAATTAACTGATTGTTGTGGAAATTAACTATGCTATTATGCTAACTTTTTTATAGAAATACTTTTATGTTAGTAACTTTTTTACAAAACCTATAATAAAATTCATGTTTTTTTCCCGCGTTGCAGATGTCAGTCAATGTACACGGATACTTTTTAAGGGCTGTCAATAATGTAGTGTGGTCTAGGTAGACTGTTCAGCGTTTTTCAGCCTCACTCCCAAGTCCCATTGTGGACACATGTGTATAAAACAAAACAAATACCTATGTGAAGCATAATTTTTATTAATAGCTATCACGCGATTAAAAATTATACAAAAATTATAGGTGTGTAGGTTAACTAAGAGATTAAGCGTAGAGCTCAACGTTTTCACAGCGAGATTTTTTTATTTAATAAAATATAAATTATATTTTGTCGACAATCTGTCACTAACTTTTAAAAATAAATTATTGTCTGATGGTTTTATTATGCATTTTTTGTGATTTTACTAACTATCGTCTTAAAGTACTTACTTAAAAACCCACTCCGGCTTGAGAAACAAGTGTGTAATTCTTTTTAGAGCCGAGAAAGTTTCCAGATGGAAACCAATGTTTAAGAGCAAAGCTTCAGTTTTACGGTGAATTCGCTGGGACGTTATAGGGTTATCAAAGGTCAGACAATTGGAAGATAATATATTATCTAAGATGATAACCTTGACATGATAACCTTTATGTTATGTACTTACATAAAGGTTATCTAACTAGTCTACAACTAACAAGAGAAATATTAGTCTTTGTGACTTATGGATTATCGCTTAAACATTAGGCATGTTTGTGGTTCGGTCCACCCCGCTCAAAGGGCAAGGAGGCACCGGGGAGTTTTAGTGGGTATTCCCAGTGCCGCCACGATCAGATGCTGCGCGACCTCACATATCCCTTCCGCCTAGCCGAGCGGTGGGGAATCTGTAAGCGGATTACTCCTCGTAAAAAAAAGGCTTGTTTGTGGTTAACACATTCTTTCAGTATCTTAAATAATAATAATAAAAATATCCTTTTTTTAATGTATTTTGATATTTTTGATTATAAAGAAATTATTATATTTTCAAGTTCTTTATAAATCAAGTTGAGATTAAGACGTGATTAGGCGTATTACATGAGACGCCTCAATTTATTAATCTAGGGTTAAAGTTAAAGTTTATTAAGTTAAAGGGAACTAGATATTTTAGTTTAATTGAATAAAACATGTAAAAATCTTACATTTTTGTTTGTAAGGATGACGCTCCATGTGATGGCTACCGTCGTCTATTAACACAAGCAACACCACAGGTGCTGCAAGTGGACTGCCGACTTTAATAGGATCAAGGATAAGATATAGGGAAATGGGCTATGGCATCCCTTACTCACTCACTGAACAAACACAATATGCTGTTATTAGGACTACGAAACGAAACGACTCTGCCACTAGAAAACACATCCAAATTATTTTCCAAATAAATAATATTTCATTAATTATTATTGTATTCAATAATGTTGAGACATTTTTAGTTTTTATAAATAAGAGATAAATGATGACTACTATTTGGTTGCAGTGGGCGGCTACGGCAAGCGGGAGACCTTTGGCGATTTGCGTACGGAATCTGCCAACAAGATCTACCGATAGTTCCCTGAAGGACGGATTATATCACGAGTATAAGAAACACGGAAAAGTAGTCTGGGTAAAAGTAGTTGGTCAGAATGCCGATCGGTATGCAGTGGTACGCTTTAAGAAGCCGTCCGATGTAGAAAAAGCACTAGAAGTGTCACAAGACAAACTTTTTTTTGGATGCAAGATTTCAGTTGCGCCACACCAAAGTTGCGATGAAGATGCCGACACAGCTAAACCTTATGAGACTGATATAGATGAATACCATCCGAAGGTTGGTTACATTTAGTTTGTTCTATAATATGAGTAGCATTAGCCATGTTAGTTCTAATATTAAATATCTTTTTTAACTTTTTTTTAACTATTATTATCTACCAGACTGGGTGGTGACGGGCCAATGAAAGGTTTAGTTTTTTACATGTAAGAAAGAAAGTCTATGAAACATTATTTAATAATTCAAAATATAAAATGAGCAAGCGGTATTACTTTAGTTCCATTAAAATAAAATATTTAAAACGAATTTTCTCCTAACCCTAGATTTTAGTAAAAATCGTTAGAGCCGTTTGCGAGATCGTCGTAGTATACAAGAATTCCTTGTTAGTATTACGAGTATAATAATAAGATACAGTCATTAATATTTGCGAGTTGTCAGTAGACCAGACCGTTTCTTTTGATGTGTGTTCGCGGATAACTTCGTCGTTTATGAATCGATTTTGATGATTCTTTTTTTATTGGAAAGGATTTACCCCGAGGGTGGTCCCATATAAATTTGGATTAAAATTCCAACCTAAAGAGTAGGAAAACAGGGGATGATTGATTGTTCATTCACTGATTGTAGCGTATGACCACGCATAATTTTTTACATAGTAGTCCGATTTTGATAATTCTTTTTTTTTAATGGATAGGGTATACCTCGAAGTTGGTCTCAAATAAATTTGGAAAACATATTCCTACCCTAATGGTGGGAAAATGGGGGTGATTTATTGTTTACTCACAGATTTTAATGCTGAGTTGAGTATTACAATAAAAAAAAAGTAATCAAAAACTAAGCATGTAGTAAATAGTAGATTATAGCCACAAAAAATTATAAAATAAAAACTTTTTAACAAAAAATTAAATCGCCGAAAAAACTGAAAAGCAAAAAATAATTTTATTTAACCTTAATACATAACTAAAGTTCTTTAACTAACGTAAGTATACCTAAGTAATTTTGAGTCGGCGCCAAACAAGCAAATTTAAATACGTAAAGAGTGATGCGCGGCGGCGACTCAAAATTACTTAGGTATACTTACATTAGTTTAAGAACTTTAGTTAAATAAAATTATTTTTTGCTTTTTAGTTTTTTCAGCGGTTTCATTTTTTGTTAAAAAGTTTTTATAATCCTTCAAAGTTCATGTTCAATAATTGTCTTGACCGCCGTATCTTTCGTGACATGATCGAATAAAATAAATAGATATTTAAAATATAAATAGCCTTATAACATCTACTTTCTTACAAAGTTTTAATATTTTTGTAGTTCAAATAATAAGCTAAACAAAAAAATCACAATACACACTTCTGATTAATTTAATAATGGTATGCTGCAAGCTAGACTGGCCCATGACATAGGCCTCCCCAGGCCCTCCAATCATTGGGTGATTGTGTTTCCAGCATTTCACTGGTCTGCCGGTGAGACGCTGAAGTAACAGATTAAAAAAATGTTCAATTTACAAGACCAGCAATTGGGTTAGTGGTATGCAGTAGTTGATAGTAGCAGGACACGCTATATATCGCGGTCATAAACAGAGTAGTCCGTCAGCATCAGTGTTTCGTTGAGTGTAAAGGCATGCCAG
Organism: Synanthedon formicaeformis; assembly: GCA_945859745.1. Classification (NCBI taxonomy): domain Eukaryota; kingdom Metazoa; phylum Arthropoda; class Insecta; order Lepidoptera; family Sesiidae; genus Synanthedon; species Synanthedon formicaeformis. The sequence goes on along the minus strand of OX243969.1, from coordinate 3,666,128 downwards.
TGCCCATTATTCTATCTCCACTTTATCCGTTATTCTTTAATTTGTCTAAATCGGCAGCACATTTGCCACTCCCTGCCTGTTTCTCCTAAAAGGTGTTTTGTGTGGACATCCTTTCAGTGAAAGATTTTTAACGCGCGATGCAAAAACGGGGCGTTAAGTTTGACGTGTGTGTCCTGTGTATGTGTAATTGTAGCTCCCAAACAGATGTATCGATTTTGATCCGGTTTTTTGTTTGTTTGAAAGCTGACCTGATGAGGATGGTTCTTAGTTATAATTTATGTAGATATCTTCAAGCGTTTGAAAACCATCAGCCTTAACTTGGAAGTAGCCTACTACAACGAATGGATTTCACTAACTTTCGTAAGTTCGATTAATGTGAAATTTGGTATACTGGTACTTCGTAGAATTTCCATGACTTGGTAACCTTGACCTGATGCAGCAGCATGCAATAATCAGCATCTCAACTCCTCAGCAACTTACATCAGATTAGCGAGTTTGGGTTCAATGGAAAATCCTGGGTTAGTTTATAATATTATATGCTTTTCACAGGCGACAAAGACATTATTCATCGGCAATCTGGAGAAGGATGTGACGCAACAGCAACTGAGGGAGAAGTTCAAGCACTTCGGGCGGATAATAGAGATCGACATAAAGAAGGGCAGCAGCGGGGGTGCGGGGTACGCGTTCTGCCAGTACGCGTCGATCTCGAGCGTGGTAGAGGCGATCCGGGTGATGGACGGCGAGTACGTGGGCGGTTCGCGCGTGAAGCTGGGCTTCGGGAAGCCGGTGGCGACGACGTGCGTGTGGGTGGACGGGCTGTCGGAGCACACGGAGAAGCAGGTGCTGGGCGCGGTGGCGCGGTGCGGGGCGGCCACGTCGGTGTGCGTGGACCGCGCGGCAGGCGCCGCCCTTGTGCACTTCGAGCAGGCGGCGGCGGCGGGTGCGGCCGTGCGAGAGCTGCGCCGCGTCGCCGCCCTCGCCTCCACCATGGAGCCCGACCACCCTCGCCTTTGTGTCGATTACGCTTCAAGAGAGTGCCAGGTCGGTCAGTCATATCTTGTCAAACATTTTGATGAAAACTTCTTTACTTACACTGTAGTGATTGTAGGTTGCTACTTTGACCTATTTTAACACAAACAACACTACAGGTTCTGTAGTTCGCCGCTGATCATATTAGAAATAAGGGCTAGGGGCCAGAGCCAACTTTAAAAAGTTCTTTGCCAAGTTTACCCTGCTGGGAATAAAGTTCTCATGGGCTCATGGCTTATAATTAATGTTGTTTTTTTTTAAATACAGGATGCTTTCTATGAGCAACTTGAAAAACATGGAGGATCTGCGGCCTTGGCAAGCTCGGAGAGGTTAAGTGGCGATGTTTCAACTAGATATGCACCAACGACAAGGCACGACTCCCTGAGGTTAGTATTAAGAAAAGTATTAGTAATTTTATTTGGGTTACCCAGACCCAGGGTTATAGTAACACTTACAAAACCAATTAGAATAAATAATTAATCAGAACATAAATACATACAGAACATTTATTGCCTCTTTACGCTTGTACCATCAAGCAAGAGGCCTGCCTGCTATCATAGCCAAACGTGATCGGACTGGCTCTCACAAGATTTTTTCACGAAAAAATTATAAGAATAAATACATATGTATACTTAAATAAAACCTACTGCCAATAACGGACTTAATTTTTTACCATAAAAATAGCTATGAACCCAATACAAAATAAAAATAAAAAATAAAAACATGTAAACAGCAACATAAAAAGTAAACAACAAACACAATTTCAAAGGGAGAAACACGTGTGCAGTGATTGTAATGTATGCGTTCTCGAATGCATGCATGTGTTAGTGGTGTTACACCAAGTTGCAGAGATTTGGAGTGAGCATTCTGTGTAAAAATTATTAGAAGAAAACCAACTGTGCTATTGTTTGGAGAATAGTTTATATGATATACTGACATGTTTTTCACTCGACTTTATTATTTATAACATTAGCTTGTTATTAACAATTTAATGCAAGAAATCGCTGTTTTTTTTAGTTTTTTTGCTTATAAAATTAAAACTATCAGGGTAATCATGATGGTGTCAACTAAAAACTAACGGCCCGATCGAGTCATTCGACCTCTCATTTTCTTCGCGTTTTCATTCTCTACAAATTGTCTGTTTACACCATTATGATTACCTTGATAGTTTCAATTTTATAAGCAAAAAAACTAAAAAAAACATCGATTTTTTGCATAAAATTGTTAATAACAATGTTATAAATAATAAGCCGATTGAAAAACATGTCAATATAATTATCATATGAAACTACACTGGCGGACTCATAAACTGCATCAAAGTAATAGACGACTTTGAAATAAATATTTTAACCAAGTATGCAAACTTTATATACAGATTTAAATTGAAACCTCTAGATTGGTTCGTGAACTTTAAAACAGCGTATCCTTAAGTTTAAGTTTGTGTACTGGAAAGGACCTTAAGACTTTTTTGAAGAAAAAACAGAAATTTAAGGAAAATTGGTTTTATAAAAAAATTGGTTTTAACAATAGACACAAACTTTATGCAAGGGTTTATTTATGTTTTAATAGGGTGTATTACCCCCACGTGCCCTTATTACGGATTCTAATCGGTTCCGCATAGATTTTATTAGGGTTATTAAAAGATCTTGCGGAATATTGTCCCATTCTTCTGAAAGTGCTGTTCTTAGTGCTGCCACTGTCGTGGGCACAGGATTTCTCGCATATACAGCTCTTTTTAAATTGTCCCAAACATGCTCAATGGGATTAAGATCCGGGCTGCGTGCTGGCCAATTCATTGTACGTATCCCAACCTCTTCGCAATATTGTCGAACTTGTGCAGCAGCGTGCGGCCGGGCATTATCCTGCATTAAAGTAAAATTTTCGCCTATGAATCCCATGTAAGGCACCACGTGATCTTCTAAGATCTCTGTTAAGTAGCGATGTGCAGTCAAACCCCCTCTATTACCGTTTTGACGGACCATGTCTATGAACACAAGTTCTGTTCGCCCGTTCATCGATATGCCACCCCAGACCATACACGAACCACCTCCAAAAGGAACACGCTCCTCAATGCAACTTTGAGCATATCGCTCCCCACGTCGACGATAGACTCTTCTGCGACCATCTGCACCATATAATCATATCCTACACTCGTCCGTGAACAATACGGAGGCCCATTGCTCTTCTGTCCAATTTAGGTGATCACGCGCAAATCTTAAGCGAGCTTGTCTGTGAGCTACAGACAAATTTGGACCATTTGCTGGTCTAAAAGGGATGTTATCCGCTTCCTTTAACCTTCTTCTTATTGTTCGTGCACTCACATTTACTCCACGCACTTCATTAAGCTCCTTTTTTGATGTTAATTGACGTGAGGAAACGATTTCGCAGGGAAGTTGTAACAATAAATCGGTCATCACGACCGGTGGTTCCTCGAGTCCTGCCTGTACCACGTCTCCTTCTGTAAGAACCTGTCTCCACAAACCTTCTGTATATTCTAGAAACCGTAGACTGGTTTAAATTTAAATTTCTACCAATCGTTCGTTGATCCAAGCCCTCCCGCACCAGTGCTACAATTTGAGCCGCTTGTTCGGACGAAGAATCCATATTATGGTTCAAAAACTCTCGATGAGTTAAAAAACTAACCCTACAATTCTGCTGGTAACAATAATTCAATAAAAAATCAATGCGAATCAATTTAAAACTTTGCTTTAAATAACACGCAAATCTGATACTACGAGTAAATTTTCTTTTCCCGGCTATATTCATTTGTTTTACTGCAGTTCTATTTTTAAATTTTGCTTTTTTTTAAGATTAAGAGCCAGTCTCTCCATATTTATATAATTTAATCTAAAAAGTTTGCATACTTATTAAAAAAAATCATTTCAAAGTAATCCTGAACTTTGATGCAGTTTATGAGTCCGTCAGTTTATTCTCAAATCAATAACGCAGTTGGTTTTCTTCTAATACTTTTTACATGTCAAAATCTATGTAACTTGGCGTATGTGTGTGTGTGTGTGTGTGTGGTTATACATTAATATTAGAATCTTTATCAATACTAATAATAAATCTGTAAGTGTAGGTATTGTATGAATGTATGTTCCTCCATAACTCTTAAACGAATTAACTGATTTTTATGAAACTTGGTAGATAAACATTTAGACGTACAGGACACAGGATAGGCCACTTTTTTCTTTTTCAACGTGGACGAAGTCGCGGGCGCCAGCTAGTTGTTAATAAGCTTTATTAGTTGACTCTTAAACACTGCCTTTTTAAAGTAAAATAAGTCTAATGATGCATATAATTTATTGTAATTTCTGTGCAGCCTGCAAACTATAGAATTTTAGATGTTTGTAAGTGACATAGGACATGAAATTAAGGAGTGTGCCTAGTTCTGACAAGAGGTGCACGCATCTGAAGGAAAAGAGGCGTGAGTTCAGGGCTGTCAATAACTCTGTTGCAGACATTGTATCAAAAGAGCATATCCAGTAGGGAGTATCTACTTTCAAGTGTCATTAGGCCATGAAACAAGCTAGATTCAGCGTTGTTTACGTATCTATGACGTTTCTTGTAGTTGAGTGCTTTAAAAATTTAGACTGAACTTGCTCAATGCTTTGAATATTTGTCTTATACTGGGGACTCCATATGTTACTGCAATATTCTAGATTGCTTCTGACATAAGCAATCTTGTCTCCTTACCTTGTTTTTAATTTCATAATGGATTGTTTTGTTTGATTAGATACGATGGCACCGGACCTCGGTCACGTGGTTCAAGTTACGGCCGCGCTTCGTCTAGAACGCCGCGCTATTCTTCAATCGAACATTACGATCCAGCGGAATATGCAGCTGATCGTCGATACAGGTAATAAAGCTATATTCACATAAACGCTTGCCTCTTCTCAAAAACATTTCAAATGAAATTAGAAAAGTTTCTCTGTGTTATACTTTATTAGATATTCATACGGCTTTAACCAAGTATTCCGCTTTTACCAAGTGCACCCTTATTTCACTTCTTACTTACTTCACACTTGTTTGTCATACTTATATACTCTCTGTATAACTTTCTATAATTTCTGTAGAATCTGGCTGAGGCGTGATTGATCGTCTTCGTCAGAAGATGGATAATTCATTGCGTTAATTTGAGTTTGCATAAAAATGTGAAACCCGTGTTGTGGGACTTTCACAGGATGATGAAAAATTTGAAACAGAGATGTCAAAACAAATATATACTGCATATACTGCGTCTATTGTGACCATAATTACTAAGAGTAGGTAAAGCATCTCTCCACTGGGGTGTTCGTCAAAGATACTAATGTAAAAATAATTTAATAGCTAATAGGTTTTTTTTATATATATTTTAGGGTATATGAAGAGTTGGGCTCTAGTCCACCAGCTGAAGAAACACCATACGAAGACAGGTTACAATCAGTGGTAGTGTCGCCTCATCGTGCTCGTCGCCACCGCCGTGACTCCACCCCGGAAGAGCGAAAACATTCAAAAGTAATATATAACACTATAATTTAAATTATTAATAATAATGCACTTTGCCCCTCCGGGCTCTCACTACAACTAAACCACTGAAAAGTGCTATTTATTTTTCCCTATAAACAAATAAATACATTTACAGGAACGTCACCGTAGTGCGGGCGTGAGACGGTCGCGGTCAGGGTCGCGGCGACATCGAAGACGGCGCGAGGGCTCCGGAGGCACCCCGTTGCGCGACGAGCTCGACGTACCGGTAGAACCGCGTCGACCACCCCGCGACCGCCCTCCGCTGCCAATGAGCCTACCTTTGCCCAAATTCGCCGCACAGCTTTTGCGGACTGCGCCTACGGCACCCCGACTCGCACCCACCCCGGCGCCCGCACCGGCCTCACCTCCGCGACCGCCTTCAGCTTCTTCTTCAAGCGGCGGTTCGGCGCCGCATTCCCCGTCGCTCGAAGAACGCATACGCAGTTTAAACGAGAAGTATGAAAAGTGGAACGGTTCGCGTGCCGCACCCGATGCGCCCGATAGATCGAGGTTAAGGCATCGTTTACTGGAAGTGGACATCAACGAGGTGAAGCCTTCCGAAGTGGTGCGTTCCTTGTTGGCGAAGCGGTCCGTTTTCGACGAGGATTCCGAGCGGTTAGAAGGCGCGACGCGCGCACCGAGCCCCGTGGGCAGTCCGCGACCGCGCTCCTCGCCTTCCACGCCGCGGTCTCATCGGTATTCCTTTCCCACGCATCTCCCGGCTCACGGTGATCCGCGGCTGGAGAGGCCGGAACGTCCGTACAAGCCTGAATTGCTTACAAAACTCAACGAGTTGGATTACGGTTTCGAACCACGATCCCGTCATAGAACCCCGTCTACGGACAAGTCTCAGATAGACACTAGTGAGCGCAGACACACGCCTCCTCTGGAACGAGATCGTGCGAACTTAGATCGAGAGTGTAAAAAAGAGACTGATATCGGCGACTCTTTGCACACTGTTATAGATAACGATAGTAAATTCGACAGTTCTACAAGAGACACCAAGAATATAGTTCAAGTTCCTGAAAATGATTATCAAAACAGTGAGAAGATTCAAAGTACTATTGATGAAATTCTTGAATCTTCAGAACGTACAATTACAGCAGTAATCAATGAAAAAATGAATGTGACTGGTGACTCATTTACTGGATCTAATGTGTTTGAATTGAAGTCAGATTGTCTTAATATATCTCCGAGTGTACAAAACTGCTATCCTTCCGAGGATTCTTCTATAAAAAGCGACTTCGGCATTAAATGTGAACAGCTAAAACCAGAAGAATCAAAACCATTAGATAGTGATAACAAATTTTATTTTTCAAAACATCCAGTGAAAAGTGACGACAAGTGTAAAGATATTTTTATTCAAAATCATATTAAGAAAGAACTAGCCGAATTCGAAGCCCAACAAAACAAATTAAATATTTCGAATACAATAAAATCTATTAAAGGTATTTCTGATACGAGTCACGATACAGTGAAGGTAAATGAAAAAAATAATAAAGAAAAATTCAATCAAAATGTTATTTTGGAGGCTATTCAGAATAATAAACTTGAAAAAGAAAACATTCATTTTGATAAGTTGCCCGAAGAAGAGAAACATACTAGCAGTAATGCAGTTTTTTTTGACAGTAAAATGTTTGTTAGTGAGAAAGTTGCTGAAGATAAGTCGAAAATTGATTGTGATAAAACAAGACCACACAAGGATCGACTGGACAAAGACAAACACAATCTCGACAAAACCATTACTTCAAAAAGCGAGAAAACGATAAATAAAAATGATACTAAAGAGAAGAACCTCAAAGAAGACAACCACGAGGATTTGAGGCACAGCATAGACAAAACTGATAAAAATAAGGTAGAGAGGGATATAGACAAAACTGATAAAAATAAGGTAGAGAGGGATATTGAGAAATTGCATAAAGGGAAGGGAGATCGAGATTCTGAAAGATCTATTCGTGACTATGATAAATTTAATAATGATACCGAAAAATCTAATCGAGACACTGAAAAATGTTCCCGTGATCATGAAAAATCTAATCGCGACTCTGAAAAATCCACTCGAGACTTCGATAAATCCAATCGTGACTCGGAAAAATCTAGTCGTGACCCTGAGAAATCTAGCAGAGACTTGGAAAAATCTACTCGCGAATTGGAAAAATCTAAACATGGTGAAGAAAAATTATCACGAACGGATCATCATAGGAAAGAAAAATTAGAAAAGGATAAAAGAAAAGACAACATGGAATTTGATTTTTTAAGTAAAGTAAGGAGGGATGATAAATATAAACACGATAGAACAAAAAAAGACATACACGATTCTAAACGCGATAGAAAAGACGCGGACTCGATTAAAAACCGCAAGTCATCAAGGGATGAAACATCAAGGGATCTGTGTCGTAAAGATTCCACGGATTCTTCAGCGTCTCGAACGTCCCACGATTCTGCCAGATTAAAAGATTTTGACCATAGCGATATGAAAGATGACAATAAAGTAAAATTAAAAAGTTTAAATGAGGGTTTTAACAAAATAAAAAGTGAGAAAGATTTACAAATGAAAAACTCGATTATAAACTGTACTGTTAATTGTCACAAACTGGATGAATCAGTAAAACTAAAACCCGACGAAAAGGGCAATGTTGAAGAGACTAGTAAAAGTAGAAGTGATCTTTTAGAAAATATAAAACCTAAAGATCTTATGGACAAACAACGACATTACTCACTGGATTCGCCTAGTGTAGATTCTAAGCGCAAGGAACGTCTTAATTCTTGTTCAAGTTTACCATCTAATATCAGCTACAAACGTCGAATGTCATCTCAGGACAGTTTTGATTCTTTGAATCAAGAATCTAAAAAGGTAAGAAATGAAACAAAAGTACCAGAAAGAAGAGATTCCAGAGACAACCGCAGTTTAGAGAGACATAAAACTACAAAATTTAACAAAGGTCATTTTGCTAAGATTATCGAAAGTAAAACTAAGGACGATAAAAAGAACCAAGTTAAACCACCAGATGCTAATTGTACAGAATGGAGAAGTGACATTAAAGAACTGAAACAAACTGACAGAACAAAGTTGTCAAAAAGAAGCCCTAAAGGAGATCATGAAGAAAAATTCGACTCTAATTCAGATATACATCACGAAGGACTACAGAATGATTTAGATTTTCTCGCTACTTTGGAATTGCGGTCTAGTGAGGAAGATGAAAAACAGAGGGCACTCAGAAAGGAAATGAAGGAAAAGAAGCGCATACAGCAGCTTCAACAGATACAGGAATTGCAAATGAAACAGGACGCTTTACAACAGGCGGAGATTGTAAATAAATTAAAGGAGGATAAGAAACAAAAAACGGATGAAAAGAAAAAGGAAATTGCTCGTGAAAAACGTTTTTCTACAGATCGCAAGAGTAGAGAAGATAAAATAGACCCTCATAAAAGAAAAAATCGTAAACAAATGCAAAGTACCGACAGTTCTGATTCTGATGAACCAAAGAAACACTCAATTTTTGATATTGTTGATGACGAGCCTACTTATATATCGATGTACGATAAAGTTAAGGCTCGGTCCTGTAAAAATATGCAAAAACAGGAAGAAGAAAAGCGTCAAGAAAAAATCAAAGCTAAATTTAGTCAACTAAAGCAAAGTAGAGCTAAAAGAGAAGAAAAGAAAAGATCTAGTTGGGATGAAGATAGTGATTCTGATCATGAGCGAAGAAAATTACAAAAGAATTCAATGGGTAGCTCGTCAGATGACGAACAAAACAAAAAACGGAATAAACCACATAGGCTTAGCCTGGACTATGACTGTAATAAATCTTCGGATTTCTTTTATTTGCCAAACAACGAAGAAGATTCGCGGAACAAGTTATCTCGTAAAAATTCTCGTACTCGTATTATGTCTGACTCATCCGATGACGAAGTGACAAAAAGAAGTAGTAGTAAAAGTCCAAATTATCTGTCCGAAGTAAAGAAAGAGTTGATATCAGATTCTGAAACCTTACTAGTCGCTAAAGATGACATTGATACTAAGAGATCAAACTGTGATAGAATAAAAAAGAGTTCTTTATTAAATCTTTTCGGAAAGAGTGATAGTGATGACATTAAAATAAAGCCACGTCTTGAATTAGATAATGATTATAAATCTGGTTTTCTTCACTTAAATTGTAATGACTTTTCGTCTGAGAGTGAATCTGTAATTTCTAATAGGCTTTCTGAAGAAATAAGGAAAAAACACAAGAGAAAACAAAAGAAGCACAAATTTTCGTTCTCGGATGATGAAATAAAAAAGGGTAATAATGAAACCACAATAACAGAAGATGCAGGAAATAAACATTCAGAAAAACCCCGTCGTCACAGTAACAAAAAAGATAAACGTAAAGATAAAAATCGAGAGAGTTTTGACACTGATGAAACTCGTGACGAAAAAGTTAAATTAAAAAAGAAAACGTCTATAATGAATAACTTCGATGTACTTATGGATATACCAACTAATTCAATTAAAAAAGAAGGTAAAATGGAAGACATATTTGGACCATTGTCTGATGAATCCGATAAGGAACGTTCAAGGATACGAAACAATTCCGCTGATTATAACTGTTATGACATTTCATACCACACTTTAAATGATGGAATAAAGACTTTATATCCTGTTGATGAAGCAAAATTAAAAGAAAGAGATGACAATAAACGTAAAAAGGAAAAGAGACGAAAGGAAAAACGTTACATTGCGAAGGATGACGAGAACAGTTTAGATGTCGACGCCGTAAGCAAGGCTATCGAGGCTCGACTCTTTGCTGATACAATTTCTGATGATGACAATCGCGTTATTTCTGAGTCACATAATACCGTTACAACATATGACCAAAAAGACCTAAAACACCCTCTCAACGATTCATTAAACGAATCCATAAACGATCACAGCGATAAAAATATAGATAAAGTTAAAAAGGATTTCCGGGAAAAGAAGAAGAAAAAGAAGAAATATAGAGAAGATCGCCAAAGTCGCAAAGATCATCAATATTTCCATCATCACGACGCGTCTGAAAAAACTGAATTCTCTAAAGAAACACCTGTAGAACAAATCATATCCCAAAATAATTTATTATTAGATATACCTTTGCCTAAAGATGCACCAGTAATTAATACAAATGATGACACAACTGATTCTATACTACTAGAATCATCAAGTTTACCCAGATTAACAGAGAGCCCTCCTGGTGGTACTAACAATCTAAGAGAAAGTACAGATATGAAAACTTCTGACACAATTGATTGTCTTACAGTTGACGAAAATGAGTCGAAGTTCATAACGTGTAATAACATTGAAATGAAAGATATACCTATGCCACCGCCTATTGAAAATATGGTTCAAGATATTAACTCTGTGCCCTTACCCAGTGAACCATTACCCATTAATAATTCCGAATTAAGTAAATCTGATAACTTTCCGCCATCTTTTGTCGGTGATGATGAAATTAGTGAAAACGCTGTACGCAGTATATCAAATTTAGAAAATGAAATAGAAAGCACGAAAACTAAAAATGATTCTCAAACATGTAAACCTGAAGATATAGCAGAGAAACCGAGAGCAATTATTTCACAAGAAGAAACTGAGGACGCTGTGGCGGCACTTTTAGGTGAAAGTTTTGGAGGGAAAGATAATACATTTGAAACACGCTATGAAGAAGTTCAAACTAACACTTCCATTAAAACAGAAATTGGCAGTTCTATAATTGAAAACGAGAATATTCCTGAAGAAGATGCAGAAGAAATGAGACAGGCTGTACAAAATTTAAATGCAAGTGAAATGGAAGTGAAGCCTGATACTCCTGTTTCTGATAACGATTTGCTGTTGATTGATACTGATACGGAAGAAACAGATGAAGCACCTATCAATGCAAAAGCAACAAATCAAACATTAAGTATCAACATCACTGATCAGCCAAAAACTACCGAAATGTCTAACACTGACAATAATATTTTGTTATCTAAACCAAAATCAACTGTTTTGTCTACACCGAATGAATTAGATATTACTGGAAAACCTACTGAAAGTGACATCAAAATTACTTTGTCTAAGCGGGAAACTGTTCAACAAGCTACATCTACTGCAACACCAGTCATAACATCTTGGACATTAGCAAATCATAAATTAATTGACCCACATGTACTTAACATCCAAAAAAATCAGTTGACAACAAGAGAAAGCGAAAGCAAGTCCAACGTAACTGCAAATATTGTGCAACTAAAGGGGTCACAAAATCAACCATTACAAATGAACACACCGCCTCGACCTATTATAACTTCCAATAGAATAAATGCACCAAGTTATCAAGTTATAAATCAGATGATGCGCCCCCAAATTTCAAACATGCAACCGCCTACAATAAAAATACCGGAACCTCATATTTTATATCAAAAATCACAAGGGATAGTAATTTCTCCTCGGACATCCAACGACATCAGGTTACAGAGTCCTAAAGCAAGTCCACAAAATGAAAATATAACATCGCCCCGGCTAGCTAATATGACAATCTTAAGTACATCACCCCCTGTTATAAATTCTGTTGGTATACCATCTCCCAATGCATTACAACAAAGATCTCCCGGTCAAGTGACGGTTGTGCGGATGCAGCAACCGCCGTTGAGTCCTATTCAAGCCGTACATCTTCCGCCTGGAGCCAGGGCAATGGTATCACCAAATAGGCCTAATTCAGTGTTGGTTCAGCAGGGGACCCCAATACATTTTAACAGATTACCTGTTACACCGGTATTGGCTCCAATCTCTAAACAAATTACTTCTAGTGCAATAGTTCAGCAAAATAAGGGAATCGTTGTAAACAGTTCCCCGTTAATTCATCAACAGAAAGTAATTACCGCCGGAGACTTTCGAAAAAACGATCCAAGAATAATCACAGACAGTGTAAATGAAAGCTCAAAAATAATTTTGTCTCCAACTAATTTACAACAAAGTACGAATCCTACAGTTATGGCACAGAATAGATTGATATCAATGCAAAATGCCATGCTCATAAATAATATGAATCAAATGAATGAGAAAAGAGATCATATACAGAAACCAGAACATCATAATCATATTTCTTTTAATACCACTCCAATTATACATGTCACTGCTGTCAATCATTCTACGTCTTCGATCATTCACAGTGCTACCAAGTCAGCAATGTGCAGTCTTCAAGAGGGAGTTCCACTTAGAGGACAAACTTCTAATGTAATACATACATTAAATTCTCAAAAAATGTTGACAACCACGCCAATGAGTAACGTCATTCAGTTAGAAAAAAACAAGACGCAGCCTTCAGTGTTATCAATGGCTACAATAAGACCACCAAGTGTACTTACAAAACTAGAGTCTTCCAAATCTGTAGCTATTACTACTAGTACCCTTACAAATGTTGTTATGACACCTTTATTGCTAAAGTCCACCAATGCTTCAGGTACTGTCAGGTTAAATACGCTGAAACAAGAAACAGATTTTTTAGAAAATAAGGTCTTAGCTAAACCAAACCACTTAGAATCAGACACACATGAAAAGAATTGCTCTAAGATTTCAACAATAGTTTATGATTCCCTGGATAAACACAGAGATTCTCCAATTAAACCTACAACATCTCCCGTGGACCATCTTACGAAATGTGAAACTGACTTTGAAGAGTTGTTAAAAGATAACACAAACGAAATAAAAATCAGCAATGATACCGAGAAGAAATTAGAAGTAAATGTTGGAAAAATTGTTACCTTACTACCTACTACGGCGAAGGAGCGAAAACCAAGTATTGATTCAATTACGAATGAAATTTTTATCAAAGATATTCCAATTAGTAAAGAACCAGTTATAGAAGTTCAAATATCCGATAATGACGCGGAATTGGTAAATGGGCAAGAAGAGAATCAACAAAATCCGCAAGATTCCACCGCCAATGCAACACAATTGGGAAATACAGAATCTGAGAAAGTTGTCACTGAAAACATTACCAGGCAAGACGAAGTTGCAACGAGCACCAACAACAACGACTTAGATAAAATTTCAAAAGAAATCAATGTAAAGCACACATTTAAAACTAATGAAGTGAGTGTGACGACATGTGGCGATAAATCTGCCCAATCTGGAAATTCTAATATTCAAATAAAAAATTCTGATGATGTTGGTTTAAGAAGCACTAAAGATATTAATGTCGAATCTGTAATTAAAAAAGTAGATGTTTTATGTCATGACTTGGGTGACACAAAAGATATGAAGGAAATAACACCTGAAGTAATAAAAGAAAGTTCCAACAATTTAGAATTGTCTGCTAGTATAAATAAGCCAGAGTTAACCGCAGAAACAAAATTAGAGAGCGTATCTAAATCACAACCCGAAAGTAATGTAGAACTCGATCCTACAGAAGGCCTTTGTATAGAAAGAGGCTCTTCTTTTCACAAAAGAGGTGGACGAAGTGGCAGAGGAAAGAGATCTGAAAAGAATCTAGATAGAGTACAAACACGGCAAATTGCCAAACCACCTAGAAACGCTACATCTGCGAAACGAGGGAGAGGTAGAGCTAAATTAGATAAGAAAGTAAAGAATATAGCAAGCAATATGACTAACAATATCCCCGGTGATGTTTATGATTTCCACGAAGATTCTGGAGAAGAGGATTCTACTTCTAGCAATAAGAGTGAAACTCGACCTCGGCTAATTTTGACCATAAAAAGTCCACTATCTGGTAACTGCAACGCAATAGCTACGTCGACTCTAAGTATAACCCAAAAAGACCAATTGAAGGGAAGTGAAAAACTCTGTAAGAACGAAAAAGCGGAAGATTTCGCTTCCCCTTCGCTAAATACGCGAAAATCTAGAAGATTACAAGAGAAGGACGTCGCACGTGGTTCAGGAGAAGACTCGGGCGAAAACTCCTCGCCTGTCAAAGTCCCCAGAGAGAATAAAAAGAAATCGCCGAAACAAGGCGGCCTGAAAGGAAATCAAATCGGCGCCTTAGACACCCGAAAATCACCTCGAGGTGCCAAGAGGACTAGAGACAGAAGTCTGTCCACCGCTTCGATCGACAGTAACGAGGATAAACTCGCTAACAGAGCGGACGATGGACCTCGGGAGGCCAAAGTACCGAAGCTGGCCGACTCACCGTCAAAGATCGAAGTCGACTCGCATGCCCTACCGAAATCGACCTCGGTGATCAGTAGCCAGCCGGCAATGAGTCCCGCTGCGCCCGCGCCTGCACCGACTCCAGCTCCGATCCCGATGCCCATAATGAAGCCTCCGAAGAAAATGATATCGGAGATCGCGAAGCTAGGAGGAGCGTTCGAAGGCACACCTCTGCGAGGATTGGCGTCACCTAACGTCTTGGAACCGTCGACGGAACGCACGATAGGGGACAATGAGAAACAAGCGGCTGGCGGCGAGCGGCGGCTAGTGGACAATGTGCCTGTGAACATGGTGCCCGTCGGCGCTACCGAGGCAACGGACGCGCGCGTGCAGTCGCCCGCTCTGCCGCACGTCCTACAAGCGTCTTCTGCGCCGCATCGACCCGCCGACCGCGCAACACCTATACTCATTAGGTAATACATAATGCATACACAAAAGTGACGCTTTAGTTAGTGTCTTTGCTAAGTAAGTTGAATGTGTTTTACAGAGGCGGGGAGAGCGAGGGCTGCGGCGGCGTGGCGGGGGTGGCGAGCGGGGCGGGGGTGTGCGCGGGCGGCGTTGCGGCGGGGGCGAGAGGCGCAGGGTCGCGCGGATTCGTCGCCACGCCCAGTTTGCCGCGCGGCGCGCATCTGCCCACGCATCCGCATCACGCAGGTACTCCACCAAACCGTTTACATTGTCTTGTCTTCGTAAGGCTTTAGAGCTACTCTCGTAAAATATGCATTAATTTGCGGTGTCTATTGTTTCCATCTATCGAAAACATGATAAGCAGCTGACGAGCCCTTTGGATGAATAGTAAGGGTACTTACTAGCACGGGAGAGTGTCGCTTCTGTCATGAGGCAGAAGAAACACTGCGTGCGAGTGTGGCCTCTTGATGCACAAGCGCAGTCACATCCTATTAAGCCACATAATGGCCTGTGAAGATGTGAGGAATGCCTTATCAAAAAAAGTACTACAGTTTCTAAACGTGGTAGGTGTAGGTAGAAGCTTTAGTCTACGTGGCGATCACAATACATATTTCAGTAATGGACGAAGTGATACTGGTTCTCTAGCAGACCGGAAATAGCCACTAAGAGAAATAAATAAATAAGGGTACTTGCCTAACATCTCAGGGGGCCCAGGTTCGATTCACGACGAGGTTAACTTTGGAAATGAATTTTTTAAGGTGGCTCTGGTCTGGATTTGGAAAGTAATGGCGGGGCACTCATGTTATGCGGTGACTAATGTTATGAACAAATTCCAGGTTCCGGTTCCAGAGTAAATATCACCAGCATACCAACACTGAGCCCACAGGGGCCGGGCCCATTGGTGAGTTCCTCGTTTCATTATATATCCGATACCTTTTTTCCATTATTCGATTTATGTCAATGTGCTAACAACACTAATTTCGTTATCAATAGATTACAATAGGTACCGCAGTATAATCACGATATAAACAAGTTAAAGTTTGAATATTTTTTAATTTAATTTATATAAAATAATTTAAAAAAATTAACTAGAGTAGAAATAGTACTTGTCCAGAAAAATATACCTAACTTATAGAATATTCAAGCAATAAGAACGCATAAATATGTACTAAAGGATTTGTGAAATTAAAAATTGATGGTTAGTTTTTAAAATATACACAGTCAAATTAGTAGTCAACATTTTTAAGTAAATAGTTTTATAAATACCTTATAGTGTAGCAGCTAATGTTCTGACAGTTGATACTTTACAAATTTTGTTCACGCTTTCCGGGATAGTCCGCGGACGTAGTTAGAAGTCCTCCACCCGCCCATCAACAGGCGACACCTATCACCCCGGTATATCACAATGTAATTACATTATTGCTTTGCTTTAAGTTTTATTTAATGTAGAATGTGGCCACGTTTCTACAGTGTGAAATTGACTTACAGGGCGAAGGCATGTACTTCTCACATCAACATTACCACGTTTATCAACATCATTTTCGTGCTACACAACACGAAAATCGAGCAACTCCTCCTTACACAAGGTAACGCTTTTACTTGGCATTTAACATTATACTAATAATTATTATGGAATTTTATTGTTGGCAAGTTTTGTCAATTTTAATGGTAGCTGAATAAAAGTTTATTTTATACAAGGTAGCGCAAGCTGGCAGGTGCATATAATGAGCATGTAATGTATGTATGTAATGTGTAATGTTTGTGATACAGAAGTCTAGAAGCGGAGGGCTCGGAGGCGCCGACGCCGCCGTTGGAGTTGCGGCGGCCGCCGACGGCGCGTGTCCCTCGTCCTGCGCATTCGCCCTTGCCTGCAGACCGACACATCAGTGAGTGCTACTTATTCTTGCAATTGTCCTATTATACCCGACATGTTTAAATTTAGTATTTAATTCTTGCTCCGCCGCCATTTTCGGAAGACTAGTCGCGGACGCGTAGAATACCGTTGGTATGGGCGGGTCGAGTATTGGTAATGTTTGTCGTGTGCAGTGTACGCAGCTGGATGCGGACGGTCGCCGCCTCCGGCGCACGGCACGTCGAGGATGCCGGGCGCGTTACCGCCGCTGACTGCGCCGGGCCCGCCACACGCCAGCCAGGTGCCGCGCGAGGCCGACAGTCTGCAGATGCTCCTTCGGGTGAGTGATGAGTGGTCTCGGTGAGCCTTAGTTTGACGCATCACTGTCGTCGCTTGACCGACTAACGTGCGATCGCTTCGACAGCGGTACCCGGTGATGTGGCAAGGGCTGCTGGCACTGAAGAACGACAGCGCGGCGGTGCAGATGCACTTTGTGGGCGGCAACCCTCGCGTGGCGGGGGAGACCTTGCCTCGCCACACGGACGGCTCCACGCCGCCGCTGCGGATTGCGCAGCGCATGCGCCTCGAACCCATTCAACTCGATCAGGTGCATCGCAAAATGAAGGTAAGCGCCCTCAAACCACCAAAACAAATTGATTTCGCTTTTCCTTTATTCTGAGTGAGCAAGGCACTTAACATCCCTCTTAGGATATGCTCGTCTCATATTAATGATTATGGTTTTGAGGCGATGGCAGTCAATATCCCGTTGAAAACTGTTTTAAAAGCATATTCTTTCAAAAATACATTTAAAAAATTAACACATTTTAAAGTCTGTTTCTGTTTGTTCTGTTAAATTGACACACAGTAAAGTACACAATCTCGCCTCTCGTATGTGTGCTATCAGATCGCAAAACTAGCTGTCAGCCTCGTGGATGGGTTTTTTTTTATCATAAAAGGTCATGTGCAGGTGGAACACGAACATTGCATATTGTTGGCGCTGCCGTGCGGCCGAGACCACATGGACGTGTTGCAGCAGTCCACTAACCTGACGGCCGGATTCATTACTTACATGCAACGCAAGCAGGCCGCCGGCATCGTCAACATCGCACCTCCCGGACACGACCAGGTACGGGAACACGGTAGCCACCCGGCAACCATCGACGCCCACTAAGCAGCGCTAAAGCCAAAGTTTAACATTGCAGGCATTGTACACGGTGCACATCTTCCCGTCGTGCGACTTCGCCAACGAGAAGCTGAGCCGCATCGCGCCCGACCTCATGCACCGCGTGGCTGACATCGCCCATTTGCTCATCGTCATCGCGACGGTCTGAGCACTCATCACTCACTATCCTACGGTTGTGAACTCTTTTATTCTTCTCTTACCTTTTCACCCATAGGAATTGACACCCGCTGTTACGATTCATCGAGTTCCATTTAGTTGTAAGCACACGGCAAAATCGGATGACATATATTTCACGGTTCCGGTAGAAGGGGTGGCGATCTATCGAGCATTTTTTATTGTTAGTGTATATTGTTATTTTGTTTTAAGCGATTAGGTCTAAAGTAATTTAAATTTTGTAAATACCAAATCTATTCGTACTAAAATTCGCTTAGATCGTTACGGTAGGTAGCGAATTGTAATGTTTAACTGGGTCGAGTGATCACTGTTTATCTGTAAAAATAAATGATAATAGTTGAAAAATCATATGAAACAATAAGGAAAAATACACATGGAAAATAAACTGTGATTCTGACTTTTTAATGTAGTTCGTAGGTAGTTTTATGACGTGTGAACGAGCCGAGCGAACGCACTCCCGCCTCCCGCCTCCGCTTCGAACACGATCCTTTCTATTCACCGAGAACATTCAATGTCGACTCATTTTGTCACCTTATTACACAAAATATAAGTCGTTCCGTCACTTTAGCATTTATAAATATTCATCTCGCAACAATACTTCCAACAACAAACAAAACGATATCTATGGAATCTGTATCGACTTATTTATTGTGTAATAACATGTGTTTGTCTACTTCGCTTTTGTATTCCGATTTTGTCTCTTTTTATAGAAAAAAGTGTATAGAAAGGGCCAAATTCTTTGCTTCATTTTCTTTGACTCGTAATTTAAGTGTACCGTAACAACGGAACTGATATTGTACTTGTGACAAATTATGATCGATAAATTTGGATGAGGCCGAAAAAGTGGTAATCGTTTGTTAGTAATAAATGGACGCGTCAACGTCGCGTGAATTTGTATAGTTAGATGATAGTGCGATCGCGCTATTGTCGCGCAATAAAAGTACAAAATATTTTATGTCTTGTAATTTTTTATTATGTATAATATAGTATAATGGCATCGATAATATTATGTATATTCATTTAGCTGTTAAAGTCTAGACGATAGAATGTATAAAAACTCTTTGTCATGTTTCCGTCGCAAGCAGTCCGAGAAAGGAGCACGAACGAACTCATCATTTCGTCCATTATTTAATATATAATTAATTTTTATTAGCGAAAAGAATTGCGGTTTGCGCAGCACTACTATGTATGTATATTTATTCGGACTCGAGATGTCTCGTGAAGGGTCTCCGTGTAAATATTAATTGACTACCTATAGCGTTACAATATTTAGGCTTGATATTGAAAGATTTATTAAAATAACGTAAGAGAATTATTGAAGAGGAACGTATTTATTGATTGTGATTAAAATTGGTATTTACTAATTTCTATTGAGAGCGATGTGATCGTTTGAAGACAGCCTCGCCTACGCCGAGACGGTCTTGAAACTGATGAGCTATGCTGAAATGTCAATTACTAATATTTAACGAGCCGGGGAGAGGGGAGGGGGAGAGTCGGGAGGCGGGAGAGGGGGGAGGGGCGGGTCTGGCTCGGGCCACGGCTGCCGCCCGAGTGGCGAGTGCGAGCTAAACGTAGACTAAATAGATTTGTAAAATTAACATTTGATCTCAAGCGTGCAGCAAAAGTGAAAGTGAAATGTAGTCTGTGGTTAAGGCAGCAGCCGCGTCCCGACACCGAGCGCCTCGATGCTACGTTTTCCTTATTTTATAAATCGTGTGTAAGGATATAAAAATATTGTGATCATAATTATATTATAGGTATAAAATGCTAGAATCTAGAGATAATTGTATATTTTGTACATATTGAAGATAGTATTGTATCTCTACTCCCCATTATCCAAACAGCCCAGACTCCTGTGTGTTATGTACCTCCTACCTACCAATACTATTAAAAACATTACATAAATTAGCGGTCTTTTTAATTTTTATTCTTTGATATATACTACACCCCTTCCTTTTTAGGCCTCCGCCACACTTGACGGAAATTCCGTCGCGGATTTTTCGCATCGGAAGGCCTCTTGTTCACACACGTTTTTTCAGCGTAAAAATCTACGTTTAATTTGCCTTGTGTAGGCACGGTTGTCGGTGTTGTATGGATCACTGTTTAGGCGTCTTGTTAACGGCAAGCCTGTACATGACACGGTTAAGCTACCGCTGGCGACAACGGCCAGGTGCGGTTCAGTTGAGATTTTTCTGCTCCAAGCTACAGACGTCCAATTAAATATTGAAATATGGGATTTATCTGCATAAAGATCTCTTTCCAGCAATCATACTTAAGCCGCTTATTTTTATAGTCTTCGATAGTCTTATCCCATATTACAGGTCTTTCTTGAACTAATGTAATTAGTAATTCTTGATTTATGCTCATTTTACTCGTTAAACAAAATCAGCGTATATAATCTGTCACGAAAACGTCCGGCGTCGTCGACACGTTCGCTTAGGATGCGATACAACACTGAAAATCACGCCGTGATCAGCTTGGAGCAGAAAAATCTCACCTGAACCGCACCTGGCCGTTGTTGCCACCGGAAGCTTTGCCGTGCCATGTACAGGCTAGCACGTTTTGTTAACCGTACGGTTAAGAAAACGTGCCGTTAACAAGAGGCCGAACGCCAATACATGTTATTGCATTAAAATGACTGCGACCGATCTTCCGTGTAGTGTGCCTGCCAAGTGTGGCGGAGGCCTTTGACTATAGTACAGTAAGGACATTTAGCTTCAGGGTTAACCCTGAAACAAAAGTTATGGTGTGGGAACGATTGTAGGGAGCAGAGCGGAGTGCAATTCCGCTGCGTCCGTTCATGTGTCCGCCAAGGAGTTTGAAGCGGACTCGCTTTCTCGCTTTTATAACCACGCAACCAGT
The DNA here is from genome assembly GCA_945859745.1 of Synanthedon formicaeformis. Classification (NCBI taxonomy): domain Eukaryota; kingdom Metazoa; phylum Arthropoda; class Insecta; order Lepidoptera; family Sesiidae; genus Synanthedon; species Synanthedon formicaeformis. The sequence goes on along the minus strand of OX243969.1, from coordinate 3,644,954 downwards.
TCAAAACTCAACATGAACTGACCTCGCTCTTTCCCTGTGGAAATGGGCTGTCATATTCAGCTCACTCCTTTTCTCATTCTCTTTGTTGGTGTAAATGTAAAACTATAATATTTTCTCTCATTACCCTTTCGTGGTGGAACACGGCTCAGTCCTGAAATAGTGTAAGTAAGACTCAACTTCAATCCTGATAATGCGACAAATAACTCCTCAGGACGTCGTAGACCGGGAGATGGTGACAGATTTTGGTAAGTCATTTCTTACAGTATAGAAAGAAAGATATTTATTCACTGCACGAAGGACATTAACATGACATTACATAAGAAAAAGAAACAACAAAAACAAAATGACACAATTAAATTATTAAAAACAGAGGTAAGAGATGTGTGTGTCCTCGCGGCAGTGAATCGGATGGCGCTTTTAGGTTCATAAGAACACCATTTTCCGTTGGTTCTTACCGGTGGTGCGCGGGACGCAATTATTGCAAAATAATTAATTGAAATTGCTCGAAAATCCGGAGGTGTAACAATTTCTTTCTTTCTTTCACAAAATTTCTTCAAGCACTATATACCAAGCCATACTTCTCCGGTGGGTGTTTAGGCCCGCCATACTTTTTGGAAAATGTTTTTTTTTTAAACAATTATTTTGATTAATCATGTACGAAAGCTACCAAAATACCCGCCATACCTGCATCTCCCGGTCTATCGACAGAGTTCTTTGTGCGATTTTGATACTATGGTTTTAATCAACTGAAGCTATTTTCCAAAAACAACATTCAATGTCATCTATGGTATTCGAGCGCCTTTATTAAAAAATAGTTCATAGAAAATAGAATACCTGTATTTTACAGGCTAATGGGCAATACATTTGAGGAGTGATTTTTCAAAGGGGCTTATTTCCATTTACGACTTGGAACAAATTTATTTTCCTAGACGACGAGATATAGAAACGAGTGCAGTCTACTACAAATTGTTTATTTGTTTAGCTGGTAAATTATTAAGTAAGAGGCAAGGCACGATCCATAAAGGAGTCTCGGTCATAAGTCAGTTTATACTCGTATCTTTATACACAGTCTAGTAAGGTCTGGAACAATATTATTCATCATCATCTCAACCAGCTGCCCAAGGCTCTCCATACTCTGTGTCCTGCCCACTGCTACAAAAACTTAGATCCGTCGGTGTATGTCGGATCCAGCGTTGCCAGATTTCTTTTTACCAAGTCGGGATTCCGAAACTGAGTGAAAAAAGCGGGATTCTTTCGTCGACAGTGGGACAAAGTAAAAAAACGTATATAATCAGTCAGAAGTTTTTCAATATTTATCGTTTTATTTGAGTTTAAAATTTTACGTGACAATAGATAGCAAAAATAGCCATAGAAAATGTATTTTAATAAAAACATGATATTTTAAATCAGATTATTCGTCTTCTGAATAAAACAAAATAGAAATCAAAATCCAAAAGGTTTTATTCATTAGTATGACGTTTCAAACAATAGTCTGAGGAGTGAGTGTTACAAATTGCAACATACAATAAGAGAATAATTACATATTATAAAACAGTCCTCCTGCTGTTTCTGTCTGTCTGTCTGTTCGCGATAAAAACTACTGCACCGATTGTCATGCTGTTTTCACCAATGGATAGAATGGTTATTGAGGAAGGTTTTAGTATATAATTTACAATGTTACGCGGGCGAAGTCGCGGTCAGCAGCTAGTTATTTATAAGAATTACTTATTCATGATATTTCTGTGAAGATTTAACTTATTTTAAAGTTACCTTTTTCTCTTTTACCTAATAAAGATGAAGTACTCTTGTCTGTGCCACCCGCTCGCGATTCCTCAGCACGTTGCACGCACGGTCGATGCCCGAAAAGCGGGACTGAGCCTGTCCCGCGCGGGATATTTAATTTTGATTTAAAAATCGGGACGTCTGGCAACGCTGGTCGGATCTCCTCATTTTGGATTCTGTCTTGCAGTGTAACCCTGAGCATAGGCGTTTTTGAGCGACGTTGAGCTTTCTATAGCTCAGTTAGTTCTTGAATCAGTGTTTGGGGTTTTTGGTAAAAATAAACTACTAGATCCAATTAATACCGTCTTTTTATTAACATTTAATATTAAGTAATCTACATACTACACATGGAGATAAAGTTCAAACAACAACATTTCACATAATCTGTTAAAATGCAACCATTACTTAGCATAACGCGCAGTAAGTAATTTTCTTTAAATAAGTACCTACTACCTACAGTTATTACTTCTCTGCTGATATAGTTTTTAATTTTTTATTTGTATAGTTATCTTCAATTTAAGTTTGCAATAATTTTATTTATAAAGAATACAATACGTAAAAGCGACACGTTATCATGTGACTGGAAGCAAAAACTTTTAATTCTAATGATAATTTCTTTCAACTGACATAAAATTTGTTATTATCGAATCTATATACTAAAATGTGACATAATTATGTACTACATGAATTATTTGAACAAATAACTAACAACCTTGCTTTACCATCATGTCGGCAAATCGGAAGATTCGTAACCAGCCGAAAGGCTCTGGTAATGGAGGAGGTTCCGCAGAGCTACCGTTGACCGGTGGTGAGGCGGTGCGCGAAGGAGCGCGTTCCACGGCCGAATTTGTTGGTGATTTCTTTTCGCTTTTCTGTTTCTCAGATGTTTTAGTATTGGTTGGCGAAGTCATCCTGTGAATAGATAGAAATCATTAAATTAAGCAGATAAGGGTAAGACCAATCGGGCGATCACGAGACTTCCGCCGACACGGTTTACTCCTAATAACTTTCCATCAGTGGGGATGTTAGCAACTTTTTTTTCTTAACGTCCCTACATTGATTTTTTTTGACGAAATATTTCGTCATCGTTATCGGAAGACTTTTTCAGTGATATGTCAGTCGGGTGAATGAGATTTGTCTCGACAAAAAAAGAGTGGGAAGGGAAATATCTATGTTATTATTCTGCATAGATATTTATATTAAAATGTTAGGTTCTGATGAGAATGTAAGACGCCTTTGATTCATTTTTTTGTTGTTTTCAATATACAGTAGAGTAGTTCTAAAAAGGTGGCCATTGTTATTAAGTTTAAAGTTATTCTTCGTAGCTGGAACGTGACCGGAACAATAGGCTTTCAAAGCTACCTGTAACCTAAGTAAGCACTAAGTAGACGCAACAAATAAGTTAGCTTAGAATAAGCAGGTAGGTATAACTATACCTTACTAAGTAAAGTGTCAAATTCCACGGCACCGCCGCGCCATATTGAAAACTATATAAAAACTAGTGACCCGCTCCCGGCTTCGCCCGGGGTGCAATTTATACCTATATCCTATCTTTTAAGTTGGACCAAATTACACATAGTTACGAAATTTTATCAAAACTGTTCAATAGTTCATCACGCACAAACATGTGACACGTAATTTTTAATATATAGGTTCAGAGTTAAGTAGTTATAGACAAAACAATTCAGTATGTAACCTTTTATGTATAATAGAAACAGTATTTTTTTCTACTTTCTAAATGATGATCGAATTTGAACCAGTGTGTGGGTGGACTTAGTTGGTCCGCCAATAGTTAAATAAAAAGAAAATACAACTTCTCAATTGTTTGTGAACAGATTTATTTTGTACTTATGGTACATACATTTCTTATATCGAACGAGCTGATGCATAATTGCTGACCCGTAGTTTCAAGAACAAGACCTGTGCGGCTAATAATGGCTTGTACTGAAAATTACGAGTCAGCAACGCGTGGGCTCGCGTGCCAGCGAACGCTTCGAGATGGAGACAACAGACAGTGAACATAAAGGAATCTTTTGGGAGTTAAGTTATTAATTTAATTAGGGTCCCAAGATTTACCATTTTGTAACATTTTGTAATATTAAGTTCAAACTTCGACGATATTTTAAAAAAACTACCAGACGTTTTTAAAAACATCTCCGTTCAAATTGAGGCCAATGAATAATTATGTTCATGATCTACTTAGTTAGAGTTCGAGTCTATTAAAAGTCATGAATTCGCATCTTGTTGGCCTTCGGTAATTGTTATACAAACAACAATTCTCAATCTATTTGATAAATAAATATAATGACTAATGAGTATTCACACAAATTTATCCACTCTTGATGAATTATTTTATCTATACTAATATTATAAAGAGGAAAGATTTGATTGTTTGTTTGTTTGTATTGAATAGGCTCCGAAACAACTGGACCGATTGGAAAAATTCTTTCACCGTTGGGAAGCTCGAGTAAGGCTCTGTTCACACGAACCACAATCTCACCACATCGCAGCGACAAAAGTGGTCAAGCAGTGGTTACGTGTGAATAGTGACGCTGCAGCATTTTGCAGTTAAGTTGTGGCAACTACATAATGTAGCTGTGGTTGCGTTGTCGCTAGTAGTTGCGATGTGGTTACGTTGTGGTTGTGGCAGACAGATCGTACCTCCTCAATAAATAAATCTGTATCAAAAGTCTCGCTGTCGGACATTTTTGGCTAGCACAACCGCACGACACATTACAATACCGAATGAATGAGAGAGGGGGGGGGGGCGCAGGCGTACGGGCATTGTGGTTGCGACGACGCAACGTTGTGTTTGCGAAATGGCCGTCCGCTAGTGCGCGGTGTCGCAGGTGGTTGCGTTGTAGTTGCGTTGTGGTTGCGATTTTGTCGGTACCGACCACACGGTTGAATTTGATGGCAAAATGTGGTCCGTGTGAATGCACCGATTAATTTTCATACAAATTAGCGCCCGTCCAAGTGTTGTGGTTCTGGTTTGTGGTGTGGTTGTGGTTCGTGTGAACAGAGCCTGTCATTCGTACTAAAGTGTATGGATGTATGGATGTTTAGTCTTTCACGCAAAAACTAATGAACCGATCACCATAAAATGTTGCATACACGTTGTCTGGGACACCAGAAAGGACATATACCTTTCATCCAGAACGCGGACGAAGTTGCGTGCAACAGCTAGTATTTTGTAATTATATGATATTTACATATTTTGGGAGACTGCATAAGTAGGTATCAGTTTAAAAAGGCATTCTTAATTTATTTATCTTTCCTTGAAATACACTGAACTGCATAAAATTGAATATTTTAAAAATTAAAATTTCCTGCCGTCTGTCTCTCTGTATGTACTATGCTTATATCTTTTAAACTACGCAACGAATTTTCATGAGGTTTTCACTGATGGAAAGAGCGTTAAACGAGGAAGGTTTTATGTGTAATTTGTGAAGGTTATACCTAAGTATATTTAAAGTTTTAACAGACGCAAGCAAGCGACCGACATCTTATAAACGAAATTGTTTATTTAGATTTTTTTTATTAGATACTGGAATGTGATAATGAAGACACGTTGCAACGTTGGTCGTTGACGCAGTGTTACGTAAATTTGGCCAAGTAGGTCAGCGATCCAAGCGCAGCGAGTGGGACAGAGAGGGCTTCCCGTGACCGGGGTGACCCACATCGCTTTTATTACTCACTCTAATCATTTTAGATACGTAATATTTCAAGAATTCAAAGCATTCCAAAACGGTTTGAAAGGAATCTCATATAATGGGGCGTACAACAACATTTTAACATGTGGTGTTTTAGCTGTTTTTATTCAATTTTTTTCTAATAAAAATAGTAGGTACCTACACTATACAGGAAATACTGTATGGCTTTATATTGAATTCAGGTTTTAGCGTGCCTTAAAAGAGAAGTATGTGTATAATATGTATGTCGTAGAACTTACGACTGATATTACGCAACTAAACAACTTTTTAGGTTAAAAGTAAGTGGCCGACGAAACCATACTGTTCCTAAATGTTGTATAAATGGTAAGATAATGTGATAAACAAACTAAGATAGCGTCATGGTATGGAAAGAGTCAAAATTTCTCAAAGAAAAAGAATACCTACGTAATGAAAGCTGCAGTCGTATCTTAGTCTTAAGTTAGGTAACTTTTAAAATGTTCGTAAACTTAGTGAGTATTATATTAAGATATTATATTAAGTTATTAATATTAAGTTACTGCAGTAAGATGACGATAGTGACGATGATGACTACCTAATAGACTACTGAACCTATTCAAATGATTCTAAATTATTTCCACTATCGATGACAAAGCCTACAAGTGAGTAACGTAGGCCATATTTGGATGTTTGGCTTTCAGTTTGAAACAATATCTGTGGAATTAGTCAGAAAATAACGCAGTTACTTTGCTAGAAGTAACAGATGTACCTGATATGCTGAGAAATAGAGCAAGCATTCAGTGAGTTGATCACCAACAATCAAATAATCATTTTAAACGGAACATAAACAGGGGAAGCCCCGGGGCACAACCGCTTTGCTTGCACACGGTATCAGATAGTAGGCAACACTAAATGAGATATTATGTACTACATAAGTACATATTACCTCAATGGTAACACTAACATGTAACAGATACAATTCTATTTACGAGTATATCTAGGCTTATAATTTAAACAAAATTTGTTATGGAAATTAGACGTTAATTTTTAATCTCAACTTTTTATTGTGGTAGCAATAAGTAAGACTTTGACCGACTCGACTGTCCAATTGATTATACTTAAGCGGTCAACATTGCCTATAAACAACAAACCCCGAAAAAACGCAAGCGCGATCCTGGTACGATAAAATCATGATAAAGTGCGGATAGGAGAAAGGGCTTTAGTTAGATTTTATTCACATAAACTAGAAACTTCTAGTGAACAGTTTTTGGGTTTGTTTATTTCTTATAAATTATAAATATCGCTGTTTTTTTAATGCTTTATACAAATAAGAAGACTGAAATCTTTATTCCGTAATAGATTACTTTTGTAAATTAGACTAATATTATTTCAATATTCATTAGGAGTATTGTACCATTCGAAGAGTAAAAGAAAAAATAAAACTAAAATTATTAAAGAAGTAAAAGTGCAGTGTTTCCAGAGATCCTCCAAACATAACAAAGTTACGAAATCGGCTCTCTTTATTTAACTTTACCAAAGATTTAAATCTTTGAACTTGACAATAACGTTGACAAACTTCAACCATTGTAAAATATGTAGGTTAGGTATATTTATAACTATACCTAATGTATATTACGTATCGACCAAGCTTGTAAAGGTAGTTGACCTCTCACTGAAATCCTATGTGATCCCTTAAAGCCTTTGTTAAGGGAGCACTTTCGGGGATCACTTGAAGAGAAAATTATTTCCACTTCACCCAAATATTTCGCTCGGCACAAATCATATATTACATATTATATTATATCATTAATTAAATAAGCTAAAGTATATTGTCATTATGCGGAATTCGCTTTTGAAAACATTTATACCTACTAAGTATATATGTCGCGTTGTAACAATTTTACGTGAAAGAAAAGAGAAAAAAAAGTTGAAAATACTCACGTAAAGTCTCTTCTGTCGTATAATTGGAGATAAGCTGAATAGCACAAGAGTTGCTCAGTGGTAGTAGCGTCAAAAGCTTGGTCAAAACAAATATGAGTTCGCGTGAAGCGCACGGTATGACTGTACGAGGCAGGCGGACGCTCGTTTCTGCGCTTGGAGCGCTTGCTTCAGGCCTCCTCACTGCGCATGGCAATATGTGGTAGGTGCATTAGGCGCTGTATACATCGAAGTACTACAAGTATGGAGTTTGCGTCACAAATGCCAATGTGGCACATAAAAATTAAAAACGGAATCATGGTGGAGTCTTGCCTTCGCGCGTCAGGTAAAACTTATAGGTATACAATACTAAACATAGTAGGTATGAGCTTAAATCCAGACTTCATAGTCGCTTAAAAATTAGCGATTTTATAATAACATAGTAATGAGACCTGATAAGTTTATTATAAAACCATAAAAAAAATACTTATCTTGTGAAGTCGCCTTTTTTGTATATCTAAGCGCTCAGTAGCATTATGTACAAAAAGCATAATGAACAAAACGCAAAATGTACAAAACTCGGAATGAACACAGCAAGCAAAAGGAAATCCGTTGGATGGTTTATAACAAAATAGCGTTCACTAGTTATATATACGAGTAATAATAAGGAGGGTAGTCTCTACCCTCCTTAGTAAACTCGACAAATAAAGTGCTATATCACCCTAAGATTGAACATTCTTTGTATTTTGTAGAATGATAAGGTCTGTTTTCCTTTAAAAATTCAGTGACAATTATGTCAATCAGTAATCAATACCTATTTCAAATCTAAGCCTTAGCGAATTTTGAAATGAATGGAATTTGTTATCAAAACTGATAACGCACTTTTCTGGTCGGCTATACATAAACAAAATATAAAAGAGACCTCTAGCGATATGTCGTGGAACTATTAGCAACTGAGCATATGATCAGTCTTAACCAAGATTATATACTATCGTGATCTTTAGAATTGACGGTAGATGGTGGGGGTATAAAATAGTTTTCTTGTTACAAAATAATTCTAAGGATGGTTTTTTTAATTATTAAAAAAAAAAACTGTTTCTTATCTATTCTTATATCAATAATTAATTAATAAATTCCTTATTTTCAATTATTCATTAACATTTTAATAACAACATACTTAACGTAATTTTGTATAATTATGACAATTTTTTTTTAATATAACAATTTGAGTTTTATTATCCAAGCGATTCCTTGCGTATCTGCTTTTAATTTGCCGTTGCTTTTTTGGCTGATTTTCACTCGCTCGTTCCCACCCAGCCAACCTTTCTGTTTCGATACAAAGCGTAGATTGAACATGTTTTGCAGTCTATAAATATAAGATAATATTCTAATTCTGAACTGGATGTACGCGGACTAACTTCTAGTCGAGGAGTTGCACTGAGACATTTGTGATAATTGTTTCAAAAGTAGGTCTACTATATAGGTACTCTAACTAAAGGAAAATCTACATCGCCTGAGTAGGTCTGTGCTTTGTATATGGTCATCTATTCAATTTGGTACCCTATGGAGTGGAGGTCTTGAATATTATGTATTTAGCTAGCGATTATAATATTTTTAATTATGTGGCTTAAAAGAAGTTAGTGGAGAAACAAACAGACTTTTTTTATAATACCTACTCGTAGATTAATACTAACACATATACCTTTTTGAATTAATTTAAAAGTGCCATGTATCACGTCAACGGGTATTAACAACCCACGTTATTTAAAAAGTCAATGAAAGTCTGAACAAAAGAGTACGAGCAAACGTTTGTCTTACCATCCCATTATAATATTTAACTTTTCGGTTAGTATGTAAGGCGATGGAGAGGTCTAATTTAAATTTTAAAATGTGAAGGCGATAGAGCTTAAGGCGACTTACTCTTGATTTATAGGCGCAGGTAACTGCTGAAAAATTCAAATTTCTCTATACCGTGTAGTTCCCATTATACGGTGGGTGGTTTAAGTTTAGAACAACTTTGCGCCACGCCGCAATAACTGCCGTCGTTGGAAAAAGAACTTGTTCTTACTTTCGATTTATATTGTTTTCCAAGAAATACTTAAAAACAAACGTTACAAGAAATAGCAACCTCAAATTACCTACTTTGTGATGAATGTGTTAATGTTAGGCGACGGTTACACGTACGGTATTTACTGTGATCCATCAATTCAGTATTTATTGGTGGATGTCAGTATTTCTAGAAATCTATAGAACAAATATTGACATGCATCAATACGCTAGACTACACGTTCAATAAATATCACGATTCCTAATTATTTATTGACGGTTCACAGTAAATACCGTACGTGTAACCGTCGCCTTAGATCGATGTTAATTTCTTTTTATGTTAAGGTCAGCAAACAGGCTGACGGTCCACTTGATGGTAGGTGGCTACCGTCGCCTATAACATTGTTGTGATAATATACTAAATAGTGGATCTTGTACAATCCTTCTTTGTTACTTCGACACAACATTTAATAAAATAACTTTTAACATTTTACTACTTTTTATTTGAGAGCTTCGCACACACACATGACACTTTTCATAGCATAGACAAACTTATACTCTATGACAAACGACTCATTGAAATGGAGATGTACAGAATACTAATACAATCAACAAACATAAGCAAAGCTTCAGGTGCTACAAGTAGGGTTAAGAATAAGGCATAGTGAAGGTAGGGAAATGGGCTCTAGCATCCCTTACACTCTACTATTTCTCAGTGGTATTCTGTAAGGGGGTGATTACTAACCGCTCGACGAGCTTCCCAAATGATTTTCACATCCATACCAGAGCCAACTTTGAAAAGTTAATTTGGCAGAATTTTCTAATGGTTATCAGACTTTAAACATCTTTCCCAGTACAAAAATAATAAAACAATAGCTGTTGCACGCGACTTCGCCCGCGTAACTTTATACCTTACTCGATAAATGGACTATCCAACACAAAATAATTTTTCAATTCGAACCAGTAGTTCCTGAGATTAGCGCGTTCAACCAAACAAACAAACTCTTCAGCTTTATAATAATAATAATCATTTATTTCAGACATAGAACATCCATAATTATGAACTATGTATTAACAAAATAATAAAAAAAATATACATCTATATAAAATATACATCCATGTGAATTATAATATATAAATATTATACCCCTACTAATCCTTATGTGAATGTGAGTTTGTTTGTTTGTTTATTACGCTTTCAAGCAAAAACTACTGGGGCCTTAGACAAAGTGCCATTTTAAAAACGATAACGAAGTTCGATAGAATAAATGTATGGGATACTTCCCATACATTTTACATTTAACGTGATTTAGCGAAGGCATATGTCAATCCCATACATTTTTATTTAGCGAATCGAATCGAATGCGAATCGAATGCATTTTGTCTAGGGCCCCTGAACCGATCACCATGAAAGTTTGCATACACGTTGTCTGGGACACCAGAAAGGACATAGGGTACCTTTCATCGTTCAACGCGGATAAATTCACGGGCACCAGCTAGTATAAATATATGTACAAATGAAACAAAGATATTCTTGCAGCATCTATGGCTGCAAGTGCGCTGCCACAGATGCTGCAAAAATATATATAAATATATAATATATAATAATTTATATAATAGTAAGTATAGATATTTTATAATATGCCAACAATTTCAGTATTTTAGTAAAAATCTTAATACATGGTAGCTATTTTTGAAATGTTCATTATAGCTAAAGTTCTAGCTATTAGTTTTGAACAGTGCGGGCGTGTACCGTAAAATACGCGATGTACAAACCATATGCCGTGCATATTCTAGCTGGTATGCGAAACTTTGTTGAAGATGATGCCTAATCACAAACAGTCACAAATATAAATTATTTCTAGATGTGGCTGCGACATTTGTTTGTGACTGTAGCGGCATAAGGCTACTTAATAAAAAAAGGAAAGAGTGCAGAAACATCTAAGAAAACTGTTTGGTCAGCAAGTACTAGGTCAGCCAAAAAAAGTTGCTGACCAAATAGATATTTTCCTCAAATTTATTAGAATTATACAATAGCAGAATTACGAGTAGAACCAAAATGGAACTGAAAAGCAAAATTTATCGACGTCAAACCAAAATCTACTATGTGCACTTTTATGATATATACCTACTTACATATATTTTTTTATATTAGTGAATAGTGCCTAATCCTTATAAAAATACTGCTAAGTTCTTGTGAGCACTATTTGACGAACTAAAGACGAACTAAGTTGGCTATGTGCAGTAGCTAGAATCTGTTATGTGCAAAATTTACGTATGTTTACATATATTACAACCCCCAAGTGTCAAATATTTATTTTTAATAAGCCTTCACGTGAAATTTTTCAAGAGCTTTTTTGTCAATATCTCGAAATCATACTTTTTGCAAATGGGTTTGGAGATTTTGGTTAGACAACGATAATAATATGCAAAAAGAATTTAGCATGAAAAAAGCCAAGAGCGAATCGATCCATTGTTTGCTCGAAGCATTAATATAAAAATATAAAAATATTAGTTGTCAATTCCAGTAGATGGTACATTGATGTCGGTGTTTCGGATGAGTTATGAAGTTTATCAAAATTAACAACAGGTGTTTCATAGATCAAGAACCCACTAGTGAATGAACCACGTCTTGGGAATATATGGTAATATTGAACAATTTCCTTGCCATCACAGTAATTTTAACATTAATGTATTATAGGAAGACAGGAAGTATTAGGCAGTATACCGCGATTTGGACAATTTTATCACGGAATTTTTTTTTTGACATCCGAATGGTAGTTCCAGAGTTTAAAGCGTTCAACTAACCAATCAAACAAACAAACTCTTCAATTTTAATATTATTAGCTGGTGCCCGCAACTTCGTAAGCTCGTTTTTTGAAAATCCACACAAACCTAACATTTTTCAGGATAACAAATATCCTATAGTTTAATCGGTTTAGCGTACGCATAAACATATAATAAATTGTAAAAACTATTTTTTGAAAAAAATATTTAATATACTGACACGGTTCATTTATGATTGCACCAACAGCTTGACATAACTATAACTCCATAATGAACTTTAAAGTAGTACATAGAATTGTTATGTAAGCCAATTACGAGTACAGATGTGAACAGCGTTTACAATTTTATTAGAAAAAATTTAGATATTCATAGTCTAATTAATTCATAGTCTAAACTTAATTATTTAATTATGAAACAAATATTATAAGTAATAAAATAATAAAATATTTGGACTTGGATAGAACTGCAGTTAAAGGCATAAAAAAACTAACTTCATGTATTGTTTGTTCATTTCATTTTGTTTTTCTTTAACTTTATTTTGTATTTTTATTTTTATGGTATTTTTATGGTAAAAAAATGAAGTCCGTTATTGGCAGTAGGTTTTAAGTATACATATGTATTTATTCTTATATTATTGTCGTATTGAGTGCTGTGTGACTGAGTTTCAATAAAAAAAAAACAGAAAGTGTGACTAACTTATTATAATTTTGACAACAAGTGAGCAACAGCAATTTACTCTTGAAAACCTTTAAATTGAGTCACCAAAGTCATCTAAAATTGTATGTTTAGGGCCTCTTTCACACTACATGTAAAGTGTTGATTAGTTTACTGCATCATTCGATAGGCGATTTTTTATTATTATTTTCTATTTAATGTTTGGGACGTTTACCGTACAAACAAAGGTATATCAGCTCCATTATCCCCGGTTACCAGTGACTTTGAATGACAGTTTGGCCTACTTGACGTTTGTGAAAGAGGCGCTTAGACTTGTATGTATAAGCGTTAAACGAATAGGGCCATATGCTGTTTGCATTGTAGCACATATACCTAAATATGTGCGTACCTAATTGAGGTCGTGCCAATTCCGCCGGAGGCCTATTCTATTCGCCCTACAGCTCGGCGCAGTAATAAAATAAGCAGTTTTTCCGATTCGACGTTTTATCTTGTCGCTTCGTATTCTTAAGGCAACTTTCGTTTCCCGAAAATCGAGTGTGCCAGTCTCTAGCGAATTCCACGCACAAATTAGTTTTCCTATTTCTTTAAGGGTTGTTATTTTAAATATAACTGTGTTGTGTAGCCATCCATTACTATTCATCTCATCACATATTATAATTAGAGCAATTATTCGAAATTATTGCTTTTCATAGAAAGCTCATAACACCTTTGTAGTTATTTATCTAAACTTGTTTATTAAAATTGTACAAGGTATCTTATTAAGGAAGGGTGTCGACTTTTAATTCGTGTATTGATTTAAGACCTTAAAAACATATAATAATATTTGTAAAAAAATGTAATATATCAAAACTAGTAATAGGTCTTGTATTTTTTAAAACTGTTTATGAATTATTAGGTTTGCTATTAAATAAATATAGGTATTAAATACAAAGTGCATGGATGCGATATAATTTACTTATTTGCAGGAATATTTTGTTTTGTTATTATTTTGTTTGATATTTTGCGAAAGGAAGTTTTCTTTTGTTATTTTCCCTTCAGGCTCAGTCCGTGACTTCAACTCGTTTATGTTGGTAACATTCACAGCTACTGCCTCTGGGGAATCTTGTGTCACTTTTGTTTGCTTATCACAATTACCTTCCTCCTTGTATTCAGGTGGAGAGAATCTTTGCGGTGTCATCTTTTTTGTGTGTCTTTTATGATTTGGAAGAAAAAAATATATAAATTGAAACGAATCTAACTAGTAAGAGATAAAGTAGCTGTTGGCGAAATTATAATAAAAAATAAATATAAATAGACTGAAATAGAAATTTTAAAACAATTTCTTAAATTGTGAGATATTTCAAATAATTTCCATGGTAGTGTCGTTGAGGTGCAAAATTTCACGGTTTCCAACATCGATAAGTGGAATGTCCACCGCAGAAATGATCGGAGACGGCGGCGAATCAAAAATATAGATTTGAATTATGTGCAAACATACACTTAAACGGAAAAGGTGCTTATTTAATTTACAAAATACTATTTCAGTAATATTATTAATATTTTAGTAATATTTGATACGTTATTGATATGTAATAGTGCTTCAGATATTAGTTCAGATTCAAACTTTCAGATATTAGTTCTTCTAATTTGTTTGTGAATTGATTTTCTTTTTTCTGTATTTTAAAGGGCTCTAGTGTTACCATAAAAAAATTGAAATTTTTTTCTTATATTCTTCTATTTTTTTTATATATTTCTTATATTTATTCTTTTTTTAATGCAAATTTTAAAATAGGTAAAACTAGTTCCCTAACTCCCGAACTATAGGTTTGACAAATGCGAGAAATTTAGTGCACTAGTACTAAATATTACATACAAAAATAATTCTCAGTTGATAGAGGCTGCAGATTATGAGTCGAGTTTATTGTGACGCTCTGAGTATTTGCAATCATAAACTGGCCACCCGTCTGCTATAGTGCTGTCTGCAGAAAGACTTTTAGATAGGTTGCAGAAAGACTATTGCGTGGAGGGACTAAGTACCAACTGTACTGTAGTACTGTAGTACTGTGGGACTAGTACTGTAGTAAGCCTAGTACCTTACTACAGACACTAGATACCTTACTACAGACGTAAAGCAGTAATACCCTTACAAAAATACAATAAAATGTGAACAGCACATTTTATTGTATTATTGTAGTTGTTTCCTATAAGGAATGCTATCTCAAGCTATTTCCAACTTCTCAGAACCTTTTTTCACACCTGATCGACGTGGCCAATGCGAGTTTGCGTAATGGCTTGTTTGATTGTCCGTCACACATTGTCATAAAAAAGAGGATTGGTTGTTACTTGAGAAAACATAATAAAACTAAGGTTCCACATTACTTCCGGCTGTGTGGTTCGATCTTTATTCGATTCAGAGAACAACGGTTTTTTACCCTTTTATTTCGCCTTCATTATGTAGATATTTTATAAGGGCGATCATGATACGATTGATCGAAGTACAAAGATGTCCAAACCTGGTGTAATTTTGACTCAATTGCTAATTGCTAACTAAAGAAATGAAAAAAATATTTTTTTTTTAAGAAACATCTTTTTGATCGCGAATTACAAAATCCATGGACCAACATAGATTTTTGGATCTATTCGTCCGGGTTGAAAAATAAATATAAGAAATATAACGCCTCACATATTTATCGCTGTGACGACGGTGGCGCCACCACGGCGACAGGTGATCGTTAAAGCACTTTCGAAGATTTGCGGTTTTTAATGAACGTAGGTACCTACATTTAATTTTTATATATTACTAGCTGAACCCGGCCACGCCGTATATAAAAACACTCCTCTATTAAAATTCAATGTTGTGTAAAAATTTCAAGTCAGTCCAACGGCTAGTTTTCGATTTTTGTGGACACAAACATACAAAAGCTGAATTCTTATATAAAGATAGAGATTCTTGTAACGACTTCAATTTTTAAGTCAAACAAAAACGTTTGCTAATAAACTGGTGTCGTTGTCTTTCATTGTGTGACTTGACTTTTAACTTTTTACCTGACGTGAAAGTTGAAGAGCTTATTTGTCGTTCGTTATTGTTGCGGGTAATTTGGCGAAGGGTTCTGTAAGTAGGTGCAGCGAAGGTAGAGATTGAACGTCTCGCGACGCCTCCTCGTAAACACGCCTCGGGGAAATTCCTGACGGTTGATATGATCCTTTTCTCAGCGGAAACAACGCTGAGTTCGCAACTTAAATCTCCAACAGGCTTCGTACAAAGCTTTCTAGCTTACTTTATGGATTTTATTAAGTGCCGTGTGAAGCTCGAACAATACAGTCCAATTATCTTAATCATCAAACACTAACAAGTATCTCAAATGTGCGGAGTTAACTTTGTCTTTTACATTTTCATATTTTTGAGGAATTATGGTGAGGAGGTACATACGTATTTTCTATTAAACAGTTTTTTTTAGCTCGATAAAAACACTCAATACTGAATCTGTTGTAAAGAAACAAAATAAATAAATTCCATTTGTTAACCTATATTATCGATAAAAACACTTATATAATACTAAGCGCCTATTTCACAAACGTCAATTAGGCCAAACTGTCATTTAAAGTCACCGGTAACCGGGGATAATGGAGCTGATATACCTTTGTTTGTACGGTAAACGTCCCAAACATTAAATCAAAAATAATAATAAAAAATCGGCTATCGAATGATGCAGTAAACCGAGTGCATGATTCAATATAACAGAAAATGATTTCTAAAAGTAACTAATCAACACTTTAATTGTAGTTCGTGAAAGAGCCCTTAAGCTGTTAAGTAATGAATAAATTCTAAATGAATAAAATCTATTTGTTAATCTATTTATAAAAGCTAAGTAAAAATTTTTATCAATTCAATCAAATCATCGAGTTCTTCAGAATATGATGTAAATCAATATCAGTCCATAAAAATATCAAGGGAAGATTTAGTGGGTGTACTTGTATTGCGGGCGCGGCCCACTATGGAAATATGAAAATTGGAAAAGCGCTGCCAGATACCGGCTCAAATAAATTTCAACCCTATTTGTAAGTGAACCCCAATATTCTGACACAGATAGTACTTATATTCAATCCATGTAAAACACGATATACATATAGTTTTTTATGGTAATGGACGCAAGACAGTCTCGACCGTCCATTCGATTATAGGTGGTTTATAGTTATAGCCTATTATAAAATAACAGAAGTAACTTATTCAGCTGTCCATGGCCAAGAAAATAACCGCTTATATTACACATGGAATTTAAAATAGTGGCAATGCGTTTCGCAGTCATTTGGGCAGCAACCACCCCTTTACACAAGTCTCCGTCCACTTGGCTCCCACGTTTTGGATCCCATGGGATCCTAGGATAATTTTTTGTCACTTTGGCTCCCATGGGATCCTAGAGTAATTTTTTATTTCCCTTGGCTCCCATGGGATCGTAAGATAATTATTTACAGGTTTTGAATCCCATTTCATTTTAATGATAACAAAGATAATATAAAGTTTAGTTTTTAAGAGAAATACCATATAATTTGTTCAATATTTCTAATGTGTTTTTTTTTAATTATTCCCCATTCCATAATTCGATGGAGTAATTTGAAATTTTTTAGCAAGACCATTGTGAAATAACAGAATGTGTGCTGTTGTGTTTCGGTGAGTGAGTAAGGTATGCTAGAGCCCCTTTCCTGATTTTTTATCCTCAGACCTCAATCCCACTATTGTCGGTGGCTTACCTGTTGAGTTGCTTATATTATTGGCAGCGGCCACTTACCATCGAGTGGACTTAACATAAAAAAACAGACGAGAAGCCCCAAGCAGGTATCGAATCTCTCTATGTCCTAATCCTAGATACAAATATATAATAACAATAAATATGGAAGGGTAGAAAATAGAAGGGATTTTGGGATCAACATGTTGGAATTACCTTTTACCAGAGGTGTCGTTTGCGGTAGACCTCGTCCTTCAGGGATAAAATGCAATCACTGGCTGCGGTTTAGGTCAAACAGTTAATAATCCTTCGGAATCCCTAATTATTTAGAAATTGGATTTCCATGCGACTCTTTCGTTTTATTAGAACTGATTCGGTGTTCTGTATTCATTTAGTATTCGGAATGTGAAAGGAAGTGGGAACAGAATAAACTAAGCAGAATAAACTTAAGCTTGTTACTCCAAAAGAGTTGGAAATATTTGTATTGTACCTACCATCAAGGAAAAAAGCACAAGGCGGAAAACTGCCCTGCTTAGTATTCAGTGGTGATTCGGTGAATACTCGAACACTGGAATAGAGATATAAAATAATAATTTTTAACTCATAAAATATAATATTATTTTGTAATAGTTAAAAAATAAAAATTGCATTTAGAAATGCAAAAAATTTAGTTATTTAGGTCATGTATGTCATATCATGTATTGGAGTAAGTTTCTGAAACTTTCAAATTATTTTGACTACTTCATTTCAAAGGATCCACTTTTTTACAAAAAAAATTTTTTGGTAAGTATTTTGTAAAAAATCTTGTAAAAATTCATAAACCGATGTGTTTTTCCACTCTTTCAATTTAAGGGTAGGTCCTTGTTTTCAGTTAATTTTATAATGTGCAAATGATATTTGTTTTATATAGAAACTACACATTTTTATTAAAAAAATGTTAAATTTTATAAGTTACCAGCTGATGCCGGCGACTTCGTCCGCGTTCTCTATAGCCTAAAAAGCCTCAAAAACAATTCGATTCAGTAGTTCCTGAGATTAGCGCGTACAACTAAACAAACAAACAAACTCTTCAGCTTTATATATTAGTATAGATTTTACCCACATAACAAGTGGAAATTGTACTCGCTATAGCCGACGAATCAACACTTAAATTCAATTCGATAATTTAGTTCCTTTATAGTGACATTTAGGACATATAAAAATATTTATATTTAATATTTTGAAAGTCTTTTTGTGGTCACAAAGAATACAAGCGCCCTTAAGTTGGTGCGTGACAGTTGCCCCGATGTTACAACCGTCGATGAAATGTCTCGAATGGAAATTGGCAGGCAAGGATGTTGCCATAGTTGCCAACCGCCGCTCTATATGCAATTTACACTGCACGAACAAATCCATACATTATAATTTTTTTATTTTTTTATGTTGTTATCAGATTTTTTCACTTGAAGCCTTTAAATTTGCTTCGATCTGGTAGGAGACAAATCAGAAAACTTATAATAACAAAATCTGGAATATAGTTGGATGCTGTAGCTACATATCTATCATCTACATCCAAAATTTAATTACACCACTCGACAGCTAAATGATAAAATATTTTTTTCACTTTATATAGGTATGGTATATTCGAATTCGTTTGAAAAGTGAGTATAGGGAATGTGGGCTTCATAATTTATAGAAATTATAAAAAAAAGTAAAATTAAAGCATGTAATATCGTGAAATATAAAGAAGCTTTTATTCGGAACTTTTTACGAGTTCACTGTCGTCGACTGTTTGAAAGAATCAAATAGAACACACAGACATTGTCAAGCAACCGAACGGAAACTGAATGCATGATTCCACCACTGCCCTGCCAAATTCAAATTTATACCTACTACTTTTTCTTTTATGTATGTAATTATATATAAATTATAAACATTTACTATAGAGACTATCCCTCGGACACCTAACAATTTTCCAGCATTAATTTTATTCCATATGTTACAGGTACCTACAGGTAATAGGTGTGCCAAATTTCATCCGAATACCAAAAATTTGAGTGCCTGGAAACTCATTATAGAAAATAAATAAGTCTGACACCAAACAAATTTCGGGTTTTGTAATAAATAAACGTGGTTGCGTACTCGGTAGATTAATTCAAAGCGTCAATTTGTTTCGTCGATTTACAATGTGTTTTTCATTAAACAAACGGTACGCGATCTTCTGCTAGATATAAGTAGGTGTTCGGTACTAGCTGAACCTCCTGGTTTCGATCAACGCATCACCATGCATCATACGCACCTGTATTTACCTTATTATCAGATTTCGTTTAGAATTTTTTTTGGCAGCTAAGGCACTTATAGGTGAGGCATCCAATTATATGTGTCATTCATATAGTGCGAGCAACGTGTTTCATCTAGGTTCGTTCCATATTGTTACTAGCGACAACTTCGCAACTGCACAGACTGTGCTGTGCGATCGTTGTTATCGCTTCAGTAACTGATTTTATGAGGGAAATTATCGCTCTAGCGATAGAATATATAAATAACTTTCTCTAAATAAAAACCTTTCTCGTGTCTTTTCACTAATGAAAACTGCAGTAAAATCCGCTGTATAGTTTAAAAGGTCTAAGCGTACATCATCATCATAATCATCTCAGCCGCAGGATGTCCACTGCTGAACGGTCAGAAGCAGCCTGGATCCACCGTCCGCGGCCTTTATTAGGTCACCTTGTGTGTGGACGTCCTGCGCTGCGCTTGCGAGTCCGTTGCCTCCAAGAGAGAACCTTCCTGTCCCACCGGCCCAAGACTCCCCATACTATGTGTCCTGCCCACTGCCACTTCAACTTACTGGTCCGCCAGCTTATGTCGGTAACTTTCGTACGTCTACGGATCTCCTCATTTCTGATTCGATCTAGCAGTGTAGCCCCGAGCATAGCCCTTTCCATAGCTCGTTGAGCGACATTGAGCTTCCTTACGAGGCCCATAGTCAGAGACCACGTTTCAGCGCCATATGTCTTCACTGGCAACACACATTGGTCAAAGACTTTTGTCTTAAGACACTGAGAAATTTTTGACGAGAAAATGTCTCGGAGCTTCCCGAACGCTGCCCATCCGAGCTGGATTCGGCGATTGACCTTCCTCTCGAAGTTGGCTCTACCTAACTGGACTGTTTGTCCCAAGTATAGGTATTATGTACTCGTCAACATACAAAGGGACAAACAGCGGGAAGTGACTGTGTTTTATAATACATATGTAAAGATTAGGATTTATTTAAACACTAGCTGTTGCACGCGACTTTGCAAGCGTAACTTTATAAAATACTTTATATGTATGTAAAAAATACTTTATAAAATACTCGCTCTGCCCAACTAAGCGCAAAAGCGGTATCTCAAAAAAAAATCGTAAATGGAATACTCTATCTTAACTTTACCTTAAATCACTAGGGCATTAGAGGTATATCTATTGTAATAATATTGTAAACTTTTCACTATTGCAATAACAAATAGACCCAATATAATGTATAAATTCTATTTAATAAACAAAAATTTAAATATATAGTTAAAGTAAAAAAAAAACTTCTTTTACATAACTTCAAATATCTCGAAACTCGCTTTCATCGAGATACCGCGTTTGCCCAACTGGGCAGCGCTGATAATGTAACTTTCTATAGGTGAAAGAATTTTCAAAATCGACCAGTAGTTTTTGAGTTATTCATTACAAACATACAAATTTTTTCTCTTTAGTATAGATAGCGGCAAGTGTTCGTCGGAGAACTTATATCGGACCCTTCATGAAGTGGTCCTATATACGTTGGTAAACAATATTATACTCTATGGGTTCAGGGATAGAATTCATCGATTTTATATGTTGTGTGTTAAGTGGGAGAGGCACATATGTTAGGCGGTGTCTAGCGAGTATAATGATAGCTAAGACATGATAATTAATATGAATATTTTATGGTTTCTTAACTGATATGGAATATATCGATCTGAAGTGAAGCGACTGTACACGTACAGTCACAGAATAGTTAAATTTTACAGTTAACTTAAAGTTACTGTTACTTAAATCTTTAACTTGAGATGTTTAGGTTTGTAATCGTCAATGAACGGCCAGTTATAGCAGAAATTGGAAAAAAATAAAAAATAATTTAGGTAGAACAACGTTCATGCTTATAAAATAAATTTCAATTAGTTTATTTTAAAATTAAATATATAATTTATAATTTAATTTATAATATATAATTTTTTATATGTGTTTACATCTATACACATATACCTATAAGAAGGTTTCTATCTATTATTGCCAGGGTATGCAAAATGCTGGGTCATTATTCAAGAAAATTATACAATGCTATAAATAAAAAAAATCTTAATAAAGTTGATATTGTTCATGATATTTTATTTTGTTTTTACAAATCACAGTGGTTCTCAGTTTTTGATGATAATAAGTATCATTTACATACATTATATTAAATCTGTACATGTTGCATAAATATTTTGCATGCATGCATTAAATTATTGCAATCATAAAATGAAAATTTAATTATCCGTTAAGAACAATTAGTCAGGATTATAGATTTTCCAATCGCATCCTAAAGACAAACTTCTAAATGATAATAGAATCAAATTCGATTGTAATACATTATTATGTGTTTTGTTAAAAAAATTTTAATCAAAGTAATAATTATAACGTTTATATTCTTGTTGAAAATTTGTTGGTGTGTTCAGAGATTTTTCATAATTTTTATTTTGTATGGGAAAGTTTGGAAACGATAAATTGTCATAAAATAGATTATTGTTGGAATAATTATTCAAATTAATGTAAGAATTAGGCACTATAGGTGAGTATATCGTTTTATGTTTTGTAGAAGTTCGTGTTATATCAGGATTTTTATGCAGCATATCGCCTTGTTTCGTGTCATAATTTTGACCTATATATGCTGCTTGATTCTTAGTATGAAACCTTTGTATGTTATCAGCAATAGAATAGTGTGGGTTCCTTTGAAATTTATTTCCTTGTGCTACATTTTCCTGATAAACTGGGTTGGTTGTAACTGTAGGTATCTTTTGATTATGTTTTGAACTGTCAAACTCTATATTTTCTGCACTTTTAAATTGAGTGTTATAGTTGTTATAAGTTTGTGATAAGTTGTCATCTGACTTTTGTCCAAATAAATTAATGTTTAAGCTTCTCGCTGCAGTAATTGTGGGTTTTTGTTTTTCGTTTTGAATAAGAGTTAAATGTGAATTTTGCATAATATTTATGATGTTCTCCAGTTCTCTTAGACTTAATTTGGGTGTTGTTGCTACAGCGTCCGCTACTTTATCTTCAATATCAAACAATTTTGAATTAACTTTGCGGACATCATCGAATTTTGTTAATTCCTTCACAGGAGATCTTACAGATCTCTCCCAATACGATTTTGGAGAATTGTGAAATTTATTATAGTGTGATTTATCAGGTACCTTCTTGTGGAATTCATCTACTTCCAAAATAAGTTCTTTTCCCAATTTAGAGTTCATATTTTTTATCAATGAAGCTATTTCTTTACCAAGGTTAGTGTAATATACGTTTTCTTTATCATTAACTTTAAGTAAACTTATTCGTTTATTATGTTGACTAATGGGTTTAGAGACTATAGCCCTTTCAGTTTTTAGCTCAGTTTGGGACAAAAAATAGTCGCTATTGAAATCTTCTCTTGATGAAATATCTGTCAAGTAGTTTAAGTCTGTGTCTTCTTTAATATCGTTCTCCAAGTTACGTCTTAAAGTCGAAAAATAGTCTCCATTATAAGGGTCGTCTAAAGGCACATCTGTATTTGTTTTTAACTGAGTAAGAGGTAAATTAATTTTGTCTATGTTTGCATTCTTTGACTTGAGATGCTCTTGCAATTTTCTTATACGTTGCTCTAATGAAGGCTGAAAACAATTAAATGTGAATTTAAATTTTAAGTAAGTTAATTGCAACGCAAACTAATTAATTTTTAATTTCACTTACTAATCTATTTCTGGAATTTAGTGGTGTCTTGACTTTTCTTTTTGGTATTGCTCTTCCGAGCGGCTTCCAAACACTAAAAACAAAATAGATAATAGTTTGAAAATACTCTATAAGGAAAAATGAAAGTAAAAGAATTAGTGATTTTTTGTTTATGCAAGTACTTACCCATTACGTAACTTTTTCCTCAACATCTCCTCATTTGTTTCGGATTTGTCAGTTGTTTCCGGTGTGATAGTATTATCGTCCTGTATAGTGGAACCTTGCGTTATAGTGTTAGTAGTAACATCATTAGCATTTGAGTTACTTGTAGTTGCCATAGTTTGCGGATTTTCAGAAGTTGCAGTTTGAGTAGTTTTGATTAAAGTTTTTTTGTCATCTGTATCGCTATCATCGTGCGAGTGTGGAGGTCCTATAAAGTAACCACAATTTTTTAAAATAATTTACTGCGAACTATATTATAAACAATTAAGTACACAAAATAATAACATAACATAAAACAACAAAATAATATACCGTAATAAGGAAACATTGGAGGCACAGGAATCATCGGTTGCATCACTGGAGCTGGGGGTAACCCAATCGATGGATAAAACTGTGATTGCATGTTTGGTAAGAAAATGTAGGACGATAAATTAGGCTTTGTTGGTGTTTTACTAAACATTATAAATTCTTTGTGCCCATGATCTCCGCTTCCATTTTTTGAAACATCACTGTCATCATCGTCATCAGAATCTTCATCTGTATCATGGTCGTCATCATCATCATCGTCGTCGTCGTCATCGTCATCGTCCTCATCTTCCCGAGATTTATATATTTTTTCATCATGTTCGTCAAACATACTGTCGTCGGGTGAAATGCGCAAATTCTTTCGCCTCAAGTTGTTCTTACTTTTACGTTTTGATTTTTTCTTCTTACGTTTTTGGCGTGTTTTTTGTTTCTTTATTTTCTTTGTTTGAAAAAGATCATTGCCAATCCTTCTTGTGTTGGCCACAGGTTTCCTTGTATTATTCATTACACCGTTTTCAATAGTTTTGAAAAATTGGTTGTAAAGCCATTCACTTATGTCACTGGTATCGTTAGTAATTGCATCCACTTGTTGGTTAATTTTACTGAGATTTCTTTCCATTACAGCGTTAATTCGTTCTGGTATTATTTGAGGTTTATATGCTTGTATTAACTTTGCGCTATAAATAAACAAGTACTAATGTATTATAAAACTAACGTTGTTACTGTTATTTCTTATATTTGGTTATTTTGTTATAGTAGTGGCAGGACACGCTGAGTTTCTCAGTTATTTGGGCAGCCCGCCTGGCATCAGTAACCACCCCCTTACAGAAGAACACCATGAAATAACAGCACGTGTGCTGTTGTGTTTTGGACAGTAAGTAAGAGTTGCCAGAGTCTATTTCCCTACATCTTTCTCAATTCCTAGCACCTGTGGCGTTGCTTGGTTGGCGACGGAAACCACCTACCATCAAGTGGGCATAAAAAAAATCATAATCCAAAGGTCAATATTAGCACTGTTCTACTAAAACTTAAGAAATATATGACTATTCAACCTTTTTAAATAAGTTTTTGGTGGATATTTTGTCTGAGAGCAAGATGCTCTGGCGCTTTCTTTTCTTCTTGCCTTTTTTTTTCTTTTCTTACCGGCTAGGATTTCTCTAAAACAGGTCAGAGATCTTATATAGCTGGCAGAGTAAACAATACGGTGTTTTTTTAATCTGTGATGTGAAAGTAGGTACTCCTATACGTATTATGGTACTACATTATTTATTTAAGCGAATGAAAGCAACGATTTTCTATGACACTGGTGTTAAAATTCATATAGATGAAAACAGCTTCAGCTGCTCTAGCCAATATACTAAGAATCCGCAGCAAAAGTGTTGGTATATTGGTACTCTTTTGTGAAAAAGTTTCCTCCTAATCATTTTAGGTATAGGACTTCAAGATAACTTACTTAGGCTCACATATTTTCGTTTCTGTATCAAAATAATATCCTGGATGACAGTGGCAACCGATCACACAGCCGGGTATTCCATCAATGCAGTATTCGAATCTACCGTGTTCCCCACATTCTACAAAAATAAAAATAAAAATCTAGTCTTCAAACGCCTGAACAGATCAGATTCCGATCACGTCAGCTTTCAAACAAAAAACATATCAAAAAAGAAACGGTCAGATCGGACCTGACCTGACTGCCTTGGACTTGACGGACCTGTTTTGGAAAACTAAGAAAAATAGACTTGACTTGACTGACTAGTTACTTTTGATTTTAATTTCAATTTTGCCTTTTTTATTTTTAAAAAAGGCTATTACAAATTGCTATTTTTACTAATGACACTGGCAAAATCATCGGAGAATATCTGATGGAGCCAAGACATTAAAAGAGAAGAAGAAGAACGGACAGATCAAAATTGTTCTATGAGAATCCGTTTGGGAGCTACAATTCCATGGATAGATACCCAGAATACACAGATACACTCATTCACACAAGACATACACCCAATTTTTGCGTCAGGTGTCCGTAATTGAAAAGTAATAGAAGAAGGATTGTCCCCTTTGGGATAAAAATGAGGCTAAAAGTGTTAGTAGGCGGAATGGGGTCTGGCATCCCTTACTCGAGTACTGAAACACAACAGCATACGTGCTGTTCACAGAGTGCTGTCACCGAGACTCAGTCAAAGTCTATCAGATAGACTGGCTAGAACTTTTACAAACAAATAACGCAATATGCGTAGCCAGTATAACCGCCTTTTCCATCTATCGCTTTTCTAAACTTTTTAAATATACTAACAAATTGTCTACTTACCAAATTGAACTTTTACTCCATTGGAAATAATGAAAAAATCTAGAATAATCAACAGCACAGAATTCATTAGAACACTGTTATTTAACCACTGAAATAAATCATGACAATTGTTTTTTTTATTTTATTCTTGTTCCGAATAAAAAAAACATTTATTGCTTTATTTATTTGTGCCGATAACGAAGTAAGCACATCTCTACTTTATCTTAAGATTTGTAGTGAATTTCAAATTAATGTGTGTTAACTTAGAAGCTATCCGTGCAGTACAATGCTATCAAACTTTTTGCTTTAATCTTTATCGCTTATGACGGAACAATACAATGCCTCTAATTGAAATGATAACATACACTCTCAGCAAAAAGTACGCGCTGTTCTTGCAATTTTTCATAACAAGTTTTTATGCGTAGATGGAAGCAAAAAAGAAGATACTGTACCTACATTCTTACATTAAGTAATTGATAAATGGGCTAAACCGATAAATGGGCTAAAAAACTCATCTCCACAACTATAATTCCAATATTGAGACCACGTGAAATAATAGAAATTCAAATTTTTCCACAAAAACTGCGTCCGTAATTTTAACGTATCACGTGTACGCAAGAGAGAATTCTTTTAGCGACTGAATGATACTGAGTTCATTGGACTTAGTATATGAGGTCCATGCGGATAGTGATTCACTAATCTTTCTTTTTGCTTCTATCTAGGTTTTTATGTAATATTTTGTTTTAGGGTATAAAAATAAAACAATGTGATTAATTAAATTATGCGTTTATGATTTATCTTCCCATTTATACGTGTACGTACTTCTTAATGTAAATTTACAGCCAATTCTTTTAAAGTTGTTATTAATGGCTATACAGTAATTTCCACCAATATTGTTTACATTATCAGTGAAAAACTATTTATCAGTGGGTGTTAAATATCGTCATTTAAGTCTGGTACGCCTTTTAGACCTCTGTAATAATAAAAATATATTTACATTTAATTTCTAAATTTATAAATAACAAATAAACGATAAATTCCATTTCAAAGATAATTTAAAATTGATACAGTATGACAAGTAAAATATTAGTACAAAATTTCCCACAATACTCACAAATAAACTGACGGACTCATAAACTGCATCAAAGTTCAGGATTAATTTGAAATGATTTTTTTTAATAAGTATGCAAACTTTTTAGATTAAATTATATAAATATGGAGAGACTGGCTCTTAATCTTAAAAAAAAGCAAAATTTAAAAATAAAACTGCAGTAAAACAAATGAATATAGCCGGGAAAAGAAAATTTACTCGTAGTATCAGATTTGCGTGTTATTTAAAGCAAAGTTTTAAATTGATTCGCATTGATTTTTTATTCTTTTGTCAATTGAATTATTGTTACCAGCAGAATTGTTGGGTTAGTTTTTTAACTCATCGAGAGTTTTTGAACCATAATATGGATACTTCCTCCGAACAAGCGGCTCAAATTGTAGCACTGGTGCGGGAGGGCTTGGATCAACGAACGATTGGTAGAAATTTAAATTTAAACCAGTCTACGGTTTCTAGAATATACAGAAGGTTTGTGGAGACAGGTTCTTACAGAAGGAGACGTGGTACAGGCAGGACTCGAGCAACCACCGGTCGTGATGACCGATTTATTGTTACAACTTCCCTGCGAAATCGTTTCCTCACGTCAGTTAACATCAAAACAGAGCTTAATGAAGTGCGTGGAGTAAATGTGAGTGCACGAACAATAAGAAGAAGGTTAAAAGAAGCGGATATCACTCCTTTTAGACCAGCAAATGGTCCAAAGTTGTCTGTAGCTAACAGACAAGCTCGCTTAAGATTTGCGCGTGATCACCTAAATTGGACAGAAGAGCAATGGGCCTCCGTATTGTTCACGGACGAGTGTAGGACATGTTTATATGGTGCAGATGGTCGCAGAAGAGTCTATCGTCGACGTGGGGAGCGATATGCTCAAAGTTGCATTGAGGAGCGTGTTCCTTTTGGAGGCGGTTCGTGTATGGTCTGGGGTGGCATATCGATGAACGGGCGAACAGAACTTGTGTTCATAGATATGGTCCGTTAAAACGGTAATAGAGGGGGTTTGACTGTATATCGCTACATAACAGAGATCTTAGAAGATCACGTGGTGCCTTACATGGGATTCATAGGCGAAAATTTTACTTTAATGCAGGATAATGCACGGCCGCACGCTGCTGCACAAGTTCAACAATATTGCGAAGAGGTTGGGATACGTACAATGAATTGGCCAGCACGCAGCCCGGATCTTAATCCCATTGAGCATGTTTGGGACAATTTAAAAAGAGCTGTATATGCGAGAAATCCTGTGCCCACGACAGTGGCAGCACTAAGAACAGCACTTTCAGAAGAATGGGAAAATATTCCGCAAGATCTTTTAATAACCCTAATAAAATCTATGCGGAACCGATTAGAATCCGTAATAAGGGCACGTGGGGGTAATACACCCTATTAAAACATAAATAAACCCTTGCATAAAGTTTGTGTCTATTGTTAAAACCAATTTTTTTATTGAACCAATTTTCCTTAAATTTCTGTTTTTCTTCAAAAAAGTCTTAAGGTCCTTTCCAGTACATAAACTTAAACTTAAGGATACGCTGTTTTAAAGTTCACGAACCAATCTAGAGGTTTTAATTTAAATCTGTATAGAAAGTTTGCATACTTGGTTAAAATATTTATTTCAAAGTCGTCTATTACTTTGATGCAGTTTATGAGTCCGTCAGTGTATATAACGAAGTAAGGTTTTTGAGTTATTAATTGATCCATCGCATTAATGTTAAACTCTTTTGGAAATGTCTTATAAGTTAATAAGAGGCAATGAACGCGACTGTACCAGGAGGTGCTACATAATTCATATAGGTATCCTGCACGCTGATCGCATGTTTGCGTGCGGTTAGTTGCTATAGTTCGTGCCAAATAAATCTGTACAAAAGTACACTCAGCTCTACCATTTTTATTCTAGCTAATTGAAAAGCTTTTGCTCATTCTTTTTTATGTTAGGGTCGGCGAATAGACTGACGGTCCACTTGATAGTTGATGGCTACCGTCGCCTGTTAGATAACACTAGCTGCTGCCCGCGACTTCGCCCGCGTAACTTTGTAAATTATAGATTAAAACCTTCCTCGACAACCACTCTATCCATTGGTGAAAACATCATGAAAATCAGTGCAGTAGTTTTTGAGTTTATCGCGAACAGACTTTGTTTTATAATATGTAGTGATTAGGAACTTCTCAGGTGCTGCAGACGACAACAATAGGGTTTAGGATAAGGGATTGAGAAGTAATAGGAAAATTGGGTCTGGCATCCCTTACTCACTTACTGAAACACAACAGCACATGTGCTGTTACTTCACGGTGGTTTTTTACTGCCGAAAAACTATTGCGCTTACTCATTTATTCTCCTTCATAGAATGTCACTATTTATGAGTTTCAGAGTATAACTAATTGCGAAGCTGTGATGATGTTTTCGCCGACATTTTGTCGTGATTATGAATGATATTGTGTGCACAGTTTTGTTAGGCACTGAATAACTTAAAATAATGGCAATGAAACCAAATGAAATTCTCACTTAGAGCAGTCCTCTGGTAAGACGCACTTGTGCGTGCGATCGTCCCTAACGTAGGGATGTACGCAAATACAGCCGGCCTCGCAGAAGGGATAACAGGGCCGCATCCGCTCGCGGGGATTATCGCAGCTCACCGCGGCGCACCCGCTGAAACACGGCTCGTACCTGCCCGCCCGTACTATACCCATTACCGAGATAATACTTAGGGCGGATGCACACTCGAAACATAAAGTCGCATACTTTAATAATTTCCGTATACTTTAATAAATGAGAAAGTTTGTATGGATGTTTGTTACTCTTTAACGCAAAAACTAGTGAACCGATCATCGTGAAATTTTGCATACACGTTGTCTGGGACACTAGAAAGGGCATAGTACCTTTCATCGTTCAACGCGGACGAACTCGCGGGCACCAGCTAGTCAAGAATTTTTCTGAGTATTTATTATGGTTCCATAATAAATTACGAGTAAATACACTGGACCGCGAAGAAAAAGGGTCGGTTAGAAAATCTTCAATATCTTCAAAAGTACCTGCTTTATGAAATAAAAACTAAGTTAAAGTATATTTTCATGTGCTTAAATAAAAATAAAATACATTTAGTTTAGCTTTAATTTAGTCTTTATTTCATAAAAGCTAGGTCAGGTACTTTTGAAGATATTGAAGGAGATTATTATCTCCTTCGCAAAACACGCTTTAGATTCTATTTCGCTATTAACTTTTCTATTGTTTAACAGACTTATTATCAAATGACAGATGTCATATGGACATTGTTCAAAATAATTACTATTACTATTTATAGTTCACTTAATTTTAACTTAATTATTTCAAGCAATTAATTAATTAATTTTAAGTTAACACATAGTAAAAACAGTAAAAAATAAAGAAAACATAATACCTTTCGTATTGATGATCGCAGTTCATTGTCAAAGATTGTTTTCTGTTGACTTCTTTATCCCTTTCGAATTAAAAATATTTTTTTTTTATAATTATTCAATGGGGATTAAGTGAATAAAAATACATTTTTTTGTTGATTTAAATAAACAGAACAGTGTAAAATATTGTAATTATCAACTGTATAATATTGTCATTTGGATCCATTTGAATCAATAAATTAATCAAATTAAAACAAATTAATCAATGACAGCTAATTAAGTTTTTGAAGCATGCGGTTTTATAGAAGCTGAAGAAATCTACTAGAACTAATTTTCATCTTAACTGTGTTTTCTTTTTTTTATTATTAAAGGTGACAGGCAGGCTGACGGTCCATTTGAAGGACACCATCGCCTAAGACACAAGCAATGAACGCTGCCGACCCTTTTTTTTTATAATAAAGAGGTGGCAGACAGGCTGGCGGCTCACTTGATGGTAGGTGGTTACCGCCGCCTAAGGACCCTGCAGAAGTTATATAAAAAAAATGTGTTTGAGGCTTTATCAGTAGTCCGATTACTAAGTGCGTTGATCGGACTGATGAGACTTTTTGAGCTTATAGATATTTCATCATTAACATAAAGTTATTTGTTTGCAAACTCTTTTATCAAGAACTACACTGGCCTAAGTTAATTACGAAATAATGAGCACAGAAATAAATGAATAAATAAATATTTACATGAATTGCATTTGTTCACGTTCATTATGATTTCCAGGCACAATATATCTATCATTGTAATCGTAATATCTTCTTTGATTTTTATAACTGGCTGGATCATGTTCTCTATGGTCAGCTGTAACGTAATTCTGCGGAGGATCCTCTAGGTATTGTGCTGCTCCGTTGTACTGTGGTCGTCGTAGGTTGTCTAGTTCCGCAGGTTTTTCTAGAGCTTTTTTCCTCCAATTCTTTCTATCATCGTTGTGTCTCTTTAGATCGTCAGGATCACTGTAATCTTCTGTAGGCATCGTTTGTCCAACGACGTCGTCTGCAATAGATCTCGACATTAAAATTTATTGAACAGTTTTCCTTCTAAACGAAACACCATAAAATTTTCTATGTACTTACAAAGTAAAAATGCTAGAGTTAGTAGTTTACGCATATTGTTGTTAAAAACGTTTGCTCCGATCGCTATTACATTTCATTCGCTCACAGCCACAATAATACACGTCTCAAAACATTGTTTCACAAAAAGAACCGAAACAAAAAGAACGGATGTGAATGTTTGTAAAATTCTAAAATTTAGTGACGAAAACAATTACAGGTTCTTTATAGCTTCAATACGAATGTTATATTTTTAGGATATATGTAACATAGGATACAAAAATAGTCGGTAGATGATGTATAACATTGTAACTAAAACATGGGCCAATGGCATATACAATGAAATAACCTGACTTAAAATTAGGATTTATAGAAAGAAAATATTGACAACAGATTCTAATAAAAAAAATAATTATAAGAATTTTAATAATTTATAACAAATATTGTATTATGCTGCATTTAATTATTGCATATTTGTGGGTAGGTGTGACTTTTGATTTTGTAACATTTTTCTTGAACTTAACGTTTTAATGGGCGGTGGAGCGATGACAATATTGAAGTAGTTTCCCATCCTGGACATTTCGGCGCCTCCCTTTAAACGTTCCATACGAGCGATAGGTGGTAATTGTTCGTTGTGGTCATAAACATTGCCTTGTCTCATTATGGCCACATCTGGATGACTTATTATGTGTTTAGTGGGAGGCGGTAATCTTCTGATTGGTGGCACCGGTATACCCATCTGAGTTCTGTAAACAATAATATAAATGTGACTTTGGAAGGAAAATATTTTCTCCCACTTGCTTGGAATGGCTTCATTATAAAAAAAGAATACGTTAATCGACTCTACTGACATTTGGAATGTCTTTGAATTTTGAATCTTAAAATGAAAGTGAAAAGGTCCAAGACCGTTTTAAGGCGTGTTTAAATAAATTACTGGGGCGCGAACAACTAGTTGTGAAGAAAAGAAAACACAGCAATGGGGTAATGCGCCGTTAATCACGCGGCCCGGGACAGGAGAACATCCCGAGCGGTCGGGGTGCTGCCAGGTGTTAAGACATCCCCGGGAGGTGCCCGTCCGTAAAATGGGGGGCATAGCGGGGGATGGCCTTGGTGCGCTAATGCGAGCCCAGTATCCTCCTGCTGCTGTGGAAAACCGCCGCTACGTTTTTGAGGGTATAACTCTTACTAGGGGGAGGGGAGTCCCACATAACCACACCGTCACCCCAAACGCTGTGTGTATGCGTAAGGCATTTCCTAGCATCTAAAAAAAGATGCTGCAAGTGCTCTGCCGACTACAGTAGGATTAGGGATAAGGTATTAGAAAGGGATCCCTTACTCACCAAAAGAATATTAGTATTAGGGTCTGATGGCCCCACGCAGTCTCATTATTGCCAGTGACTTTAAGGCAAGTCAAATCAATCCTTCAATACTGGTTGGGTACTTACGGCGTGCACTCGTGTGGTAGTACACACTCATGAGTCCGATCATCTCGAACATAGGGATCAGCACATACACAACCCGGCTCGCAGTACGGGTAGCAAGGTCGTAGGTGGTTGCGTGGATTGTCGCACGAGACCTCCGCACAACCGCCAAAACATGGTTCATATATTTCGTTTGGCCAATAACATGCTAGAAAGAAAGATATGAATTAGTAACTAATAATATAAGTAACACCTATAAAATATGAATGCGAAGTATACATTCATTTCTTTAGGTATTACTTCAGGAAAGCGCACAGCGACATTATGTCGTCCTCGTCTGATTACAGAGTTTCAATTTCAAAATCGACTTCAATCATCGTGCCTACTTGCTGGCAATAGATAAAAACTATATCTATAATATACTATAGACAACTATCTATATTATACAATACTTGCGTACTATAGGACAGTTACACACGGGACCCTTCTAGTGAAATCTAAATATTTAAAAACAGAAAAAAAAACTCAAGAAATTCGCAGGAAAACGAATGATTGGTGAAATCTTTCTATAATTTTGATCGACAATTGAGATTAAGATAAAGATCAAGAAATAAGGAGTGGATAGTGGGTTTTACATCCCACATTTCACGATGATCTACAAAAGGGTGGTTCAGGCTTTAATAGGTAATACAATAACTAAGTAATGTTTCCTTAAATAACCACTTATCAAACGGGCTCGTTAAATGGGATTGGAAATAAACTTGAATGAATAAATAAATAAATAAGTAAATATCATTACACATTTCACACATCACCATCTAGTTCTACACTAACACCGAGTATCTATCTATCATAGTAGAACGATACGTCTTGTTTGTTCTAAGTCCAAAAATGTTAACACATAAACATTTTTCCCTAGCGGGATTCGAACCCGCAACCGTTTGGTTAACAGCTAGGGTTACTAGCCACTAACCACTAGACCAAACGTGACTATCATTGTGTAGCTGAAAGACTACAATAAATTGTCTTGTACACGTTTTTATCTTTGAATAAATCCTAGCGCTTAAAACACATATGAAGACTACATACAGAGTAATGCAGAAAAATGTAGCGCTATTTTACTTGGGGGTTTGAAGTCTGTAAAAATATAGCGCTAGAACACCTCGCATAGCGAAATGTGTGGCACGAGCGAAGTTTACGCGCTCTAAATTTTGCTCGGTGTTCTCACTTCTGCAGACATTATTAGGTGTCTAAGGACACTAAATTTAGTTGTGGCCACGATACGAAATGGTTACACGGTTCTTTTTCTAGTCGTTTTCACAATTCCATTACGGCGCCCATGGGAGGCATGATAACTTGGGCTTGCTTGCAATAATAGTTACAACTAAACGTCTTACTTGCTTTGAGTACTTGGTTTATTGGGACAGTTTTATCTGTAATTATTTTCAGTTTTGCTCATTGGTAATTAAAACAAAATTGAGATTTATTTCTAATCATCGCTTTTTAGAAAAAGAAAATCATTATTTAGATCATAAATTGGTGGATATTAACATCTCACGAAACGTTTTTTAATGGAAATTGTTTAGTATTCGTAAAATATAACCCATTTTATTTGTACCAGGACCATGTATTTGTATGCCATGTGTCAATCCAGTACATCGTCTATCTATGTGCCAAGTTTCATGCAAATACGTCTTTTTTGCTTTCCTAGTAGGAGGCAATTCAGAAAAGTGATGATAACAAAATCGGAGGATACAGTTTGATGCTTGAGCTACATGTCTATCATCTACATCCAAAATTTAATTACATCACACTATAGATAAAATTCAAATTTTTTTTGGTATATATGGTATATTCGAATTCGTTGGATATATACATACAATACGCTCAAAGAAATATTACTCGCAACGTAAACGTATTCACGTAAAACACACGGCCGTGTCCAAGACACAACCATACCTTATTTTTTCTGTCTTTTTAAACAAAAGTATTATTTTATTAATTAAACAATGTTCTGTGCTTAGAAAACCCCATAAGGTTTATCTGTGCGATTGGAAAAAAAACTCATTTTAATTGTAAAGAAATTTCATTTTCGTATTTTACGTATTCTTTTTAAAATTGAAAAATTTGTCTTTGTACATGTATAAAGTATATAAGGCAATGTTTACCTACCTTTCATAATTTTGTCCTCATCTCTAGAGATTACTTGTTGAAACCAAAAGACGATAGCTACAAAACTGGTCCACGATTTCATCGTTGGCACGATACAACTACCTATTGCTGCCGACTAAACAGAACTGTTCATCAAAAAGCGATTTCCGCCCATATTTCTCAGACGTTATAGACTATTATCGCAAGTGTTAGTGTATAGGTGTCTCGTCTACGTTTTATTCAGGAAGGATACGGTCGTTATTGGCTCGCGGAGTGCCTCTGTTTTGTAAACAAGTCGAGAGAGCCGCCAAAGCCGTGTTTGATTGAATTATTGCTTATGCTATAATTTCAAGGGTGCTGCGAGGTCACGTTCGGGATTTCGAGATTAAGTACGTTAGTAATTAAGCGTGTATTTATGTCTATGTTAACCAAAAATAGATGTATAATCCTCTCAATGTTGGCAGGATTGATAGCTGAAGCTATGTTGGCCTAATTCTTAAATCTAGACCTTATTGGACATCAAACACGGATATAGATGTTAGGAAAATAATATATGTAAAACGCATGTTTCGAACAACATTTCGAAAAATCCGTTTTTTGACGAGCTGTTGAATGAATGGTTAGTTTGGTTGCCATAACGCTCTGTTCAAGGATTCCCTGGTTCGATTCCCGGCAGGGTCGACTTTGGAAATGAAAATTTTAAAGTTGGCTCTGGTCTGAATTTGGAAAATAAGGCAGGGCACATTGCTTCGTAACGTAACGTGATCTTTTATATCATTCGTTCATATCACGTTACGAAATAGAACGATACAAATTAATATGCAACAATTTTCATCATTTTATAAAGACTAATTACTTATTGTGTATCTATTTTATACGATCACAATACATATCATTCTAACGGCGTTGTAATGCCTTGCACTAAATCTTCATGGCATTTAAGGGGCTTTATTATTCTGTCTAATATGACAATATTGAAAAGCATTTAATGCCTTTACGAGCAAATAAATTGCAGGTGTTTGTTCCGCACGTATGTTGTGCGTATAGTTGGGTATACTATACGTACAATATAACGGATATCCGAACAAAATACACCCGTAGTTCCGAATGTTGTTATTGTTAACAAGCAGTTTTATGTAGGTGGAGGGAAATTGAGGCTTTTCACATAAACGCAGCGGCCGAAGCGCCATCCGCCTGCGAAAAATAGCTTTCCCGATAAAATATGATTGCGTGCGATCTTTTTTATTACTTGCCTTTCTTGCTACAAGTAACTTATTCCGGTAACGTCTGGATTTCGTAAATAGCCAGGCATATTGAAAAATTCTTGAATCATTTCAATTGAAAAAAGGAATAAATTAAATTCCATATTTCGATGGTGATGAAAGAATATTAGACTGTTATGATTTCATTGTGTAAGCATGTACTCCTGTAATTTATCTTTGTCTTCAATATATTTGTCTTCAAATATATTACTTTGGCGAAAGTCATCATTAAATATAATGTCATTCGAAAAAAAAGGATCAGTACCTAAATTACGGGGGTAACATTTCTATGCCCCAATCTAACAGTTTCAAAAGCTTTTGTTTAAATGTCAATATTCGTAAATATTTAATATGACAGCGTCGTCGTCGAGAACTATTTGTTTTCCATCAGGACACCCTGTTTATGATTTATAGAATAATGCGAGGGAAGTTGGAGACAATAGTTGCTTAGGGTCATTTTATAATTGCAAGGGGCATATTATACATACTTTGAAAAAAGGTTGTACGTTATACAAATTTGTATTTGAAATTTATTGTTATTTAAAATTGTAGATACAGCCTGTGGTTGATCTAGTTAGACAAATAGTAAGACACGTCCTTTCATTTATTCCAATTATAAATAGATTATCATTTCGAAGGGTAATTCCTTATGAGTTAGTAGCCTGTACTTATAACAAATTATTTAATAATTAGACGAGATAATAAGTTTTCCATTCCGAACACGTACGGTACAAATTACAAATAAAGCGATCTGCTACTCCTAAATGGACGCCTTTCGATTGCCCAGTCCCTTACCTTGTGTAAACGAAATTCATTATTTGCCAAACTAACATAAACCTTAACGTGTAGGAGCAAAGTTTTCTTTTGCTTGTTTGCAATTTACTAGAGAAATGTTCACCAAGAGAAACGCACTCGTTCTGTACCGGTCTCCAGGGTGTCCATGTTCAATATATTTGGCAGCGGCCGGCGACCTGGCAACTCTTCAAGATTACTGTCAGCAAATAAGACAGGGAAGACGTGCATTGGATAAATATATATTTGGTTTAGCCACTGAAGCGTATCGCTAATTCATATTGAATTAAATTCAATGTCAATTATTTTTGAAGTGAAAACTTTTGAAGAGAAACATAGAATAGAATAATTATTTGTTGATCATGTTATGTACCTAGTGCCTACATATAGGTATTTCAATTTACATTTGATCTATATGACCTACCATTACTGGCAAAAAAAAAAACTTTATTTTAATTCTAAATTTCACAATGTAATAACAAGTTATCAAAATGTTTTCTAATATTTAATGTCAAGTATCAAGTATCCCATGTCAAGTACTTATATTATTTCCAGCACAAAATTTTGTCATTAAAGGAATCATGAATCAGTTCTTACGCATTGAATATTTTCTATCAATACTAATAATAAATCTGTAAGGGTTGGTCATGGAGTAAGTTACTTTGTTTTCAGAGATATCGTGTTTATAGGCTCTATACATGATACTGAAACTAAATTGACCATTTTTAGAATTTTTTTCTGTATGTATGTATGTAAGTATGTATGTTCCTCCATAACTCTTAAACGAATTAACTGATTTTCATGAAACTTGGTAAATAAACATTTAGACGTACGGGACACAGGATAGGCTACTTTTTTTCTTTTTCAACGCGGACGAAGTCGCGGGCACCAGCTAGTAATAAATAAAGTTAAAAAATATAAAGCCTACTAGTTAAATATTTTTAAATTGTTTTTTTATAAGCCACACCTAAGAGTTAATGCATTATCTTCTGGTGCAGAAATCGCTGTAGCGATTAAGTACTGCTTCGAGATGTTTAAATAGTTGCCGGAACAAACAGGTTGTATATTAAAGTTAAATGTTTAGTGGCAGCACGAGCGCAATATCGTCATAGCAATAAAGAATAACACGATCCACCAACACGTACCTGGTAGCAAGAAATAATGCAACAACTACGTGCGCCGGCAACTCTAGATACAAGTCTTGCTGTAAATTTATTTACCTATTAGAAACTATTGGCCATAATTTTCCAGAATAAACATTTATTCTGGGATGTAAATCCTATTAATCCTACTAATTTTATAAATGCGAAAATTTGTGAGGATACATAAATATTTGTTATACTCTTTCAGGCATAAACAGCTTAACAAATTTAGATATAAATTGGGTATTTTTCAAAATTGAGCAACGTTCCTTAACACCATGCTTCTTGATGTGTTAGAAAATGTATATTATGAGAATGTGGGCATGTTGAGGTTTTTGTGTTGTCAGAAGGAAGACAATATTAAGAAAATATATTAAATTTATTTGTACACGATTTTACTTTTTACACAACATGGCTTAATTTAATGCTTCACGGAATATATCTTCTTCTTTTTTATAAATAAAAATGAATCACTAAATTTGTTGCTAAGCGCAAAACTCGAGAACGGCTGGACTGATTTTAATTGTGTCTTCACTCATGGATAGAGTGATAAATCAGGGAAGGTTTTTACGTGAAAAAAAAAATGCAATCCGGACGAAGCCGGGAGCGGGTCGCTAGTAATATAACTACAGAGTACTAACAATGCTAAGATCAACTACAGAGTACTAATAATGTTAAGATCACACAAGATATTAAAACGAAACGATAACGAAGTTCGAAAACAATAAAATGTATGGAACTGACATATGCCGTCGCTAAATCACGTGATACATCCCATACATTTTATTCTTTCGAACATCGTTATCGTTTTTAAAATGTTACTTTGACTAAGGCCCTAGGGCCCTAGGCCCTAGTCCACAAAAAGTAACTCAGGTGTGAATGCACCTTTAGTGCTAAAACCAACCGCGAATTAGAAGAGTTTATGTGAGCAATATACGTGCGACTGTTGTTTTGCAACAATACTTCCCTGAATATTATCCCTCCTCCCCCCGAGTTCGCGTGTGCCGTGAAGTAGTAACTGGGAGTATAATCGCTGACGCCAGCAGCTCTACGGCTTCGCCTTAACAATGACGCATAGTTGTTTCACGCTTTTCGCTTATAAATTAGGGTATTACTTTAATCGCGGTTAACTGCGCACTGCTAACGAGGTCATTTCTGTAGCTGAATACCACAAGTGTTTAGTGTAAATTTAAACTTATTAATGACTTTATTAGCTAAACGTTTAAGTAAGGTTATGCATAAGTTTACTACTCGAATGCTATTAAAAACACTTTTTTTAAATATCGAATATCATTTAGAAAGTATGTAAATGTACATAAAAGTACAATTCCAAGTAGAACACATTTTTTTTCGATAATCGCCTCTCGTTTGAACAAGGAAAAACATTCAATTTAATATTTTCCAACCGCGACGAGGGGAGCAATCAATTTAGCGGACGATATTACGCAGGAAATTAACGCAAGATAACATGGAATTAGCGACCCACCTGGGGAAGGATTATGCCCTCGAGATAAGTGAAATGTATTACCGCAATTAGCTGAAGAAGAATTTAGAATTTACTTTAAAATCGTCGAAGGGAACGTCGGTGCAATCTTAACGACGGAGCCAAGTGGGGAATGTCTCCACTTGTTTATCTGAATTGCGTTGTAGTCCTTTGTTTTGCATAGAGCTCTTCAACTTTACGCATATTCAAATCTACTTTCCGCGTCTTTGTCTGCGCGGTGTCAACGAGAAGTAGGTCCCGTTCGGGGAACTTATCAGTGTGGCAAATTATTCAAAACACGATCCTACAAAGGCAAATGATATTCGTCAATTTCACATAAATTTCGTGTTCGCTGAGATAACAGAAGTTGCGTGTGACTTGTGAGTAATAATTTTCCATACAACGTGAAATAATAATAATAATAATCAGATCAACACACCGCCTTCACGTGGTATGCTGTTGGGACTATGGTGGGAATATTTTAGCATGTCCACGAGAACCACACAACTGACTAGAGGCTTAATTATTTGTACCCAGACCAAATGCAACTTTAATAAGTTAGTCTTATCAGAATTCAAACTGGCCACATATAAACTCACCTATTCGTTTGGATCATCAAACTACCTACTACAACATGGAACCCGCGTGCCATACAAAACACTACGAATTTTATGGAACATTTAAAAGTGACATATGCGTAGAGCATGAACTGTCGTATGAGCATTTATAACAAAACAAACATAATAATAAAGAAAATGTGACTTTACGTCAACCCATTAGAGTTTAAAATGAAATAGTAGAAGTTGATCGTTACTACCTTTTACCATTGACGCGAGAAGGCAAGAGTCCGCCATGATTCTGTCAAAGGCGTTCTTTTTATGTGCCGCTTTGGCATTTGTGACGCAAATTCCATTGTATTTCGATGGTTTGGATATGAACTTTTCATAGTTGGCTTTGGTCTGGATTTGACAAGAGTGACTGCGTTTCGCAGTCATTTGGGCAGCCCGTCTGACGAATGTGCGCACCCCCTTACAAGAAGACCACAGTGAAATAACAGTTTCGTGTGCTGTTGTGACTCGGTGAGTAAGTAAGGGATGGCAGAGTTCATTTCCCTATTTCTCCTAATCTTTATTCTAAACCTAGTAAGGTCAGCAACGCACTTGTACCGTTGCACTTCCGCTTGATCATGTGTGCACTTGATCACTTGATTCAACTCGTGTTATAGGCGATCTACAATCAAGTGGAACGTTAGCCTGTCTGACAACCTTTAAAAAAATATCCCTGGCAATACACACCTGCGAAACGCGCTCATGTTGTATTAAAGGCATAAGAGCGCTGTCACACTACGCAAACAATTTATGGCTAAATTGCCCACTTAATTAGAACTCCTTATGGAAGGTTCACAGCGTTTGCGGCGCTTTTCACTCCTATTTATTTCAGTCAGTAGCTAATTTTGATCAAATCCGGAGTGAACATGTGCTAACTGATTTCACAAACATTGACGTTATGACGTTAGCAATACATTTGAAGCGAATACTAGTTGCCAGGCCCGTCGCACTTCGTTATAATTTAGTAGGCGCTCGATGGCTAATTGGCTACAGTGGTTAAATCCCATAAAGCATTTATTACAGGTAGATAACGTACGTAAGGGTTTATATTTCGTACATAGAAGTATAATATTAGAAGGCAATTTTTTTATGTTAAGGTCGACAGGTTGAATATATATTTTTATTTTTTTGCAATTTGTAAAAAATAAAAATATATGGTGCTAAATATATAGTTTCATCAAAATTCGTTCAGTGTTAGCTTAAAAGAGTTACTCCATTTTCCAAACCACATCCAGCCTTACAAAAATTCGTAACAAAATTATTCATTTCGAATAATCATAACGAATACAAAATTGTTCCTGTATATTGGTACTTACCTAGGTACATTAAAATAAAACATCACCATATTTTATACAATTTATTCAAACCACTTCCATATACCGATGACAACATTAAAATTTGAAGCGAACTTTATTTACATTAACTTACTCTATATTAGAAGCTCCCTAAATTGTCTTTGGCACTTGCATTATGCTAACGATATTCTACAATGAGCATTAAGTAAATCATAAACATTTATGACTAGAAAATAAATTATACTTATCGTTTACTTGAAGCGAATGTCTAAGTACATACTTAAAAAAATAGTCGAATCTTTAACGAGATCTACTTATCTATAAACAAGGTGTGTATAGAAGGGCTAAGGGTGCCTTCATATTAGATACTTGAAGACGCGCTACTGTGGCGCCACTGTGGCGCGATACACTTCTGTACTACGATCGTGAGCGCGCCAGTGCCACTGTGCCAGTCTGAACTAGTGATCTAGTTTACATAGAACACTCACTAGTTCAGACTGGCACAATGGCACTGGAAGCCTAGCCTCGCCTAACCAAGTGTGCTTTCTACAGTCGTAAACGCTACGCTAAAGTGTGCTTTCTACAGTCGTAAACGCTACGCTACGCCCTCTGGCGCGCGCACGTAGCGTGACAGTGGCGCTGTGTCAACGCTTCTAGAAATTATATGAAAAGACGTAGTCGCGTCTCAGTAGCGCCACAGTAGCACTTCTTCATGCGTCTAATTTGAAGGCACCCTCAATGAAGAGTAATTAGGGCTATTAAGATATCTTCTACAGGATATATTTATATGAATTAGCAAGAGATTTTACTTTCCCATGAAAAACTTCATGTAATTTTGACTTATTCTT
Source organism: Synanthedon formicaeformis (assembly GCA_945859745.1). NCBI lineage: Eukaryota > Metazoa > Arthropoda > Insecta > Lepidoptera > Sesiidae > Synanthedon > Synanthedon formicaeformis. The sequence goes on along the minus strand of OX243969.1, from coordinate 3,602,030 downwards.
TTTTCGGCGTCCTCGTTGTGTTTAGAATCATTTAGAATTTTTAATTAAGCCGGTTTCTTTTTATGATTAAGTAGAACTGAAAGTGATTAAGAATTGGAGAAAAGGTAGTTAGGATTTTTGCATTTTTGTATTTCCCATTTTCCTATTGATTCCCATGGCATTAACTTCCAAATAAATGATGCCAGAGACAGTTCCTCTATTCTTGTATGAGTAAGCAAATCTATAGGCAAAATAAAGAATTGTATGAAAAAATCAGCAGTGTATTAATTTCCTATGGGAACACATTTTTTTCAGCCCGCATAGTTTGCAAACCAAAAAACTATATCATATAAGTTAGTGTGTAGTTTAGTTTGCGGTGGGACCTGATATTAATAGTAACTTTTAAAGCCTGCCTCATATATAACAAGTTGTGGCTCTTACAGGCCTTACAGTTGCGATGGCTATGAGAAAGGCTAGGGACAGGGTGGAATGGAAAAAGCTGGTGGTCGATGCAACCAAGTTATTTTGGTGCATCGACCACCAGCTTTTTCAGCTTCTTCAGCTACGTACGTATGTAGAAAACTATCTATCTAATATATTTTATAACAACTGTACGTCTGTACAGTAAAAATGCTCTCAAAGGAAATGTTAAGAATTGGCTATTAATATTGAACGGTTACATGTTCCGTAGTTTCAGTGTAGCTAAAATCGTTCAACAAAAACTGTCAAAAGAACAAATATTCTATAAGGAATTAGTAAAATCTCTTGAATTTTTTCACTACTCGAAGCCACTACAGCCAATAGAAGGAGCCAAAATTTTTGTACAAAAAATGTGTTTGTCAACACTGGAGGGAGTGCGATACTGGACGTTTGTAGTCGACCCTTTACTTACATGTAACTTCTCTTATATTATTTTACCATCAAACTACTACAACATGGAACACGCGTGCCATACAAAACACAACGAATTTTATGGAACATTTAAAAGTGACATATGCGTAGAGCATGAACTGTCATTTATAACAAAACAAACATAATAATAAGTACGTAATTTAAAGAAAATGTGACTTTACGTCAACCCTTTAGAGTTTAAAATGAAATAGTAGAAGTTGACCGTTACTACCTTTTACCGCAAGAGTCCGCCATGATTCTGTCAAAGGCGTTCTTTTTATCTTCCCCTCTGGCACTTGTGACGCAAATTCCATTGTAGTATTTCGATGTATTTTACAATTATTAAAAAGTGACGACTAAGGGAAAGGCATAGTCGAATTATTAAAATCGTGAAATCGTTAAAAAATATACCTATGTTTCGTGTTTCGTAGCTCCAGACCAAGTAGAACCATACCTATCTTACAAGTACAGTCGGGATTTGAAAAGCTTTGTCAGTTTTCAAATTACTTTATCAAATTGTAGACTCTTAGTACCTTTTGAAACTAAAGAACTAAGCAGACAACTGACAGACGTTTGACATGAAATTTTGTATTGACTACTAATTGCCCTGTTGCAAGCAAGTGTCGACTAAGGTTACGAGCATTTTTAACCCCTACTGTACCTACATTTAAAAATATAATAGTTCATTCAAGTTGAACTTAATATTTTTTTTATTGCTGATATAATTTATACTCATGGGAATATTTGCAGTATACAAATACGTGTATGATTTTTTTTATGTTTTCAATCGTGCCTTTCCCCTTTACATTAACTATTGCAAAAACCTAATATTATATAATAAGTAGGTAAAAAGTATATTTTTAACAACCAGAATTCGACAAAGCAGTCGAGTATAAAACGACAAGTAATTGTATGAAAAAATACGAGTATTTAAAATTCCATATTATTTTAATAATGTGGCCTTTTGTACTCCAAATTCTTTTGGGAAGAAAGTTTTACGTATTTTCTTTTAGCATAATAACTTATTTCAGAAATTTGAACTGCGAATGGAAATGTTGCTTTTAAGTTAATGAAGGTGTGTTGTTTATATTATTAATATTTTTAAATTTTAAACTAAAGTTTCTGTAGTATGTATGTACATTTTTTATGATTGTAAAGAATTTTTCACGTTACAATCTTTTTTTTTTAAATTATGTTTTATGCAATAAAATTTTATATAAATTGTTAGAAATTAACGTCATTCGAATTAAATAATTAATTGTTTTTAGAGAATATGTTTTTTTGATCAATTGGTTACCATAAAGTACAGGTATAAAAATCTGATTAAATATGTTTGGACGTTTAAGTTTACACACAAATGGATTTGCTTAATATCTAAATATTAATTAAATTAAATATTAATATTAATTCATTTGTCATCGGTAAAATTTGAAGTCATCCGTCAAGATTTTCAGTATCAAGTATCAACAAATAATAGAAATAATAGAAATTTTGAATTAAGGACAAATATTAGAAATGGATGAATGGAGTACCTACTTCACTATCGAGAGAGGTTGAGATATTTTAGTTGTTTTTTTTTTACATTATAGTTCTAAAAATTTAAAATTTTTAAAAGATGGCGCCGCATATTATATACTCAAATACTCGTATATTGAGTTTATATAACGTTATATGCAACATATAACGTTTATATGATAGGTCAATAGGTGTAGGTTTTATGTGTATGGCACAATTAATAAAATCGTAGGTTACCTTGTCAAAATTTCATTTTAAACAGATAATGTCACCGGACTTTTCGTTGCATTATATTTCATATACGGGTCAGTTAGTTCGGCTGTACGATCGATATTCAACCAGATCCGATATATTATTTTGTCCGATGAACCGTGAAACTTTCCCACATACCCGATACTCGTTACAGCGTATTTTAAAATGAAATTTTCACTCTACATTTTGATAAACATCCAGACATATTTATATTGCTATTATTTTGTTACCAAATCATAGTAGTTTGTAATTATAAACAACCATTTTATACTTCTTCTATATCTCAAATGAGCACTGAGTAAAATGTTGAATTAATTTAAAATTTATCAATACGAAAATATCAAAGAAACATTCATATGAAATGCTCGAATTAATAGCATTTTATATAGATTATTAATCAGAATTTTTAATTTAATTTCGGTCGGCGGCTCGAACTCATCAGTGTGTGTGGCTAAAATTCATTCTGTCTCACACAGCATAATGCGCGGGAAGAACATTCGAGTGAGCACAATGATTCATACTAAAATGAGCACAGAAAAAAATCATAAACAGACCCTTGGGCGTAAACTTTTTTTGACAAAACTACTGCATATATCTATTTCGTGTAAAGTTATTGAAACTCTTGAATAACTAATCAATGTTTGTATGCAAAGTATTTAGGAGTTTTTGTACACTAGAGTGACCTATTCACCCTCAAAGTTGCATTAAAACTTGTGTTGAAATATGGATTTTCGAAGGATGATATTTTTTAAAATAATTTTTTTTTAAGTTTGTATGCAAACGAACCTAGTTAACGACAAGATAAATCGGTATCTTGCTTACTTCTGTAAATTAAACATAAAACAGTGGATTAATAATCTTTCTACGTTTGTATGGAGTATTAGCTGACTAGTGTCACCTTAAGGAGAAGACTTCAATATTTTATTTGCTTACTAACCACAGAGCGTAAAGCGTAACGTCGTCACGTGACTAAGGATGCTCTATGCCACAGAGCGAAATCTAACTCCAACTACACAATTAGAAAGTTAAATGTACAGGAATAAATAAAAATATTACAATATTAGGTACTTAATTAATAATTACATAATTACGACTACCACAGCAGGCTTATCTCTAGTTAACATACAATAACTAGGTCTAATATCGAAAGTTTGAAAATTCGAGATCACAATATCGCTTGGCAATATAATATAACTTTGGGTGTACCTAATAGTCCAGGAAAATTTACTGACAAATAAAAAATCAAAATAAAGTAGTGCCTCTTAGATGAAATTTTGATAAAGTTTCTAGAATATGTAATATTTCTTTACATATGGAATCTGAAGTTTCTTTTACCATTGATATAACATATATATTCTAGAAACTTATATCAAAAATTCCCATAAAGCACTCAAATTTTGATTTGTTAGTAAATTTTCCTGGACAAAAATTTTGACCAGAAACTTCTAGACTGGACTTTGACTAGGCTTTCTTCGAAATTAGTCGAAATATTTTTTTCTTTTTCAAACGTATTTTGAAAATATAATTTTACTCACAAGTGACTCATTTAAATACTGCGAATTTAAATAAGCTTATTTTTTATAGTTTCTTAAAATTAACAAAAGTTAGTAAAGCGAAAAAAAAAATGTTTGAGACGACTTTCGATCGAAACTTTCTGTGGTTGAATTATAAATTAAAATATGAGAGAAGGGACTTATTCCAGTAAATGCGAGCGCAAATATGTTGGGAGTGAGAAAGCTGTTTGCATCACCTATGTAGGTACTTAGTACCACATCATTATGCACTGCACCGCATTTGCAGGGTTATTATGTAAGATTAACATTGTTTAACTTTTGTTGTTTAGTACTGTTATTTTTTTATTCATACATATATTAATGAACAAGTTTTTGTGTGTGTGTGTGTGTGTGTGTGTGTTACAATGTTAATTTTGCACGAATTAAACGACCTTTAATTTTTTATTTCAGATTTTGATTTATTTTATCACAAATAAGTATAGAATTTTATGAGACGTAGGTAAAATTGTATTATTAATAAGTTCTTTAATAAAAAAAAAAGAAAAATGTCAGTGAAATCAAACTTTTTTTAAATATAGTCTATTATGCTCTGTATTTTTATTTAAGTTTTAATCTTTATTTTTACTCTAAGAAATCAAATTGTAGGCAACGAAAAACGCTTTTCTGCTAAGTCCTCGCCTTAACATAACGTTTCGTTGATATTGTACCGTTCGTTGAGTTGCATGAAATTTTTTAACAAAATAATTCAATTGTCAATTATAATAAAATTATTCTAAGAGTTTTTTAGATGGTGTGTATCGTGATCGCAGCGACGCAGGACGGCAAAGTGGGTCATCTGGAAGGTGTTTGTCGAGCGACTACCGCGTTCCAAGGTGCCGGTCATCGTGTACCCCATGTTGAAGTCAGCTTGGGTCACGTTCGTTGTCAAATATAACTGTTAACAAATCATATATAATCATCAATACTAATAATAAATCTGTAAGGGTTGGTCATGGAGTAAGTTACTTTGTTTTTAGAGATATCGTGTTTATAGGCTCTATACACGATACTGAAACTAAATTGACGATTTTTAGAATTTTTTTATGTGTATGTATGTATGTATGTATGTATGTATGTATGTATGTATGTATGTATGTATGTATGTATGTATGTATGTATGTATGTATGTATGTATGTATGTATGTATGTATGTATGTATGTATGTATGTATGTATGTATGTATGTATGTATGTATGTATGTATGTATGTATGTATGTATGTATGTATGTATGTATGTATGTATGTATGTATGTATGTATGTATGTATGTATGTATGTATGTATGTATGTATGTATGTATGTATGTATGTATGTATGTATGTATGTATGTATGTATGTATGTATGTATGTATGTATGTATGTATGTATGTATGTATGTATGTATGTATGTATGTATGTATGTATGTATGTATGTATGTATGTATGTATGTATGTATGTATGTATGTATGTATGTATGTATGTATGTATGTATGTATGTATGTATGTATGTATGTATGTATGTATGTATGTATGTATGTATGTATGTATGTATGTATGTATGTATGTATGTATGTATGTATGTATGTATGTATGTATGTATGTATGTATGTATGTATGTATGTATGTATGTATGTATGTATGTATGTATGTATGTATGTATGTATGTATGTATGTATGTATGTATGTATGTATGTATGTATGTATGTATGTATGTATGTATGTATGTATGTATGTATGTATGTATGTATGTATGTATGTATGTATGTATGTATGTATGTATGTATGTATGTATGTATGTATGTATGTATGTATGTATGTATGTATGTATGTATGTATGTATGTATGTATGTATGTATGTATGTATGTATGTATGTATGTATGTATGTATGTATGTATGTAACGAATTAACTGATTTTCATGAAACTTGGTAGATAAACATTTAGACGTAAGGGACACAGTATAGGCTACTTTTTTTTCAACACGGACGAAGTTGCGGGCGCCAGCTAGTATAATAAATATATATGCTGAAACATGTCAAAGAATTAATCAGTGGAGGATACAATTAGAAGACTATAGTAGATAACTATTACATACGAAAACGAAGTTACAAACAATCTTTTCTCATTATAATATTAGTATATACATAGCTGTCGCGCGCGACTTCATCAACGTAACTTTTTCAAATTATAGTCTATGTTACTCGCAGATATTGTAGCTTTCTATGCGTGAAAGAATTTTTAAAATCGGTCTACTAGTTTTTGAGTTAATTCACTACATACAAAAATACAAATCTTCTCTTTTTATAATATTAGTATAATTTTTTCTGCAAATTGTATACATAAAACTTCTTCGTTATCGATCTGTCTGCCACCTTTATATTATAAAAAAAATATCTTTTGTTTTGAATAAAAAGTTTTGAATTTTATATGAAGTTTGCTTAACGTGATCACTAACAGTTGAGTATTTTATGTTAATAGTTTACTCGTACCTTAAAATCAGCATCAGTTCCGAGATGTTTGAACGTTCCTACTATGTATACAGCATTCCCGCCGCTCACGACCATACGGGCATGTGTGCTGTGTCTGCGAACAATTTGAAAATATTAGAAACAAGCCTAAGAGAAAGCTTGGTGATTGGTTGTTGTAACGCCCATATAAAATTTTGACCAACATTCCTCTTTGCATCTTGGCTATTTGCAAGCGTTCGTCTCCGTTCGTTTTTTAAAATCGCAGACGCCTTAGCGTTCAAAATATTACTTAAAAAGGGATTATTTGCTAGCCGAGTTGGGAGGATTGCGTCGATCCATTATTTTGCATAGTCGTCGATAGAGCAAAAGACGATTATAGTTAATTTTTGCTATTGAGTTGACATTACTATTGAAGCATGTAATCTTAGCAGAAATTTCGCCTCTCAAACCTCCCGAATGGCGCAAGGAATTTGAGAACGTATATATATTTTATACACCAACTACGTACGAGTTGTAGTTCGTGTTTTGAAAATCACACAGGAATTTAAAATAACATAGAAAATAAAACTATGTATATTCAGATAAACAACTATAGCTTCAAGTATTATTTAATTGTATTTATATATATTAGGATGGATATTGTAATAATTATACAGAAATTGTGTTTAGAAGAAAATATACAGCACGTCAAACAAATATTCCTTTTACAATATGGGTTTACGAGTAATATTAAGAGATAAATAACCGCAATGTTTCTTATACAGGTAAGGCTGTTGTAATCCCAATAGGCCTAAAAATACTGCCCCTGAAAATTTCTCAAAAACTGTTCCTCAAGTCTCATAAATAAAGGATATATCACAGTCAAGATCGGTTGAATTCGTAGATTTTGTTTATGGCTACTCTCAGAGAGGTGACCTATAAGAGAGATAGTAGCGTCCACCCACAAGCCACGGTTCAGGCCGGGTCGTTTGTCACGGCAACGCTGCTAAACCCTAGTTCAGAGTGAGGTACTGTTTGGTTTTAGCTCTTTTTAACTTATCAAAATCAAAACTTATTCTTCATTCATTCGAGATTAAACATTTTAAGAAAACCGTATTATATATTCCAACAAAGCTTTCATTCTGTGCTTCCAACATAATTTGCATTTTTTTTTTAAACTGAACTGAACTTCTTTAGTAGTAGTAGGGCACACTGCGTTTCGCAGTCATTTGGGCAGCCCGACTTGCGGCAGTAACCACCCCCTTACAGAATACCACCGTGAAATAACAGCATATGACTGTGCTGTTGTGTTTCGGTGAGTGAGTAAGGGATGCCAGAGCCCATTACCCCCCATCCCTCCCTTATTATACCTTATCCTTAATCCTTCTATGGTCGGCAGCGCACTTGTAGCACTTATGGCGTCGCTTGTGTTATAGGCGACGGTAGCCACCTACCATCAAGTGGACCGTCAGCCTGTCTGTCGACCTTAACATAAAAAAAAACAACCTTAACCTACTAAACCTCATCCCTATTCACTAATTCTTCTAAGGTAGACGGCGCACTTGGAACACCTATGGTGTTGCTTGTGATAATATGTAGATGACGGTAGCCACCTACTCTTACGTGGTTATTGAATTATAAAAATAATAATTATAGAAATATTTTTTTGTAATAATTATATGTAGTTATTAATTTTCTTTACATGTAACATTTTTAAGAGGTAATCATATTAATGTAAACTACTTATAAAAAAATGTTACATAACACTCGCTGGTGCCCGTTACATCGTTCGCGTTGAAAAATTAAAAATATAACACTTGAGAAAACATCTGACATCGACAAAATATCGCAATGACGACGGTGGCGACGCTATCACTGCGGATTTTTTTAAATATTTTAGACGATTCCTTGGCAATCTAACATTTTTTTTAGGAAATAAATTGTGTTCTGCGTGATAGAGTAACAAACATCCATCCTCATAAACTTTCGCATTTATAGTATTATTCATGGGATATTTTGCAGACAATATGAACACAGCTTAGCTGTTGAAGTGATCTGTGGCTGCTGACCACACGCTACCAGTAACGCGTACCATTGAAACTACAAAATGTCACATAGAACGGAATACGTGACCGGTACATAATTTCGTTTAGTTAGCTAATTGTAAAAGTCGTGCAAAAGCGAGTGTATTAATATATTTTCGTATACACATTCGTATACAAGAGAACTCTAAAGGATATGAAACAAGGTTCTATTTAATTTGGAAACGAAAAGGCGTTCCAGAAGAAAAGACATGGCGGAAGAAACTCTCTAGAAATTGCTCTTTTCATTATGAAATAACAATTGTGTCAAACTTAACAATATTAACAATGATTTAATCCCATGTACTTTTAATGGTCATCATATGTTTCGGAAAAAATAGCCAAGATGATGACGATCCTGTGAACAAACTCCGAAAGTAATTCAATAACCATTTTCTTTGAAATCGTCCTTTTAATTAATAAGCTTTTAATTAATATAAAATAAATCAATGAATTACATTGCTTCACTAAAACGTCAACAAAATTAAAAAAATGCAAGCGCGTTTTTTGGGGTGGATTTTTCTTTTTGTCGTATGCATTTCAGATCCAGTGGGTCGTCAACACGCCAAGCACGTATCCCTGTTAGTAGGGCGCGGATCCAACACGTACCTATCGAGGCCCTAACTGCCGATGTAATGGCTGCCGACCCTGTAATGGCCTCAAACATCTCGCGCACACACCAACGAGATGGCACAAACAAATTAAAAACCTCAATTCCTCCTCTTGCAATACTTTTCTGCGTTCTTACATTAGACAAAAATTTTTGGGACGCAATTAAATCGACCCGACCATAATTAATGAAGGTTTAAATTCCTCTAGTAACTTTTCCTTTTCAGCGTTTTGTTTGTATTTACACAATTTCGTTTGAAATATTCATCACTGAAGAATAAAATACGCTTTAAAAGAACGTAGATTGAAACTCACAGAAGTAGAGTACTTTGAGATAAAAGTTGAGAAGTCTGACGCTCTTTTGACGATGGACTACCATAGCCTATTAATACAAGTAAAGTAAGTAAAGTACAGGCTTAATATTTCAAGGGCTAGGGGAATAGGCTCACCCACGGTCACTCTAGAAGGTTGGGTTACTATTCATAGGAAAAAAAGTTGGGATGGGCTCTGGTATTCCTTATTTATTCGCCACACCAGAACATGTGCTGTTACTTTACGGTTTTCTCGTATAAGAAGGACAGTATCATCTGTAAAGAGTGATAATTGGCATCCAGCAAGGCAAAGCAGTCAATAGCACTGAGGTATAAGACGATAAACTCATAATTGGGAATGAAAAAGAAAAACAACTTGGTAACTAATAATTAGTTGGTAAGAACAAAAATTAAGTCTAGATCCAACAAAACAAAAGCAAAACCACATTGCGTAGAGATCTCGCGACAAGTGTTATCATAAAATAAGAGAGTCGTTTAGGTAAAATAGAGGGCAGTGCGCAATAATCGTTAACGCTTAACGATCCTCGCTTTAGTTTCGAGCGTTTCGACATTCTACCCCACATGCGATTTCTTTTTTAACAATTCTTTTATAAGTGTAACAAACGATATTATCTGTAAAATATTTAACCATTTATTCTTTTGTTGTAAAAACGTTAACTTTCAAATTGTATTGTTTTTTTTTTCCAAAAAAAAATCATGGGTCTTGGTAATTCTTGGTGACTTATCAATATGGCTAATGACTATGCCTGCATACCAAACCAAATAGACAAAATAATACTCGTACCAAGTAGACAAATTAATGATTTCTCATAATTTACCTCTCATAAAACCTGGTTCTCAGAATTTAGAGCAAGTATTTACTTATCCTACTCGTACATATAGTTAGGGGCGTGTGTTGAGGTAATAAATAGCATCTCATCCGCGTTAAGCCCTTTAACGCGTCCGCCATCTTTATTTACGGCACGTTCGCGCCACTTCTCAGGTCGGCGGGCGGTGGCGCTGTGATCGCGCGATAGTGGCGCCCTCACGAGCCACTTCCGCTCGTTTGTCAAACGCAGTGGCTGGCGAAACGTTCACCTGAGCCGAGAGGCGGTTAATTGCGAACACGGGCTTCAGTGCACCAAAAATGATAAACAGTTTCCTTTTAAGCTTAAAAGGAATACTGTAATTTCGTTTTCGTAGCTATACGCTCTTGTTATTTAACTTTCTTAAAAAAAAAACCTATGTTGTACCGTTCATACGAGCCTGAGTGATTTTTTTTTACAGGCTGACGGTCCACGTGATGGTAAGTAGCTACCGTTACTTATAACAAACAAGTAACGACACAAGTGCTGCCCATATGCTCTGCCGAACATATGGGCTTTGGCATCGCTTACTCACTCACCGAAACACAACAGCGCACATGATGGTCTTCTGTATGAGGGTGATTACTGCGACTGCGAAACGCAGTGTGCTCTGCCACTATACTTAATGTGTTGTAAAGAATTTCACCTTCTAGTGCCGGCTACTTCAACAACTTTGCATCGTGAGCGACGCCACCAGCAAGGTTGAAGGGTCCAGTATGACGATGATGCGCTCCGTGCCCAACCCTCTTCAGGAAACATCAACACCTGTAACAATATCACGTGCTTAAATAATTACATGTGGTTCTGCTCGACTGCCGACACTGGAGACTCAGTTTCTAATCACAGTAGTAATTACTAATCATTAGTACTTGATGACGAGTCAGTTGGACGAGTGGTAAGGGGCCGGGTTCGATTAACGGCGGGGTCAATTTTGGAAATGGCCTGTGTCATTTCTTTACTCACTCTTAAAACAACGGCACAAATGCTATTATTTCATTATGGTATTCAGTAAGGGGGTGGTTACAGTCGCCAGTTTGGCTGCCAAATTTTTGAGTGAGAAACTGCTGGTAAGCAACAAAAGTTATATTTTCTTAAAGATCATTATATTCATTATCTTAATTAATATTATAAATATTTGTGTAGATACAAGTATGGCTTAGTGTGGGGATCAAAGTAAACTAAATGGATTTTTATAACTAAAGACAAAAAATATTAAATAAATAAATCACATCTAACATCTTCTTTTAACTTTATGTATTGTGGTTTTGATTCTTGTTTTATTATTCGTAGAATTGTTTATAAACACTATTTATAACAGCATTTGTAAACAGTTGTACTTGCATGTAGGTAAGTATACCTAGATGTACGACTATCTATAATACATCGAACTATATATGATGGAGACTCATAATAAAAGTATAGTAACAAATCATTAATAATACTTCGAATACTTTCATGAAATAGCCTTAATAAATTTTCCTAATGAATTTAAACGACTGTTTTGAGAAGTGGAAATAGAATTGATAATATCGGAGCGAGGTATTCGATTTGCATTGATGTTATCTTAACAATGGAAGCAAAATTCACCGGCTAATATTTTATGTAAACTTTTATCTCCGATCTGTAAGAGAACACGGCGTCGTTGGCAACTCCGCGAAACGTTCACTGCGAATTAAGTAAATTAGAAAACTTTACACAAGCCTTTCGACGGGAGGCTTGAAAAATAGCTTTTTGACTAAAACTAATATTGCTGGCCAGAAACAAAACAGAGCGGAGTTGTAACGAAGTTGTTTCAGCCGCTCTCGAGTTTACGTTACGACCGCGGGCTCACGCTAGACTGTTTCCGGTCGCGACGCGTTTACGTTTCGCCCTCGACTTATTTCTCTCGCTGTGTCTTCGAAAACGTAAACGCGGAAGAATATTGAATGTTGCGACTCGCCCGCTCGATTGGCTGCCGGCGTTCGGTTCTCATTTTCTTCGCCGCGAGTTGAGCAATGTTTTTTTTTAGACGTAAAGAGTTTCCCTCCTCTCGACAATATTGCGCCAGTTTCAAAGAGGCGGGGTCGTCAACGATGAAATCGGTTTCGGATTGAGCGAACACACTAATGATTGAGTTCCGCACAGGAGACGTCTGCACAGCAACTCTATCCCCCGTACACGTCCGTCGCCGACCCTTTACAAAGTGTTCTACGTACCTACACGTATCTAAAGTTAAATGGATTTAAAAGCATTTCATTGTTACGAGTCCGATAATGCAAATTTCAAAAGAGAAGCTTAACGAATATTACCTACTGCTTTACAATTAGAGTTTCAAGAATATAAGTGAAAAAAAAAGTCAACGTTATTTCAAACAGTATTTCTTGTATTTATATATTGTTGACTAGTTAAAAATTTATAAAAATATATGAGTAAAAATTTATTAAATTTATATTAGTTCTGTGTGGTTTTGACAGGCATTGGATTCTTAAGGGATCCCTCGGTAATAATACTTTTTTTTTAATGAGAGGTACCCTTTATCCCTGATAATTTGAATGCAAAATTTAATAATGATCGGTTATCGGTGTGAAAAAGTGACAGACAAACAGAGTTACTATCACATCCTTACATAGTCACAAAAATGCGTCTGTCTTTTAAACTACTGTACAGATTTTGTTATGGTTTTCACTAACAGAAAGAGCGATAAACAAGGAAGTTTTGTATATTATATAATTTGCAGTAAAAATTGCTATCGTGCAAAGCCGGAGGAAGATCGCTATCCTATACAACTTACCGTTGATGGATCACCCGGCATAAACACTCGTCATGCGAAATATTCGCTTTAATATTATCAGTGTGTGAGAAGTTACCAACATAAATCCTACATTTAATTCACTAGAGTGCTAAGGTTAACATGTCGATAGCTACTGCATAGAGAGTTAGCGGAATAACTTAAATTTTCAGCCGCTCTGTTCCTTCGGGCACATTGCTACAGAATACAGAATACAGAAGTGGGTATAAAGCAAACAAAATTTGATGATTTTTTTCTATCGAGAAAATTTCATTATATTATGTTTTCTGTTACAGTCGTCACTTTCATTTATAATGTATTTATCTATTTAAAAAAATTAATTAAACTAGACTTTGTTTACTTAGATAAAATTCAAATCTAGGGTTGGCTATTTCTCTTTATACCCGCTCTTAATGCGGTTAAAACTAGTAGACACGGACCACAATCTCTTTTAAAATATAAACATAATTACTTAGTGCAACTATTTTGCATATGAATGTATATGCTAACGCGCAGAATCTAACTTTTACTGGGAAAAGTGTTTAAATACTTATATCATATAAACTCGTACAAAAGTTCTGCGGTTTCATAGAATCAAGTGCATATATATATGCAAAGCTTTGCGAATAAAGCCCGCATAATAATGTTTGTGCAAAATATTTTTACACATATTTGAATATTATCATTACTTATTACAACTATTTGTTTTTGTGACCTTCAAAACACGACTCACCGAGAACTTGATGTCTTTCTTGTGTCAAAACAAACTAGTAGGAAAGTTTCATTTTAAACCATAGATAATAATCCAAAGAGTTTTGCAGAAATTGTACAGATATACGGAAATATGAGGAAAGGAATAATAAAAACATTTGACTCACCTTCTTCGATATGGGAATGATGTGATTCTAGAGATTTCGCTCCGCGTGTAAACAAATTTACAAAAACAGCTATATTTGTCTATATATTATACTAGAATATTGGTTTGTACAAATCGTTTATTAATTACTAATTTGTTCCTATATTCGTTTCCCTCGCTTTAAGTACAGTTCATAAAATTGAAACGTCTAAAGGTGAATTCAGATTGTATACTAAAATGTGTTATAAAACATAGTTATATAACATGTGTTATATGTATGGACTATATGTGTTAAACAGTCGTATAACATTTGCGCGTAATGTCACGTGTACTCATGGTGCGACCGAGATGATTGTAGACATATTAGATAACATTCCTACTAAGGGGATATTCTATAAGTCGTCTAATGGACGAAATACACGATCAAGCGTTTGGCGTGACGACAAAATGACGTGAGGTAACGGCGCCGATTTTATATACAGTTTTTGACATCAAGCCATCAGTTTTTACCATTCACGATCAAATTTTGGCTTCACGCCAGTTAATTTGACGCGATGGACTGATCGTGTGTGTCCACTATAAGGTTCTAAGGTCGAGGGAGGGTCTAAAAATTAAAAAAAAATGGGCGCATAGGGGCGCTGTGGCGGCGCATCGTCGTCACAGCGATAAGAATAAAGATAAAGATAAAGTTTGTGATGACATCACAAACTTTCGCATTTATTATATTGATAGGTTTTGCCAATTCGATTAACATACAATAAATAGTCTTTCATTTATGAAACGCCAAATACCTTTTTGACAACATAGGCGGTACGCGCGTCGCTTGAAACGAGTCAGACGATCAAGCGTCATCCAATTATTGCACACTCAATAAACGCTCTGTTATTCGCTGCAATGCAATTTTTACTTGACAAATTCAACTCTAGTTGAGAGCAAATCAAGTCTCAATTGGTATACGGGTAAGAAATAAAAACCCTCTTTTAAAATAACAATAATAAAAAATCAGTAAAATTTTCTATTGAGGTTTTTTTTACTGAGTCCAATTTGTATTAAATTGGGTTGATTAAGTTTAATTAGGACATTTTTGAGTATTTGTATCTTTTATTCATACAAAGTTTTATTTATTTTTTAAGTTTTACTTATTTGTATGATTGATGTTATTGTAAAACTGTTGATTAGTTTACCTAAAAGCAATTGACAGTTATTTTTGTCGTTTTTTTCACTTATCTCTATTTACTTGTACATTTTAAGTTATATGTTCCGTAGTTTTTCTGTTAAATTCTCACAATTATTATTTAAGATAATTTAATTGTTCTCCAAATAAAGTAAAGTAATATCATGAGTACAGAAAAGTGTTGATTTGTCGTAAAGGCAAAATAGATCTCGTCCCATCTCGTTATTAAGTACTAGAACTACTCTAGTTGTTCTCCAAATTTTTGGGAATATCGCTGTTTTAAAGCACTTGGCTTGGGTTGTTGGAGAGCTTTCCATAACTCGATTTGACGATTATGTTGGCTCTTCCAACAACAACACGTTCGAAATTTTAAACAACAATAATTTTAACTCATGTAGTGCCAATTAAAATAATTATTGGTTTATAATTTATTGATTAGTTATAATGACTGTATATAAAAATCATAATCGTGAGACGTGCGGTGCGCTACGTCGTAGCCGAGTGCTACGCTGAGAGAAAAGCGGATTTGTATTAATAATTATGCAATATTTGACCACGTTTTATTTTTTATAAATAAATATTCGACCTTTAAATTTTGGGTTAGTCCAAACAGTTCTACTATTAATTCTACGATAGAACAGTTTATTAGAAGTTTCACTTCAAAAATACTTCGTAGTCCGTTTCGTTCGTTCGTCCGTTCGTAGTCCGTTCAAATAAATGGTAACTTATTTTAAAACTAGCTGGTGCCCGCGACTTCGTCAGCGTTGAAAAGAAAATTATGTGAGTGGTAACGCCGAACATCGTTATCGCTGTGACGACGATGGCGTCGCCGTACTTAATCCACACAATATCTTTTTTTATGTCTTATATAGCTATGTCTTATTCTGATGTATAAGCTATATTATTATAAAGTTTCATTGAAATCTATTCAATAGTTTTTGCGTGAAAGAGTAACAAACATACATACATCCATCCATACAAACTTTGACATTAATAATATTAGTAAGGATTGGAAAATTTTAAGATAGTAAAATGAACATTTTCGCATCCGTTATCTGTATCATTAAGCAGAAGTCTCTCGATGCAGATTAAGGCTCAGGCAGCAAGTCGCGTCGAGTCGACTCGATAGGCACGTCTCCCCTCTCGACGCCACTTCACAGCCGCTTCTCTCGTGGCTCGTGCTTATTGCTGCTGCATTTACTTCAACTAGCGCTCACATGCAAATTTCCTTTCACGAGGTTTCATACTCGGTTTCATTTTATTTCGTTTTCTAATTAAGTATCTTATGCGCTTCATAACAGCTACCCATTACGAGTATAAAGGCCCTGTCCGCACTGCGATATTTGACCGCGCGGTTTTTTTTCTCGCAATTCTGTAACACATTGAATCTTATACGAGTATCCGCACGGAGCGATAAAAATAAAAACCGCGCGGTGAAATATCGCAGTGCGGACAGGGCAGCGAACTTGAATGCAGATATATTATTTCAATGGGACAGTGCCTTACAGTGGCATTCTCGATTACATCTTTTGTTTTAAAATGACAATGACAAATCTTAAAAAAAAAAACTACATGTGTGGAAATTATACAGTTAAACAGTAATGTGTTCATAAAATAGGTTTAAAAAAAAAACACTTTTATTTGACTTAATTTGCTAGTGTTTCGGAAAAAAAGCCAAGATGATAATGATATTGAGAAGCGCCAAAAAACTCAGTAAAAGCAATATACTAATAAGAATTGCAATTAGCAGCTCTATTTACACTTTTAAATAGTTCATACTTAAATAATACTAGCGACCCGCTTCCAGCTTCGTCCGGGATTTAATTTTATCACATATTATAAACAAACCTTCTTCGCCTATCTCTTTTTACATAGTTTAATATTTTTTAAATTATTTTTCATTTTTATAAACCAAATTGCAAGAATTATTCTCTATTCATTATTTTTAAATTTTAATGCGTTTGAATTTTAGAAAGAAACAGAGACTCATTTTAATTGGAATATCATTATCACCTATTATCACCTATTGGTTGTTCATGCAATGTGATTGCATTGTAATAATTGATATTATGTTACAATAAAATGCTCCCTTGGTTTTCTAATGAGCCGTATTGGTTTTATTTAATAGAAATGGCGTGTTTAGCTTGGCGACCAAATACTTACCTTTGGTTTTTTTTCAATTCAATTCAAATCATTTATTAGATGTAAGTTTTTACAAAACATTTATCTTCGTCAAAATTATAAACTACCACCGGTTCGGAAAGCTGTTTCTAGGGGGAAGAACTCGGCAAGAAACCCCCTAGTTGCTCTTTTCATAAATCAATTTACAACATGTAACACGTAACAATACATATATATCAATCTAATAACACAATATTCAACTATATTCAACTCCAAGGACGTTCATCATTTATATAATCTAATATCCTGTAATAACCCTTTTTGCACAGGGTTTTCTTAATATAAACTTTAAATTTATTCTTTTATAGTTCGTAAAGCCAAAAATGGAGTTTGTTTTTTCACTTAAAGCTTTTAATACATATTTATATTTTACTATTCTCGTAATTGAAAATACACAGTGGTGTATTATTAATCATGGTGGCGCGGCGGCCTAGGGGTAGACAAAAAGTTTGACCAAACTTATACTTTTTATATCCGGGCGTCTTTGTTTGTTCGATTACATTAGTTTACTTAGGATAATCTGTAAGAAATTGATTTATGATAACTTAACGATTTATGATAGATAAGAAAAACACTTCTTGTGAAGAGTACAATGTGTTTTATCAAGTACTTACATAGCTACTATATTCTTTTAGTATAAAGTACATGTTTATTTATTCCAAAAGAAGCTTTATAACAAGGTTGAGTTTATATTAAGTAAATATACGAAAATATTTTTTTTGTAAAATATACGACACGTGAACGAACTATGCATGTAATGGAATACCATCATCCTATTCCTTTGCTAGTGCTATTTCCTGTGTTATAGGCGACTGTAGCCACTTACCATCAAGTGGACCGTCAACCTGTCTTTCGACCTTAACATGAAAAAAGTCTAGGAGAATTTTTACACTTCGGAATGTCTTAAGACATTTAAAACGGGCACCATTTAAATAAAATATGCTCTATAAAAGAATAGTTTATATTGACTCAGTTTGATGCGCAATCGATATTTCTTATTGGGCATTTTGAGTTATTTCTCGGTATTTTTGTTTTCTGTTATTTCGTGGTAAAATTCTTAGTTTTTTTTTTAATTTTAAGTTTGCAAAGCAGACTTCGTTGTTGATTCAAATTTTCAAATTACGAATACAAGTTAATTCAAAATTTAATTTCAGAAGGTAAAGAAGTCTTTTCTATATTTTTGTACTTATTTAAAACTACAAGACCGAAAATTATATTAGAGTAGATTAATAAAATTGTTGGCGACCTTCCTTTTAGTATAATAACACGTTAATGCAATTTTTTGCACTCGCAAAGTGAAATGTGAGCCACATTTTTAAAATAATGAATTTAATTACAACACGACCAAACGAAAAAGTTTAATATAGCCACTTTTTCTCTATGCTTTTGTTAGTGCTATAGAGAATGGAACCTAGTATTTAGGTATATCCATAACTGTTATACCAAACGAAATTCTTACAAGACGTAACTTAGTCTTATATCGTTGAATATTTTTTCAATGATTTTTTTTGTAATTTTTTAAAGCTCGACAGGTAGGCTGACGGTCCACTTGATAGTAGATGGGTATAACACATAATTAGCACAATAGCACATAATTATGATCTTGGCAATGACTTCTATATTACTTCGTAAGGACAAGGCTAACGTTCTTAGTACGTGGCACCGACGCACCGGTGTCAAAATCGGAAATTGGCACCAATGACGGGTGTTCATTCTGTACGAAAATGCCTACTTACCAGTGATATGTCCAACCATCCAATGAGAACACTTTACAATAACAGAATACGCCAATAAGAAATAAAAATACGTATTAAGAGGGTAATGAAAACAAATTATTTTTAGTAACTAGATGTGCAAATTGGAGGACCATTTTTTTGTCACTAGTAGTATGGTAAGGGCGCATCCTGTCTTGTTTAACATATCACTGGCTCTTGGTTTTGCACCCATGTTCTGTAAAGATGGTCTTCTTTAAGGGGCTGCTTACTGCCTCTAGACGGCAATTTATGACTTCGAAACACAGTGTGACCTGATACAATATATTTTTTCTAAAAAAAGTAGGCACAATTTTTTTGGAAAAATCTTATCAATTCAACCCATGTCATAGTTTAAAAACAATCCAAGTTATGACGTCATGACATAATTTCTTCTTGCATATTGTAGAGAGGATCAAATACTTTGATAATAAATTGGTAAAAGGATTGGCTGGTAAGCACATCCAGGTAAAAGTAGTGGGTGCATGTTCGCTTATATGATGTCAGAACGCAGGTTGCGTACAGAGGCTCTGATGACAGGTGTCAGGATTTAATTGACCCAAGCGAGCGTAGTGTATGTGAGAGGCATTCGATGCGGTTTTAAACTGCTTTTGCGACGTGCATCCAATACTAATACTTCATTTCTATGCGATAAAAATAGCGAAAAAAAACTAAAATTTAATATTATATGCAAAAAAGAAATAAGAAAATCAATACTAATAATAAATCTGTAAGGGTTGGTCATGCAGGAAGTTACTTTGTTTTCAGATGTGTTTATAAATTTTATAGGCTCTATACATGATTCTGAAACTAAATTGACGATTTTTAGAACTTTTTTCTGTTTTTATGTGTATGTATGTTCCTCCATAAATCTTAAACGAATTAACTGATTTTCATGAAACTTAGTAGATAAACCTTTAAACGTACAGGACACAGGATAGGCTTTTTCTTTTTTAACGCGGACAAAGTCACGGGCGCCAGCTAGTTATTTAATAAATTTTTCATAAAAAGTGTAGCAGTAAATTTCGACTTGTTATTGTTCTTAACCAATAAGTAATATTTATTAGAAAAGTTATTCGCATGATTCGGCAATAAAGAAACTGTGTTAGGACCTTATAGAGCTGGTGGCTGATAACTTTACCATCAGCAGCATATCACTGCAGTAAGCCTGTTTATATAGAGTCGAGTAAAAATTTATGAAGCGTAGTTTAGTGCGGAGGCTCGCTATGTTGAATGACCTCGTTTCGGCCGCGTCGTTAGCGTCAATGCTTTCATGGTAGCTGTAATTAATTGATTTTTAGTCGGCATTCTTTGTACAGTTACACAAATATTCCAGCAAATGGAACAAGTTTTCAAGGCGTTGATGGTAAATCGAGAAATATGGGCTTTAGATGTCGGTGACTAGGCAAATTTTTGCCGAATTTTAATGAGTTTCTGTTCCAAATTCTACTGGTTATAAACATCTTTGATTGCTGTAAATGAGCACAGATATTAAAATAATTTTATTCTTTTAACGGATTTGCTCTTGGCCAGGCGTGCAGCAAAGACGAGGCCGACAATGGAGCGAGCTCACCCAGACAAACAAGAGGAGTGTAACGTAGTGTTACTTATTTTTTTTTTTTTATAGTAACTTTGGTTATATTACCTTATTTTTTATTTATCTGTTCATAACTTATTTATTAAAACCTTTTTAAATTATTCCTTATTAACTTATTCCTTCATTTGATGTGAAAATTTTAAAAATTTAGACATCAAATAAAGGAATACTAATTTAAAAAGGTTTTAATAAATAAGTTATAAATTATAAACAGATAAATAAAAAATAAGGTATTACTATAACCAAAATTACTATAAAAATAAAATAAATAAGTAACACTACGTTACAGGAGCTGTCCAGGTGTGAAGTATCGCTTTACCTTCATCAGGATGCTAGGTTTTTTTCTTTTTTTTCTTCTTTTCTTAGAGGAGTTAAATAAAAATTCGAGAACCGTAGCATTATAATGGAACACTTACATTTAAAAATGTATTCTTCACAACACAGAGTAAATAGAGGCAGAGTAAACGATAGCCCGCAGGTAGTCTCTAAACTGGGAACAAAACTACCAATTTGCAGTTTGATGACCCGACAAAGGGTCAGAGCTCGTCCGGCTGCGGGGTTCCGCACAAACTCAATTCCGACCCGCTGCAATTTGGTTACAAAGAACACTATTCAATACCTACGGCACTTTTCACTACCATGTATTTTGCATTTTGTTCAAAAATATTACTATGAATTTTCTAACGTCTTAGGGCCTCTTTCACAAACTACATGTAAAGTGTTAATTAGTTACTTTTAGAAATCATTTTCTGTTATATTGAATTATGCACTCGGTTTACTGCATCATTCGATAGCCGATTTTTTATTATTATTTTCTATTTAATGTTTGGGACGTTTACCTTACAAACAAAGGTATATCAGCTCCATTATCCCCGGTTACCGGTGACTTTAAATGACAGTTTGGCCTACTTGACGTTGGTGAAAGAGGCGCTTAGTACAATAATTTAAAGAGCAGTTTAATTTACATGTTATAAATTGTTAATAAAGTCATATGGGACGTGTATGTATCTTTAATTAAGCTTTCTAAGTAAGTAGGTATGCTTTAAAACTGTCATTGTAATTACGAGACCTGTTTCATTAACGTAGATAGGACTAAATTAAATTAAGATGTAGATAAGTCTAAAGTATTTATTAGTTATTTATTATTCAAATTATATATACATTTAATGCTCATTTTAGTCCTACGTTGTTTCATGGGTATATGTAGACAAATTTCAAAGCAATTTATAAAATATAGTCGTAAAAACTATAAAATATAAGCGTAAAGACCCCTAATAGTATTGGCAACCCTAGACGAAGATCTAAGGGCGCGTTCGACGAAAATTAACCAAAAATACATTCTTAATTAACTCTCTAGTCACTGGTAGTTTGGTGAGAAAGTTTTTGTGTGTTCAGACTTAAAACAATGTTACAAGATTGAGCACAAACCCGGGCTCCGAGCGCCGACCAAGATTCGACAAGGAAATTAAAACTCTTCAGACGTTCGCTACCCGAACAATTGTGTTACCAGCGAATGATGTGGACGTAACAATTTTAGACATCCCTCCACTTTAATTGTAGCAAAATGAATTGTGAAGGTAATCTTATTTACCGTTTCATTTGTGGGGATTTTTGCTGTCGTAGTGCAGCGTTGCCATGGAAACGAAGTGCCAACACAACAAAGACGCTCGGCAAATCCAACAGTAATTACATGTAGTCTGAGTAAATATTTTCTATAGAGAGTGCAACCTCGTCTGTATGTATTTCTTTGTTTCGTGTAGTTTTTGTTTTAGTTTTTAAGAAATGACTAGTAGAATAATACACCTACTCTCACAATACAGCAGACTTATTACATTGCTAGCACGCGATTTTGTCCGCGTTGAAAAAAGAAAAATATAACACCTGGGGCCCTAGCCAAGAGCAAACCAATGCAAACGGGAGCGTTGCGTATTTACGAAACTATAGAAAATAAAGCCCGGTGATTGGTTGTTGTAACGCCCACATAAAATTTTGACCCATCACTGGGCTTTATTTTCTATAGTTTCGTAAATACGCAACGCTCCCGTTTGCATCGGTTTGCTCTTGGCTAGGGGGCCTGAGAAAATATCTGACATCTTTGTTGCTGTGACAACGATGACGACCGAAATTTTTATATTTTTAGACGATCCCTCGGGAATCTAACGTTTATCCAGGATAAAAAGTAAGAGTATATTAATCCAGTATTCAGATCTATTAGGCAAGTACCAAGAGATGTTGCAGGATGTAATGAAATAGTCTTGGCATTCGAGGATAATAATTTAGGTAGCAAGATGCCAAGTCTTGCTTTGGCAAGTTTTACACATGGTGGATATTTGGCGCGGCTCGCGAAACTCTTCTTCTTTATTTGTTTCGACAAATGATAATAGGGTACTTTGTAAAATTTTCTCTTGTCTCGACGTTTGTAATATCTCGTTCCATTGTTTACGAGCAAATGTATTGTTGGTACCAAATATATCACAGCGTAGCGTGAACTTTAGACAAAATTATTTTTCACTATAGATTTTTGCATTGCCTGTTTTATTTTATCCAAAATCGATTCTGTCATATTTTTCGTGCAATGAAACACAAGTATTTGATTCATAAGAATCTATAATATACTAATTAATACTAGCTGAACCCAGCCACGCTTCACTATGACTCCCACCACGCTTCAATATAGTATATAAAAAATATGTATATAAAAGTTCTATTAAAATAAAATTTTATATAAGAATTTCAAGTCAATCCATCGGCTAGTTTTCGAGTTTTGGAGTTCAAAACCAGACCATTGTTTTTTTAACTTACAGTTTGGAGAATATGGTAATAAAAGTCTTTCTTAATTTCAATAATTTCCTGTGAATATTTCAGATTTTGTAAATGGGTATCGAAAATTGAAAGTTAAAAATACTATTGGAAAGTTTGGTGAGACATTCTTCTTTTGCTATTTATTCTCGGATTAAATCCACCACTTTGGCCTTTCTTTCTTGTGGCCGTCTTTCATCGTTTCCTATGCTTTTCGTTTTTTTTTTATGACGACAGGTTTCTCTAATAAAAGCTTTATAGAAAAATCGGTTTGATTTTATAGATGTATCTATCTATATAGAACTTTATTCCATAATACAAGAAATATAAAAGGCCCTCTTTGCTCACAGTACCTACAAAAGATGCATGCATAGGCGAAGTTTATTCTTTTTAAATAGTTTCATACTGATCGTATCACACGCTGCGGTGAGCCCGCACTCACTCTACCATAATATTTAGCTTCAGCAAACTACTGTGCTTGCAAAATATCAATCGGGGCAAAATGTACCGAGTAAGATGTTGAGAATAATGCAACAATAATATTCTATTATCGGTATTCGATTCAAGTAATCTGTTTCAATTTATCTACTTTATTTATATTATTTTATTGTTAGGACCTTAACTTTAATAACTTTAATAAACTAATGTGTAGTACATTAGGCTTAGCGCCTCTTTCACCAACTATAAGTAAAGTGTTGATTAGTTACTTTTTAAAATAATTTTATGTTTTATTAAATTATTCACTCGGTTTAGTGCATCCATTGATAGCCGATTTTTTATTATTATTTTCTATTTAATGTTGGGGACGTTTACCGTACAAAGGTAAGTATATCAGCTAAATTATTCCCGGTGACAGGTGACTTTAAATGACGGTTAGCCTACTTGACAGTTGGTGAAAGAGGCCCTTACTGTAATAGGTAATCAAGGTAATGTATTACCAAAATTAAATGTTAACGTAAACAAACATTTAAGTCGTACAAGTATAGGTCGGAAGGCAGCTATTATATTTATTTGTTTTTTTCTTAATTTATATATTTTTAAATTTTGGGACTTTTGTCTTAAAAGGTAGCCCATCATCCCTTAATGGTAAAATAGCTACTATCCATACATACTAAACCATACTAATATTATAAATGTGAAAGTAACTCTGTATGTATCATGAAATTTTTCATATAGAATCAAGGATATAGGGTACCCTTTTTAATTCAGGAAAAGAAGACTGTTCCCAAGGGTTCATCTAAAATAAAACATAAAATAACGCCTGTCCAAAGTATAATAACGATTTAACACGTTTTTAAAGATTTTATAAAAATTCAAAATTTAAAAAAATATGTATTAACTAAAGCTCCGTTCACCGTTCCTTATCTTATGTGAGTACTCCAAGAATACTCAGTCAATCAGTAAGCAATAAAGTGTTCTTTGAACTCCCTCGAATTCGCTATTGCGCGGTTTATGCATGCATAATGAACCGATATGGGTTCCAAATTCACTTGTTTAACATATCTTTGTACTGTCATTACAATATATCTGATATGTTGATGAACACGTCTTATTACAAATCTAAATTTAGTTTAGTATGCATTGCACGCCCCTTGAGATTATTGCTTGATATCGTATCACGACGTACCTTAGGTAATACAATATAAATTAAGTATAGGTTAATTATTATTGTTAAAACTGTCATTTTACTGTAAGTAAACCCAAATTTCTTTAACCCAAACAACCCTATTCAACTAAAAATATTATGTCACATTTTATGTCATTTAATGCCGCTTTGTAAGTCTGATTCTTTAAGGAATATATCGAGACTTCTGGAACTATAGAATACTTTTTATGCTGGTAAAATCTTGATGTACTGATGATTACCTAACTATAGGATACTCCTTGAAAAATGTCAG
Source organism: Synanthedon formicaeformis (assembly GCA_945859745.1). Classification (NCBI taxonomy): domain Eukaryota; kingdom Metazoa; phylum Arthropoda; class Insecta; order Lepidoptera; family Sesiidae; genus Synanthedon; species Synanthedon formicaeformis. The sequence continues at coordinate 3,576,525 of OX243969.1, read as the reverse complement.
GTTCCTGTGGGTCCCACAGTTTAGAATCTTTAAAGATTCTAAGATAAGAAAATCTTTATCTTAAAGATTTAAAATTAATTTATCTTAAAAACCCCGTTATAAACGTTCGTGCGTAGCCTACAATTTGGTATCAGCGAATGATATAACGCCAAGAATCCTTTACTTTGTACGAGAAAGGTGAAGGGGTGTGTTTCTATACGATTTATTTAGAAGGGAGCTCGAACTTTGAACAGGTGAGATAATTTTTCCTTCCCTTTGCTATAAGTAGAAAGAACAATAGGCCAAGGCTTCTCATAGTAAGTGTTCTATGTAACAATAGAATCTACGTGCCCAATTTGATTGATCGGTTACATGCCTACTCATGGGGGAATACTCGATACTATGGTACTTCATATTCAACATATCATGGTTTAAGGGTTAATTAAGGAAAATGAGGGTGTTATGAAATAAGCCGAAGGACGTCTCCTTTGCTGGATATAACCCTCCGCCATATTTTTTTATTTCTTTACAGTCTATACTAAATATAAATATTATAAAGAGATAAAGTATGTATATTGATATTGGTAATTTTCTAAACTAATCATGCGATTTAAAAAAATCTGTCACCTTTAGTTAGAATAGAATTAGGGTGGACATTGGACGCTGTCGAAGCCGCGGGCACCATTTATCTAAAAACAAAGATCCAACGCTTTGTGAAAGTATAATATCAGGCGTTATATCTTTTACTTTTCACCGCAGACGAAGTCACGGGCACCAGATAGCTCAAAAATACAACTTAAATGTTGAAGTATTTGTAGTAGTAAAAAGTATATTAAAATAATCAGAGATATTCCTTGTAAAGAAGAATATTTACTGATAGTTATGTATACGGAAGGCGTCCGTAGTTAGATGGCCTTTGTTGATATGGAATCGCCTGAGGCGTCGGCTGCGATGGTAATGCACAAAGAGCTTCGAGTGGCGGACTCGGGTGCCGCTTCCCAGACCATCGACAAAACAAAGGGTACATTAGCTTTAACGCGGGAAAAATAAAAGGCAAATTGTAAAAAAGACATGAAAGAACTAACGGAGAAACAGTTCGTTAACTGGTAGCCAGAGGAAGCTATTTCTAGATATTTATTTCAAAGGTACTCGTAAGTATGCTCAGCAAGATCAAATATGATAAAGATTTGACTTATCGCATATAATTTATATTGTACTGACTTTTCCCCAAACTTTAGCCGCGTAACTCTTTAGCAATACTTTTTTTCTGGATAAAAGGTACCTTGGGTTTTTTTCTGTATTTTAGACCATGTGTATCGAAAAATTTCACTATGAGAGTTGATTAGTTAAGGTGTCATTTTTTAACAAACAACATTTTCGCAATTATAATGTATAGTTAGAATAACGTTAAAAATTTCTAACAATCTTTTAATTAATCCAAGTTATACAAAGTTAACTGCATTGAAAGAAAAATTTAGTGTTTAAATATGGAACCTATTTGTGTGTATTGTGTAACCTCTCTGTGCGCCAAATCTTATCCAAAACTGTTCAACTTTTTTGTTTTATTAAGCGCCTCTTTCACGAACGTCAAGTAGGCCAAACTGTCATTTAAAGTCACCGGTAACCAGGGATAATGGAGCTGATATACCTTTGTTTGTACGGTAAACGTCCCAAATATTAATTAGAAAATAATAAAAAAAACGGCTATCGAATGATGCAGTAAACCGAGTGCATAATTCAACAAAACAGAAAATGATTTCTAAAAGTAACTAATCAACACTTTACTTGTAGTTGGCGAAAGAGGCGCTAAGTGTATTACCACAATACTAGAAAATATTACTACACCAAATAGAAAATAATTAAAAAAAATCGGCTATCGAATGATGCAGTAAACCGAGTGCATAATTCAATATAACAGAAAATGATTTCTAAAAGTAACTAATCGACACTTTACTTATAGTTTGTGAAAGAGGCCCTAAGTGTATTACCACAATACTAGAAAATATTACTACACCGGACTATAATATCGTAATATTATAATCCGGTGTAGTAATATCGTAATATGATAGTGAACATATATGTATGTATATACAAAAACAATATAATCGGATAACAGATGTGTTTTGTGGAACACAGACAGTCCAGTGTAACTCGTAAAATAGAGGTAACAAGCGCTTATTACCGAGTGCATATGTTTGGAGCAAACTGAATTTAATAGCTGAACATAATTCAATTGTTCCGAACTGGCGGCCTGTGAAACTGCATTCCTTTTGCGTTGGTGAGACCGACCGGCCGACAGCCGACAGCCGACGAGACCTCTCCATTTATTTGTCGGACTATCACCGACTATATATTTGTTTCAACATTTTTTATTTCACGTTTCACAGACCGTTTCACTGGTGAGTGGCGGTACAGCTAAATATTCATTTTCAAATGAAAACCCGTAGTTTTATACAAAAGCGCTATTTCATGTAAAAGCGAGCCTTTTGTCTGAAATAATGAATGTAGGTAGATTTCATACGTGAACTGTTGTTATATTTAGATATTTTAGGCTCACTCGCAGCGCGATATTTAATTAGTTATTTAAGTGGCAATATAAATCGGTTAAGTAATAATGCTGAATTTAACACAAGGCTTTATAAATAAAATAGCTATACACCGAACAACATTTACCTACTATACAACTTGGATTTTGATTTTGGACCCTGATAAAATGTTATAATAACGATCATACATATTATCATCTAGGATTGAGAATAATGTTATCAAAATACTTACCAAACACATAAACCGTAGAACACTTAGAACCTCTTTCACCATGTGTCAAGTAGGCTAAATGTCATTTAAAGTCACCGGTAACCGGGGATAATGGAGCTGATACTCGTATACCTTTGTTTGTACGGTAAAAGTCCCAAACATCAAAAAGAAAATAATAAAAAAATTCACCTATCGAAGGATGTAGTAAACCGAGTGTATAATTTAATAAAACATGAAATTATTTCTAAAAGTAATTAATCAACACTTTACTTGTAGTTGGTAAAAGAGGCCCTTAGTTTCAAACACGTACCTTTTTTCTTGTAACACATCATCTAATTCTATTCCCTTCAAATTGGGTAGTGAGCGAAGTCTCGGGAATAAAACTGTTTTAATAATTAGAAAAGACATATTACGTACTCGTGAGAGCAAACCTCGGTTGATTGCAGAAACACCCCACACGTAGCCCCAATATCGTAATAGCAGAGTCATCCAAACAAAATTGGAAATAAATGAGCGACACGCTGAGCGCGGTTTCATATCAACGATATTGGAGACGATATGTCCCCACGTGCGTGTCCATCGCGACAAAATGAAACAAATAACCATCATCATATTATATTGACGGACATTTTTCTCTAGAGGTTTCATGAATGTCTGAACGTTATCGTCATCAAGTAAATGGCTATAGGTAAGAGGACAATATTACCCTATTGTACTGTGTTCAAACTTATGTTTTTTTATATATTATGTATAATTCTGTTGGGGAACTGACGGTCCACTAGGTGGTAGGTTATGGGGATAAAAGAAAGAGATGGATCAAAAGGAAATGAGCTCTAGCATCCCTTATTTACTTACAGAAACATAAAAGTACCCAAATCCAAGAAATATTTCATGCTCTATATTAGATAATTTATTTTATTATATTCTCCTAGCCGACAGACAGATCAAGATGTTGCTCTTACAGGCCTCATAGTTGCAAAGACTATGAAAAAAGCTGAGGACAGGGGACAGCTGCTGGTGGATTTATTTATTAACCACAAAATTTTTACTCTCGAGGAAAATGGTAACAAGCAAAATGAAAGAACTTAAAGCTCTAGAGAAGCTTCTGAATTCGTCACTAGGCTTTAGTGTTAGTTTATTGGAGTTTCAGCTATCAAAGCTGACTGATATCATCTATTGAACCATAATTTGTGTAAATTATATCAAAACATCCCAAGATTCTTTAGAAAGCTGTAAAGCCTCTTAATAATAAGCCATCTATCCTGTACTGTATCGTGTCATAACCTACAAAATGGCATCCCTTTATGAAGGGAAAACATTGTAAACAGAATCCATAGAGAATTTATTCTCCGTGTAATCAAACCAATAGCGAACGTGTAATTGGCGCCCAGCCGGGAACTAACGAGACAGATTGTCTGCTGATATTGCAAATTCAATTCCCTACTTTCGCTTCTCTCCTAAACAGATATTTCCTCTTGAAAGCCTGTCGCAGTCATGTTATTTTTACAGCTTTTTAAATCTTTCTACAGCTTCATTAAAAAAAAATAATGCCCGACAGCCAAAAGTAAACACTCCTTTTTAGAGGACCAGTAACTTTACAGTAATGTGGCTTGCATAGCAGTGACAGAAATGTTATCCATATTATAATTATAAATGTGAAGTTTGTTTGTTACGATTTCACGCCATAGCTACTCATCATCGATCATCATGAAATTTTGTATATACATTTTGTATACAGAAGAAACGTTTTATCCAGAAAAATACTGTTACCGTAGAATTATCTGAAATAAAAAATTCAAAACCTATAATCAAGTTAATTAAGTTTTATAAAAGTTTTTGCATTTAAAAATTAATACGTAGATTTAATTTAAAAAAAGATACGCAGACAAAATTGTGGGCAAAAGTTATTTCTAAATAAAAATTCATAGGTATTTTGAAAATAAAATATTATGTTATTTTTAAAAAGTATTTGATACTGAAAACAGGTATTAATATAAAAAAATGCAAGTTAAATATTTGTAGTAATATCTCGATGCAGAATAAACATTTTCTGAAGAGAAAAATTCCAAACATCGCCAAGTAAATATTGTTGTGGAAAGAATTTTCTTATTAAAAGACAAGTTCATCTATTTGTGTCACAGGAACAAGGACTTACAAGGACGAATGTATTTTTATTTTAATACGAGTATGCATAAACATTTTGTTCATACTATTTTCAAGAAACACCAAGAAATTTTTATTATATTTATTACTAGCTGGCCAACGCGACTTCGTCTGCGTTGAAAAAGAAAAAAGTAGCCTATCCTGTGTCCCGTACGTCTAAATGTTTATATACCAAGTTTCATGAAAATCAGTTAATTCCTTTAAGAGTTATGGAGGAACATACATACATTCATACAATACCTACACTTACAGATTTATTATTAGTATTGATTGATGATTTAAACACGTCATCTCACCACCCAGATATGTATCAACACAAATTACAAGTCACCATTCAGTAATGGAGATGTCCTTGGATATGTTTTAGATATATCTATGATAAATATTATATTTGTGTGCATTTGTGAATTAAATAAAATTCTTCTTTCTTTCTGTTTATAAGCGCCTATTTCACAAACGTCAATTAGGCCAAACTGTCATCTAAAGTCTCCGGTAACCGGGAATAATTTAGCTGATATACCTTTTTTTGTACGGTAAACGTCCCAAACATTAAATAGAAAATAATAATAAAAAATCGGCTATCGAATGATGCAGTAAACCGAGTGCATAATTCAATATAACAGAAAATGATTTCTAAAAGTAAGTAATCATCACTTTAATTGTAGTTTGTGAAAGAGGCCCTAAGCCTTTTAACTGTAGCTCTAATATACAAACGACAACAGAGGATAAATTACCAGTGCCGTTTTTTTCTTTGGTTTTTTGTTTTTTGTTTTATTTTATTTTATTAAGAAAGGAACAGTCATACTTATTACAGAAATTAAATTATGAAATAAATTTAAAAATCGTGTTATTTTTATAACAGTTTCCTAATTTGTATAAATTAGGAAACTTTAGTAAAATATTTTTACTAACATTCTAAGATCCGAGTAGGAAACGACCTTCATCCATCTGTTTATTAAATTTGATGTAAATACTTTTCACCCATTAAACAGACAGGTGAAGGTCGGATGTTCAGATCCTCTATTATAAGTAAGACGAAACAAGAATGGATAACTCAAAATACAAATTTTATCGTAATTATTATTTTTATTAACTTCGAAAACTAGGTGCTTTTAGTTTGACATTAGCTCGTTCTAAAATTCTTGAAAATTATAACATACTAGCTGAACCCACCACGCTTCGCTGTGGCTCAGTGTTATATTAACTCGGCTGCGATAACAACAGCTAAAATGCACTTTAAATGTGACGGCGGTTCTTGTTAGCAAGTTAGTTCTCTCGTTTTCGGCAGATGGCGCTGCGATCGAGTTTATATTATTACACGAAAAATAGATATGATCAATCCTTGAAGCGGATTGCATGTTGTGTAAAAAGTTCAAGTCACACAAACCAACAAAACATTTTTACTTATATGTATAGATTTCAAGCATTGAATCTGTCGATGTTAGTTTTCCGCTAATTCCTCGAACGGTAGAATCGTTTAACATAACAAGCGCACATGCAACCCTAACCGCTGGAGGTGTAACGAGTAATGTCCAATTTACAATTCACGCGTCGGTAATGTGATTTATCCAACCCTTTGTGACTTGGGCACACACCGAAGCACACCCCTTTGGATATATTACCGACGTGTAGTATGGAAAATTCATGCATTCCACTCAAGCATGTTTCCAATAAATCCAGTGTCCACCCCTATCAAGACAAATTGGTGATGTGTAAGACTCAAAAACAGCTCAATGCAAATTTATTGTGTAGTACATTTGTATTAGATCCAAAAATCCGCAAAATAAAAGTGTCGCCCAAGTGAAATTTACATTTATATCAAAACTATTTCGACAGACGTTCAATGAACGTAAATCGAGTTGAGTGTATTTTGCTACGAAGCTATTCTGTAACTAAATAAACATCCAATGTAGCGAAAAGAAAACAGAGACGAATATAATAAAAATAAGCGAACAAAAATCTTACAAGATGCGTTGTCGATTTAAGCCAGATGGCGACCAAATAACAGTAAGAACACAATATTCATCCTCTGATATAATAAATATGAAACTTTTTGTGGAAATTTTTTGGACTAATCAACATTAAGTGACACATGCTTTTGCCCGCGGCTTCTTCCGTGCCCCTTTTACTTACTTAGGTGTGTGTTTGAATGATAAACAGCCAATCCAATACTGTCAGAATAAGTATTATAAGTTTTGCCCGCGACTTCATTTCCGTGTTTTCAGATTTCGTCCGCCCTCTTTTTCTTAAGTGTTTTATTCAATCTGTATTGCTCATATATCTTTGTCATTGGTGTTGAATTATTATTTTTATTTTTAAATGATCCCTCGGAAGCAGTGGGTATTTTTCTCTGGATGAAAAGTAACCCAATGTCCTTTTCTGTATGGCTGATAAGGCGTTAAGGCGTGAAAGCGTAACAAACAAACAACAAACTTTCGCATTTATAATATTAGTTAGAATCAGTAGCTTATGGATAAGTCAATATAAGGGATATTTTCAAAAGTATCATCAATCAAATAGACTTCAAAAAATTACTACTTCACAAATAAAATAAGATACCTGTTAGAACCCCCTATATATAAGTTAAAGTATATAGGTATATAAGTTTAGACGATGGTAGCCTCCAACAATGAAATGGATCGTTAGCCACTGTCTACCACCTTTTGACTTGACGAAAAAAATACTTAAATAATTTTAAATTCCTGCAGGAAAACGTTTGATAAAATTTGTATTTACATTCGATGTCCGGTTTTACCTACGTAAAGTGCATGATATCTAACCCTGTCGTCAAGTGTGAGAAACGACAGGAATTCGATTTGGACCCTCCGTGCCCTGCGTCCAAACGGAATGCAAATCGACGGAGAATTTGTATTCAACTCTTATTTTTCTAAATTTTACAATTACCTACGAGTATAGTAAGTACACAATAATGTTTCTTTATTTCTCCATCTTATTTGCAAAATATTTATGAAACAAAGATAAAAAAAATATGGAAGAGACATATAGTCAATGTCATAGAAAAAATAAAATTATGTTTAGTGATTGTAAATATTTTACTCTCTCGCTAACAAGTGCTGTCATTATAAACTTATGGTAGGTACTGATCTTTGAGATTATTAAAATTAAGTTTTTTTTTTAAAGTGTGTAAGCTTTACCTAAGCTTAAAATGTATGAAGTTTCTGGATGAAAGGTACCCTCTATTTTATCCAGAAAAAAAGTACTCCTCCCTTGGGGGACGAACGAATTTGCGGGCAAAAACTAATATTAGACACTTTATTATAAAACCGAACACTAAAATATCACATACATCCCAAAACTTATACACCTATAATTATATAAAATGTAAATTGGTATATACATGTCAAATTGGTTGAATCAATATGACAGTAAGGTTAAGTAATGAACACCGGATACTGTATAATTAGTGTGCGGTCCCTGATGATTGCTTTCCCTTGTAATTTGCATGTAATGACTTAGAACCGCTCTGTAATTTGGCCCTACATCCTACATCCGACCACATCACATCAATTTATGAATTTGATTTAATAGCCACCATTTCTAAACTCATGTTGACTATTTTTGAGTTTTCTCTTCTGTGATTATTACTAAATTTGAGAAACGTCGCATTTCCTCTTATTAATTGAAATCAGAAAAAACAAAAATACCATAAAAAAAAGATAAATCAATAATACAATAAAAATTCAATCTTATTATTAACTGATTACTTTACAATAAAAAACAATCTATATCTGTAACGCTTGATTTTTTTTTATTCTTAGGAACTAGTTTTTAAAAGTTTAATGTATTTTTTTACATGTTTATTTCTGTAGTTTTTTTGTAGAAATTTTTCCACATAAATAAATATCATAACTGAGAAATGTAATAATACAATAAGGTGACGATTGTAATTGAGTAAATTTTAGGACTAAGTGATAAAGAAGATACTTTATTTTACACTATCCGTTACGAGTATTACAATCCTGGCCGATCGACCCATTATTTGGCAGCATTTCAAATCGTTAACGGTTGCGGCTTTGTAAGCTTAATCTTTGTAACGCATTCATGTTTAATATCATACATTGTTGCCTGTTAATTCTAGCACGTAATTATCTCAGACACCTTTATAATTAAGCACTTAATCTAAAAATATTATGTACTAGACTCGCTAATTCTAGTACATAATATTGCTTCGGTAGTAATAGTACATAATAAATTTAGCTTTAGTACATACGGTAGTAATAGTACATAAATAGATGCAGTGGTTCCTGAGATTACCCTCCACATTTAAATAAACATACGAAATCCACTATCTCTTTTTATTATATTGGTATAGATTGCATATCACAAATAAATAGGCAACTTATAATTTTTTCAAGCTCAAGCAGTCACACTGACACTGATTTTCGCAGTCATGCATTTGGACAGCCCGTTTGGCGGCTGTGATCACCTCCTTATAAAAGATTACCGTAAAATAACAGCATGTGTGCTTTTTTGATTGTTAATTATAAATGCATTTTTAAATTTAATATTTCAAAAGTGATAGAAGCTATAGTTCGGATTCATCGGATTCAAGCTATTGTTCACTAATACAAAAATTACACTTGTAAAATGCTAATTTAGTATTGTATGCTGCTGCTCACTACGAAAAAGTCATAAGACTGCGTCTAATTAAAAAGTTCCATAGCAGTCGTATGTATCATACAAATTCTTCTACGACAATACTTCTACGAGTTCGTAGCAAACGCTACGGCAACGTAGCTCCTCTTAGTACATTATGTAGCTACTGAGCAGGTATTTAAAAAATATAATTGGGCAGGCCGTCTGGTGGCAGTAACAGTGAAATTACTGCCACTGTTTATTTTATAAGCAACGGTTGACCATAAAAACACCTATCCAGCTAAAAAGCAAAAAATATCGAACCTGATCTCCATAGAATAAGCATCATTAGACACAAAGAAAGTTGGTATAAACGGTTTATTGGTTCAGTTCGGTTAACATTTTTTAAAAATCTGTTGCACTAAACACAATAAATCAATCAACATTTACATTTAAAACTTCCAGGTAAACCAATTCCGGCGATTGTAGAGGCTACACCCTCACGCCTATACGCTCAGAGAGCCAATGCCATTGACTTTTAAATAGTTTTCTTTTAACTTCTGTGTAGAAAATGGGCCTTGTATATATTGTATGCAATACTAAATAACATGGTCATGAAATGCGTTTAGAATTATTACATTATGGTAAAAATGACAGGATTTTGTCCGGTAACGACATTCTTTGTCGCGGAATTAGCAATCAGCCCGCAAAGCGCTCACCGCAAAAACAAGCCTCGAGTTTTTTCTTAATTGCACCGCAGATGAGCTTTACGACCTGGCCTTGCCACACAAATTACTATTATTTATTTAACGTCCGAGTAAATTAAAATATGAAAGCCTTCGCGGCGCACACTTGACACAGTGACCTAAATAGTTAGAGCGACACAGAGACACAATACGAACTAAATAGTAGATTCCCTGACACACCTGACCACTTCTAACTAAATCCTTTTACCTGGTGTGTTCAGTTGTAAAGATGTAAAACTTTTTCTTACTTTTGTCTTAAAAAAAAGACGGTCGAAGTTTTCCACTTTGCCGACGTCGAAACCAACTTCGTTTAAGGACTAAATTGTATTTGGAACTTGTTAATTCCAGACTGTGGCGCGGTTACTTAAGTAAGTCTTTCATTAGCGGTCGTCACGTGCTTTGAATTATAAGGCGGCAGGCTTCGACTGCGAACGTTCGGAAAAATTCAAAGACAATTGTCAGATCGCGAGTGCCTATTCCCCCTTCCCTCCCCGATTGGAAACCCTTCTCTGGCTGCAACGCTCTGAATACAAATAGAGGCTTCCATGACTAACATCTTTTTATTTAGCCTCGATCACATATGCCCGAAGAAATGTTATTACCACCTATTACAATACGTTCGTTCATACGCTTGTACTTACAATATTGTTACCATATTTTTAAGGCTTCCTTACATGAAAATTTCCCTATCATTTGTGAGGCTTACTTTATTATCAACGAGCGGGCCGTCCCCGCTTTTTTTTTTGCAAATTTAAGTAAAGATTAAATATATATATAACAAACGAACATTGCATTTTATTTGTATAGGTTTATAAATATCATTGAATAATATTTAAATTCGAAGTCATTTGAAAAAAGACGTTGCTTGTCTTTGTTCTACCTGTTGTACAATAAGGTAGAGCTTTGGTGAGTTGTTCCAATAATGCCGAGATTTTCGCATATCGCCACACATGTAGAACTTTATCCAGTATACAACCCTCATCCATCTCTAAAAAATGGGGTTCTTCGAGAGAATTGTAAATAAATTCTTTTAGGGTCGGTAGAGCAGTTGCACGCCCTCTAGAGTTACGTATACCCTTAGATGGATGATGGTAAGTAGTCACCAATAATCAAGTGGATATCAAGCCTGGCTGGTCATAAAAATGACAATGAACAAATTACAGTGTCATTTTGAGGTTATAGAGAAAAAATTACAGACACGTCTACAACATAGTAGCAACTGACAACAAAAACATTATTCATGTTTTTGTAATTTATACTTATTAAATTGTTTGTTCAATCACATCAACGCACAGCCAAAAGTACCAAATCTGAAAATCTCGAATATGGGATTTTTTTATAAGGTAAATATTCGCTAGGAAAGGAGTTTTGAAAATTTCAACTCCTTGCGGCTTGCTAGTATGATAAAATAACGAATAATTCGTGAGACTACTTTTACATAACAAATATACATAAATTAATTGTTAAAGTTTAAATTTCTAAAAAAAAGCTAAAACACTCTCGCCAGACATTGTCAAGCATACGGTAATAAAAGCGGGCTCCCCTAACTGTTTTAAAGTGGTGCTTGGTAAAGTTCAATACAGTCTTTAGCCGACCCCAATGGCGCAACAGCGGATAGTTTTTCACAAAAAGAGACAGGCGCAAATCCGTAAAGGCCCACTGAATACGTGTCGTGAGTGGCAGAAAACGGATACAAAAAGGAACCTCCGTCTCTCTGACACGAGAGGAAAACTCGGGACAATGAAAAACATTTTTACCCTGCCGCGTGCGAATTCAAAATTGGGTAAACTTATGCGTTCAGTTCAGAACCGTGCCTATACAATACACTTTATTGAAAATGTGAAGATTTTATCGAGGACGACACTTGTTCATTTAATAAAGAAGTTTGTAAGTGAAACGCGTTACGTTGAGACGTAACAAAAGAGAAAAAAAACATAAATATTGATTGGAACGCGTCGAAGGAACGCAACTGCAAACAATAAATCCTTTTGTACGCAGACCCAACAACTTTTATTGACAAGTTTTGCTACAAAATATTATTGTCCCACTATACTTTGGTATACGAGAATGTTGAACTGTCAAGTTGTAACAAAGAACCTAGCAGTCATATTTCGGTAGATGACAATTTTGAAAAAAGTACCTACTACGATAATTCTTGATCCTATATCAAGTTATTCTTAATGCTAGTATGTTCGGCAGCGCACTTGTAGCACCTGTAGCGTTGCTTGGTTAATAGGAGACGGTAACCGTCTACCATCAAGTCGACCGTAAGCCTGTCTGATGACCTTTACATATAAGAACATTATGATCATTCAGCCTAATATAAATTCATTTGATGTACAACTTAAATATTATTAAAACACGATTTGTAGTAAATTCAATTGTATGTTGAAGGTTTGTTTTATTTTATCAAATAAACACTAATAAAATAAAGTTGAAAAATTTGTTTGTTTGTTTGATTGAACGCGTTAAACTCTGATCTACCAGTCGGATTTAAGAATTCTTTTTGTATTTTATAGCCCTATTTTTGAGGAAGTATCACGCTGTGTATCATCACGCTATGACCCATGGTAGCCAAGTAAAAAGTCAAAACAAGTCAGAGATAACGCAAGGCTAAGGCTAAGGCTAAAATGGCTAAGGCTAAGGCTAAGGCAAGGTAATAGCGTGTGGGGGCGATGAGATGCGATGCGAGAACATTATCGACAAAAGCCCAGTTTAAACGGCGGATGAAACCGCACGGCACAGCTAGTTTATTTATATTAGTTAATATTTGTTATTAGTAACTAATTTTATAATTTTATATTTAATTCTAATTCTGTTAATTATTCTAAGGGCCTCTTTTACAAACTACAAGTAAAGTGTTGATTAGTTACTTTTAGAAATCAATTTCTGTTATATTGAATTATGCACTCGGTTTACTGCATCATTCGATATCCGATTTTTTTTAATTATTTTCTATTTAATGTTTGGGACATTTACCGTACAAACAAAGGTATATCAGCTCCATTATCCCCGGTTACCGGTGACTTTAAATGACAGTTTGGCCTACTTGACGTTTGTGAAACAGGCGCTAAGTATAATACATATTTACGAATTGATTACATATGTAACTAATTTATGTTTTGAAAATTAGGCAGACATTGAATTTATATTACTTATTGACTTATGAAGTTAAGATTGAGTACAAAGACCCTGAAAATTTGCTGAGACTTATAACTGATCGTGTTTTTGTTAGAGTTCGTTCCCTCGAGAATAGCTATCAAACCTGTATAGTTAGTTCTAAGAACCAGTAATTAATTTGATTGAAATCCATGAAGACATTAGAATTGCAGATAAGGCACTCAGCCAGACGCTGTCATTCTCCGAGATATCTTTTCCAATACAAATCCTAGAAATGTTTTCAGTTTCAAACGGATTTGTATAATGAAAAAGTACGAGTATTTTACATACCTAATGTACGCACATATTAATGTTACGCTAACATACCGAGTCATATACCGGGCACCATCTAGTTTATAATAATTAATTTATTAGTTAGGATTCCACTGTTTCTGTTATATCCGAAAGTCAAAGTGTTATTGACGTTAAAAAACATGACATTAGTGTACACCAATGAAAATATTTCTGTAATGCTTCCACAAAGACAGACAGTATTCTGGTTTATCATACGAATCATCAATGAAAAAAGTTGATGGCACGAGCGGAGCTGCGGGTAACAACTAGTTAGTAATAAATAATGTAGGTGTCACTCCAATCGCAACGTATATAGCTAATAGACTGGTAGTTGACACGGGTGAGTGTTTGTACAGAACCCATTCACGTCCGTCGATGGGATAATGGCTGCTCTCGGCGTAGAGAGAGCGCACGAGATTTCGTCCCGATTCCGCTTAATGAATTCGCTCAATAGATAGGTAAGTATGTATACAATATATAAACACCGGTAATTCTATTCCGTTTCCGTGGCTTGGATCCATAATGAGTAGTTAAGGTGTTATTCTGCAATAATTAATTTACAGTTATCATAACTGCGTACTATAATATCATAGAGAATGTAAGTAAAGTCGGGGTACGAAAATCTTCGTCAGTTATCAAATTCATGCCATTATCAAATCGTTGACTCTTAGTACTTTTGAAACGAAAACACTACGGTCTGTTTTTTAATCTCAGAGACAAAAATGACATATGTAAATGTCAAGTTTGCATATAATGATACCATGAAATGACATGAAATGTATGTAATGCATGTCAAATGTAATGTCATTTTTGTCTGAGATTAAAAAACAAACTATAAGCAGACAACTGCTGTCAATTACGTTGACATGACACGTGTGAAATTAAATTATCCTATTGTCCTAGTGCAAGCAAATATCGACTATAAGGTGACGAACCAACCTTCTCTTACTCCGACTGTACTTTCAACGCACCGCAAGAGACCATATTTCTAACACCCCATATAAAATTCCAACTACATGAGAGTTTTCAAAGAGACTTGAATTGAGTACGTGACAAATATAAGCACAAAATATGCGATTGCGAATAAACATGTTCACGTCTCAAAGGATAACGTAAAAAGCAATCTTGTCACGCAAAGTAAATATTATATATAGTACTTTTTCAATATAAAGTATAAAAATAAAACAGAAATGTATTATTGCTACCATTACTTTAGTTTAAAACTCACGTACACTCGTAGTAACAATATAACACTATCAATTTCGCGTGAAATACTACACCGAGACTGTTTCCTAGAAAACATACTGGAAAGAGTGGTTTTAGAAACTTTTCTCTTAGCTAACGCAAGTTAATAAAGTTTATACCTGGTATCGGTAAAATAGAGATAAATACAGTTAATGCCAATATAATTATGTGTAATTAAATTAATTATTTTTAAAACGAGACATTAACTTGTCCATTTTCCAAAAAAATATAAAGATGCAAATATTTCAAAATCCGTGAGACTTTTACTAGGACTTTTTTTAATATTTAAAAAAAGGTGGAGCGTGAAAAGAGCTAACACCAGTTTCAGTTTTAATAAAGGTTATTGGGACATCCTGTATAATAATATATTAATATCTATAGTAATTGTATAATTTTAGTTACTTTTTTATATTATTTTATTATAATAAATTTATTATATTATGGGCCTCTTTCACCAACTACAAGTAAGGTGTTGATTAGTTACTTTTAGAAATCATTTTCTGTTTTATTGAATTATGCACTCGGTTTACTGCATCATTCGATAGGCGAATTTTTTTTATTATTTTATTTTTAATGTTTGGGACATTTACTGGACGAACAAAGGTATATCAGCTCCATTATTCCCGTTTACTGGTGACTTTAAATGACCGATAGCCTACTTGACAGTTGGTGAAAGAGTCGCTAAAAATAATATTTATTTTACATAAAAATATTAAGTTTTTTCTGAAGAATTGTCATTTGTTTTAATTTACACGCTAACACAACAAATGTACAAAGTTATCAAATCATTATTTTAAATGCAGAGAGAAATAAAATTAAGATATTCTTCGAGTAATAGCAATCTTAGACTCGATAGGTTCAATATAACCTTTGTAGTTCATTCCGAGACGACATTCGGTATTAGACTGATTTTCAATATTAGAAGACGTTTCGCTGGATATTTTCTTTTTTGGATAAGTTTTAGGAATTTTATACATACTCGTATAGGTAATTGAATTACTGTGTATTTTCCCCACAACGCAGCTGGATATCTAACGTTTACTTGTTTTGTAAAATGGCAAAAAGCGAAGTCATGTAAACTGCATCTAGTATTTTTTATTTAATTTTTTTTCTTCATTTGATTGAACGACCCATTAGATGAGTGGTTACAGGGTACTTGCCTTAACGCTCAGTTTCAGAGGTTCCGGGTTCGACTTCCGGAAGGGTCAACTGTGGAAATAAATTTTTCAAAGTTGGCTCTTGTCTGGCTTTGGAAAGTAGTGGCAGTAGGACACATTGCTTTTGGCGGGGCACCGATGTCATGTCATAACGTCCCCGCGACTTCGCCCATTTTCGACTAAGAAGTTGTTGCGTTTTAGCCGGTAGGAGTCCGGCATAACCCCACAGTGTCCCCTATCACTGTGAATATCCTAACGTTAAACAAAAGGCACACTGCGTTTCGCAATTATCCCCTTATAGAACACCACCGCAAAATAAGTATAAGCTCAAAAATATAAAAAGTGAATTGGATTTTTTTCTTACTTCATTATATCGAAACAGTCTTAATAGGCCTTTTTTTACGTTAAGGTCGACAGACAGGCTGACGGTCCACTTGATGTTGGGTGACTACCTTTGCCAATAACACAAGCAATGCCATAAGTGCTACAAGTGCGCTGCCGACCATAGAAGGATTAAGGATAAGGGATAAGGAAGGGATGGGTTGGGTTATGGGCTCTGACATCCCTTACTCACTTACCGAAACACAACAGCACATATATGCTGTTATTTTACGGTGGCATTCTGCAAAGTGATATAAGCTGAAGGCATAAGTTCACGTCTTATTGCTGAATAATGTTTGCAGAACTATCGACGTATACAAATGTAATACATCATACCTAGTATGAAAATAGTGAGTCCACGTTTAACATCTGGAGGTAACGGATCGGTTCGGAAGAACTTGGCGAAGTAGTTAGCGAGCCGCGTGTACGGTAACAACTTGAATGTTTGAACTTGCATAAACTTCGGCGGCCGCTGTGATGCATTCAAAAATGTTCAGAAATTGTCTAAGAAATACGTGATGGTGGTACTAAAATTTTCGTGCTGTTCAAATTTGTTTTTAAATGACAAAAACTTGAACAAATCGACACTTTAAAATTCTTCCTATTATACATTTTGACTGCGCTATTAAAAACTGCTGAAGATTGAAGATAATAGGATACAATCTTGACAAAAACCTTTTTTTTTTTTTTAAATCAAAATCCCTCTTTTTCAGGCCAAGCACTATCAAACATCTTTTATAATGCGCACTGCCAAGGATAAGAATTCTCGTTTTTTTTTGTTTGTTTTGTTTCTTGTTTTGTTTTTGTTTTGTTTGGCGTCTTGTTTCCTCACATAATCCAAAGTTTTTAAAATTGGAGTGAATAGACATCTTCTGTGTGAGCTCACTCCATCGTCGGCCTCGTCTTTGCTTTACGGATAGATGTTGGCCAAGAGCAAACCCATCTTTACTAAATGAAGACAACCATAAAATTGGAATCAATGTCTCATGAAGTAATGGCTACAAACGATCGAGTTAATAAATTATTAAAGGAGGCATTAAGTAAAATCGATGGTTCATGTCCCCGAGAGAATCTTAAAGCAGCCGCTGGTATTAACACTCGTTCAACCCCTGGATAAACTGTGGACGGAACGTTCAAATACTGCTCAGGAAAGTAAATTATTACTCTCAACGTTCCTGTTTTTCCCGCAATTTATAAGTTTAAGTACTATCCCGTCCAACTAGCTTCCACTGAAGCTGGTTATACTGAGCTCACTTGAACAGTAAAATCGAGAGCTTTAAAAGGTACATTTTCTCGGAATCTTAAATGAAATGCACAAGTCTTGAATACATTTTCCGCTAAATGTTTGCAAAATTCAATTGTTAAAAGAAATTGCTACAACTACTCTCAAGTAGTTTTAATAAATTTTTAAGAATTTTAATTGTTTAAGAACTTTAACTACTTATAAAATGACCAAGGAAGTAGGTATGTCTGTTAGTTTTTTGATGTGAAAATCTTAAATAAACAGACATAAGGAAATGGGCAGCGTCGTGTGAAAATTAATATATATTATATATTAATTTTCACACGACGCTGCCCATTTCCTTATCCTTATCCTCATGGTTAACTCCTACTGCATAACTATAACGCACTTGCAACATCTGTGACGTTGCTTGTGTTATAGGCGACGGTAGCCACCATCATGTGGATTTTCAGCCTGTCTGCCAACCTTAACATAAAAAAAATAATAATTAACTCCAAATAAGATTATTTTTGCTGCTTCAATTTTATCTAGGTACAGTTTCTCCTTCGGGATTGTTCAGTATTCTAGCTGTTTTAAATATACGGAATATTATAATATCTATTCTATTCCATCAATAAGATGTGTACTTATGTGTACTTTACTTTTGTTATACTTGGTGTGGGTGGAGGTATTAAACACAGTTAAAGACTGTTAAATAATACTCTGTGTATGATAAAGAGACTATGGAGGATTAAAAGTTTACTAAGAAAGCTTACTTATTTACCATTTGAATTCAACATTTGTACAAAGTAAAACAAGCGTTAGTTTGCTATAAAGAGCGGAGAAAAGGGTGTATTAGCATAATCTCTGGATTATCTCTCAGTTACTTTCTATTTCAAGAATAGTTTAACACCTGCTTAAAATTGCTGCTCAAGAAAGTTTAAGGGCTACTTAAACTTGTAGCTTTGTTGCTTAAGTACTCTGAATTAAATTTTCTGCATATTCTTTTTAAAAATGAATACAACCAATCTACATATTTTTAGTAATTGTCAATTGTGTATATATCACACTCAGTTGTGTATCGCCCCAGTTACAGAGGTTAGAAAACATATTCTAGTAAGGGCCTCTTTCACAAACTACATGTAAAGTGTTGATTAGTTACTTTTAGAAATCATTTTCTGTTATATTGAATTATGCACTCGGTTTACTGCATCAATGAATTCGATAGCCTAATTTTTATTATTATTTTCGATTTAATTTTTGGGACGTTTACCGTACAAACAAAGGTATACTCGTATCAGCTTCATTATTCCCGGTTACCGGTGACTTTAAATGACAGTTTGGTCTACTTGACGTTTGTGAAACAGGCGCTTAGACCAATAAATATTTAAAAAGCTTCAATTATGAATCGCCAAATCCTCTTTAGTGAATTTTGAAAGTCGACAAAGCATTTCGAACGCTAATTGTAAATCAGCAAATTCAGCCCCTTTTTAGGAAAAAGGATTTTTTTAAATTAAATATGCAAAGCTTAATTAACTGACTTGGTTTTTATAGAACTCTACTTTGGAAGTAGGTGGAGCCGTCATCTCTTTTTTTTTATTATGTGACTCTATCGATGTTATAATATAAAACGAGTTAAAGAGATTTGGAGCACCAGTCCCTTAGTAAGTTCATTGTAAAATAAAGCACGAGTGCTAAAGTTAAAGTGATTTAGTAATAAATACCACAGAGCCTGACTATTTAACCGTTATCCCAACTGTGCCCGCGATTTCGTACGTGCTGTAGTTCGTACGTTTTTTGAAAATCCCAAAGGAACCTAACATTTTTCCAGCATAAAAAGTATCCTGGTCATTCAATACAAAACCGCATTCATAACGGTTAAACCATTTCTGAGATTAGCGTGCAAAGACAAGCAAACAAAAATTTAAAAACTATTCTTCTGACCTCGATAACATAAGTACAAGGTGTACAAATTGTTTTTTTTTTTTTTTTTTTAAGTTTTAATATACAGTCACGGCTCGTTTACAAATAGGTACATAAATGTACCTATAGATGAAAGGTCGTTTATCAGATTTGAGGTCCCTTTGTCAAACTTGGAATTGCAAAATAGTTCATTCAACCACTCATAGACGCTCTTTGATTCAAAAATAACATTTTCCAAGGGAATACCTTACTTCGGTTTACAGTTAAAATAAAAAGTCTATTTTTGTATTACGAGTATGCATAAAACATAAAGCTTACGTACATACCCGTAGCTTATATGAATTTGTGTAAAATATTTGAAAAAATATTGTAAAAAATTTGTTAATTCTCTTAGGTAAGACTATAGCAGATTGCTTTTAAAATTAATGAAATCTTTAACACAAAAACTTGATTCATTAACTTTGGGAAATAAATTGGACAAACCCTATATACATCAAATAATTCTTTGATTTTTAGCTTGTATTAAATTTTGTTTTAATTTATTTTTAATTTTAATTTTAATTTAATTTAATTTAAAAGAAATTTAAATTTAAAATCATTAAAATTTGGGTGATGATATTCTCAAACTGTATCCCCCATTTTGTATTTAGATCTGTATTGCCTCCTACTATGAGAGCACGTCTTTTATGAGAACACTATGAGAACACTTATAAACCTTCAAATATATATGAGAAATAAATTGATATTGTGTGTATTTTTTGTACATATATAATATAATGAAGTTTATCTTTCCAGAGGAGGTTAATCAAAGTTGAAGAAGACCGCGTCGTCACAGAACTAATTCGATCTAAAGTTAACGACTCCGCGGCCAAATTATTTGCCTTACAAGTTATGAATCCTTAACACAATGTACATATATTGTCTCCGAACTTTGTCGGATAATTGTGACTGTGGACGCGACTTGAAATAACTTTGGTCTGCGGGAAACCTGATATCTTGAAAGATGTACCTACCTAAGTAAGTACTCGTATTCAGTTTCGTAATTATGCGAATCAACCGCCATGAATGAAACTTCCGTGAAACTTCGATTATATTGGGCTTACGATCGCTCTACCTTAAAATATGAGTATGGTTGGGACCGAGAAAGGCCTTCGAACACGTCAATTGAGTATTAAATTTAAATTAAGTACATTACATCGAGATAGGGAAAAATTTCATAAGATAAAATTCTATGTAAGTAAAAAGTATTAGATGCAGGTACAATACAAAGATTGTGGATTTAATTTTGATTATTCACTTCATTCGTAAAACCAATAAATTTTAAAAATTAAGCGGACACATTCCGAAAATATGTCTTTCTTTCTTACATACATACATTCGCGAGTAAAGATTTTGTTTTTTTTTTTGTGTTACATAGATTGTGCTGTGATACATTTTGGACATTCTGTGAAAGACAATAATTCTGATGCATCTAAATGCAACAGGTTATATAAAAACAGATAAGTATACAAGTATGAAGAAATAGATATTAATAATCCACAATCAGAATTACAGAATTGATTATGTCCTATAATAATTTTGTATTAGTATCGTTAACTATTTAATTGATGAAGGTTTAATGTTTCCCAACCTGGGGTCTTCGGATCCTTGGGGGTCTGCAGACGTGTTCTAAGGGGTCTACGGACAAATTAAAAATTATAATGCAAAGATCCAAAAACAACGACTGTATGTAATAGATACACACATTGAACAGTATGAGTAAAATAGAACAAAGTAAATGTAGCAAATTAAAATAGTTTTATTTTTAGAGGGCCGCGAGTAACGGTTACGTTGAGAATAGGGTTCCGCTGAGTTCCGTCCTAGGAGAAGGTTGAGAAGCCTTGCATATAACAATTTTTTTTAATCATTTTATATTAATATCATTAAGAAAAACATTCATTAACTAATAGTAACTATTGTAATTAATGAAAGATTTTTTTAAGGTTTTGAAAAGCGTACTCACCTTCTTTGGTTTTCCATTTCTTCTAAGTAATTTCGCGCAACATAGTCCCCTGGTGTCGGGCAGGGGAGCCGGGGGCCGGCGAGACCAGCATAGCCGCTTCGGAGACGGCACTGCGTCACTCCTCGCCTCTTCCTTATCTTCGCACATTACTACCACCCTAACCTCCCCTACACTGGCCACGAAAAATCACAACCTTCAAGATACCAATGCTTTATGAGAGCCTCTGGCATTGTTTTCGTCTATAAAACTAAGGGCGTTCCCCGATAAACGCTATCTCAAATATATTACAGCCGGTCTAGCGTTGGCGTCTACTTAATATTTTGAGCAAATAATCTTAAATGTATACGCGGCCAGTGCGATAATTTTGTACTATTGTAGCATTTGAAAATTAAGTTCTAAAAATAGATTCGATAACTAAGTTAATTCTATTTTATAATGGAGTAACGTCCGATTCAGCATCTGAAACAAGTTATAGAGGCATTTAAATTTTTCCAAAAAATATATTATTTACAATTTTAAGCAAATCAGATTGAATGATGCATCAAATATCGTAAAAAATGTATACTTAAAAGACTTTTGCCTGCATTCGCGCCCCATAAAGTTTGAAAAAATAAGTTTTAGGTGTTAAAATATGTTTTCACTTTATTGCTCATATGTTTTTGTCATGCGTTAATTATTTTATTTTTATTTTAAGCACTTTTTTATCTTAGTACACATGCTGTTATGTGCTGTTAATAACACTCAGCATTAAAATGAAAAAGATATCTCTTTTTTGTAAAGGTCGACAGACAGGCAGACAGTCTACTTGATGGTAGGTGGCTACTGTCGTCGGCAACACAAGCAACGCCACAGGTATTGCAAGTACGGTGCGAACGTAATTAGGATTTAGGATAAAAAATTAGAAGGAATATGGCAATTTCACGTCAAAATATTTTCCGAAATATCCACTTTTATGATTTACAAATTAATTTAACGTGCCTAAATAAATGTAACTAATTATATAAACACAATTTTTTGTTAATTAAAGTTCAACCTAATTAAATGCCCGACTTACAAAATGTAAAAGGTAAGAGTAAATTTATTATGTACGATTCGCCTTTAATCTCTACTCGCGAAGAATTTTAACGAGTGACATGAGCAGTTTGTCAAAGAATTCAATGAACTTGCCTTAATCATGTTCGCCAAAAGTTTGTCTTCATTAGCCTCCCTAAATACGCCTAGCAGTAGGCTCTATTTCAGTATATTTAAATTTCCAAGGTATTTTGAAAGGTTGGTACCGCACTCCATATTTTAAGAACAGTCTATACGAGATTAGTTATTATATATTAAAAACAAATGTTCAACAAACTAACAATTTTTGACATTTAAAAATATTGGCAAAAATATAAATTAAAAACTATGAACATGTATAAAAAGAACTTCTGTATGAATATGTGACAGTTATTGTATGCAGTGGCAGAGTCATTTGGGCAGCCCGTATGGCAATAGTAAAGTAACCACTCCCTTACAGAAGACCACCGTGAAATAACAGCATATGTGCTGTTGTATTTCGGTGGTAAGGGATGCCAGAGCCCATTACCATATTCCTTCCTTATCCCTCATCCTTTATCCTTCAATGTTCGGCAGGGCATTAGGTTCTGACCTATGGCGTTGCTTGTGTTATAGGCGACGGTGGCCAGCTACCATCAAGTGGCCGATAGCCTTTTTTTTCTGTCGACTTTAAGGAAAAACTAACTTGTACTCAACTAATCAAAAATACGATATGCACAGTCATTTTTGACTGCTAATATGTGTTTTGTTTATAAAAAAATTATTTATGAGAAATTACCCTTCTGACTTATTAGAAGTTCTGCGAACATAACTGATGAACTGAGTGAGCTCAATCAATCAAACGAGAATTGAAATGTTCACTCTTATCGCCTAAATAAGCAGAACGTCTATAAAATAAAAATTCAAGAGAGCAAACATATTATTTTTATGAGCATATTTTAAAAACATATTTTAAGTGATGTTTAGCAGTAAGACGTTTATTTACGGAGATATCTTATTTATTTTATTTGGGAAAACAAACAATTACACAATATATAGTAAATTTGAATGAAGAGAGGTAATAGTGCAATCAACGACATTTTCCACGAATTCATTTTAAAATAATCTAATCTATCCTATATCTAAGAATATATAAATAATCTAAACTATCTAATTCTAAAAGGATCTAACGTGACAGAGAAATGAATAAAAAAATATAATGAAGTCAACGCCTACTGTTCTGTATCTTCAGTGAGGGTCGTGGTAGATATTTAATATTCATCAAGTAGGGGGGCGAAGTAACATTTTTACTTGGCGACTTACTGTTGAAATCCAAGTAAGAAGAGTACAAATTACTTGAAAATTAGAATTAGACTCATTTCGCTTCGGGGAACGTTGACGATGTCGTTCAAAAGGTTTGCCGGTCGCGCTTAACCATTGTTTAACCAGGCAGAAGACCCAAATTATTGTACTTTTCGAAGTGTGTCACAAATTCAAGAAGGCTTATTTTTATTTCAAACTAAGCCATTAAATTGCAAATAAAGAGAGTCTTCAGAGTGTTTCAGAAGTTTGATGCCTTAGCGCTTTTGAACTTCTCTAACAAGCACTAAGGTTCGTACTATTGAGAGAATATTTGTCTAAATGCAGTCATTTATTACAAGACAGTAACGATAATTGAGTTGTAGAAAATGCAATAAGGTGTCGCACCTCGTGAGCGTCCACAAACTTCAGACCGCAAACGTTGGAACAACTCCAACTGCTAATATCCCATTCTGTTTGTCTTTCGAGGCAATAAAATGACTTTTATGCAAATCATACGAATTCTATACATTTTTGATGAGCTACTCCCCGACGCATTCGCGCCGTGTTTAATTTATATGTTTTTCCCATCAAAAGTTTGAAATATTAAAATTTACAGATATTTTGGTCAACGAACGACGCGTATAAAATCTTTTATCGCTGATGAAAATAATACAGAAAATGTTTGGTTAACAATTTTTTTTTGTCGTGAATAGGTCTTTAAATTTGCTTCCACATAGTGGGAGGCCATTCAGAAAGTGACGATAACAAAATTGAGGGATACAATTTGATGCTGTAGCTACATATCCATTATCTATATCCAAAATTTAATCATACCACTGGATAGAGAAAGGATCAAAGAAGAAGATTTTTTCGTATATATTGTATATTCTAATTCGTTGGATATACATATAATACGCTCAAAGAAAGTATAACTCTTATATACACGTATTCACGTAAAACACATGGCCGTGTCCACGACATCCACACTACATTTTTTTTAATTAAAAATCAACTCGCATGAATACTACTCACGAGAACCATACATTGAAAAGAAAATAAACCAATAACGGCTGAAACGGAAAACTATTTAAACCAGTATTAACTTTCTCGTATATAGTCAGCTAACTAAAAAGAGTCCGGGAAGCTTGAAATCTAAAAAAAAGCGAATCAGAAACGTACGCTTTATAAAAATATATTTAATATTTCATACTCGTTTTATAAATAAAATTGGTTCTTGTTAAGCAAGCAGGTACTTGAAGACTCGTATGATTCTAGTACGTAGCTTGTCGACATTATAAAGGGGCTGTTTTTGTACCTTTTGCGTGCAGTGAGCTAACTCGTCAACACAGGATAAGCGGTGTTTTTGTACAAAATCAACCGCTTTTCAAAGTAAAATGGCAAAGAATACTTGTGGAGTGCTTAAACGACGTGAAAATTCAGGCGAAAAGGAAAATTAACATGCATTGTTTATTTCCAAAAGCGAAGTGAACCAACTCGAAAATTTGAAGTATGTTGACATAATGTAACTTAGTTTAGTAGTTAGAAACAGTTTTAAGTATGGTGTATATTGGTAGCTATTTTAATCATGAAAATATTTAAAAAAAAACTAAAAACATTTAGTTAAAATTAAGTTACTTAAATTTAGTTAAAAAACTTGAAAAAATATTATAATTTTTTTTTAAATAATAAATATTCCTTAAAAATAATAATATAAGTGACAAATTTAATTATTACAAAAAATATTTTGAATTAATAAAATAAACAAATATTTTTTAACAAAGTGTTACTTACCCAGTGTTATACGTGACAATATTCACAAGTGTTTCGAGTAAGAGTTTTTTCGAAGTACTTTACAATAAGTAAGAGTTAACCGGAGAAAGTTTATTGGAAACGCGTCGAGAGAATAGTTTCACGAGGACTGTATCGTTTGGAGCGACCACGGCCGCTCTGAGCGCGCGTCTGACTGACGCCGCCTTTTATTATGGGCCGTAGCGCCCGCCCGCCCTACGGAGCTACGTAGCATTATTGCTCGTAGCATCACCGTAGCATAGTAGATCAAATGAATCTACGATATGTCTACGTGAAAAACGTTTACATTATTAGATCGCATTATTTATGTAATCTATACTTCTATATCAATATTATAAAGAGGAAAGTTTTGTTTGTTTGTTTGCATTGAATAGGCTCCGAAACTACTGGATCGATGTGAAAAATTCTTTCACTGTTGGGAAGCTATATTATTGGAGAGTAACATAAGCTATATTTTATAAAGATACGCGGACGAATTCGCGTGCAACAGATATTATAAAGAGGTACAATTTGTATGTTATTTGTAAGTAGGATGTAATCTTCAAAACTACTAATCCGATTTAAAAAAAATCACAAATAGTTGGAATAGAATTTCAGGGTGGAAATAGGCTAAATACTAAAATAGAGCACCGCTATCTAAAAATAAAGATCCATTGCTTGGAGTATGTCAGGGGTTATATATAATAAAATATTTTATTTTTCAAAGAGAACGAAGTTCCGGGCACAATTGAGCATAAACAAGTTCCAGGGTGATATACAATTTTTTTTATATAATATGATACTAGCTTCTGACCGTGACTTCATCCGGTCCCTTTTTCTTAGATGTTAAAACATTTTTTTAATCTTTATTTTATATTTTTATCAGGCGTTCAATTTTTATTTATAGATGGTACCTAGAGAAAAGTACTTTTTTTCGTGATGAATGGTACCCTATGTTATTTTCTATATCCTTGAGAATATATGATTCCAAAATTTTATGTAGATCGTTTAATTAAGTAGTTAAGGCATGAAAATGTAACAGAAAGACACAGTTACTTTCACATTTATTTATTTTATTTTTTTATTTATCTATTTATTAATACAGTAATGTTTACATTTAAATTAACATTGGTGTAAACATAAACTCTTTGGAGTTTCACCGCACACCATGTTCAGTTTACATAATCATTAAAATTTATAGGTACAGACAAATAATTTATATCAATATATACATATAGATAATATTAAAATATATACATTTATACAGATACTTATTATAATTTATTCCGATTACCCTTGATTAAACCTTTTGTTGACGCTCACGAACACTTTCGATTCTTTAGAACCACTTTAGGATTTTAGAATTCCAATTTATGATTATAACATAATTACTAAGTAATCCCAGTGTCCACCTTGGATGTATATGTATAATTTTATAATATTTATTGAATAAGTACTTAATTGGACAGATAGCGACTTTTAAGAAATAAACGAGTTGCAATAATATGTTATTGTGTTTTTCCGTCCTCCCCTGAGATATATTTATGTCAGGTGAGCAGGAATGACAGGGGACAAGGGTTAACGACCGTTTGTCCTATTCAGACAAACAATATGTGCTGTGACGTTTTAATACACGACCCTTGAGAGCAATGTTTATTATTTTCTCTCATTTTTTTGTTATAATTAATGTATTGTGAATTCTTGATTGTCATTTTAAGTCAAAGGCTATAGGCATTTATGCTTCATAGATATATGTATTTATGTAGGTTGGTAGGTACAAAGTTTTATTGGACATTTGGACAATAGATTTGAGCAAAAATATTTTTGTAAGTTCCATCTGAGTATAATCTTTAACTTAAAAAAACATATTTTAAAAAAACAATTTTTATAGTACCTAAACCTGACCTAAACTTGCTTTCCTTCACGACAACGTACGCGCCACCTATCGGATAAGTTCGGAACTAACTTTTTATTCATACAATTAATTATTGTTTATACAGTTTTCTGATAGGTAGGTATAACAAACATAATGTTTGTGTAAAATTGTCTTCTCTAAAAATTTATAAAAAAAGGAATAAACGATGAGAAAATAAAACATTACTACTATTATATATTTTTTATGAAGACTTGAAAAATAAAATTTTTTTTTTGTAAATTCCGGAAGGTTCGCTGATGATTCGTTATGGCCGTCGATTAAATATTACTTAATCAGCTATGTCTGACGTATGTCAAGCAATACCATTTGGTTGTACCTAAGCCCAGAAGACCACAATGCAATATGAGTACCTACCTATGTGTGCTGTTGTGTTTCGGTGAGTGAGTATACCGCTACAATGGTCGGTAGCGCCCTTGCAGTACTTAGCTGTGGTGTTGCTTGTGTTATGGCGACGGTAGCTATCTACCATCAAGTGGAACTGCAGCCTATCTATCGACCTTAACATAAATAAATAAAAACATGTAAGAATCTGTAGTGCAAATGAGGTGAAATGATAAACTCTCAACGACATCGACAAATACTTAAGTTTGGGCCTTAAATGAAGTTAACCTCTTTTATTTTGTCTCCAATTATTATTATTGCTGCGAAACATTTGACAGTTAACAAAATTAATCAAAAATAACGTCACACCTGACAGGTGTAGCTAAAGCAGGTGTCTTATATCTATTCGGTTTAAAGAATTTAATTATCATAAAAAAGAACAAATTTTTATCCATCTGAGATAATTTATTGCCAACACTCCGTATATTATATTCTTTCAATTTATGCTTAGAGCTATTTAAACTATTATGTTCACCCTTGTATTTTTTTTAATATATGTAAAGGTTGTCAAATAAGCTGACGGTTCATTTGATTCATGGCGACTACCTTCTCCAGTTAACACAAGATGTTACACTCACAAATGCAAGGGCTCTGATATTTCTTACTCCAAAGATTAAATTATTATGCATTTTTATTATTTCATTCTATACTATTTTATTTCACAATTTATTCATATAAAGTCATACAAATCATACGTATAGCCGTAAATTGAGCATTATTTTACTGTAGATACAGAAAACAACGCTCAGACCAAGGTTCGTTTTAAAGATTTTTTTGTATCATAGCTGACCTTGCCGGAAATTGAGCTGGGAATCACTGAGCTAACATAATAGGTATATCCCACTTGACCAACGGGCTTCAAGGTTACGAATTATAAATCATAACTCTTTTATTATATATGCAAAAACTCTTTTTATTTTATAATAACACATATTTTATAATTTACTTATAAATTTCCGTATCAAAATATGCTTAATTTTCCTTAGAATGTTTCAAAATTTATATTAATTACATTATTTTATAACCAATAATTTTAGTCCATAAAGATCATACAGTAACGAACAAAACAGTTTAGCGTACACAAAATATAATAAGGCAACAATTACATAGGAAAACATCAATAGACTTACTTTAGCTCTTATCACACTGCTTACGGCTCACATGATGCACGAACTATACACAATATAAGAACACGAACTAAAATCCCGTTATTGATTGAAGTTTTGATAGATTTTCTTTTATATTTTAATTCATAAAACGGCTTGTTTACATGTATTTGTTATTTTAAGCAAGTTATAACGTCATATTGCGTTAGGGCGGGCTCGTAGCGCCGACTAGCGGTGGTTACGTGAAAAGTTCGCCAGGGCGGCGTGGACTGGGAACGAACTCGAGGGGAAAGATGTTTTATCTCGTTCGCACCCGTTACATCTTAACTAGCACCATCTTGCACTGCGTTAAGCGAAAACGACACTTTCATCAATGACATAGAACTTGTATTGTAGCTGTCAGTGGAAGAGTAGGGTCGAAGTGGCCAGTGCGAAGGCTGCGCGTACATAGTAGCCTTGAGTAGAGCTGGGGCTGTGATGTTTTCATCCCACGTGCGTAATAAAGCGTTTAAGAGAGGGGGACGAGTGACTTTCGCTGAAGGATTTATGAAGGAATCTGTGGAATTAATTCGAAGCGATTGTGATCCCCGCTCGTCAAGGGCGATGCAAGAATAACTCGAGTCTCGTTTGCATAATAATTATAATAACCGTAACGCGTGGTCTTAGTAAAATTTGTGATTCGATTTTAAAATTACTTTTGTGACGTCACAAGCTATTGTTTTTAAATATTATCGTACATTATACGACAACAACAAGAACCTATAAGTTTTTTTAATTTGTCAGACAGGTTGACGACTTGATGGTAGGTTGGCTACTATCGCATATGAATCAACCTTAACTTAACAAATGAAGAAATTGAAGTTAAACACTTTTAATGACTTAATTCGACTCGTCAAATTAAAAGTAATTAAAATATCTCTAATTTTTTTATTACTAAAAATTTTTTTTATTTAAATTTTTTAAAACCTACACAATATTGTACGTTTTCACTTTAAAATTTCTCAATTTCTGTATCTAGTTAATAAGTTGAAATTTCTAAAAGAGTAGCTGTTACATGCGTTTTATTTTTCATGGCCATTTCCGGGCTTACGCAGAACCACTCACAGGATTTTCATCACATTGTGATTAATTATGAATGAGTGCAAGCATACAAACATTCGTTTTTATTTACGTACTAACTGGTGCACGCGACTTCGTCCGCGTTGAAAAAGAAAAAAAGTAGCCTATCCTGTGTCCTGTACGTCTAAATGGTTATCTAGGTACCAAGTTTCATGAAAAACAGTTAATTCGTTTAAGAGTTATGGAGGAACATACATACATACATACGCACGCACACACGCACGCACACACACACACACACACATCACACACACGCACACACACACACACACACACACACACACACACACACACACACACACAAATGTTACCTACACCAAAGATTTAAATCTTTGACTAAAACTAAATGGTCTATATTTTTCACTGAGTTTCGTTAACGTGATCGAACTAGTTTGAAGATTTTGTAATTTCAGCCATATTATTTCACCCATTTTTTGTAGTCATGATTTTATATTGAAGCGTAAATAATCACTTTTTAATTCTAAGTTATAAATGCGGAAAATAACATTTTTGAAAAATAACTGAGCGTTTCTTTAGTTACTTTATGAACCCTCGAATTAATTTGAATTCGAGCTATAAATATGACGGCGCTTGACAGCGCCATCTACCAAAACAAGAGTCATAGCAGCGACAAGTAAATATAAAAATAAGATTTTTTTTAGTCGAGTAATAAGAGTTTTCTTGTCGCAATCAACCGGTAGAGACAATACTAACAAGTGGACATGTCTCTATGGAAAACAATGGTAGAGATAAGTGGACTGTGCGATAAGAGTTATTCGGCCATTACATAGAGGGCGCTGTAGTAGCATTGGGGCGTGTGGCTGTATAACATTTAATTTACGATGGTTTTACGGAACCAATTAATAACCATATTATGAAACACCAATGTCTACACAAGCGCCATTCTGGCCAGCTTACCAGTTCTTTAGTTTCATATAATTTAGACCTCCTTACCACTATTCCCCATGTCACCATCGAAGCCGTAGAACGTTCACTGCTCACCCAACTGGGACGGAAGTCTTAGCGGAGACTATCGCCCATTGCAGAAGAGAATCTGTCCTTAACCGAATAAACCAGAATTACAGTGATTTTGGGATACCAAAAAAAGTTCTCAGAATAGAAAAGTTCCCACAATTTCGATAAATATTTTGACGCCATTCGTCCACTTAGCTTTTTACCACATTCGCTATTCGCAAATAAGGCGTAGCTTTTTATGCTTCTTTGATCGTAAAAGATGACTCAAAAATCTCTATTACTTCTTTTTCAATTTAAAATTAATGCCAACTTTATAACATTAACATATTTAAATTCAATGCGCAGTGTCGAAATACAAGATGAAATTCCCTATTTTCTTAACATCTTTCAAAAAAAATCTTATTTTTTTTTACTTACAATAAAAAAACAAATAAAAAAGATTCAATGTTCTATCTCTTCCACAATGATTTTGAAAATGAGTCAAGCATAATATCAATTAAGATAATTTATTTTTGTTACCATTTTAGAGTTGAAAAAAGCCAGAACCAAACAGAACTCATCTGCCTAAAAACATGTGATGAGTAAAAAAAGTTATTAAAAGATATTAACGTAGATAAATGAAGGCAACAAATAAAACCTCTGATGGCATGAAAATTTTGACCACTTTTATGGGAAAATTAATAGAAATAAATAAATAAAAATAATGTATAATTCAAAATGTGTTTTATAAAATTGTCTTAATATGAAATTTAACCACATAAATAATTTGACATTGCCAAATCATGTAATATTTCTCAGAAATTATAACTATAAATTATTATTGGGGCATAATTTGGCTATGTTTTCATTTCATACTCGTATTTTTTTATGATAAATTTCACATAAAATCACAATGTGAACTAGAAAAATGTGCAAAAAGAATCAAAATGATTCAAAAATTAATTTAAAATTTCTTTAAGCATTACATAAAAATTTACAGACAAAATTACACATTGCTATTTTTAAATGTACTTTTATTTTATTTCAAGCTATTAATTTTTGAAGATTTATAAACTTTTTTTTTTAATTTATTGCCATGTGCCCTTTTTTTTAAATGAAATTTAATTTATCCAATCAACATTGGCTGCAGCTTTCCAGTTTGTTCCAATTTCTGAACATCTGTGCCCCCGCCAACACAGTTTCCATTGATGAACACCTGCGGCACCTGCAAAGTAAAGAGGTCATAATGAAGTCAGTTTAAAGATTAAAAAAGTATTAATCCCTCACATTTTGTGGGATCTTTAAATTCCATGTCCAAAATGTTGCTTAAGTCAAATTTAATTTCAAGTATCTAACGTTAGGTTCTTGGAATTAAATACTTCAATGTATTTAATAATAAAATAATAAGTATACAGTGCACCCCCCATAATCCGGCGCCCCTTGCAATCCGACATGTCTGTACATATAATTTTTGACAATATTTGCTAATAATGTTACAAAATGTCGTCACTAACCCAGAAGCGATAGCACAAAACACTGACAATTAAAGAAAAATGTGATATTTTGGACCGCTTAAATCATAATGAATCTTTCAGTAGTTTAGCAAGTGAATACGGCGTAGGCCGATCCACAATTAATGACATTAAAAAAGGGGGTCTTAGGCAGTACTCAATAATCTGACAAATTCGATAGTTCGACTCTGCCCAGCGAAACAATTGTCGGATTACTGGGGGTCCACTGTAATTAATTGCAGTTCAATATGCTACACTTATTTTATTTTTTAAACAACCTTAATAGAATGTGCAGTCTTCAACAAGAATTTTAATAATATAGATATGTTTAGATTAAGCAAATTAACATTTAAACTTAAACTTTTAATCATTGCTTGCTTTTAAATTTTGAAACACTTCCATACAGACAAAATAATCATAAGTAGGTATAAAATTGGCTTCGACAAACTTGATTTACAGTCTGAGTCATATGACTCATTTTGTATACTATAATAAATTATAGCAATGACCTCACACATATTTGTTGAACCGACTTTTGTGTTAGGGAAAATAATTATCAGGATAGGTGCCATTTGTAAAAAAATATGGAATAGGTAAGTATATACATACCTAATTGATAAGGAAAGTCAAACATAGATAAAACTGAAGGACAGCTTTAGCATAACTTAGTTATTTTATTTAAAAATGAGATAAAAAATATGAATTTTAATTAAGGGACAATATAAATTGTGTACGTACAGTGCGAAATCCCGTTATTTTTGCCAAATTCTTTTGGATGGCGTCGCCATCGTCCCTTTCATCGAGTTCGTATGTTGTTATTGGCTGTTTCACCTTTTGGAAGACCTGAAAAATAAGGAGTTATTACCTACATGGAAAAATGTATGTATAATATTGCTTTTATAGCTGAATATATTTACCTCCTTTGCCAAAGTGCAGTATGGACAATATGACTTGGAAAAAATTACAACTTTGTCCTTTGAGATGGCACTTTTAATAAAAAGTTGAATATCTTCTGAACTTGCCATTGTAGTTGATTTGACAATTTTGGTAAAACTACTTCCCATTAACTGACTAAACTTAATGAGAATTTAATCTAGAATTTTGGACTTTATACGATTGTTATTTGCGGTTATTTGATAAAAAAGCGGAATGGATGGAATGGAACTATTGAGTTGGTTGAGTAATGAAATGAAAATGAACCCAACCAAATTAGAAATTAGAAGTTCTACTTTTTTTTTAATTCGCGCACACTGTCACTGTCAACTGTCAATGTCAACTTCCATCTCACTGAATTCTATTGATGGATGTAAAAAGTAGCAACAAAAGCGATAAATTGAGATGGCGCTAGTGTGTACAGAGAGAGTTTGAGAGTATGGAGAGTATGGAATGAAGGTAGCAGTAGTTGACAGAGTGAAGTGCGCCGAATTGAATTTTGTTGAATTGTTTACTGTCACTAGCCTCACTAGCGCCATCAATTTATCGTCTTTCGACGGACACTTAATACTCAGATTGCCCTCCTTATCTCTATCCTCCTTGGCTTTTAGCTTGCCAGTTGCTACTTTTTCAGTTACACCCAATATGGTACTCCTTAGCTCTATTCTCTAATCTCCATGCAACCGACGTAGCAAGTGCTTTTCATCAGTGCTTTTCAATCAAGTAGCTAGGTACTAAAACTTAATAACTTGACACTTTTATTTTATTTCAAAAACTTTCAAATAAAGTACAAAAACTATCTAAAAACTTAATTTTGTAATAAATCCTATTAAAACGTAGATAGAAGTAAAAAGGGGGTGGGGTGTGTCGTTACATAAATACCTCCGTGTGTTTTACTTAAATACACGTGTACGTTACGAGTTACGAGTACCTACGTGATTTCAGGCATTCAAAAAACACTGCACATACTCGTACATGACGGTTAATCGGAAAACAATATTTTTAAAATGCTTTCCTGCGTGCTGTTTTATGAAAAAGTCATTAAAATTACTTAGATAATTTTGAATCAAAACATAAGTTACCTATTCGTTCAGATGAGCCCGTTGATACAAAATCAACTGAATGGGAAACAACAGTTTTCGCTTGGATGTAAATGCGTAACAGTGACTCATATGATATCTTATTCACGCTACTGTTTGAATACATTTGCCGATCTCTCTATAATAACACCAGTCACTCTCTATAGTGTCTATATGAATAGTCACTATAGTGTCTATATGTAGCCCAGTGGTGCTCAGACCAGCACTGCTGGCAATCGACCTTAAAATTGTTAGAAGCGATCGACTTGGTAAATATAACAAAGATTTAAATCACATTTTCCTGGACTAGGTAGGTACCTACTTATGTTTTAAATTGTTCTATGTCTTGAACTAAGTGACCTCACTTACTCATGTGGTAAGTCAAGATGGTCATGGTTTCGATATTAGAATAAGTAGAGCAAAAACGCAATAGCCCTTTCGTCACATGAAGCCATTCACCATGCATACCTAGATATTTGTTTTGAAATTCAGTGCCTCTGAATCAACACTTAAGTAAACATAGACTACGATCTAAGTACGGCAGTATATTTAAAACAACATACTGTTACACCAGTTTAAATGTTTTCACAATTATTCACATAATATGACGATCTTTGTACGAGTAAAACTTGTTTGGAAAATGCAACCCACAACTCTTCTACCTTGGGTCGAATGGCTGACCAGTGAGCCTTCTTTAGCCAGAGGCGCTGCCCATTAAGGTCTAACATACCAAACAGCCAGGCCAAACTAATGTGCTGGGTAATACAGACCCGTACATTTTATAATATCTTCTAGTGCGAAAGATCAAAATTAAATAAATGTAAAACAACTGATAATTTACTAATTAGTTACTGGTGTTTAAAGAATAAA
The DNA here is from genome assembly GCA_945859745.1 of Synanthedon formicaeformis. NCBI lineage: Eukaryota > Metazoa > Arthropoda > Insecta > Lepidoptera > Sesiidae > Synanthedon > Synanthedon formicaeformis. Next base: position 3,540,893 of record OX243969.1, on the reverse strand, counting down.
AAAATATATTTCCAATTTAAAAATAACCATTCAATACCTACTTTGCTTGCATTTTTGAAAATGATTCACTCAGTTTAGCACGCGCAGCGAACTTGAATGCAAAGATATATTTCGATGAGCACGCGCCTCTTCCCACCTTGTTCCGTTAACTGTTTAACGAATAGAAAGTTTGTGATGTGCCCAACTCCTACTGAAATATGTATGACTAACAATAAATACTAACTCATTTCGAAAATAAAAATATGAATCATTGCTTTGATTTCAGGAGTCATAACCACTCTGTCTATGAATAGGTTATAACTGCTAAGTAGGTAAGTAATCACTATACATTTGCAGTGGTGACAGTCGAATGATTTGCTCATTCTGGTACGAGTATCGCTGCTGGCAATAAGTATATTTCTCATATATTTCTTACCGAGTTCTTAGGTGACACGTTAAGCTGTCCCTATAGACGATCATGCGGCATGACATGCGCTTACGTGAAATATCATGCTGCATGTCATGCCGCATAATGGTCTAGGGACCGCTATACGATCATGCGTGTATGTCAGACATAGGTCACAGCATGTCATTTATATCAATTAATACAATTAAACGGTCATGCATACATGACAGCACATAACGCATGTCATGCTGTATGATCGTCTAGGGACCGCTTTACATTTGTGCTCTTGACGCACCGTCAAATAGTGCATCAAATCTCAGAAGGAAACTTGTTAGGAATAGTGTACGGTAGTATTGTGGTCAGCTTCTGATATTACGTCTTATAATATGACAACCATTCGACCGCAAGTTACAGCATCAGAGGTTGTAATGAGTCCTACATATGTTAATATCAGGTTTCGTATTAGACAAAAGGATTTAAAATGACATCGATATAAATTAACTAAGATATAGGTACAAATGGTACAATTATTATCTTCTATATATTTCTATACTTGCCTACCTATAAAATCGTTTGTCCTAACTGAATATCGAACGCACAGCCAAAACTAACTAAAATTGTTCTTTTTTAACTTAAACTTTGGAGAATTTGGTAATAAAAGTATTTTTAATTTCAGTAATCTCCAGTGAATATTTCAGATTTATAAAATTCAGAATAGATATTTTACGGATTTTATGAATAATTATGAAAATAAATATAAAATGTTTATAAAATCCACAGACCAGGCTGTGAATCCCATTACAAGTAAAGTCTTAAATTTCTTTTTATTTTGAAAAAATAATTTTCCTCGATGCTTGTTGATGTTTCTAAAGACGTTTGAGCAATATCTTATTATGAGCTTCGTGACTTAATGCTTTGTTTTCATCTCGAATACTAAAAAGAATGTTGAAACAACACAAAATTAATAGTGTCTACACAATTGAAAAAAGAAATTTGCAGGTTTTAACCCTCGTAGGTTTTAACCAATTTGTTAAAAAAAATTAATGGTACTCCGACTGTCAATCTTGCATTTCGCTTTTAGTGATGTCGTAAAAATAACACGTTTTACTAGCTGATGCCCGCGATTTCGTCCGCGTTGAACGATGAAAGGTACCCTATGTCCTTTCTGGTGTCCCAGACAACGTGTATGTAAAATTTCATGGTGATCGGTTCACTAGATTTTGCGTGAAAGAGTAACAAACATCCATCCATACAAACTTTCGCATTTATAATATTAGCACGGATAGTACAGTCGGCCGCATAAGTCGGTCAACACATTCAAGTGCAAAACAACGTAACACTTAACGCGTCATAAGTCCGTTGTCACGACTAGAGAACAAAATAAACTTCACGTACAAACGATGGTAAAAAGCTTCAGTAAGTAAGTAATTAAGTAAGTAAGTTGAGTGTTCAGTTGTTTTGCACTTTTGAATGTGTTAATCGACTTATGCGGCCGACTGTACGGGTACGGATATAATTTTGGTGTATATGCCTATAGGTACAAAATTGTTTTTAATTTATAAAATGCTAGTTGGTCCGAGGGTAAAGGCATGCACATTACGGCTCTTCTCGGTAACGCTCGTATCTCGCCGGTCGGCCGCCCTCGGCCTCTGACCCAACTCGTCACGTCTCTTTCGCGTTGACTTAGCGACTTTTTTTACTTTTTTTTTGCTCAAGTGTCATGGCGTGATGTCATACATAGCCTGTAACTTTCCTCTACAATTACTTAAGCTATAAAGTTGTTATTATTTTTTAAATAACAAAAAATATATATAAAAACAGTGGGTGGTTAATTCCAGTCCAATAGGTGGTTCAATTGGTTTATTTTAAAAACTAGCTGCTGCCCGCGACTTCGCCCGCGTAACTTTGTAAATTATATACTAAAATCTTCCTCGAGAACCACTTTATCAATCCATTGGTGATTATTATCAACAGCATGAAAATTGGTGCAGTAGTGTTTGAGTTTATCGCGAACAGACAGACAGACGCGGTGGGGGACTTTGTTTTATAATTATATAAGGGACCGGGTGCAATACTTTTCTACAAATTAATAATTTATAAATAAAACCATAATTTATAATTATACTATATAAATAAAACCATATACCTACAGGGAAACGATTTTATTTTATAATATGTAAAAAAGATACTTTTACTACAGTAATAACAGGCATACGAGTGCTCGAATTCTTTGTATTGATAAAGACATTCCATCGATGAATCAATTACCCGCCTTTTGTCCATAGGAACAGTACTTCCTTGTTTGTAGGTCATTGAAGATAAGGTATTGGGAAGATTAAAAACCTCTCCAAATAGAAAGCATAGTATAGGTATTTTTCTGTCCTTTCAAGTTTTCTTCTTAATAATACTCGCCTTATTAAATACATAATTACATGCAAATAGGGCTGGCCTGGTTACAGGTAAGGTAGGTTAATATAATGTAGGTAGGTATGGTTATTGAAAGTCATTATAGCGTATCGCCTATGTTGAGCATTTAATAACGTTTTAGAGGGCTCCGCATGACAATAAAACGGAACGGAGGCGATGAGTTTAAAGTCAATATTTTAGCTATTTTAGCCCAGGTGGAAACTTTTGGGTTGAGAAAGTTTGAAAGTATGATAGATTACTGTTGAATCCGCTCCAAAAAAGTTGTAGTTCGACAAAAAAGCACTATTTGTCGAACTGCTACTTCGTGCAGCAGGTAGAATGTATGATATTGTGTAAAATTTACTCTATTATCAAAATAATAAATAAACTATTAAATTTTTAATATTTAAACGACAAATAAGCTCACGTACAACAACCCTAAGTTTTAAATAAAATACTTTTTTTTAATAAAAAAGTATACTTTTTGCACATACTCGTGGTTACATCGATTTTGGTTTTACATCGACAATTTAAAAAAATATTTCAACATTAAAATAATCTAAAGGATGTCGTACAAGCTTATGAATGAAATGGTCTATCACAAGACACTTTCCTTCCGCTGCGGCGTTCGCTCGCCGGAAATGACCACGTGACTCCGTCGATCACCGGTCGGGCGATGCGCGTGCGCAGCTCATGTTTAGTTCACTACCCATTGTCTAGTCCACGCTCTGACGCACTTATGAGCCTCTTTTATATGCTAATCTTTGCCACACTCTAATTACTTCGTGATCACAAGGACTGTTTATTTATAACATTGTATATGAACTCGAAAAATGTCAGATGATTTCATTGGCCGCACGTATCTGACTTTTGCATATGACTTCTTAGACGCCCAAAGGGAAAATTTGATTTCGTGTAACCCAAAAAAGTACTTTTTATAAATAAAAAAAATGGGATTGTTCAGTTTTTCAAATTTCCAAAAAGCTACTAACAGTTGCATAAATGAATTAATCTTATATAAAGCGCACTTAGTTTTAATATTATGCACTATTTTAAGTAGTTTTTATAAAATAAATTTCCTTTTAACCATTTACTTTGCACCAGTCGTTTCAAAATTATGTGAAATAAAAATGTATATTATATATTTTAAAAATAACTAATCAATTTTCTAAAGCCAGGTAAAAATCCCTAATTCGCGACATTTCCCTAGTGTACAACATTCGATTAATCGAGCACAGTTCAGACACCTCTACTAAATTGATTATTGAAACCTTATACACATTACTAGAAAGTATAAAATTTGATGTATGAATGTGGATTCACTGTACTCGTATGCAATCCCAAAAGCTTTTAGCAGTCATCGAGAGCCTCCCAACCTCCCATGACCTATGAAGTAGTCTTACGATAATAGTCTATACTCTATTCTTTTTCTATTGATCAAAAACGTAAACAAATATAGCGTCGCCATGGTCACTGGACTGTTTTAAAGACGGGATTTGTACATTAGGCATTATCAAAGAGAGTTGACTCAGTGATTAACTCATTTAGAATTTGTTCGTATTGTTTGTTTAGTTCTATATCGTGAATGGATTGTTTACCTTTTTGATCAATGAAAAAAGAATACATACTATAGTCAGATAATTGGCCATTGTTAAGGACTGTGATGTATATTCCAAGGATTTAGCTATTTTTAAACTTTATATTCAATAGCTTTTGCCTGAGTTTTTTTTTTAAATTTAAAATGGTTTTGCTCTTGGCCAGGATCTAGCTGATTTTTTACCAAAACTATTTTCAATATTTGCTTAAACTATTCTACCATTTTGAGTTTTTATTTGCTACCATTATTTTTTCGTTTTCTCAGCATGAAATAGTAGAATTATCCATGTACACTTTCACACTTATAATAGGTATTATCAATAGTAATATCCAATAAGACCCCAATGAGATTCAGAGTAGATAGACAGTCATCCAATAGGATTCATAATTGAAATAGGTGAATTTTGTGATTTTACCCAACGTAACCTAAATACGAGTATACCTACCACCATATGGTAAGTAAACATAGGTGGACTATGTTTTTATCTTACTTACATGCACAGGTAAAATTCATAGTAAAGTAATCTTATCTCATATCTTATCTACTCAACATCGAACAATCGTAAAATCGATTTCAAAAGAATAGGTTGGTTTGAATCACGTTTGAATGTTTAAATATCGAGATTAGTAAGTAAGACTTATGGTCTCTTTCACCAACTACAAGTAAAGTGTTGATTAGTTACTTTTAGAATTTTTTTCATGTTTTATTAAATTATGCACTCGGTTTAGTGCATAGGGGAATATTTTATATTATTTTCTTTTGAATGTTTGGGACTTTTACCGTACAAACAAAGGCATATCAGCTCCATTATCCCCGGTGACCGGTGACTTTAAATGACAGTTAGCCTACTTGACAGATAAATGACAAGTAAAGTGTTGATTAGTTATGGTGAAACTCGTACGCTTTCTTACCGGTGATTTTAAATGGCAGGTAGTCTACTTGACACTTTACTCAGAAATGGTGAAAGAGGCTCTTAGACTAATTATATTTAGCTAACAACTTCACATTCGACTTTTAGTTTAGAAATCACATGCGAAATTGCTTTTTTATTACATGTGACCAAGTTCATCCTACATACGAGTAACAGGTTGCAAGTGAAGGAATTCTTGTTTATATTTTATTACTAGCTGGTGCCCGCGACTTCGTCCGCGTTGAAAAAGAAAAAAGTAGCCTATCCTGTGTCCTGTACGTCTAAATGTTTATGTACCAAGTTTCATGAAAATCAGTTAATTCGTTTAAGAGTTATGGAGGAACATACATACTTACATACATACATACATACAGAAAAATATTCTAAAAATGGTCAATTTACTTTCAGTATCATGTATAGAGCCTATAAACACGATATCTCTGAAAACAAAGTAAATTACTCCATGACCTTTACAGATTTAATATTAGTATTGATTTTGTTTTGTGATAAAGCAACGTTGACTTTATTACGATAGCACAATAATAAAATAGAGAAAGTATGAGAAGAATTTTTGTCTATATGTATATAATAGGTCGGGGAAAAAGTTTTTTCTTATCTTATAAGTAAAAAAGCTTAAGCTAAGTATCTGTGTCTCCGCTAACTTCTCCTAAATCAATCACCTTTCCTAATCCTAATCCCAATAATGGAAATTGTGATAAACGAGCAATGTTTGTGTAATTATTATTTGCAAAAAAATAGTGCATCCGTGCGAACCCTGAGATGGGTGGCTAGTTTTAAATAAAGAATAGTGTTATTATTGTAAGAATGTGCATATTATTAACTTTTTTTGCATTAGTTTTTAGATTTGGTATTTTTTCTTTTTGGTCACTTTGATGCTGCAGCAACAGATCAAAGTTATCATATCATGGAAATGGCACTGAAGTAACAGTATAGCAAACTCATCAATAAAACCTGAGAGGTAAGTAAAATCCTTTTGTCTTTATAAATTACTTATTAGCTAAGAACCATTCTCGATCACATCCGTTTGGAATGGGAGCTACGATTCTAAGATGTATTCTTTTTTCATTGATCAAAAAGGTAAACAAACAATTCACGATATAGAACTAAACAAACAATACGAACAAATTCTAAATGAGTTAATCACTGAGTCAACTCTCTTTGATAATGCCTAATGTACAAATCCCATCTTTAAAACAGTCCAGTGACCATGGCGACGCTATATTTGTTTACGTTTTTGATCAATAGAAAAAGAATGGAACATACATAGATACATCGACACATACGTCCAACTTATAACATCCCGTTTTTGCATCGGTCGTCGGAGGTTAAAAACAAGGTTTGTAGTAGAAGCAGAATAGAACCCACTTCTATCTTTTATTAACCCATTTTTGCATGTAATTTTTTTTTTTTTTCATTAGGAAAGACAACACAAAATTGTTTGGTAAAAGCAGTCATTTTATTCATAAGTTCGTAGGTACTCATTAGTATAACTAGTTGATCGAAATAGTAGAAATATAGTTATAATATAATAGTATAATAATAGTTGTGAGATTTATTTTCACAAATAGCAGCTTATAGACTATTAAAAAAGTACGTATACATTAGGCCTTTTTAAAAGGTTTTGGAAATTTTAATAATATGTCAATTCTCAAGTGCATAGTTTACAATACCTTTTTTTATAACTGAAGTTTTACATAATTACTTCACTATGACAATTTTTTAAGATTAAAAAAAAAGTTAATGTCAAATAAAAAACAAGCATTTTTAAATGTATGGTTTCTAACTAAATTTTAATTTATGAAAGAAAGTCTATTTAAAACATAATATGTATGATGTATCAAAAATTATGAAAAAGTTAATTTTGCATTATTTTCATTGGCCTAACATAAATTAGCTATTGAAAAGAGAGAGCAATCGAACCCTATTTATTACATAGGTAGGTACAATATTTTTATTATTCATCAAATAACATTCCAATTCTAAAACAATAGACCATAAACAACGCGTGTTAGTTAATAATACTGTCTCAGTTTCCTAATAATTTAGTCTCATTACCTAATCACTTTTCGCCACATATTTTATGTACCTATTCCATAAATTTATCACATCATCAAACTAACACACTATATTAACACTATTTCGTACCAGTTTGAGATACTATTCTATAAATACATGACTTAAAATAAAAATAAATGCTCAATAAGCCTCACTTAAAGCGTTTTTACAATAGCAATAGCATTTAGGTAAAGAGGTATACAAGAATCTGATGGCATTATAAATCATTATTATTCATGTCTAAACCTACATTATAAGTATGTCTAACTTAATATGTCGACTCCTATTAAAGGCAAAAAAAAATTATACATATAATATCAAGATAGTTTAGTCCAAATTTCGTATTGCACTGTACAAATTTCTATTTCCACATTTGCCATGATATTCTGGTATACCTCTATGTACTGAACTTAAAAGTATTGTAAATATATAAAACTAATGAGATGTTTGTTTAGTAATCTATTAACTAATGGATAAATAAATATAAATTAATTATAAATTAAAACCAGTGCACGTCAAACGCAGGTGCAATTAAAATACCTAAAACAGAGTACATGTGTGAATATTCGAAACAAGTTCAACGGATGTCGGGAAGCCGCATAGGGGGGGCTGCGCATCGGGTCGGTTACGGCGCGGATGTTTTCCCCGCCATTGCGTACAACAAACTCTAATATTTTCCCATAAATGCACCTTAATTTATAATGTTTCATTCCAAATCCCAAGACGATTCAACAATTAGCACTCGATATCACAATTTGCATTCCATGCACGCAAAAGAATTTCATATCTGTCTGACTCGCACTGCGCCAGTGCTCACCAACAACTGTCCATTAAGACCACGACATAAAAAACTAATAAATACATGATAATGTCAGTCTTTATCACGCAATAATTCTGATTTTGCACTTTTCTCACTGCCGTGAAATGAAAAATTTGGATTGTCCTTCTGTTTATAGGCTTTGTCTAATTTTGCAGACGGCGGATCTTCTTCGGTTGGCGTCGCATTTGGAGCGGAAGAAACGGGCGCGGGATTTATATCTTCACCTTTACAGAACTCTTTCAACCACCGTTCCGAGTTGTAAGATGGTCCTTCCCCTCCCAATTCCGCTGGAAGTATGTCCAATGGGAGGGCGTCGTGTAAAGTGGACAAATTGTTACCGTGCAGCACTATGCGTTCTCTAGTCTTCGCTCTGAGGTACGGTTTTATCACAGCCAATGCGGTCTCAACGTACCACGGTTGTCCTATGAAATGGATGCTCTTAAACCGTACAGGCATGCAGTCTTGGAGGCCGTCAATCATCATTTTCAACACTTTAGCTTGTAAACTACACGATTGTTTGAAGGTAAACTCAGTCCAGTCCACTATAATAACGTAACCGTTGGCTTGGTTTTGTACGTCGAGGAGTGTCCGCTCTAGAGTGAGCAACAACGCTCTGTAGACAGAGAGCAATGGACAAGCATGTGGAATCCAGTTAGAAGCAAACATAAGGAGCACACAGCGTCCGCGACGATCCCGTTGTTCCAAAACACCTGGTAGTCCGTCAGCGATTGCTCTCAAAACGCCTCCATCCGCGGAAGCCCACAATTCAGGGTGTTCTCGTCGGTACTGGTGATACCGCACCAACAGTTCGAAGCTCTGTTGGACGTCGTGTTTTCGCGCATACAAGAACCGCCGCAAGAAAGCGTCGTCCTGACACCGGCTTTTGTCTCGCAGGGCGAGGTTAAGGCTCGAGTCAACGGCTTCTTTCAAGCCATCGAGTGCCCGCTGTCTGTCACCATCGGTGAGACGTTTCCTGGTCACATCGCAAAGTCTCTCGTTCTGCATCTGTTGCAGCCTCCAATCGTATTCCGCGTACTCGTTCATGGCTAGTCTTGTAATGAGTCATGCGGCCTTTCACTGATTCGTCGTGGAGGTGCGCGCGCGCCGCCTGTAGCTGAGGGCCGACTGCGCACTGCGTTTGCGCCCCGCACCGCTGCCGCCGCCAGCCGTTCATTAAACCGTATAATGCTGCGTTCAAACAGCCAAGTGACTAATCAAGTTCACTTTAGGAACAATATCATATTCACTAATATACATTTTTTTCTGATATATAAGGTAGCTATGGGCTATGTCATGACTACCCGGAGTGATAAGGGTAAATGGTCATTGAATAATTTGATAAATAACGCATGAAAAAACAATGGTTTTTCCCCCAGTCCATAAGGTTTTTGATAATATGATAATTTTACAAAAAGATCAATGATTAATTTATTTCAGATAATTAATTAACATTTTTTTTTGTTATGTTTAATTTGTAGAATTAAGACACTAATAAAAGTTGTTATCTAAATTATACATTAGTTTTGGCAACGTGAAATGTAACAATAATAATTATATTATTATTTTTTCTCAGTGTTGGTGCCACGTATAAGCAAAATCTGTTGACCAGAGTGATAAAAATTGAAAGAAATATAAATAAAGGCACCTAAATTATGCCCACTATAGGTACATGTCTCAGCAAACATTATATACAGTCTGTAATTTCCAGTTGAAAAGAAACCGTTCGTTTCACATGATTAACATCTCATATAATTTTATGCCGTGTATATCCTTGCAAATAAAGGATAAATGAACCTTTGTTAGATTTTGTGATATTAATCACTAATGTAGATTTGTGCATGCCTTTAAACACACTAAAAATTAATGTCAATTCAATTAAAAATTAACTATTACAAACCGTATTTCAAAATTTGTCTAGTGTTCGCCCTCCGTTTGATTATAAAAATTAAAATACTAAGCAGTTAACTACTACATGTGTTTTAATTTAAATAAAACAAACAAAACATGACCAATTTGTAAGTAGGCAAGTACTGTGGCAAGCGGCAAGTGCAATGGAGCTACTGAACGCGGCATAACTTACCAGGCAGAGCGAGTTATAAATAAAAGAAAAACTGAAGGTTGGCGGTATACCGGTCAATTGGCTGGCTGGTTTCTGCGATGACGTAGCCACAGTGAGCAAGTAAGAGGCCACACGAGCGAACGAGACAAAATTACTTTGTAACCATTATTCTCCGAAGCCTTATACGTAGCGTATAAACGGATGGCCGAAAATCGTATAACGTCCGTTCTTTGTTCACTGCAACGTACTCATAACCGTAAATGGTATCAATATAATTGTACGACGGGCATTAGTAAGTGTTAAGCTATGAATTTATATTAAACAAAAATACAATCAGTGTGTAAGGTGTAATAGACTTTTTTTGAAAAAAAAAAAAAAAATTTTAGTGTACATAAATTATTTAAAATTGATTCTCATATATTAGAGGGGAGAGAACGTAATTGTGGCATATTACGTATAATATTTTTGTAATTAAAATTATAATTATATTAAAAACTAGCTGGTGCCCGCGACTTCGTCCGCGTTGTCTACAGCCTATAGGCTATAAAGGCCTTATATAGCCTTCCTCGATAAATGGACTATCCAACACAAAAAGGTCAAAAAGAATTTTTCAATTCGAACCAGTAGTTCCTGAGATTAGCGCGTACAACCAAACAAACAAACAAACTCTTCAGCTTTATAGTATATTGGTAAAGATTTAAGCTTAATGCGTACTTATAAAACCGTTTGTCCTGAGTGTGCAGAGGATATATTTGTGGAACGCTGAGCTAGACGAGTTTTGAATTGGAGATTCAAAACGCCTGGTGGAACAACCCCACCTGCTAGCTGGACCGATGACTCCTTGAGAGCGGCTAGTAGTTGATGGATGTGGAAGAAAAACAACCGAATGGCGTTCATTAAAAAAGACCAATGAAGCTGCGACTATCTTTCTTTATGTTAAGGTCGATAGACAGACAGGCTGACGGTCCACTTGATGGTAGGTAGCTACCGTCGCTTATAACGCAAAGACGCCATATGTATTGAAAGTGCGCTGTCGACTACAGTAGACTACATATGGGAATAGACAGGGAAATGGGTTCTTTCCTCCCTCAGTCGCTCACTGAAACACAACAGCACACGTGCTGTTATTTCACGGTGGTCTTCGAAAAGCAGTGTACCCTGTCACTACCCTATCTTAATGCTTGTGGTCTGATATGATATTTATATTTGACGTATGTAAGTATAAAATTATTACAATATAAAACCAGAAATGAAGCGACAAGTTACATAAAATTGACTAATGTTTTATCAATAAAAAGAAATTATGTTTATGAATTATATGTTATTAATTATTATCCAAGAGCTAAGTGTATTTTTAAACAGTAAGTACTCATATACGAGTAGAATCAATGCATTACTTAGTTAATTGCATCTAATTTAAAAGTGAGACAAAAAAGAAGCCCAATTATCTGTTATTTGTTGTTTTTGTTATCCGCTTTTTCGAATCGTTTACCCCAAGGGCAATGACTTTAAAAATTAACCGTGGCGTTGCATCGCATGGTCGTTGGCCTTATGCATTGGAGAGACTAGGCGCGATGTGCCGTCCGGTAAAAATAGAATCACGCCGCCTCCTGCCGCCTAAGATGCCGCAGCCAGATAGCTTTTAGGCCATTACCTCTCATACATGAAATAACACTGTCTGTGCTACCATCTGCTCTAACTGGTCGTTTAAATGATACTCGTATTACACGCACAGTGTAGGACAGGTAACGTATAATCGACAGAATTTTTTTCTTTCTGTTTTTAAAGAAAAAATATTAATTAATCACAATTTTCATACTTTGCATTGCAATAAACAAGTTATAATGAAAATTATAAACTAACCCCCCGATTTTCTATTGAGTCTAAACGCGCTATATCTGTAAATTTCTGAGGAGTTAGGTATTCCGCAGTCTATTTCATACTGCAGCACCAGGGGCCCTTGCCATGATGCAAAGCCTTCTTTGCGTATTTCGGAAACGAAGAGAGAACGCTAAGAGAAAGCTTGGTGATTGGTTGTTGCAACGTCAAAATAAAATTTAGACCAATCACAAAGCTTTCTCTTAGCGTTCTCTATTCGTTTCCGAAGTACGCAACGAAGCGTTTGCATCTTGACCCCAGGTCAAGGTTAACATGTCATGGAGATGCCACCGACGTATTAAGTATATCAAATTTCACATCAATCGAACCTGCGAAAGTTAGTGAAACCTTTGGTCATTTTTTTTTAATTTTTTTTTCAGGGTTACGTCAGTCGTCTTACTGACGACAATATCATATATCGTTTGACGCAATGCACATAAAAACCATGCAGAAATAACATACGATAACAGTTCAAGAATAATGAAATTTACTTATCTAAAAATATATTGATTGCTAAATGCTTAAAGACGTTTTCTTGGTAGGAAAACAATAAGTTTATAATTTTTATTATACCTAGCTTGTGTGTACCTAGCATGGTAAAGCTGCATATTTAGCCTTATTCTTATATGAAAATCTACCTATTTTATTACTTGTAACATCTAATGGGTTCAAAATATCAATAATTTTGGAAGTATTGTATAAAATTCGACCAAAATTATCTAGACAAAAATCATTCAAAACACGCTAGTATGTTCTTATCGAGAGTGCGAATGATAATGTCATCGATCTCCCAGATAACTTCACAATCTCGTGGATAGTGTCAGTTTTTTTGTAAGAATTTTAACCCGCAACAATAGTTAGGTATATTACAAGATCCTATATTATGTTATAAACTTAGATATTTATGTTATAATGCTATATTACTTAGGTAAGAGACCTATTGTGAACTGTTTGATGAACCTTTCAACAGCATAATAAATATATATAAGTAGGTAAGTAATCGTTAATTTTCACTTGGCTCTATAAATAGGTTATTCGTTAATAGGGGATTTTGGGATATACCTACTCAGATTTTCAGAGGGGATGTTAATAATAATAATAATAATTTATTTAAGACAAATTAGTCCATACAATGTTAAGTCAACCTAAACTAAGCTCCCATTTAAAATTCAGACGATTCGGATATAACGCGAGCTCGTGGCAGCTTTTTGAAAATGCAAAAAACTCTATAAATAGGTTATTCGTTAATAGGGGATTTTGGGATATACTCAGATTTTCAGAGGGGATGTTAATAATAATAATAATAATTTATTTCAGACAAATTAGTCCATACAATGTTAAGTCAACCTAAACTAAGCTCCCATTTAAAATTCAGACGATTCGGATGTAACGCAAGCTCGTGGCAGCTTTTTGAAAATGCAAAAAAGATTTTTGGCAATTGCCATTTTGTAATACTCGAGCGCGTCAGATTTTCATACAGACGGTTCAGCCTGAATTCATGATCGTGCTGATTCTTAATCTGACGATTATATGGAGGATTTTTTAAAATACAGCGCCTACAAAATTTTGAACGCCTGTAGACGCTCACCCCACGGCTGAAAAGAAAAACATCATGTAACCTTTTTTCTTCCTACCATCTAATTTTCAAAATCCAATAGGTCCCCATGACGCTGTGACTCCACATTTACATTAGCATCGTGGGCTCCCCTACCATTACTATTTTGTACAAATGTAAAATACTTAATAACTTAATTCTTAATTAATTAATTCTTAATAAGTTTTAACGCCAATAAATGTTTAATCTACTTTTATTTCCTCTAATATGAACATTACACATATCATATACATATTATGTTATAAAAAGATAACTTTACTTATGTATTAAGCAGTTAAATACTACACACAAAAACTCTTTAGTTTTTAAACTAAATAAATATTATTATCTTATGGAATTTACTAATCTAAAACAATAATAAGTAATAAAAAATCTAACAATGTAATCTTATACAATTACGATGACTGTACTTTTACACTAAATCATAAACTAACACTAAAATGGAGATATAATGAAACAAAAATTAGTGAAACAACCAAAGATTTAAATCGGAAACAACCAAGGTTCCAAGGCCAGTGTCAGAGGTAGATACTTACGTACCTATCAAAGTACATATATGTGTAATAATAATGTCTGTAGCAGAGATTATGATCGTCTGACTCACGCGCCGGTATCTGCTATAACAATACATGGTAAACTTTTATTTACTGTCTAAAACAACAAAAAATATGGACTAAATTAATAGCGAGTGGACTCACGCACAGAGGGTTCCGTAAAACCAATTTATGTATTACTAGCTATTGCCCTCAACTTCGTCCGCGTTCAAAATGTTAATAGCCCTTCTAGATAAATGGACTATCCAACTTCTATATACTGAGTATCCAACACAAAAAAAATTTTTCAATTCGAACCAGTAGTTCCTGAGATTAACGCGTTCAACCAAACAAACAAACTCTTCAGCTTTATAATATTAGATATACTCGTAGTAAGTATAGGTAGATAGATAGTTTCACCTAGTTTTGAAGTAGGCAGTCTGACAGTCTAATTGACGATAGGTAGGTCGCCTAAGTACAGTCGGGGTAAAAAAAGGTTCGTCACCTTAAAGTCGACATTTGCTTGAACCAAGGCAATTTATCAGTCATGCCAAAATTTCATTTAAAACGTCTGTCACATGTCTGCTTAGTGCTATAGTTTTTAAAGGTACTAAGAGTCTACGATTTGATAAAGTAATGACTTTGAAAATTGACGAAGGTTTTCGTACCCCGACTTTACCTTAGACGAGTGACATTTTAGGGAGGATACAAAGTAGGTACGTTGCCAAAAAAAAGAATGCCACATGACGTTACTCAGAGGAAAACTCAAATGAACGTTTTAAATAATAGAAATCTAAAATTACTGCATCACCATCAGGAATATACAAATTTCAGCCGACCCAGATATGATAAACGGTAACAGGACAAGCTGGAAATAGTGAAATAGGTTTTGAATTCCGTTATTTATAATGCACTACCTACTAAAATACAGAAAATAACTTACTTCATATCGTATTTCCGATTTTTTCTTTAGATTATAGAGTTAAGACTTGCTTATTTGGGATTCTAGGTCAACGGATGTGCGTATGAGTATCCTCATATAAACTTTACTAGCGACCCGACCTCGGTATATCGCACGGATGTAACTTTTTCTGCATATTACTTATATATAGACAAACTTTTCTCGTCTCTCTTTCCGTTAGAAATTTCCTTGAATGTTAGCGGAGAAAAAGACAGAAGTAGAGACCGATTTGTTGTTGAATGTGTTGGCAAGTATCAAAGTACTTCTTATTTAAATTGAACATAAGATTACAATTGACGTAATTGACAATTTATCGCTTTGAAATTAGATCTTTTGTATAGATTTTGACCTTTTGTTTACTTCAATTGAACAACTCTATTCTTCCTCGAGAGGGGAGACATCTAATCGTCTTAACGCATCCGAATGATATGTTCTTTTTTTTTCGAGAGCAGAAATGGAACCCTAAAAATGTAGGACGCATTCCAATTCGATGTATACCTGCTTTTTTTCAATATAAATATTCTTAATACACACGAGTAGGTACGTTCTCAGTTCTCACATGCCATTTTAAACTGTTCAAAGACGTTCACCACTTTGCTTTTATTATAATAAATGCATTTAGAGTAATTAGAAACACTATTATAAAAACTCATTGATCTAGTTTCAAAAGGATGAACATTGCTCGTAATACATACTTTACGACTATAATTACAGATATACTTAACTGACTACATTAGTATAATGTAAGTAACTATAAAAGATTATCAGTTTAGCTTCAACTAATACATTGTGACTAATATTTGCTATCTGATGTGCTTAACTAATTAAAATTGATTTCATATGCACTTGCATGCAAATGTTCATAACTTCATACCTCCCGTGAAATCGGGAGAGAGCGTGTTCATTCGACCGAGGAATGGTTACTTTGTGTGTTACCCGTCCATCAATGAGCTGACTTTATACTTAATACCGGGTTGGGTTGGATTTACATCTTTACCAATCAAAGCTGAAGAGTTTGTTTGTGGTTGTACGCGGTACTCTCAGAAACTATTGGTTCGAATTGAAAAATTCTTGTTGTGTTGAATAGTCAATTTATCGAGGAAGGTTTATCGAGGAGGATAGGTTATAGAGAACGCGGACGAAGTCGCGGGGACCCACTAGTTATCAATCAATCAATACTAATAATAAATCTGTAAGGGTTGGTCATGGAGTAAGTTACTTTGTTTTCAGAGATATCGTGTTTATAGGCTCTATACATGATACTGAAACTAAATTGACCATTTTTAGTACCTATGTATGTATGTACTAACTCTTAAACGAATTAACTGATTTTCATGAAACTTAGTAGATAAACATTTAGACGTACGGGACACGGGATAGGCTACTTTTTTTCTTTTTCAACGCGGACGAAGTCGCGGGCGCCAGCTAGTACTAATAATAAATCTGTAAGTGTAGGTATTGTATGCATGTATATTCCTCAATAATTCTTAAACGAATTAACTGATTTTCTTGAAACATGGTAGATAAACATTAAGACGTACAGGACACAGGACAGGCTACTTTTTTATTTTTCAACGCGGACGAAGTCGCGGGCGCCAGCTAGTTACTAATATATCATTCTCACTCGTATTGACCATCAGAAATGGCGCTGGCAGGGCATATGTTAAGGAGCAGTGTAAATAAATGGAGCAAGCAAGTCACGGAATGGTATCCAAGAGACGGAGTTAGAAGACAAGGGTGTCCAATAAGAAGATGGGAAGACGATATTCGTGTGACCTTGGGGCCATATTGGCCAAGAGTGGCTCTAGAAAGATACCAATGGAGGCAGTTGGAAGAGGCCTATGCCGAAAGGCACACCGAATTGAGGGACATATCGCTGCTTAAAAACTAAAGGGCCACAAATCAAAATTACACTTTTTACAGGAGAGCTAATCGAAAAAAAATTAAATTATTTTTTGTCTATTTTTTTCTTATTTGTCTATATCAAATATATGCATATTATACATCGTTGGAAGCGTATTTTTAAGTAGCATTAAATGTTTTAAGCACTTTTGTAATAAACTGAATACTAGAAGAGATATAAGCAGATAAGTTACTTTTGAATATATAAAAAATGATCAAAATATACTAAATATGGAAAAAAACAACCATAGGTCTTTTTGCAGCATACAATATGAAGGATTGTAATTGTATTTTTGTAATAAAAACATTTTTGGTGTTTTTGTTTTATGGCCCTTTAGTTTTTAAGCAGCGATATTGTAAAGCATTATTAAAAAAAATTGTAACAGTTCGGAAATAAATGGCTATTAGGTATTTATTATAATATAAAACAAGCTATAATTAACTTTTTATTGAGACCACACGCTACTCTGCTGGAAGTTGCTTAGAAGTTGGCTGCCCTGCAGAATATTTGCTTGATGCTATGTCTACTATGAATATGAATAACGTATAAAATTTATATTTTTGAACAAGTGGCCGTTTTAAACCGCCATACAAAGTATGATCGACTCGCGGCTGCAAGCAAAGTTGCTTTTCCGGTTCTTTAAAAATATAACATTGCCGATGTCAAGGCTCCATAGTAACAGCCTCTTGGTAGACCATTCATTAATTTATGTATCTTTTTAACTCACATCCGAATTAATAAACTTAATGGACTTCATTAATGTTTTAATTAACCTAATTAGAAGTAGACTCTTCAAGAGGCAAATAACGATGCAATGTAGTATACATTTCATTCAAAGCAAAATTGTTAAGAGATTGTAAGTAATAGATATATTTATATAAATATACCAAAATAGAAAGGAGAAGGCACCCTGGAAGGGCTATGTAACACCAAGGAATGAACCGGGATCTCTTGTATGTAATATCTGTTCCATCTTGGTGAATTAATAGACTTGATGGATCAATGCTTCAGTTAACCTTATTAGTAGACTCTTCAAGAGGTAGTTAACTAAAATTATGCAATGTACCTATTTCATTCAAAACAATATCGTTAAGAGGTTGAAAGTAATGGATAGATAATTATTTATTAACGATCGGTTAAATAATATTAAGGTGAAAAGGTCCAGACATGAAGACAGGGTTACTTTCACATTTATAATATTAGTATTAGTAGTATTGAATATAATATTAAGCATCGGTCCCTTAGGGACTAACCACATTTTTTCAGCTCAATTCAGCTCTTGTCCATACTAAACAGCAGTTTTGTATGGAGATGCGTATACGTATCCGTTCGCTTTACTCGTCTATTCAGCTTTCTCGCCAAACAGGCATAAAATTAGGAAAAGTGTGTTTTTATCATGCGTGTGCTAAAGCCAGTGTTCAGCGCTATTTCGCCGGTAATTCAGTTAGTATCAATGTCGCGTATTCTGCAACCAAATGTCTGTTCCTCCAAAGAGGGTCGATCCAGTGCCGTTTGCGCTTTGATTTATAACGTTCCAGTTTTTCTATTTCCTCTGAAAGAAGCGCAAAACAAGATCGCATATGGAACTGTCCATGTTGAATGCAAAATACTAAATTAAAGTAGTTTACCGTGAGCATGTTAAACGCTTCTCAGTCATTCAGTGCTTTTTACTACAGATAGAAGCATGTCAGGAGAGATAGCACGCTATGACGGCCATCACAATCTCAAAACTTTACGCAGCTGATAGAAGCAGAGTTGTATAAGGGCCTCTTTCACAAACTACATGTAAAGTGTTGATTAGTTACTTTTAGAAATTATTTTCTGTTATATTAAATTATGCACTCGGTTTATTGCATCATTCGATAGCCGAATTTTTTATTATTATTTTCTATTTAATGTTTGGGACGTTTACCGTACAAACAAAGGTATATCAGCTCCATTATCCCCGGTTACCGGTGACTTTAAATGACAGTTTGGCCTACTTGACGTTTGTGAAAGAGGCGCTAAGTGTAACCGAAATTGTCCAGCGAAACGCGAATTGAGCTGAATAAGTATGGTTAGTCCCTTAAGCAATGTTCCAAGCATGCTGGAATTCTTAATTTTTTTATTTACGCAACGTAATCTTTTGTTGTATCGCCTTTGTTAAGCGTGTTTATCTTATATCACATGTCCTTGAAACTGTCGATTGTAACCACCTCAGAGCCTCATAACAAAAGAGACAATTCAATTGTATATTGAAAAACATTTTTTACAAATCTTGAAAATTAACCAAAGTTGACATTATAGCATTAAGTTAGAGAGGTATTTAGTATCTGATTTAGAGAAATTATAAATTTTATTTTATGTTTGGAAAAAATAAGACAAATCATTTCCTCGTCTCTGATTGTCTCGCTTTTGTTTCCGATAAACATTCCAAAGTAGTACTCCAATTACTCGTTAAAAAACTATATAATGTGGTTTTTTTTATAAAAATAATAAATTTAAGAAAAAAATACTAATTTAGCTAAACCATTTAGCGGGATTTCAAAGTAATCTTTTTTTATAAAATCAAAGCAATTGTTACTAATATTTATTTAAATAAAAAAGAATTAATAATGCTAATGGTTCATAAAATAATATAACAACTTGACTAATTGTCCACTTAACTTACTTAAGTGTTCTACTTTTTCTATTTATCCATTTATTAAATATAGTTCAAGACTATAGCTGAGTTTTGTAAAATGCATATAAAATACATGAAACGGTGTTGAACTTTATTGTTTTCATAAATACATCCAAATCTTTTACACATAAACATTTCGTTTATTTTTTAATAAAACATTGAAACTTTCAAAATAATATTAAAAAATTACTTTTTGTATAGAGCGAGTATGCTAAATCAAAGTGGAGGTCGCGTATCGGTAGACATTACCTTGAGCTGCTTCGAACGAGGTGCACCGACTGAACAAAGAAAAAGTTCACGGAAAGCGTTTGATACGCGCGGTCATACCGATTGCGCGATCTGGCGGGCCAGCCTACAGAAAGGCAGTCGTTTAAATAAAGAACACCAGCATTATAAGGGTGCCTGTTGGTCTTTTTTTTAACGTTGAGAAATCCTCATGGATACCCGACTCCCACCGGCAAAACACCAAACGACTTTAACGGGGTCACGGGGACGTTATGACACGACATTGGTGTCCCGTCACGGCTATCCAGCGCTGTGGGAGAGCTACGCTCCCTGTAGGAACCTCGGCGTACCCGTAAGTGGAGGTACGCCGGCTATCCCGGGGGGGCTGCTTGGCATGGCATCGCAAGGCAAGTGCGTTTACAGTCGTAAACGCTACGCTCAGGCTACGCTACGCTGGGAGAAAACTTTTGTGATTGGTCAAACTTTTATGTGGGCGTTACAATAACCAATCACCGGGCTTTATTTTCTATCGTTTCGTAAGTACGCAAAGGGAGCATTTGCATTGGTATGCTCTTGGCTAGGGCCCCGTGTTAGAATAATAATAACAGACATGTATAGGAGTATGGATCCTCTGAAGCACGAAAATATATAAGAGTACGTAATATAATATAATAATGTATATAAAAGTTGAGTTGAATGAACATAAAAGTTGAGGTTTTGAAAACCATAAAATTGAGGAAACTGGAATACTTTGGACATATCATGCGCGGCGAGATGTAGGTCTTCCTGCAGCTGATCATTCAGGGGAAAATACAAGGTAGACGCAAGGGCAGACGACGTACCTACTTCTTGGCTCAAGAATCTCTGCGAATGGTATAGCCAAAGTACCAGATCGCTGCCTCGAGGGTTAGGATAGCCATAATGATAGCCAACCTCCTATAAGAGATGGCACTACAAGAAGAAGAATATAAATTCACATTGGTCTATAAATATAGTGTGAAAACAAATTTTTTTAACACACTCTACCTGCCTTGAAAAATACATTACAGTCGAGTAAATAAAGTGTACCAGATATGTATCTTTTTGCTAATTGTATGCGCTAATTAGGTGCTTGCATCACCTCACTTCCTGTATTACGTTGGTGTGGAATATGTGAGGGAATATACTCGCGAATATTTTACTAATTGAATATGTCGACATAAATATTTCACAGTATGTCTTTACGCTGAAAAACTAAATGAGGCATTTCACTAATACAAAATTAACAATTGAACTATACCTACTAATGTTATAAAGAGGAAAGATTTAATTGTTTGTTTGCATTGAATAGGCTCCAAAATTACTGGACCGATATTAAAAATTATTTCACCTATAGAAAGCTACGTATTTAGCGAATAACATAAGATATATTTTATATATTTTATAACAGCTAGTAGTAGATAAATATATTTTCGTAGTAAACCTTGCTCGAGCTAATTTATGAATACATACTTCAACTACTGCATCCAATTTGCGGTGATATCCTGTTGAAAATGTCAAGAAAGTGGTTTAAAATAAATACCAAAACCCTGTTCAGAATTGGTCCCAATAAACTGTCGTACGTACCTGCGGTCTATGATGAGTTCAGGTTGTTGAAAAAGTCAAGTTAGCCAATCTTCAAAGGGAGATGGAACAAATGCTTAGGAAGCAATTTTATTTGTTCAGCTTTTATCGATTTAATTTTTGTCAATTGAAAGCACTGACTTAAGCATTGACCTCAATATTTTCTTCCATACAGTTCCTATCTTTTCAATGAATTCTTTATAAAATATTTGTTTCAATAAGTACCTAACGAAATCTTTTTCGTCAATGTTGTAAATTAAAGGTGCAAAAACATATTTAAAAAAGGCAATAAACCTTCGCGTACAAACACATTTTCACAGTTATCAGACTATGTCGTAATTGTGCATGAAAAAACACAACGAGCAACCATTTCTATCCGCATTGCTATCGACGCGATGACGCGATGCTTTTGTAACAGAACCAATATTTTGTGTAGCTGGAATGGGAGTACAACAACAAATGACAATATTCAAGTATATTTAGGATTAGGAGAATATCAAATAGCCTATTTATTTATTTATTTAGACAAATACACCAGCGACAAAATCAGTACAGGTACAAAAATGTTTTACTTTTGTACAATTTTGTATTATAAAATTTTAGTCTCAGATATCTATACTAATATTATAAAGAGGAAAGATTTGATTGTTTGCTTGAATTGAATAAGCTCCTACTACTGAACCGATTTGAAAAATTATTTCACTGTTGGGAAGCTATAGATTATCAGCAAGTAGACTATTTTATAAAGTTACGCGGACGAACAGCTAATGTATTATAAAATCTTGGTCTAATAGATATATTATTATGTTTTTTGCAGGTGAATGCAACAATTGTTAATTTCAACGCTAAGCAAAAATAGTAATTTTTGTGATTCAGGCGTATCCACATTTCAGGCAATTTGGGATTTGGTTGTAATGGACCGGACGCATTTAAAGCAAGGAAATAATTACAAGTATTTAAACAAACAAACATAAAAAAATTCAGAACACATGACATATCAACACAATGATGGGTAAAAACCGCATTAAAATCCGTTGAAAACAAGACTTTAAATATACAATTATGTAAGGATTAATAAATTTTTCAGAAAAACAATAATTCAAAAATTATTTGGAAGATCAGAGAAAATATTATACATAATTAAAATTTATTTCGTAAATCGAAACCAATAAATAATTATCTTAGTAAGTACCTACTATGTTATAATTTAGTTAATATTTTGCCGTGCTGGGAGTAAATGAATCTAACTTAATGATAGCACTATTTCATTTGGCATGAAACTCTGGTTATGTAAAATATTGCAGTAACCTCCGACTGCGGCCTATACGAATTATTGGACAGCGAAGTAAAGTAGACGTGGCTCGCGTTGGGGCAATGGGGGCGCTGCCTGCAACGCTCGACGGCCCCAACAAACCGAAACATTGGCCAAGCACGCACTGCGCTGCGCTCCGACAACTTACCGCAACATTCTTAGCGTAAAAGTTAATGCGAATGGTTTACTCTATGTAATTTGCGTTGTATAAGTTGATAATACATTCATTGTACTTCTAAATTAACTAAAGTTCAAACAGTGAAAACGAATATAAAGGCGACTTTGCTCTTTTCAACTATACACCTATGGTTGGTTGTGCATTGATGACGAATTTTTCGACGGACCGCTATTATGGATAAACCAAAATTTCTACTACGCGCTGTAACTAGCAAGTGAGTATATATAGTTATTTTAAAAAGTTTCTTGTGACTTTGTTTTTATTTTGGCATTTAGTTAAGTGTCTTTCTTTCATTGCCTTCAAAGCCTAATTTTCTGACGACTTATGTAACGATTAATTTACTTAAAAAAAGGTCTTTTCAAATAAAGCAACTTAATTTACTGGTTTTTGGAGAAGTATTAAATTATACTACGAAACGAAGAGAACGAAAATGATAGTTCCTAAATTAGGTATTAAGTACTTAACTTTACAAAGTTTGTATATTATACATATGTCTATTTTGTTGTATATAAATGCTTTTTAAATTTAAATAATGTTTTATAACAATTCCTTACATAGTAATATATTAAGTAGCTCTAGAGTTAATAGAAGTTAAATTCGCCCTTGAAATGTGTTTCGAATGTTTATACTTCTAAAACAGTTTGGAAAGTGACATAGAGTAGTGGTTACATACCAGCTACTTAATTGCAAACTTTTAGGTAGGTTAGGTACATAGACAGTACCTAGGTAATCAGATTGGTAATGCTTCTTTACTTTTATAAATAACTAGCTGCTGCCCGCAACTTCGCCCGCGTAACTTTGTAAATTATATACTAAAACCTTCCTCGAGAACCACTCTATCCATTGGCGAAAACAACATCAAAATCGGTACAGTAGTTTTTGAGTTTATTGCGAACAGACAGACAGACGCGGCGGAGGACTTTGTTTTATAATATGTAAGGATAAGGATAGGTAAGTACTTAACTGACACTTATCTAATAATTTTTGTGTGTATTTAGCTAAACTTATCAGTTTTGAGTGAGTATTTTTGAATGTATAAATATCTAATCTACCTTTGATTTTATCGATTCATTCTAATAACGTTGATTTTTTTTTCGAATATTTAAACCACTCACAAACAACTAGCTGTGCCCGTGACATCGTACGCGTTGTAATTTGTTTTTGAAAATCCCACAGGAATCTAGTATTTTTTCAGGATAATAAATTATCTGTATGTCAAATATCACTCAAAACCGTTCAGTGTGAATGAGTATTTATAATAAAATATTATTAAGATGCTAAATTGCTAATATAAAAAAACATGTTCTTTTTATTGCCAGATTAATTTTCCTATATTTTCCGTTCGTGTTACAAGGCCAATGCGGTTTAAAAGCCTGATCTATGTTAAGTAGTAGGTATTCTGTCTTTATGTTAGTAGCTAGGTACATATCGGTATCTCTTAAAAAATATATTATTTTTAATCTATTTCATGTTTACTACCTACCTATATTATGTCGTATCTACCTAATAAACGCCCTGGACAATGTTTAGATATAACTTAGTAGGGTAATAATGTTTTTTTCTTTAGATTATAATATTGAGAAACTAAACAATAAATTATTCAACATTATTAAGAACGTGGGTTACCTATTTATTGTCAGTCAGTTTTTGTAAACAGTGCGTTCGCGCAATTTTCTGTAGCAATCTCTTTTAAGTAGGTAAAGCAACTCTTGTGTAATCGCAAAGAGCGAACGTCGCTATAAATCCTATAGTGAGTGGTTTATACGTTTTAAAATGATTATGTAGTTGGACTGGGGTTTGATTTAACGTATTTAGTTAGGTAGCATATAATTTTCCAAAAATAATTTTATATAGATACCTAAAGAATTTTTGTTTATATAGAACAATACCTACTTCAAGAATTTTAATTTCGTTCTACGGTCTGTTTTTTAATCTCAGACAAAAATGACACATGCAAATGTACAGTTTGCATATAATGATATCATGAAATGACATGAAATGTATGTAATGCATGTCAAATGTAATGTCATTTTTGTCTCTGAGATTAAAAAACAAACTATAAATGTAAAAAAAATGTATGCTGTAACCATAGTTATTGTTATAATCACGAATAATTATGCAGGAAACGACTGGCTTGTGTAGTGTTGTAGACAAAAATACCAAATATTTTACTTATATTTTGTCTTATTCCTAGTTCTTTTTAAGCTAAAAAACATAGAATATATCATTCAATAAAATATTTCTGCTGATCGGGAAATGTCACTCTGACAGTAACAATTTGTTTTTATAACCGACTAACGTTTCCAAATGGCAATGGCATTGGCAATATTGGCATCCCATATTTGTTATTTTTTTACTTGAATTTGAAAGGTATTAAAGATACCTGTGCAATGTTGCCCACTTTTTTCAATAATATTTATTAATTAATCACCAACCATGAGTGATAGAATTTTCATAAGCGCATAAATAATCTTAAATTTAATTTCATTATTTTAGACTTGTTTCTCGAACTAATTGAATTTTTTGGATAAAAGTACACCTTTTAGGAAGTAACATAATTTTTACCTACCTTGCTACATAATTTTAAAGAATCCTTTCGGATTAGTCTAGTGTGTATTATCTAATTAATTATTTTAGTAATTTAAGATAGTTGGCAACTCTTTAGCATTGCATATTGCAATTTTCATATGCAATGTTTGCATTTGCTGCATTTGCAAGTCGCACAACACTGCACTGGCCTGAAGTGGTCTGGTTTTCACAACGCAATGCAAACATAACACGTTTTCATTTTTCAGTTGAAATGTCAAGTCAATTATTACAACAGCTGTTTCGTTACTATTTCAGTGCGGTCCGTTAATGTGAAACTTTAGAAAAATGAGCAGAAGCAGAAACAGTGTTAGAGGTCTGAGGGAATATCACGATGAGCACTGTTGCGCGGGAAATGTCACCGGTAATTTCCGGCGCACCTCTTCCCTGCGGCTGCGCGGTGAGAAAATGGTGCAACGCTCGCCTCTCGCCACCAGGAAATTAATTCCAATCATCACGGAAAACGCAAACCAGAAACACCGCAACGATGGCGCTCGACTCACGGAGCCCGGCCATCGTCAGCGCAGTCATGTGAGTACACGCCACTTGAACTTCTTGAAGACATTTTTAATTACCATGGATACCGCGAACCTTAATTGTGTCAAACAAAAGACGTCAGCAATTTTTAATTAGTAACATTCAAGTGTCTTAAGAAGTTCAAATTTCACAAGTTATACCTACCACTATGAAGTAAAATCATATGTGCTGTTGTGTTTCGATAAGCGAGTAAGGGATGCCATAGCCCATTTCTCTATCCCTTATAATAGATCCTTACAATGTTGGCAGCGCACTTGCTGCACCTGTGGCGTTGCTTGTGTCATACTAGCTGCTGCCCACGTAACTATGTAAATTATATACTAAAACCTTCCTCGAGAACCACTCTATCCATTGGTGAAAACAGCATAAAAATCGGTGCAGTAGTTTTTCGCGAATAGACAGATGCAGCGGAGGACTTTGTTTTATACTATGTAGTGATAGTTATAGGCAACCTACCATTAAGTGAACTGAATAAGTATATTCCAAATAAATATTTTTTACATAATTTGTTAACTGATTTCTGACAAACAAAAGACTTCAGTAATTTTTTGATTACTAACATTCAAATATCTGATTAAGAAATCCAAATTTCACAATAATAATTTGTTTGAAATAAAAATATTTTTTACATAATTTTTTACTGTCAAACAAAAGATGCCAGCAATTTTAATTTAGTAACATTCAAATGTCTGATTAAGATCCAAATTTCATAATTAGTTTTAAATAAATGTTTTTACATAATTTGTTAATTCTAATTTCTGTCAAACAAAAGATTCCAGCAATTTTTAATTACTTAGTATCATTCAAATGTTCAATTGAGAAATCCAAGTTTCACAATTTATTTGAAATACTAAAATATATTCTTACATAATTTGTTAAATCTGATTTCAGTCATTCAATTCCAACATTCATAAGACAAACAAGTCAAACATAAAAATCAATGACAACTGCATGGACAGAAAACTGAGTACAACGGATTCTGCGCATACACCGCCCGGATCTCCCGAGGAACTGCCCGATGATGAATCTCTTCATAGTTATGGTAGTGCGGCAACTGCAGCTTCCATCGATGCTGGTTATGCACCGTTCAACGGCACCACTTTCAGCGGTCGGTCAATGCGATATGTGTTACACTGCTCGTCTCATGCTGGTCTCGCTGGCGAAGAATATCTCACCCCTACTCAACGTGCTCAGAAGCAAATACGTCGCCTTAAAAGCCTCCTAGCTCACGCCAAAAAGGATTTAGACAAGAAAGACAGTGAAATATTCCATCTAACCAAAGAGGTTGTAGAATTGCGACTGTATAAAGCGTCCATCTGCTCGCCAGATGAAAAGTCTAACTCGAGTGAAATCGTTACCATAAGGGAGAATCCCGATGAAGTTCCACTCGATTCCGACAGTCCTAAACGCGAAGAGCCTTGCAGGTCCTATGATCTTACCGACAGTCCTCTATTCAAGGATCAGACCCCGACTAGATGTCGCAATAGTGAAATGCAAGGATCATTCACCGACTCTGGTCATTTCGATGATCTCACTAACTCGTCGCTGCATTCCAAAGAGTCCGTTCATATGTTGTCGCACGATGCCTCATGCATGACCGAGGGTTCCGATCACGATGTGGAGCGTAGAACTTTGATCTCTTATTACGAGAAGAAAATAGAAGACATAATGAGATCTCGTATGGGCGATGAGCAGGAAATGAAGAAAAATCACAACGATAAAGTTGAAAGTCTTCTGCAGAAGTTGGCCGATGTGAACGACCGTTATTGTGAGCTGCTGCCGAATTATGAACAAGCGAAAGAGCGGATTCACATATTGGAGAAGCAGTTGGAAGAAGCGAGCAAACAACTTCACTTCGAGGAGAGCAAACATCACACAATGTACTTGCAAATGTATAATAAAGGAGTAGAAGCAGCCAAATTTGATATGGAGAAGGTAATTTTTTTTTCATATACAAAATCTCAATAAATATAAATAAACCTTAGGTCTATTGCAACTTATTTATTTATTTATTTATTTATTTTTATTATATACTAGTTGTTGCACGCGACTTCGTCCGCGTAACTTTATAAAATAGTTCCTATGGAAGATGTTACTCGCTGATAATATAGTTTCCGAAGAGTGAAAGATTTTTTCAAATCGGTCCTGTAGTTTCGGAGTGTATTCAATGCAAATAAAAAAACAAACAAACAAATCTTTCCTCTTTATAATATTATCATGAGTAATTATTTGTTACATACTATTTGTTGTTTGCATAGTGCTTTGATGCATTTATATTTCTTTTTATTCATTAAGTAAAAAGTACATATTGTTACTTTATTTCTTTCTAAAAATGGATGTTACTTGTTTATCTATGATAACAGTACTTAATGAAATTTTATAGAAATATTAACCTCATTAAGGTGTGTCTGAGATTATATTGATTTTATAATTAGGATATGGCTTCAATTAGCTTCAGTGTACCTTACTCTATGCAGATATATCTATTTACTCACTACTAAAGTGATTAAAAGGGACCATGATTCGTTTAGTATTATGTAGTAGTGATTATCTAACTAACATATTTATATTGTTAGTATATTATGAAAACTAAATGCATGTTCAAAAGAATATTGATTAAAAAAAAATCCATATCTTTTTCCTGAATATGTAATATGCATCCCCATCTTTCCCATTTTCTGTTATGTCTGAGTAACTGGGTACCCATCTTCCTCCATCTTTGTCCATGTGTTATCTAAAAGTCGGTGTCCAGACCATTTTCATTTAAGAATCCTCTTTCTTATTACTTATATCCTAGTTTTTTTTACATACTAACAACTTCTTTCCATTTGTCTGATAGATTTTAAGTTTTTCTATCAATTTTTCGGTTAGGTCACACGTTGATAACCATAAGTCGAGGTCATAGATACTATAATCAGTAAAGTAATTCCAAATGATTTCAATTAATTAAAATGCAAAACAAATTTACTGTTATCGAGCCAGCAATGTACTACTACAGACATAATGTGTCCAGTCAGAGTACTTGACATTGACATAATTTACGATCGTTCTCGCCCCAGTATCCTGTACCAAGACATCTAACGACTGATAACTGACAATTTAGCGGATCATGAAATTCATTGATTATGTATCAATGCTTTAGATCTTTTTATCTTTGGATTGCTATATCTCTGTATAAAGCACTTTGGAGCATTATGATTAGGTTAAAGTAATTCCATATGCTCTATAGAATCATTAAATTTATTGCAGGCCACACCCCCTGTATAAAGTACACTTCATATTGTACACTTTTGCTTTTAATTTATTAAAAAGCAAGAGTGCTTTTAATGGGTATTAGAGCATAATTATAATTGTTTCATCAGGATGGGGAAAGTTCAGGGTCTGTGGCGGGTCAGGTGAGCCGAGTGTCTGTTGAGGAGCTGCTGGAACAGCTGCAGATCACTCAGACCGAGCTCGAAAATGTCCGAGTAAGTTGCACAACATTATTTATCTTAATACATTTAACAATAATATTTTCATTAATCACATTTGACAATTCCTTTTTCCACTTAGGTATGTGTAATTCTCGAATTAGTAGGTATATTTTTAGGAATTTAATTATTCGTTGAATGTTAGAATCATATAACTGATAATGAAGTATTTTTTTATCCAAATTTCATTGCTCACAGCTCGGTTTTTTTACGCTAACTTGGACTTAAGATTGTCACAGTAATTGCATTGCAACTAACGCCGGTTAAGTGAGACTTAATAATGACAATTGGATATAAGACGAACATATTCCTATTCATATAGCGCCATCTCACAAAATTTTGAGGTCAAACTTATCATCCATTAACAAAAAAACAAGTAACACAAAAATTTACGAGATGGCGCTTTAATAAATAATTGAAAAAAAAAAAAAAAATTTGTTTGTGTAAAATGGCTTTATAGGTAAACTTAAAAAGCAAAACTGTATCTACATACAATTTTTTATCCAAATCGTTAGAGCAGTTTCCGAGATAAGCGAAATAAATAAATTTATATAAATACAATTGTTCAAAAAGTTTTTGGTGTCGTCAAGTACCAAAATAAAATACTCTTTTTCAATTTGTTCGAGCTACACTTTTCCGTTATTAGGTTTTTATTTTCATTAGTAAATTTGCCAACTTTATTGTATCAGATGGGTTAAGAGTTTCTCGTAAATTCTCGTACAGGCAAATTTTTAAAAATTAATTCAAACATTTAAAAAATACTTTTTAAAAATTAAGTATATCTTTCTTCTGGATATACAATGTCATTTTATTTTCTTTAAGTACACAAAAATAACATTAACGATTTAAATTCGTGTCGAATAGGCGCACGCTCTATAACATGTTGATGTCGCTGCTTAAAAACTAAAGGGCCACAAATCAAAATTACCCTTTTTACAGGAGAGCTAATCGAAAAAAATTAAATTATTTTTGTCAATTTTTTTTCTTATTAGATATATATATCAAATATATGCATATTATACATAGTTAGAAGCGTATTTTTAAGTAGCATTAAATGTTTTAAGTACTTTTTATAATAAACTGAATACTAGAAGAGATATAAGCATACCATAAATCTTTTTGCAACATACAAGATGTAGGACTGTGATTGTATTTTTGCAATAAAAACATTTTTGGATTTTTTTTTGTTTTATGGCCCTTTAGTTTTTAAGCAGCGATGTATTCTCTCACTTGAGGTGTTCTTATTAACAAAACGAGTAGTTATTATTAACCTGTTAGAGTTGAGTGTGCATGCCGACGATTAACAGGAGCTTAGCTTTAACGAAGAGTCAATTCCAGGACACGTCGTTCACTGAGGACCGATCGGCAAAGTCACAAGCACTTCTAAGTGCAAAGGAGGCTGTTTCTTTGTGGGTCCTAGGAGCTCGAAAGGTTGGATTTTTATAGACCTAGCAGTGTATTCAAATTTATTTTTTATTATACACGTCAGCTTTAGCACACAGGTCGAGAGGAAGTTTTGCCAAAGCCCCGCTCTCCCAATCTCCCCTTATCACAAACAAAAAAGAACTCATAATCAGTACTGTTCCGCCATTTTGAAAATCATTTTTTAAATTTTAAAATGGCGTCACTCGCATAGTCGTCTTGCTTATCGCGAATTGATACAATACTTCTCAAATTGTTTCCCATCCCATGTGCTGTATTTGTAGAAAGTATAGGCAGTGTTCGTGTTTATTATTGTTTAGTTTAGTATGCGTAGACGCATTTTGTGTAAAACAGGGAACTTTACCTTCTTGGACCACATTGTAATTTTACTTATTTCATACATTTAGGATACATGCACACTATGTTATGGCCTTTATTTCGACCATGTCTGATCATTTGTTAGTTACTTACATTTAACTTAGGGCCTCTTTCTCAAACTACAAGTAAAGTGTTGATTAGTTACTTTTAGAAATCATTTTCTGTTATATTGAATTATGCACTCAGTTTACTGCATCATTCGATAGCTGATTTTTTTTTATTATTTTTGATTTAATGTTTGGGACGTTTACCGTACAAACAAAGGTATATCAGCTCCATTTTCCTCGGTTACCGGTGACTTTAAATGACATTTTGGCCTACTTGACGTTTGAGAAACAGGCGCTAAGTCTTATGCTTACTATACTACAAATATTTTAAGTTGATTTACTGCCTTAGATGCAGATAGGTACTATTAGTCAGTATCTGAACCATACAACAAAGGTTCAAATAAAATTCTCAGTTAACTAAATTTTTTTATAGTACGTCGAGGACTTAGCTGTGCTTGTGCAAAAGAATAATTATGCAAATAAAAAAAATAGACGAAATATTTTTTTTATGTGAAACACAAAAAGGGGTTGTACTGTTATACTTAAAATATTTAGACATGAAAAATTAGGAAGACAAGTTCTTCAATTATAGGAGACATTCTATCAGCTACTTGGTGTAATAAAAAATAGAAATATCCAAAGATTTAAATCGAGAGATGCGGCATTACTAGCGAAAGTGTGTTACAAAATACAACATACTAAAGACAAAAGTATAAAATACATATACTTTTGTCTAAACACAGACAACACATTCCTTACTTCAAACGTGACTGTGACGATAGCGACGCTCTCAACAAGCGACCGTCACTCACTGTAGCTGGCGTGCAACTGTAATTGGGTTGAGCGCCTGCGCCCAACCCATTGTTAAGAATTTTCGGTGTGTTTTTAGTATGGCGCGAGGAGATTACGCCGCATCTTTCGATTTAAATCTTTGGAAATATCTGTATAAATATCAGCTTACTTATTTATCAGATTAATATTTAGCTTACTCGTTTTAGCACACAGTAATAGTAAGTAAGGTTGTCCGTTCAACTTCTTGTGAAGAATGTTGGCCGTTAAGTGTGTAAATACCCTTATAAGGCGTTTGATACAGTTTGTGATAAGGGGATTTGGTTTTAGGTGTACCTACAAACAAAGTGGTGTTAATTATTCTTCAATTTGTATAAGAATTTCGACAATAATATCATAATTATTATAATCCTTCGTCAAAGTTTGCTTCAATTTCAAATGCTTTAGCAATATTTTCTCTAACCTTCTCGCTCGACTAATATTATAACTAACTAACTGCCTGATTAATGCTATGCACGATTTTTCTTTTTCTTTATGAAACAGCCTCTTTTGGTTTCAGGATTTGCATGTACAAACTTATTAATTTTATTTTTTAAATTTATTTGTAACTTTTTTTATATATATATACTTAAATATTTTCTTTGATAAGATTGTTTTCCTAGTTCATTAGATTTTTTCAGGATAATTTTAAGATTAGAGACAATTATAAATAGACAATTTAATAAAGCTTTACTTACTCTTGTCAATATTAATAAGTATATATATTTAGATTTTATCTAGATATCCTTGCTCGCAGACTGCCTACAAAAAGCTAAGGCCACATAGGCTAACTTGTTTCCACGTGATTTATGCGCTAGAGTACCTAGGTCACACGGGAAGTCTCCGGAACTAAGTAGCCACTTCCATTTAAAAATGGGCATTTTAAAAATTGCTTTCTAAATCACGATGAACTTAACTCATGAAAACATTGCACTGTGATTTTCTACGATTTGAAATGTAATTTGACATTTAGCGTCTCTTTCACCAACTACAAGTAACGTGTTGATTAGTTACTTTTAGAAATCATTTTCTGTTTTATTGAATTATGCACTCGGTTTACTGCATTATTCGATAGCCGAATTTTTATTATTATTTTCTATTTAATGTTTGGGACGTTTACCGTACCAACAAAGGTATATAAGCTAAATTATTCCCGGTGACAGGTGACTTTAAGTGACGGTTTAGCCTACTTGACGTTGGTGAAAGAGACGCTTAATGTAATAACAGCAGAGTTTTGCTTACCTAAAATAGGTATTGCTTTTTACCAAGCATCAATTTATTAGTGATGGTTGCCCATCCACCACTGGCGACAACAAAAAAATCTATGCCACGCGCAGTGCCATCATTAAAAAAACAGAATGATGACCTACTTTGAGATTCAAATATCAATAGGTAAAAATACTGTACTTTATAATATCCAACACAATTTGACTGAGTGTTAAAAAAGGCTCGCGTGACTTCGTTTTAGTATCAGGTCAATCCCATTCCATAACAAGACAGAAATCCTTCAAGATGAAGTGGAAGTAGAATTTATTTTTTTAGTAACAATGTTCCTACTGTTTTCTTGGAATATTGGATTTTACACGACCATTTATTTGCTGTAAATTAATGATAAGCTCAATAAAAATGTGGTGTTGGATTTCACCATGGTGCCTCGTTTTAAAAACCCACTAATAATTATATTTACATTCATATATCCATGCATGTTATTAACTCGTATCTCAATAACTAGTTGGCTAAAGATACATAAATTATGAACACGCATAGCAAAATTATATTTGTTAATTCCAGGCAATGTACCGTCGCATTGTCGAGTCGCAGAAAGGTGCAAAGAGTACCGTAGATCCGGAAGTGACATTGCAGTTCCTCAAATCGGCCATTTACTATTTCCTCACTGATCCGGAAAACCATCAGGGACATTTGAACGCTATAGAAAATATTCTCGGCTTCACAGACGCCGAAAAGAGGAATATACACAAGGCCAGAGCAACGTAGGGACTGATGATGACAATTTGTGATAAAAACGTGTTGCTAATTTAGACAGAATTAATTTTGCATGTCTTAGAGACAAATAGGTTTAAGGGTTGAATTTCAATGCACGTTATTATAAGTTGTACCGGCTCAGGTTTAGAATGTCCCAAGTTATCAGAATGTCCATTTTGCCCTCTATTGTCAAAACTTTCTAGTGTTTAAGGATATCTGCTATCAAAACGTCCCAAAATGATTAAAATATCAACATGTTAGTTTATTAAAAAAGTTAGTTCCATACTTGTTTGGTAGTTTTTTTTAATGGAGTGTGGAAAAATTATTATAGTTTCCACATCCCAAGAAAAATTTCTGGTTTCTTTTTTTATAGGTAAAAATGATGCTCAATTTAAAAATTTACGGTAGCTCTTATCTGATTAAATTTGGAATCAGAATGAACCTTAGCGAATACCTCAAATAGATACTTAAGATATTATTATATTAATGTAAAAATATTCTCAAAAAAAATCTTGCACTTGATTATTACCAAGTGTAATCTTTTTTTACCTTCTAAATTTTAATTTTAAGCTCTTATTGGTTTCTATATAGTCCAAATTTAAGAATACATTTATTTGAGACACAACGTTCCGAGATTAGACCAATTGACATACTATTACTGTACCTATGTACATTCTAGACCTGAGCTGTTAAGGCATAATTTAATTAGACAAATGTCTACGCATGGCTCGTCCTATTCGCAAACGCGATAAATTGTCACTCGGCTGACACTGGGGACTTGTGACGTCACGGCACAGCAAAGGAATTTTTCCTAAACATATTATCTTTAACCTTATTCCAATGGCCTTAGTACTCACACTCCTTTATTTCAATACCAAGAGGCTAGCGTTCCACGTGATGCCACGTGATAACATCGGCACGTCGCCGGCATGCAAAGGAGTGCGAGTCTTAAAACCATTGCAATAAGGTTGAAAATAATATGGCAGAAAAAATCCTTTGCTGTGCCCTGACGTCACAGGTCCTCATTCATTTGACTTGACGAAAACTAATTTTGAGTACATATATTTTTCGCATTTGCGAATTCGACATGTGACCAGTCTTTTTATAAGTTACATATTAGATTTATTTCTCATGGTGATTTATTTTATATTTTATATCCTTTTTGAAAGGTGTTTCAAATCGAATTTATTTTTCTCTCTTTACTTTTAAGTTCCAAAGAGTTGTGTTTCCTAAATTGTGCAATTTCTATATAATAATTAATAAGTACTTAAGTATTGTGTGAGCCAAATCTACATTCCTTGTAGTTAATTTTTTATTAGATAAGTGTTAAATTTTTATTTGTAATTTTAATGAGGGTAATTTTAATATTTTTTTTTGTCTGCATGCAGAATAGTTATTTAAGTTCAAACTTGATTTTGAACTTATAGATACTAGACTATATAGATAGTTAATTTTAAAGAATATTTAAATTCAAATGAATGCTGCATGAATAAAAATAAAGAAATCTTATAAATTTATTCAAGTGCTACGTCCATTAGTAAAAAAAATATATTTATATCAAAAATATATTTGGTATAGATTCATCATTGTCCGTCTACATTCGTCTTGCCGTCATAAAAATTGTATCTGTGATTTGCTACATACCTTTTATTGCATAATAATATAATTATACAAAATATCCAAATAATTGTTAATGATTTCGACTTGGTTGCAAAAACTTTTTTTTTATTTTTTGCCTACATCAAGTTGATCACGGTAGGCAGCTTAATATACAAATAAGATATTTTAATACAATATGTAAATGTAATGAGTAAGACGGTTACCTATTAGATATTATTTTGAAAAATATTCATTTCTTCATGACATCGCGCTTGCCTATTTTTGTTAATAAAATTATTGTCAATGACTTTGAATTTTATTTTATTTCTTTGTTTACCCTATCTAGAAAGCGTGGAGAATAGGTTTTTGGTCAGATTCTTAATTTTCAAAAAGTACAAGATGTAAGGTGGATCAAATATATCTATTATACTTATTCTGCAAAAAAAAAGAGCATAAATAAAACAAACACATCATTTTCATATTTACTCCAATTGGAAGTATTTATTTTATTGTGGTATAAAACTTATTCTACAAAAATTGATTGTAAAAATACACACATACAAAATATTAAAGTTAAAGCTACGCAGACTATACAAATGCCATTCGAAGCATAATGGGTACTTTATTACAAATACAACATTACTAGTGCACTTTTATTTTTCTATACAACGGATGGCAATCAAGATCATGTTATATTTATAAACAAAATAAACTCACAATAAGGGAGATCGCACATTGGCTACCATCGCTTAATGAAAAGATACAGTCCGATATGGATTACGGACAAACACAGTCCGATAGAACTGATTTTTTTGTAGTTTTTCAAATTCACATAAACATGGCGTGGAGTAAAAAGTTCATTTCAAAATTATTAATAAAATATTTAACGAACCACGCCTTATATTTTGTTAAAAACCACTAATATATATAAAATAGTTCACATTATAGCCAAATTAAATTTCAATTTAATTTATGAAAATATCTAAAGAATAGCCTCACTTCGTATCGCCCTAAGCCTAGGAATTTATCACAACCATTGCCTTTTGTACGATCAGTTTCTAAAACACGTGGTTGCGATATTAAATTAATTGTGCACTTTAAATACAACTTTTTTTTTATTCTATACAGCACTTCGCTCGCCTGATGCGTTTGCAGATGGCGACACTGTTACAGAATTACATTTTTAATACTATATTATTTGCATGGAGTATTCAAAACAAAAGTTTTTTTCGACCAATTTGTGATGCCAGTGATGACATTTGTATGGCACTGGAACATGGTCTCTAACTGTAGGCTTCATAAGATAGTTCAATGTCGTTCAACGAGCTATGGAGAGGGCTATGCTCGGGGTTTCATCGTGAGATAGAATCAGAAACGAGGAGATCCGTAGACGTACGAAAGTTAATAGAAGTTAGTAAGTTTGGCAGTAGGCATAGTACGAATAGTACGGAGAGCCTTTGGGTTCTCTAGTGGATATAGGGAGGCCTATGTCTAGCAGTGGACATCCTAAGGCTCAGAGAGATGAGGCTGAGATGAAGGACAGTTGAGTTTCAAGTAAGATTTCACATTAACTTTTCAAAGTTGTACAGTCAGCCGCATAAGTCGATTAACACATTAAAAAGTGCAAACGACTGAACACTCAACGCGCCATAAGTCGTTGTCACGACTAGAGAACAAAATAAACTTCACGTACAAACGATCGTAAAAAGCTTAGCAGTAAGTAAGTAAGTTGAGTGTTCAGTTGTTTTGCACTTTTGAATGTGTTAATCGACTTATGCGGCCGACTGTACTTAGTTCTAAGGCCGTTAGTACACAAGGCTACGCAAATCTTAGATACCCGATGATTTTGTATTCCACAGTACAAGTTATGTATTGGGACCATTATAACATTTAAATTATTTTTTATTAGAAAAATAAATTCCAACAATGAATTATGAATTCTGTAACAGTAACGCCCTCTGTTGAAGAGGACTGGGTATCAAGCAAGTTACAAACTAAAACTATACAATACCTTCATTCAAGTTCATTACATATTACATAATTATTATACAATCAAATATACACTTAATAAAAACTTATTTAAAAAATTCAGTCGATTCCTATGTATTCTTGCAAAAAAATGGCACTGGATTTTCATATTTTGTCATGTTCAATTTGAGGTTAGAGTTATCACAAATGTTTATTAAATGGATTTTTATCAATAAGAAATAAACTAGTAGGTACGCTTAAGAGATTCCAATCAGTCTTATGTGCGTTTTAATATTGTAATTTATTCTTAAACATATACAAGAAAATTCCTTTTGTTATATTAAAAAAAAATCTAGTACTATAGAGATGATTGTAGAAAATTAGTACTTAAAAATAAACTTAACGCGATTCGGTTACACACATAACAATAATATGACTTCAAAACAATACAAAATTCAATCATTATGTTGGTTTCAAAATGAAATGTGTTCATAAAAAAAAGATATTATCAAGGCTTATAAATATTTAAAAGTCATTATATTTAGGAATTGAAAGAATACTGCGTATTATCGACTTCGTTTAAATATTAATTAACGTAGCTTTTTGGCATTCACTCCTGACTTGACACGCATGTCATATTTACATACTTTGAAAAAGGTTTATAATATTGAAATCACTGAGAGTAAAGCACTTCAAGATAATTGAAAAACGCGAATTATTACTTCAAGGTCAAGTATTTTGGACGGAGTTATGAGAAATTCTCAAGCGCTCAACTTGATGTTGACCAGTCGGCCACAATCAAGTTGCATAATTTGTCAAGTAACTTTAGTATTACTTAAAAAACTTTAAATTCGGACAAATTGGATCGTAATTAGACTTCATTAAAAATTACTTTATTTCATCTACTACAACAATTTGTATTGCTTAAAAGATTGACAAAATAAAGTTAAATTAACTGTACATGCAAATAAATCGCTCCTACTAAGTATGCAATCAAATGAGTGGACAGTGCACTCATTTGATGATTAGCTCAAGAAACCAATCACAATCACTCTGTCTACTGAAATTTAAAATAAGTAGACTTAACTTGTAGACGACGTGTCTGTCTCTCTTGTGATTATCAGACATCGATCTAAACATTTCAACTCTGAAGTGCTGAAATCCCACATTCACATATAGCTTTTAATAGGAGATCTTATAGCCTTAGGTTAGGCTTCAATTTAAAATATCATCTTCGATCAATCAAAACTGAATTTGACCTCCTCTCTCTCGTGATCATTGTTAGCTGCTACCGCTTGGAGCCAATATCTGCTTATTTGGCTCTCTATCGAGGGAGTGCTCTCTTTGCGCTGAGCGCGCGGCTTCCTTTTACCCTTTGCGTGTTTCGCGCGCCGTCTGCCCACTTTTGTCTTCATCTCGGCTATCTTCACTGAGAGCTGACTATCTAGGGAATTCCTGCGCGACTCTACAGATACGTGACGTAAACTTATACTTATCTGAGAGTCCTGCGAGTTGCGACGGTCCGGCGTCGAGCTGAGCGAGTGGTGCGCGTGCGGTGGTACTACAAGTGCGTCCCGCCTGCGAACGAATCGCGGCAAATTGGCCGCCCAGGAGGACGACAACTCGCCGCTCTCGTGTTTGTTGTCGTCGGGGTAGCACCGCGACGTGCGCTCCGGGTCGAGACAGAGGCCGACCGGGTCCTGTCGCGACCCGCCCAGCGAGATCGATAGTCGCCCGCGCGCCAAAAACTCGCCACGGCGACGGTACGCCCGCGCGATAAGCTCGTGCTTGTGCGCTCGCCGTCGCGATTCGCTCTCCACTGAACATCCGCACTTTCTGCGCACACAAATCAAAGTGTCTCTAGTATTAGCTAGTCATACACGCAGGTGAATGCCTTTCACCCGTTTAGGTAAATCTGTGCATGTATGGCTGTCTGTTACCTGTCCGCTGCACGTGCTCAAAACCAACAGATAGTGTACCTGGCCAGATAGCGCCTCCAGGCGGCCGCGGCGGCCGGCGTCCAGGTCCAAGAGGCCATAAGCGCCCCAGCCGCGAAGCAACACAGCAGCCGAAGCTGCACCACCGACACGGAGGGACGCGCACCCGCCCCGCATTCGCGCGCAGCACCACGTGCCGCCTCGAGACGACAACTGCTCCACAAAACAAATGTTTTATAACAAACACTTCTATTATAACTGAAGTAGGCGTGGCGTACTCCACCAATTGACATTTAAAAGATTCAACGAGCTATAGAGAGAGCTATGCTCGGGGTTACACTGCGAGTTTGAATCTGAAATGTGGAGATCCATAGACGTACGTAAGTTACCGACATAACCCAGCGAATTAGTAAGTCGCAGTGGGCAGGACAGATAGTATGGGGAGCCTTGGGCCGGTGGGACCGGAAGGTTCTCTCTTGGAGGCCACGGAACGGTAAGCGCAGCGAGGTGGACAGACGACCTGATAATGGCCACGGGTCGACGATGGATCCTGCTTTTGAAAAATTATGGTATTGGCCTGTGTCCAGCAGTGCGGCTGAATTGATGATAACAATGAGATTGTTGTAAGCTGCTGAAAATCGACCCATACTTTGGGTCAAAGTTGAATGCAATCAAACTGTATTTGTTGAGAGAAAGAGAAAAGTAGACTCACATGATGGTTGCGTGGAAGTGAGTCGCCCAGAGGTCGGCGTTGCGAAACTCGTACACGTGACAGGCGACGGTGACGCATATGAAGACTGCCACCAGCGCGGCCGTCAGCGAGCAGCGAGTGATGGTCTGACGGATCTTGGTGGACGCGCGGGCGGACAGCACACCTCGACTCGACACACGCACCGCCACCAGCGAGAACACACCTGCAAACACACGATACGCATTAAGACCCTTCGCACATTACGATACTCAAAGACGACTAGTATCCTTTTCGAACTGTTCGACTAGTATTCGGTCGCAGGTTCGAATCCCGCTAGGGGTAAATGTTTATGTGTTAACATTTACCTTTGTACCTGAGTCATATAGATGTTTGTATTTATTATATGTATGTACCT
Source organism: Synanthedon formicaeformis (assembly GCA_945859745.1). NCBI lineage: Eukaryota > Metazoa > Arthropoda > Insecta > Lepidoptera > Sesiidae > Synanthedon > Synanthedon formicaeformis. The sequence continues at coordinate 3,499,910 of OX243969.1, read as the reverse complement.
GTTTACTAAAAAAAAGTAATCTATGTAGTATATCAACTGTCTGGTATCCATAATACAAGCATTAGTTGCTTAGTGTGAAGATATTATTATATTATCCTATGCAAGTCTCGAGGATACTCTGAGGAGCAGCGGACTGAAACATATCAGGAGGCTTTTGCGTGTTGGCTGGATAGTTTATGACAGCAGAGCAGAACACACAAACTTAATACTACAATCAATCGATAAATACTTAAGAGTAATCACCTCTTAGGAGAAAGTATCCGCCGAGTAGCAGCACTAGAGAGAGAGGCGCTAAAAGCAATCCAGCGCGCACAGGATGGTTGACGTAGCCCACGAAGCAAATTCCTGTGACACTGCTGCCATCTACCTCGCCGAAGGCCATCGTCGCGATGGTCAGCACCAGTGGAAGCGACCACGCCACCAGGTGGAAGTACGCCGCCTTCTTGTCTATCCGCTCTTGAATTTTACCTGCCCACAGTTATTGTACCAATCATAATTCTCCCTTCTCACTGTCAAGTTCAAAAATATGTCAAAAATCTTGAAAAGAAGAATGAACAACATTAGATAAACGTGCTTGGCCCTCACCCCTTCATGATAAGCATTTGGCTTCTATGGGATATAGTTTGACTGAAACCGCTGTGCCAATTCTTAAAGAGTGCATGGTGATGGTGGGGCGGAAGGGAGTAGCAAGAGTTTCGGTGAGTTTCGGCATCCCTTCTCACTCATTCCACAAACCGTGATGACATGGTTCAATATTAAGCCGCTCTACTTGAAATATCACAGTCGATTGGCATCGCAACCAGTCACATCACTTCGCTTAGTTTAGTGGACACATAAGCGAAGCGAAACGTACTTAACTTTTACTTTACTCCCTGGGCTTAACAATTATAAGATAACACTCACCTAAAGCGCGGAAGCTCATGTGCCACGCGTATGTGAATATAACAAACCAAACGCAAGCAGCCATCATGAAGTAATACACCTGAAATGTCATATCTTATATAGTTCAGAAACCAAATTCTTTAAAACACTTCATTCTCTCTCTATTAGTCACAGAAAAGCTAAGGTTCTTAGCTAGAGCTAAGCTAAGAGAATGATGTTAATTATTCTTTATTATATGTTAATAAAATATAATTATTAATTTTTTTTTTACATTCTAACACCCGACATTAATAAAAAAAAAGACCATCAAATAATAATTCTACCTTATTTTAAAAAATAGAAGAATAAAAATAATAATTCAGAAAACCTATGCAATAAGACTTTTAAGGTTTTATGACAAACTTTTTCTGTTTTTTTTTTTTTTTATTTTTATAAACGCTATATTACAGTTTAGTTACACAAGGAACATACCAACACAAAAACGACCACACAAGAAAGATTCTCTTCGGCTGAAGGTTCGCCTTGACGTCTGGTGCCATCTTTAGAGCAAACAATATCATCTCTGGAGCCCACACCGAATTGCACCAGCCAACTGTAATTCACATTCATTCTATATTGAGTTACGTCATTTTACATTATAACGACATTTTAATCTACAAATGCCAGGATTCACATTAGATTTTAATTATATAGTGAGATACTTATGTATATTTTATATTTTAAGTGATGTTATAAGCACAGATGGATAAATATTTTTACTTGTATTACAGCTTTTTCATAGTTTCATTATGACGATTACAACTTTTTCATAGTTGAATCTCAGAATCTTGAATCATTATATCTCAGAAACGGCGGCTCTTAGAAAAGAAGTATTTAGATATATCGTTTATAGATTAGTAATTTTATGATAAAACTTACCGTTTAGCTGAAAATCGCGAAAAACCCATTTTTTGACCTTTGACCTAGAGTAATTTTTTTTTACCGGAACGATGAGTTTTGATATGTTATTTTTAATTATGTTTTGAACAACTTTACTCACTTTCAGCTTGTTGTAAATTTATGTATCTTTGAATGTTTAATTTGTCCGGACTATTAGTATTGAGTATTGATTATAATAACATACCCCATGGAGGCGACTGCAAAGCACACATTGATATAGAAAATGACCAGCGCTGGGTATTTGTTGGCGCTGCGCCAGTCCACGAGGAAGGTGGCGACTGTTAACAGGTTTAGGGCAAGACACACGCCCGCTCCCCACGCCACCAGCCGGTGGATCTGATGGTGCTCGTCTTCGGTGTAGAGGGGATCTCGACACGGGAGCCCACACCCGGATATACCTACAATTGCATACAATTGCATTTTTCTCAGGCATCAATTAATTAAGACTCTGTTCCAGGCTTCTCGGGGTCTACTGCGTTTCGCAGTCATTTGGGAAGCCCGCTTGGCGACCACCCCCTTACAGAATACCACCATGAAGTAACAGTATGTGTTCTAATAATGGGACGAGCCCATTGGATGAGTGGCAAGGGTGCTTGCCTAACGTCTCAGGGGCCTCGGGTTCGATTCCCGGCGGGGTCAACTTTGGAAATTTTAATATAATTTTCAAAAATTGACTCCGGTCTGTATTTGAAAAGTAGTGGTAGGGCATACTGCGTTTCGCAGTCATTTGGGCAGCCCGTCTGGCGGCAGTAACCACCACCTTAAAGAATACCACCGTGAAATAACAGCATTATGTGCTGTTGTGTTTCGGTGAGTGAGTAAGGGATGCCAGAGCCCATTACCCCACCCCTCCCTTATCCTTAATCCTTCTATCTTATATTTTACACACAATGATTTTTTTTGGAAAATTGACTAATCATATCTCACTTAGTTCAGTAGTAGTAACTGAACGCCGTTATAAATGTTTTGAAAATAATATAATTTACATGAAATGTGCTGGTCAAAATTAAGTTAAATTAAATTAAGAAAACTGCTTAAGCTGTGTTTTAAGTTGTTGGCTATTTTCAAGATGACAACAGTTGTTTTTGTGTGGATTCTAGAATCTCAGAAATAGAAAAAAGAAACTCACCATCATAAAAATGTAGAGGTTTATCAGTGCGTATAAGAGGTGGCAAACATTTCCCGCTTGTATTAAACTTCATCTCCCTTCCAGAGTTGTCGCACCTCGGGGGGAACAGAGTTCTGTTGCACTTCAGAAAAGACGGGAAGTACGACGTGTTGTAGAGTATCGCACACGGTTCCATTGTAACTTTACACATTTCATACGACGGCAGATACACCATGTCGTTGCCGAGAATCTTTTCGCATTTTGGCATGAACGTCGCGCAGAGGAACGGCTGTACAACAGCCCAGCACTTTGGCACATTTATCAGTTCTCTATACAGTTCCAATTGAGTTTGTATTTGATTTTGATTGTCGTAAAATGTTAAATGAACGCTCGTGCTATCGTAGGGCAGTTTGACACCTAGACAGGTGGTTCTGTTGAGAGGCTCGCAGCGTGCCCTCCGCACGCAACTGTCCAATTTTATTTCCCGTTCTGGAAACCACTGCGTTCCCTTTTCCATTTTGATCAATCTAAAGTTGGGTGTACCGTTGATCGCTTCAAGGCGTTCGGTAGCATTGTCGCTCATATCTGTTATAGAGTTTTTGTCGGCAGCATTGTCGTGGCTCGCTAAACATATTGAGGCAGTCAGAAATCCGCACACCAGACACGCAAGATACATCTGTAACAAGAGAGAAAGAAATTGGCCTTCCGTGTGAAAGAAACATGGGAATATAATACGTCATAAATATATATTATATATATATAGTAAATAAATGAAAACTACACTTTATTTTTCAACGGTTCTTTATTGATTGTATAGGTTACGTGGGTGAGCAAATGAAACCTCTGAAATTTTTATCATTTTATTTTATCCACAGAATGTAAATAAATAATTCTTATTTATAATTATTTAACTAAAAATTTTAAAAATATTAAACCAAGGTGGTAAAGAGGTAGGATACTTATTTCGCCAACACAATCTTTATTATTATAATCTTTATTTTATATAAAAAACAGCAAAAAAAAAATTTTTTATTGAACAGAGATTTTAAAACATAGCAATGATAGTAAGGGACGGGCGCTTCTCGCCCCCCCGACGCCCGGTGACGGTTCTAAAGTCCCCTCAGGGCTGAACCATACCCATCCCGAGTTGGAGTTTTAGTGCGGTAAGAATCCCACATAACCTTATGGCATTTGTCTATGCATGCGTCATTTGTCATAAGGTACTTTTTGAAAGTTTCTTCGCTCGTTAAAAAAAAAAAAAAAAAATAGCAATGATTGATATTTATTTGTTTTAGCTACAATTGCCGACTATTTCTTTATTTTTTACAATCAAAGACATGTGAAATCTGCATAAATCTGCAGAGGACCAGAAGAAGAGAGACAAGCCATGAAGAAGTCTGTTCTCAGCTGTTGGGAACTGTATACAATTATGAAGAAATTACAATCTATGTATTATCATAAAATGAGCCCCAAGAGTGTAGTTATATATAAAAACTATTTATTTTAAAAACCAATATAATTTAAATTATGGTATACAAGTGAGCCAGTATTGCGAGGTCTTGTATGGCGAAAAAATGGATAGGATAGAGGTACTCCTTGGTCATTTATTATTTATAAGTATATTATTTCATTTTTATTCAAATTCACCCCTAAAAATATATTTACAAATTTAGCAGAGGATTGTAGGATTTTTTATAAAATCTTTATTTATTTTTAACAAAACAAATTCAAGAAATACCAAGTTCTTACTATATAATGCTGGCAGACTTTTGATTGCTGTGAAGGTCGACCCAACTGATGTTTGATGCTGTCTTAGCCCATTTTGGTGGAGTGATGCCGTACATTGTTGAGAATGCGCCAAACTTCTTCATAGTTGTAGTAATAGTTATTACCTGACATAACAGCAAAAAATAGCAATCAATAAGAGTGCATTTCCATATATAGCAAGAATATAGAATTCAACTCACCAATTAACAGCTTCAAGGTAAACCTGCAAAGATCTTAAAACATTTTTTTGACTTAATATGTTTATTTTGTTTTCAGTTGACAAATAAAGTAGTAAGATTATATACAACCATACACAACTTCAACACTTTTTCTTTTACACTTGAAAACAAAAAAATATATATTTAAATGTTACTTTTAAGGATAAAATATAAAGTTAATTTGATTGTCTTATACTAATTTTGAATTGATTTTCCACCTCTTCTAAAGTTCCAATTGGCAGAACCCCCACGGCGGTTCCAGTTCCCCCGTGGCCCACTATTACCTCTCCAATTACTGCGGTTACCGTGTCCATTCATTCCACGTCCCCTACCTCGATCCTGATTTCTACCTCTGTCGTTTCTCCCTCTATGTCCACTCCATCTTTGATTCCTTGAAAAACCATTACCTTCGCCACAATCACCTTCCTCCTCATTATTGTAACCATCTTCTTCATAGTTATTGTGGTCATAGCTATCACCTTCATTGTATTCCTCATTATTATAAGGTTGGTTATTATCAAAGTTACTATCATAATGAGGTTTGTTGTACCCATTGTCAGGAAAAGGTGGATGTGGTGGAGGCATATTTACCATTGGTGGTGCATTAGGCATATTACCCATAGATTGCATGTGAGGTGGCAAATGCATAGGGGGACCCATGCCCATTGGAGGACCCATAGGTGGTCGTATTGGAGGACCCATGTTACCAACAGGATAGTTATCTTCATAATTATCTCCATAGTTATCTTCATAATTATCAACATAGCTATCTTCATTATCTTGCTCTTCAGTAGGTTCTGTGTCAGCTTCCGGTTCCGGGTATTGAAATAGTTGGTAACTATCCTCATCTGCATCTTCTTCTAAATGAGGCATCACATCGTGAAGTTCCTCAACTTCACCTGATGCAATAAATTTTTTTATAGCTGCAGGTCCTTCAACAATTGCTTTTTCAAGGTTAGATCCAGATTCCACAGGTATAAGTTTGCCATAAATGAATATAGCAGATGGGGTTATCTGTTGTAAGGGTACTGCACCAGGTACAGAGTCCACAAGAGCTTGTGTTAATGCCTCAGCAGTGTCATCCCCGATACCTGAGGTACCATGGTTCCATTGTGCTTGAAAATTTCTAGGAATAGGTTTACTATATGGAACTTTCTTTATTTTCTTTTCAAATTCCATTGGAACAAATGTCATGTCCAAGTCTAGACCAGGAATAACCTTATCTGTATCTGAGGAAAATATTTCTACCTTATCTTCAGGACCCATACCGGGTATAGCTGCTGGTTCCTCCATATCATGGTCATCTTGTACACCAGGTGGTAAAGTATTCAAGTTGTATTTATCCCTCATTTGATCACCTGGTCTATTACGAGTCCAAAACTTTGAAGTATGATCATTTGATCCTGAACATAAAATATGCCCGAGAGGATGCCATGCCATTGTCCAAACTATTGATTCATGAGCACCTTCAATACATCCAACCTCCTTATCGGTGCCAACATTCCAAAACAAAATTGCCCCATCGGAGCCACCCGAACAAAACAATCCCTCATGATGAGGATGCCATGCAACACTTGATGCTTCTTTTTTGTGTCCTCTGAACACCTGCAGTTCGGTACCAAGCTTTCGAATATCAAATAGTTTAAGTAAATGGTCGCGAGAAGCAGTAATAAGCCAATTTCCATTTTCATTCCATTTCAGATCCATTACAGTTGATTTATGAGCATGAAGGGTGGACAAAGCAGTTCCCGATTTGGGATCCCATAATTTAATTGGTTGTTGATTGTCTTTACTTCCCGAGACAATGAGAGCTTTTGTAGGATGCCACTGGACACATTTCACATCAGCTCCATGGCCCCTTAATATTCTCTCCTCCTGACACCGATAAAAGTCGAAAATTCTCAGAGTACCATCATCTGAGCAAGTTACAATTTTAGCATCACTGGGACTAAAGCTAATGCCTCTTACTGCCTCCTTGTGAGCTTGATACATTTTTACATTATTCATATTACTTTGCCAATACTTTACAAAACCAGAATGATCACCCGTAACCATCCAACCTTCTCCATGAGACCATACCATCGACCTCACAGGTGAATCGTGAGCTTGAAGAATAGTTTCAAAATTAAAAGTTAGCCCGTTCCACAATGTAAATTCACCGGATGATGCTCCTGTGATTAACCTCCGACCTTCTGGCGTCCACGCAACAGCGAAAATAGGACATCTCATTTTATTAGTAGCCGTTTTAACAAAACGTGTCGTGACAGCGTTTATTGGATTATCAGGATACGAGGGGGGAGGTAGCAATTCAGGAGTGTACATGGCGTCAGGTTGAAGAGCATGCCTGTCTCGCCAATCCCGTTGCCAAACGCGACATTCTAAAGCTTTTATAATTGCGGCATTATAATCAACGGTTTTACGCATAACTGATTTACGCAAACGTTTACCATCAAAGTCGTCTTGTGTCATAGTCAGCGGACCCTGTGCTGGAAAGCGCATCTGGTAGTTGTGTTGCCTAAAGTTATGTCGAATGTTGTTTCGAAAGGGTGGACCACCACCCATGCCGGGTGGAGGCATCGACATATTCGGTGGAGGATGTCCAAACTCCATTGTTAATAACTTCGATACCTAATTAGAGAAATGTTGGTATTACAAAAACGACTAAAAAAGTGAAACAATAACAAATATGCCTATACAATAATAATTAGTAAGTTTCTCACCTTGTGTATCTTTAAAACGCGCTATAACATTATACACAATCACTTCTAAATAAATAAACACATTATTTTTATAAATACACTTATAAATATCACTTGTAATTACATTCAAATTGAAATAAACTAAGTAAATGCTAACCTAATTTTATGAGCGAGAATGTTAGCCAACGCCATAGAACGAAAGCGAAGATAGACAAAAGTCGGCCATATTGTTACTTTAGTGCTGTGCCAAATGTGTGCCAACGAACAACGATACATGCGAAACATAGAATAATAACATGCGATGCGTGCCACAGAACACTATATGTATATTTACAAGGAGATGCGTCCATAGAGCAAATTAGAAAATTTTTATTTAGACAATTTACAATTTTCCATACGAATATTTTACGCTCTCGCTAGCGAATGCGGGCTTTATAAACTCATACTAGAGCCACCGACAACTTCTGTTTACCCTGTGTGTGTGTGTCACAGCTACTGACCATGGAGAATAGAGGTAAGGAGGGCCAACTCTATACATGAGAAAGAGCGTCGAATACGCTCAATGAATCTGAGCATCGATTTTAGTTAATGATATCCCCCAAATATAGCTCACTAGACAAATACGGCAGTGTTTCTATTTTTTTGATATCTTTAAAAATGACCTAGTCATAAGCGTTCAAAGTACGCCCGCCACCTAAATTTTTTATATACTACTCGCGAACGTTGATGATGTCACAAGGGCCGATGCTAGACGCAAGTTCATAGTAAAAAGATAGATTTGTATATTTGTAATAAATTAACTTAAAAACTACTGGACCGATTTTAAAAATTCTTTCACCTATAGAAAGCTACGTTATCAGCGAGTAGGCCGTATTTTATAAAGTTACGCGGGCGAAGTCGCGTGCAACAGCTGATAATATTAAAGAGAGAGTAGATTTCTATTTTTGTTTGTAATGATTAAACTTAAAAACTATTAGACCGATTTTAAAAAGTCTTTCACCTATAGAAAGATATACGATATCAGCGAGTAACACAAAGAATCAGCAAGTTGATTATAAATTATAAAAATATACTTAAAATGATTCTTGAGCGTGACAAACATACAAATCTATCTTTTTACTATGAACTTGCGTCGGCCCTTATGACGACATCCACTTAACGCGGGCGAACTTGAAAATTTAAATAGCAACCGAAGTTTCGGTGTCAATAATTTTGGAAATACTGCATCGATTTTGATGAAACAAAAACTATTTTCATGTACATAGCTCTTATATTATGTGTGTTTTATAGTCATTTTCAAGCCCATCGGTCAGACTTATTAGGTCAATACTCAAGTTCATGTACTGTGCAACCAACAAATCATATCAAACACCAATGCTACACTAGCACCATTCTGGTCAATTTATGAACCACTATTTAATGCTTTTAGCTAGCCCCTTTTTCAGTTTAACACCCATGTAATATAAGTTAGTCCTCCTTATCTCCATGCCACTGACATACAAGTGCGCGGAAAGACAATATTCCATACCAAATGACAGTTCTTTCTTTTGCAGAATTAAGGCACCCCGCAGGCTCGTACGAGCGACCCACCCAGGTACTAAATTTGACATTGCAAATGGCCGCCGTTGTTTTAGGGTTGTGAATGTCCCATGATTCCATATTATCGATAATGTGGCGATAACATTTTTCCGACAGTAAGTAATTTACGCCTTTTAAATAAAGCTTTACAGCAGTCATATATAATTCTATTAAATCAATCAAATGCTAATTTTCTAAGTTAAAAAGTTACAAATTAATAAAGTAGGTATATTTTTTATTATTATAATGTTTTTTTCAAAGAAATATTGAATGGAAATAATAAATAATTAAGTCATTAATCAAAATAAACATATTAAGTCTCCCATAAGCCATCATTAAGCCCAATAATGTACCTACCTACATAGTACAGTAAAATGTATTAAGTACCAACAAAGATTTAAATCGAAAGACAACAAAGATTTAAGCGCCATACTAAAAACACACCGAAAATTCTTAACAATGGGTTGGGCGCAGGCGCTCAACCCAACTACAGTTGCACGCCAGCTACAGTGACTGACGGTCGCTTGTTGAGAGCGTCGCTATCGTCACAGTCACGTTTGAAGTAAGGAATGTGTTGTCTGTGTTTAAAAGTGTGTTTAGACAAAGGTATATGTATTTTATACTTTTGTCTTTAGTATAATGTATGTTGTATTTTGTAACACACTTTCGCTAGTAATGCCGCATCTCTCGATTTAAATCTTTGAGTACCAATATATCTATTCGTACTCCATACACCAGTAATAAATCGCCAGAGTGAAAAGTAACCGATTTGTTTATTTTTATGAATATCTTTTACAAAGCAAAGAACTTTTTTTATCGTCTAATACGGTTTGAATCTTTTGAAAATTCGCATCCCTAATTGTCCATGGAGGGATGCCTAAAATTAGTTCCATGGACGCTCACGCTGCTATCAGAGCCAAAATCAAATAGATTCATTTTTACATCGGTTATATTCTGTTCAGCGAACTTGTATTATTCAGTGGTCAAAGCTGGGATATGCTACACTAGCTGGCGCCCGCGACTTCGTCCGCGTTGACAAAGAAAAAGTAGCCTATCCTGTACGTCTAAATATTTATCTACCAAGTTTTATGAAAATCAGTTAATTCGTTTAAGAGTTATGGAGGAACATACATACATACATACATACAATACCCACACTTACAGATTTATTATTAGTATTGATGATGATAGGCCAATTTTGCCTGTTTTATTAAGCTTTTTGTTGATTGATAGTCGCAAGACAAATCGTTCATGCCTCTATTTTCTACTAATTAAAAGCATTTTATTTGTTTTTACAACGAAACCCATGGTGGCTATAATTTTTTTTTAAATGTTTTATAAAAACATTAAAAAAAAAAATTAAACTAGCTAGTGCTCGCAACTTCCACAGGAACCTTACATCTATTTATTACCTACCTATTTATCGAGGATAAATAGTATAGGTAGTAATTTATAGTATCCTATTTTGTCATTTTTATTTGCAATGCTATGGCACTTTTTTACAATGGCACACTAGAGGTACCTACTTTATTATTTTTTTTATTTTTTAGCCACCGGCCTGGGGACAGACCAGTAGAGAAAACCTACCGACTAGGGCCAATTCATATTGGAGGAACATTGACGCTCTCACTGGCGCGTGGCTACTTACCGGCAGCCGAGCCGGCACTTTTTTCTGCTATATGAAATTGCTTTTTATTGACTGAAGATAAAGTACAAAATACAATATGCAAATAGGCGCGTCGCATCCCTGCTCGTTGCTGCTCCTCCAATATGAATTGACCCTAAACCTCTTGGCGTCCTCCGCGTCCGCTAAGGCGAAGTTGAGTGGTCGCACGAACGGTACCTCTGCCTAATTGGTTAGTGGTTTTATATTTGAATGAATCCAAATATTTTTATAAGTTTTTACAATTTTAAGAAGAAAACGAAATATTTTAATATTTCTCAAAACTGAATTTACTTCAGTACCTACCTAATGAAATTCAAATTATTATTAGCAGGTACCTACTTGTGCACTTATTATTACTTATGTAAAATACAAGCAATTTCAAGTACGTAGTAGTACCTAATTGTTACCCTATAGAATTCAGACCCTTAAGAGCGGGCATAAAGAGAAATAGCCAATCCTAGATTTGAATTTTATCTAAGTAAACAAAGTCTAATTTAATGAATTTTTTTAAATAGATAAATACATTATAAATAAAAGTGACGTCTGTAACAGAAAACATAATATAGTAAAATTTTCTCGATAGAAAAAAATCACCAAATGAGCTCTCATTTCCATCGATTTTAGTTTTATTTTCAAAATGACACACATTACAAAGCTAAAAGTGTATCATTAATTTCACTTCACATATTATCTAAGGCTGTATGTAACGATTTTTCATTTGACATTGTAGTTTACGAATAATTAATATTTAATACTTTTGGCACTTATAACATTTTATTGAGCGAGTTGCGCTATCTTCCGTCGCATATTGTGCGTAGTTCTACGTATTTTGTGTCACTGTCATGTCCAAGGGGCCACGCGGGTGAAATTACAAATTTTGTTTGCTTTATACCCATTCTTAATACCTGGGAATTCTTTTCTTATAGGTAATAAAATAAAATATTATAGGTAATGCTTTTTACAATAACAATTTTATGAGTAACCAAAAAAACCGTAGATGTGAAGGGCGTCGCAAGCATCGGGACGCTTTGTCACAGTCGTTGGTTCCGGCGGGCGTTGGTTCGCGCAAAAGTAGGTACCAACGCGTGTTACTGCTGATACCTGGTTTTTATCTATGATCTATTCTTTTTCTATTGATCAAAAACGTAAACAAATATAGCGTCGCCATGGTCACTGGACTGTTTTAAAGATGAGGTTTATCAAGAGACTGTTTTAAAGATGAGGTTTAAAGATCATCATCAAAGAGAGTTGACTCAGTGATTAACTCATTTAGAATTTGTTCGTATTGTTTGTTTACCTTTTTGATCAATGAAAAAAGAATAAATTATAAACAAATTGCAACAACTTCAGAGGCCGATAGTTGTTGGTAACTGTAATTAACAGTATCGTAGTGAAAATCGCAATCCAAATAAATTGCCAATCATTTTTGGCAAACCATGAAACAATTAATCTGAAATATAGATTGAACAAATTCAACATTATGTACCAAAAAACCGAACATTCACTTACGACTTAATATGACCATCAACTTACCATTTCTGTTCAATTTTTTTTTTTAGCTAGGCCCGGATTTAGCACTCGGCTCGCAGTATGCACAGACTGAAAAATTAAAACAGGCCTTATTAGACAGTATATAATAATTTGGCATACATATATTATAGCTTTTTATTTTCTACGTGATCAGAAGCGCTTTCATGGTGGACAAGTCAATTCATACATTATTATCTTATTAAGTAGTTAAAATTATTAGATTTCATTTAGTGTACAATTTAAAAAAAAGACGAAACAAAAACTCGTCAAAAATTAACACTAGCCACCTTTATTAAAAAATTTAAAATTCAAAGCATTAGCTTAAAAATGTAATATAAAAATTTATTATCTCGTACATTTTTGCATTATCTGAAGCGTCAGTGTACCGAACTAATAATTTATAAAATAATACGTCCACGATACCTACATTCAAAGATTTATTGAAATCTTTGCATACATTGACTAAATCAGAAAAAGTAGATATTTTAGATATAGTAGACAGTAAATATTTTTGTATTTATTTACCTCGTTATCAGAGTCATACTTCCACAACTTCCAAAAACTAATTTAGGATGCATTGTCAAAAACTGTAGGAAAACATACCTAAACATAAAAATTCGTCTAAGTAAGTAAATTTATGTAGCCCTATCCCTATCAGACAACATACCGACATACCAAACAGGTTTTACAAAATTTATAAAAAACAAAAAAATAGTGTCAGGTTCTTAGAAATAACTCAAAAATTTTTAGTAAGATAAAGTGCATAAGTCTAGGAAAAAATTTTAAAGCTGAGAAAATTTCAGATTTTTTAAAATATTTAGTACCTAATAAAAAGCAAAATATATTTAAAAAAAAATGTTATTAGTTCAATTTGTTTAAAAAAATTGTTTTCCTGCATTTTTTATTTTTCTATTTTTTGTTGTTAATATAAGTTGTAATTATTAAATTATAGAAATTAAAATGTATGAATTTGATAATCTCATTTAGTTTAGTTGTCAAAAGGTCTATACGAAAGTTTGTAATTGGTACTTAGGTAAATAAAATTTTGAGTTTTGAGAATTACTGTTTAGAGATCTATAACATTCGTACGTATAAAAGGATCTTGGTTTTATTTACGAATAATATTCAGTTGTATTATAAAGTTCAGTAGAATATTTCTTAATAATTCATTAAGTAGGTAATTACCTACTTAAGAAATAGTACCTAAAACCATTTGTTAGTGAACTCATTAATCTATGGTCAACAAGAAAACAAATTAATAAATTGATAGATGTCAAGTTAAATTTGTTTTGTTATTTCATAAAAAAAATCTAATAGGTATCTTATCGCTTAATTTTTTTTTAAATAGCTATGCACGAATTAATGTGTTTTATTATGATATGATTTTTTTTTAATTATTCTGTCAAAGTTCTTTTATATTATTTAGTCCGTCACACACCTGGCTATAATATATATTAATATAAATTATAGCAAGGCATATTACGATACCTATAATATTTTCTATATATTCAAATATTGATCACACACGCAACTATCCTGACTAATATTATAAATGTGAATGTGAGTTTGTTTGTTTGTTACGCTTTCACACAAAAACTAGTGAACCGTTCACCATGAAATTTTACATACACGTTGTCTGGGACACCAGGAAGGACATAGGGTACCCTTCATCGTTCAACGCGGACGAAGTCGCGGGCACCAGCTAGTAATATATGTTTCTATGGCGTCACCAACGTATACCGTAATATATATTTTAGTTTAGCACGGTATATTATAGCTATACGTTTGTGGCGGGCTTAGTTATGAGTTTCTTGTACGCTTTGGCCATAATAAATAGCATACCTATACCTATTTCATATTCCACTCATTTTTGGAATTTCTTTTACTATTTTAATTTAATTTATCTAATAATAACTTTGCGAGCATAACGCGCCAATCTGGAGATGATGTGGCGGGGCACCGATGTCGTGTCATATAACGTCCCCCCGACCTCGCCCATCTATATACGGCCGGACTAGGAAGTCGTTGGGTTTTAGCCGGTAGGAGTCCTGTATAGCCCCGCAGCGACCCCTATCACTGTCTCATGGGTATCTAAAAATATGACAATTATGTCAGATAAAGTACATAAAATATGTCAGACATCTTCTCAGGCGTTATATTTTTAATTTTTTTAAAGCGAACTTTGTCTCGGTCAGATAGTATTTACATACTATCTGTCGGTTAGGTATATTTTAGTCGGTTAGATATTTACATTCTGGCATATAAAGTGGTTTACGTATATGTTATAATTTGTTACATGTAAATAACTAAAATATTCATAAATATGTAGGGAAACATTTTTTAACCCACGGGCTTGATATTAATATAGATTAAGATAGATATAACTGTAGGTATCTTATAGCTTAATCAATACTAATAATAAATCTGTAAGTGTAGGTAACTTAAATGAAATAATTGATTTTCATGAAACTTGGTCGATAAACAATTAGACGTGTAGGACACAGGATAGGCTACTTTTTTCTTTTTCAACGCGGACGAAGTCGCGGGCACCAACTAGTATTATATATACTAATAATAGATCTGTAAGTATTGTATGTAGGTATGTATGTTCTTCCATAACTCTTAAACGAAATAACTGATTTTCATGAAACTTGGTAGATAAACAATTAGACGTGTAGGACACAGGATAGGCTACTTTTTCTTTTTCAACGCGGACGAAGTAGCGGGCGCCAGCTAGTGATAAATATTAAGATATAACTATATGTATCATAGCTTAATATTTTTTAAAATAGCTATGCCGTGTTTTATTTTGATATGATTTTTTTTTAGTTATTCTGTCAGTTCTTTTATATTATTAAGGAATAAGTTTCTTGTACGCCATAATAAATAACATTCCTATACCTATTGAATTACTCCACTCATTTTTGGAATTTCATTTTCTATTTAAAATATTATTATACGTTCTAACAATGACAATTTTAATGAAAGCAAAATAATATAAGAAAATTAGTCACGGGCATCGGGACGCTTTGACGGCGTCTTAATGACTGCTTTAAAAAAAAATCTTTACTTATCTTTGAGAATTTGTAAACAAATATTTTAAATACATGCGAAACAAATTAAATCTATCTATTCCCCGAATTGTTATTGTCAAACTCATCTAACAATGATTCTTAAACGACTTACACCTGGGAACAATAATTATGAATCTATGAATAAAGTAAGTTTGTCATTGTGTTGTACCTATTATTATATTCAGCGCCTCTTTCACAAACGTCAAGTAGGCCAAACTGTCATTTAAAGTCACCGGTAACCGGGGATAATTTAGCTCATATACTTACCTTTGTTTGTACGGTAAACGTCCCAAACATTAAATAGAAAATAATTAAAAAAAATCGGCTATCGAATGATGCAGTAAACCGAGTGCATAATTAAATATAACAAAAATGATTTCTGAAAGTAACTAATAGGTAAACACTATACATGTAGTTTGTGAAAGAGGCCCTAAGAGTTATGGAGGAACATTATACATACATAGGTACAATATCTACACTTACAGATTTATTATTAGTATTGATTGATGATACATACCTCCTATTCCTTTAAGAATATTATTGGACGATCGCTTTTTGTGCTATTTATTTTCAAAACTGGAATGATCTTTTTTGTTTATTGATAATATCACTTACAAATGTTTAAACACAACAATAGACAAAATGTTTTAAATAATACATTATTATATAATGTGGTTTACACATAAATTAATGTTAGACTATAATGTTTCAATTTGATAATTAATTTGAGTAGGTAGTACCATATTATAGCCACTATCAGTGCACCGATAAATTATAGCATTTCGGCTTATATTAATTAGGTATAAATATGTTTTATTAATTTATTCAAAAAAATCACTTGTTATTTTAAGTATAGGAGGAATAAAAGGTCATTTAGTTTAATATTAAGTTTATTATTAAGTATCTTAGCATAAAAAAATAAAGAACAAAAATTATCAAAAAATATTCTAAACTATACCTACTAGAAAAATTCGTTAGAGAGAAGCGTATAAATATAATAACCGCATCTCAAATTAAGGCAAAATATGTTAAAAAGCCACTAAAGAAAATAACAATAGATAACATTATTTCACCAAATAGTTTGGCGAGCCCGTTGGATGAGTGGATAGGGCGTTTGCCTTATAACTCAGGGTTCCCGGGTTCGATTCCCGGCAGGGTCAGCTTTGGAAACGAACTTTTCAAAGTTGGCTCTGGTCTGGATTAGGAAAATAGTGGTACACATTTTGGGCTGAAGTAACCACCCCCTTACAGAAGACCACCCTGAATAACAGCATATGGTTGCTTGTTGTGTTCCGGTGACGGTCCCTTATTAGGGATGCCAGAGAGCCCATTTTCCACATATTTCCATCTCAATTTCCAATTTTCCATTATTCAGTGGCAGGATTTTGATTTTAAGATTTCTTGTTACATTTCCTATTCCTCATTTCTATACATTTTGCTTTCATCTGCGCATGCAATCGTTATCGTAGCCCTGAAATTTAAAGATAATTTTAAAATGATAATAATTGATTAATTTACCAAGGATTTTTGAAAATTTGCTTCGTTCCAAAATATTCTTGTATGAATTAAATCATGTTATTACTAAATTAATTATTGTTTAAATTTATTGGTCAAAACTCAATGGTTAAAAATGAGTTAATAAGGGATGCCATGCCGATGCCCATTTTCTCCATATTTCCCTATCAATTCCCCTTTTTTCATTATTCCACTATAGTCGGCAACGCACTTGCTGCCCTTGTATTATAGGGTTTGTGTAGATACAATACCTAATATAGACTTAATTCGCATTTTTTTTAGCATTACCTTAGCTTAGGATGCAATCTTGTCTATAAAAGTAAATTTTTGAGCTTATCAGATACAAACCAAATTAAACAGGAGGCTTTTTACGGTTTTACAAAATTTTTTTTTTAACATTTTTAGAATAATTATGTTTTAGAGTTTAAGTATATTTTAGGATTTCGGTTGCGTTCGATATATTATGTGGTTACGACGGTGTTCAAATTTTTTATATTGGACATTGTGGAGTTCATTCAAATATAATTATGTTTTGTAATTTACTTTCTTCAGCGCGTTCCATGTCTTCATGTCCATGAGACAATGTTGTTGCCGAAAGACTGAAATAAATAGAGAAAAATTTAAGGACTAACCGACAAAACTAATAGTTTTAAGTATCTAATAGGTTTTCATTTAGGTCTTGTTTTTTTTGTTATAAGTTCCTTTATACTAGTAAATAATTTGGGCCAATGCTTGTTAAGGTAAGTTAGAAAGAAACTGTAGGATAGAAATATCGTTTTGGTTTATGTTTTGACAAGGAAATTGAAGTTACAAATATTTTGGTTGAATAAAAATTCAGGGTTCTGTAATTTAATAGAATATAGAATTATTTAGATTATCCTTATCCTTACATATTATAAAACAAAGTGCTCCGCCGCGTCTCGTCTGTCTGTTCGCGATAAACTCAAAAACTACTGCACCGATTTTCAAGTTGTTTTCACGAATGGATAGAGTGGTTCTCGAGGAAGGTTTTAGTATATAATTTACAAAGTTACAAATTTACAAAATTTACAAGCGGGCGAAGTCGCGAATTTACACACAAATATCTAGTGTGTAAAAAAGTAGGTATAATAAGTTATTCTATTTACAGTATAAATAAATGAATAAAGTGTAAAAAAATAGTAGCTACATCCGGTTCCGTTGGAAAATCCAAGCAGTTTCAGGCTTGAATCGGTGGCGCGTTCCTCTAAATACAACTTAGGTACTAGCGGCACGAATTATCGCAGTACTTATTTTTGTTCTACTTCAGCCAACTTAGTATGGTACTTACAGTGATATGTTAAACAAGACAGGTTGTTGCGCCCTTACCATACTACTAGTGACAAAAAAAATGGTCCTCCAATTTGCACCTAGTTACTAAAAATAATTTGTTTTAATTGCCATCTTAATACGCATTTTTATTTCTTATTGGCGTATTATGTTATTGTAAAGTGTTCTCATTGGACATATCACTGGTAAGTAGGCATTTTCGTATCATTCTACGCACATAATGAACACCCGTCATTGGTGCCAATTTTCGATTTTGACACCGACGCGTCGGTGCCACGTACTAGGAGCGTTAGCCTTGTCCTTACGAAGTAATATAGAAGTCATTGCCAAGATCATAATTATTATAATCATATAAAATTGGGATGTCAATAGTTATCAACTATAAAAGGTTTTATAGCAGCAGTGATATTTTAAAAAATTACTTTCTACTTTTTTACTGCAGCGAAAAGAGCGTCTCGATGCTTGCAAAGCTTCATATTTTTTTTATATTTTCTCTCAACGAGAGCCTTAATAATATTTTATTATAGAAAAAGAATTTCCAAGGTACAATTATCAAAAACGAGCTCTCTACTTTTAAATTACTTTATTTTAATTAACAATACAAGCAGTTTCAGGCTTAAATCGGTGGCGCATTCCTCGAATAGGTACACATGTTGGCGACACGAATTATTGCTGTAGGTACTTATTTTTGTTCTAAGCCAACTTAGTATGGTACTTATGATTTATTCCAGCGATCTGCGAGGGCTTCTCCGATATGTTTGACGAAGGAAACCATTTGTTGCGAGAATACGCCATCTACGGATCTCACGAGAGGGGTGAAAGTAGCGTGTTTCGTTTTACAGGCGGCAGAGTAATTTCTTTGTTTCACGTCTTCGGCTCATTCTAGAACGGACATTATTATAGATTTTAGAAGGGACCTACTTCTTGTCTTACTTCATACCAACTTTTAAACTATCTCCCCTGGGTACAACGACAACCAAAAAGAAAGATGGACTAAAAAAATAATATTGATAACAGGTTTTTATAATAGAACAAGTAATTCCAAAAAGACGGGAATATTCAATAGGTATAGGCATGTTATTTTTATGGCCATTAAAACGTACAATAAACTATCAATATAAAGGAAAACTTTGACAGATTGGTTAAATAAAACACTTTAATTCATTTATTTCTTACCTATTTAAAAAAATCTGTATAAGTATCAGTCAGATATATCGCTGCTTAAAAACTAAAGGGCCATAAAACAAAAAATCCAAAAATGTTTTTATTGCAAAAATACAATCACAAGCCTTCATATTGTATGTTGCAAAAAGATTTATGGTTGTTTTATTCCATATTTAGTATATTTTGATCATTTTTTATATATTCAAAAGTAACTTATATGCTTATATCTCCTCTAATATTCAGTTTATTATAAAAGTAAAACATTTAATGCTACTTCAAAATACGCTTCTAACGATGTATAATATTTGTATGTATTTGATATTATATCTAAATAACAAATAAAAAAAACAAAAATAATATATTTTTTTCGATTGGCTCTCCTATAAAAAGTGTAATTTTGATTTGTGGCCCTTTAGTTTTTAGGCAGCGATATATCCAGTTACTATTTTAAAATATCATCAAAAATATCCAATATTAACTCGATTAACAATTCTTCATAAAAAAAAACGAATCTATATACCAATATGTATGTAAGCTGAGTTTGTTTGTTTGTTTGGTTGTACGCGCTAATCTCAGGAACTACTGGTTCGAATTGAATTAATAGTTCGAATTATAGGCTATAGAGAATGCGGACGAAGTCGCGGGGACCAACTAGTGTTATATAAATCGACTCGGTAACTCAATAAAATTATCATTCATCATTAAATTATTGTTCATAATCGACTCGGTAACTCAATAAAACTCTGTTATCATTCATCATTAAATTATTGTTCATAATTTATAAAGGGAAAATAGGTTTTCAGTTCTAGTCCAGTTTACTTTTAAAACAAATTTAACTTATTAACTTTTATCAATTAAAGCTATTAAGTTTAATTTGTTTTCTTGTCGACAATAGATTAATGAGTAAAAACTTCACTAAGAAATTGTTCTAATGGTTGTGAGTACTACTCTTAAGTAGGCAATTACTTAATGAACAAATATTCCAATAGGTGTATAAGACCGAACTTTATAATAGAACTGAATATTATATGTGAATAGAACGACTTTTATGGATCACTAAGCTCTCTAACATTAATTCTCAAAACTCAAAATTTTATTTAAAATACCATTAATTATTAAGTAAATCTTTTTAGATAGAACCTAAGTACCTATTCAATAACCCAGACAATACCCACAAATTCTTTTTTTAATTAAAAAATACATATCATAACAACTTTAACAATGCCAATTTTATTAGGGCGCCGAAGACAATAGGCTCTGTTTCAGAGAACTGTATAGGGTTGAATGGTAACGATACTTTCAGCTGAATTCGGGTTTTTTCGGGTACGACGACTGACTTCATACTTCATAATCGTAACATCAGTACACTTCGAACTCTCGTCGTGAACGCACGTACCTCTTTTGTGAAAGTGATAACGAAGACGAAGCATCGGTTCTCGATTTGTTTGCAAGTTACTAGTGATTCTAACAAGACTAAAGTGAGTATTAATATTCAATAAATTCTATATATATTTATATTATATTATACTAATAATGAATCTGTAAGTGTGGGTATTATATGTATGTATATTCCTCCATAACTAGTACAATATAAAATTAATAGTAAATGTAAAATTCTTAGTGGCTAATATAATACATGTTACAGGTATACCTTTTTTAATGTATAATTTTAAATTGATATCTATTGGCTGATTGATTACAATTGATATTACCTATTGTGTTTTTCGAACGTTGCTGAAGTGATATCATGTTTGTAATTCAGTGTATGACGATTTCCCTCTTTTGGAGAATTATTCTTTTAGTAATTTGGAAAATTGTTATAGCTTACATAGTATAATTTTCTGAAAAATTCATTTATTGGATGTAGGTAACAATAATAATTTTAGTTAGTGATAGGGCCTCTTTCACCATCTGTCAAGTAGGCTGACTGTCATTAAAAGTTACCGGTAAAAGGAGATAATGGAGCTGATATACCTTTTTTTTGTGCGGTAAAAGTCCCAAACATTAAAAAGAAAATTCGAAGAAAAAATTCGCCTATCGAAGGATTGCACTAAACCGAGTGCATAATTTAATAAAACATAAAATTATTTCTAAAAGTTACTAATCAACACTTTACATGTAGTTTGTGAAAGAGGCCCTTAGTTGAGTTATTTCTAAGAACTTGAAACTATTTTTTTTGTTTATAAATTTTGTAAAACCTTTCTTTTAATTTGGTATGTGTCTGAAAGGGAGCTACATAAATTTACTTACTTAGACAAATTTTCATGTTTATGTTTACAGTATTTGAAAATGCATCCTAAACTAATATTGATCCAAAAAGGCTTGTGGAAGTTGTGGAACTATGACTCTGATAATGAGGTAAATAAATACAAAATATATTTACAGTCATACTTACATTTTCTGATTTAGTCAATATGTACGTATCGTGGACGTATTATTTTATAAATTAATAATTTTGTATACTGAAACTTCAGATAATGCAAGAATGTGCGAGTAATTATAAGTTTTTACATATTTAAGCTAATGCTTTAAATTTGAATTTTTTTAATGAAGACTACTAATTATTTTTGATGAGTTTTTTTTCATTTATAAAATAGATTTTTTTAAATTGTAACTGTGAATACACTAAATGAATTCTAATCATTTTGACTAATAAGATAGTAATGTATATCTATTATGAACTGATTTATTTCACCATAAGCTCGTCTGATCACGTAGAAAATAAGAAGCTATAATATAATGTATGCCAAATTATTTTATGCTCTCTGATAATGGTTGTTTTAATTTTTCAGTTTATGCATACTATTACTGAAGAGCAGAGAGCCGAAAATAAAATCGGAACACTGAATAGTTTGACAAATGAAAAAAAACCAATCGATACCGTTACATCTTGGACCGACAGACGAGCAGAATCCCAAGTTTCTATTAATAATACTTCAAACTCTTCAAATCCACTTAAGCGAAAATACACCGCAGGAAATAAATCAATTCAGTCTAATAGCAATGCAGTTCGTGAAACCCAGCAAGAAGTTTCCAACGATAAACAGATTTCTTCGGATATGAACACTAAGCCTAGCACAAGTGGCATTGCTAAGACACGAATGATTTCAAAACAGAAATCGGAAAGCAAGAAGATGGAAATTTCAGAAACGAAACTAAATACTAAAGGTAAATATTTTACCAGTTATTTTTTTATGTAAAGCTTTTCAGACAGGTTGAGGGTCGGCTACTGTCGGCTATTGTCACAAGCAACGCCACATTAGCTGCAAATGCGCTCCCTACCTAAGCAGAATTAGGGCGGCGCTGCGACTGTTTGTACCGTGCCTTTTGCATTCTTGAACCTTATCGAAATGATCTTAGTACTCACACTCCTTTGTATGCCAGAGCATGCCGCGGCGTGCCGCAGCATCACTTGACCTGACGCGGAACGCTAAGGCCTTTTGGTATTGAAATAAAGGAGTGGGAGTCATAAGATCATGGCAATAAGCTTAAAAATAATATGTTTAGGAAAAATTATTTTGCTGTGCCGTGTCGTGCCGTATCATATCGTTAGTCCACGCCGACCCTTCAGTGTAAGGGATTAAGAAGGTATAGGGAAATGGGCTCAGGCATACCTAACTCACTCACTCACTGAGGCCACGTTCGCACGGGAGCTTTATAAAGTGTTCGGAACTAGGAGTTTAAAATGGAGCATAGACGGATCCGACGTAAAAAAGCGCTCGCGTTTTAACACACAACCTAGAAGTCATATGATCTATCATGCGAACGTGGGCTAACTGTTATTTCGTGGTTTTCTTGTCTAAACTGGTGCGTATAGATACTGATTTCAGACGTGCTGCTCTATTTACGCCGTATGCCCTAAAAAACCAAGACCAAAGCAAACTTTGAAAAGTTCTCTCACAAAAATTGCAATCGAACCCGGCATCCTTAAGTCAAAGGATCCTTTGACTATTTAGTTAGGAGAGTAAATTTATTATATATTTTTAATTCACAGCCGACTATAAGATAGAGCCGAACACATATAAAAGGAGCCAAAGAAATGCCAATAATAACAAAAGTTATGTCGAAGTTAATGACAATAATGGAGATTTCGCCGATAGTTCGGCTTCATGGGCACCAAGTGAATGCGATTCGGATTCTGATTCTCAGGTAACTACTTATGTAATACTTTTACTTACTACTAATATTATAAATGTAAAAATAAATCTGACTGTTAACTTTTCTAGCTTTGGATGGATAATATGCATAGTATATACTTGCATATTATTATGTACCTATATTAAAACACAAATTTATCTGTTATGCGATCGGTACACAAGTATATTTGTTAATTATTTTAAAATTATATTTTTTTACTAATTAATCAAATATAAACTATCCTGTTTTATATAGTTAGCTTAATAGCTTATGTAGTTAGTGAACCTTTAAATAACAAATAAACAGAACTAATGGATTGTCCGTTTAGTTATATTGAATTTACTTGATCAGTACATTTATTTTCAGGTCAAAATAAAAAAGATGAAAATCACTCCAAGGAAACAATATACAAACTGTAAAATGTATGAGTCATTTAAAACCGAAAAGTGTTACTTTAATACAGAATATAATTTTTATATAAAAAATAGCCAAGAAATAATGAATATTTTGAACACAATGAAGGGACAAAAAGAGAAGTCAGATTTAAACGGATTCAAAGAACCTATTGAAGTTTTGAAAAAATGTGGAAACAGTCCTACTGACAAGGACGATAAAGATGAAAATTCTCCTAGTGATGGCTCCTCTAAATCTGATGAACACAACGTTTTAAAAACTAATAAATATAGGAACATTAAAGACATTGAGAAAACATCAACTGAAAGGAAGGAGCTTAAACGAACGAAATGTGAAAATATAAATGGGTCACAAATGGTAACTTTCTTTTTTGTATTTTTTTTTTTATGTAAGGCAGTGTTTAAGAGTCAGCTAATAAAGCTTATTAATAATAATAATAATGATTCTAATATTAATGTATAAACACATACACACACACACACACACACACACACACACACACACACACACACACACACACACACACCACTGCACACGCGTCTCTTCCTTTGAAATTGTGTTTATTGTTTACTTATTTGGTTTCTTTTTTGTTTGTTTTATTGTTTTTTTAATTTTATTTGTTATTGTGTTCTTAGTTTTTCTTACGGTAAAATAATGAAGTCCGTTATTGGCAGTAGGTTTTAAGTATACATATGTATTTATTTTTATATTATTGTCGTATGAGTGCTGTGTGACTATGTTTCAATAAAATGAAAAAAAAAGGCATCACCACAGCAGCACACCTCTAAACTCAACAGCACACGTGCTGCTATTTCGCAGTGGTCTTCTGTACCCAAACGACTTGTTAGGTCCAGCAACTTTTTTTGTAATTTCAATTACATAATTTGCCGGGATTTGAACCTTGAGGTCCCCTGCGACCAGAAAAAATAATGAGCTCGAAAACGATTTCTTAGTAGGTAGTTAGGTAAGTACTATGACTGAATCTTTTGCTTAGATATGTTAAAGTAAGATGTTAATATAATATTGGATGTATATTTTAGGTGGCACTTGGAAATGGTACTACTTTAATCGATAAAGCAATATATGATAAAATAAATTGGACATGTTATTCGAAGGCTACTCGATGTCTTCTGAAGGCAGTTTTTCCACGAAGGTATGTTTCCGCTTTTTATTTAAGTATAGGTATCAAAAATTTAACCAACGAGTAATCTTGTTCGCATATAATTTTGTCAACGCAAAGTATAATAGGGTGGAAAATATCTTTAAAATATTTTGTTCTGTATAGCTGTTAATATCACGAATCAAAAATTTGAAAAACTTAGATTACTTATTTCCTTATCCAGAAATGGCATATCAAAGAAAAATTTTATTTTCTATTAATTTGTCTTGGAATTCCATGTTTTTACATTGATAGTTATTTATTATGTAACTCGAGGTGTGCCATTTCAATTTAAAATTATTAGGTTTTAATTCACAGTAAAAGATCCATTGCATATCCTTCCAAAATCACTACTACCCATATATTCATTATTTTACATTTATTAAACATCGAAACCAGAACAGATTATCTTCATATAACGGCATTAATAAACATCGTAATGGATAACTGCTTATATCGTTTTGCTAGCTTTAATTGTAAAAATGTAAAGCGCTCGACAGATGACATTAGAAAAATATGTCAAACTTGTGATTTGATAGCATTGCAAGAGACTTGGTTACTGCCTGAGGATATACCTTATCTGGGCACGATTGACTGCAACTTCGGTTATTCGGGAACATCAGCAGTAGATACGACAGCAGGTATAGTGCGTGGAAGACCGTATGGTGGTGTAGCCATTTTATGGAGAAACAGCGTTTTTCAAAAAGTGTCAGTATTGCAGTGTAGTAATGCGCGTATTTGTGCTATTAAAATAATAACTAGTGATCGGCCGATTATTGTAATGAGTATTTATATGCCTACAAACTTGATGGATAATTTACCGGCGTTTACGGACGTTTTAAGTATAGTAAGTGCTATTATAGAAGATTATGGAATTGAATCCGTTTTTATCTTAGGTGATTATAATGCTGACATTAATGAATTGTTTTACAGAGAAATGTTAGATTTTTGTAAAGAGCAACGATGGTCTTGTATTGATGTTGATATACTAGGCATAGACTCGGATACATATACTTTCTTTAGTGATGTTCATGGGTCATGTAGTTGGTTGGACCACTGTTTGGTGACACAATCAGCAAAGCAATTGGTAGTAAATGCATTGGTTGAATATGACACTCTCTGGTCAGATCATTTTCCTCTCATTATTGAGTGTAATTTTAATTTGTTAACAAATAAGCTTCCCTCTAAGGTAACTTTTCATAATAAGAATGTAATTTGGGGAGTTAGAAATGACGAGCAAATCGAGAGTTATACCAGAGAGTGTCATTCACGTTTAAGATTAATTGACTTTCCCGTCGAATGTAGAGAATGTGCAGATTTTCATTGTAATAATCATGATCATAGGCCTGTTCTTGACAAGATTTATTCTGATATTGTTACTGCCCTTCGCGATGCTTCTCTGGCTAGTCGGGAGGTTACGAGACCTTGTAGGAGTGGACCATGCGTAATAGGGTGGAACATGCACGTCAAAGATGCTCACCGAGAGGCTAGAACAAAGTTCTCGGAATGGGTTTTATGTGGCAGACCCAAGTTTGGGACAGTTTTTGAAGAAATGTGTAGAAGTAGAAAGGTATTTAAATCGCGTTTGAAATGGTGTCAAAACCATCAAGAACAAATCAGAATGGATTTCATTGCCACAAAGCATACTAAAGGCGACTTCCGGAGTTTTTGGAAATGTACTAGTAAGGTTAATACAAAGCCTGCACTCCCGGTGAGCATCGATGGTGTGAATAATCATAGGGATATTGCAAACATCTTTAAGGATCATTTTTCAGTACGATCTTCTTTGGGACCGGTGGAAAATATTCTTGATGATGAGCTGCCAATCGGAATGGCAGAGGTAAAATTTAGTGCCAAAGATGTGACAAAAACTATTAGAAAAATGACAGGTGGAAAATCTCCAGGTCATGATGGTCTAGCCGTAGAGCATCTTCGATACGCAGGCCCACATATGGCCGGAATATTAGCTATGTTTTATTCACTGTGTTTAGGTCATTCTTACCTGCCGTCTGATATGATGAAAACTATAGTAATACCGATAGTTAAGAATAAAACTGGTGATTTATCTGATAAAAACAACTATAGACCTATTTCTCTGGCTACGGTTGTGGCAAAAGTTTTAGATAGTATGCTTAATACACATTTGGAAAAATATGTGTCTTTACATGATAATCAATTTGGATTTAGACGACGATTATCAACTGAAAGTGCTATACTTTGTCTTAAGCATACTGTCCAATACTATATTTGTCGTAAAACACCTGTATATGCGTGTTTCCTCGACTTGTCAAAGGCATTTGATCTGGTTGCCTATGATATCATGTGGGAAAAGTTGGAAAATATTAATTTACCATCTGAAATTGTTCGTATTTTTAAATATTGGTATGGGCACCAGGTTAATAGCGTGGGATGGGCGGGAACAATGTCAGAACCATACAAATTAGAATGCGGTGTGAGACAGGGCGGTATCACCTCACCGACCTTATTCAATATATACGTAAACGCACTGATCGAGGAGCTCAGCAACCAGCGTCTTGGTTGTCACATTGATGGGGTATGTGTTAATAACCTTAGCTATGCAGACGACATGGTGTTGCTGAGCGCCTCTGTCTGTGGTTTACGTAAACTCCTGAACATCTGTGAGAGGTATGCGTGTAGGCATGGACTGAAATATAATGTCACGAAAAGTCAGTTCATGATATTTGAGACGGCAATTGTTAAAAGCCCTAATAGCGTGCCACCTGTGCGTCTAAATGGCATTTCCCTTGACAAGGTGGACCGTTTTAAGTATTTAGGGCACATAGTCACGGCTGACTTAAAAGACAATGCCGATATTGATAGGGAACGAAGGGCTCTGTCCATAAGGACTAATATGCTAGCTCGTAGATTTGCGCGATGTACAACAAATGTAAAGCTAACATTATTTAAGGCATATTGTACATCGCTGTATACGTGTGCTTTGTGGGCGAATTACACACAAAAAAGTTACAGCTCCCTTCGTGTCCAATTTAACAATGCATTTAGGGCGATGTTAGGGCTACCCCGCTTCTGTAGTGCTTCAGGGATGTTTGCAATAATGAGCACTGATTGTTTCTATGCTAATATGCGTAAAAACTGTGCATCACTTGTCAGGCGAGTGCGGGACAGCTCTAACAAAGTCATATCAATGATAGCTAATAGGCTAGACTGTATATATATTCGAAATTGTTGTGATAGACATGTTGGTTGTAGTTTTTAGGTATTTTCTTATTATTATTTTTTTCTATTATTATTTTCTTTTCCTTATTATTATTTTCTTTTCCTTTCTTTCATGTTGTATATCTTATTACTGTTAGTTATAGTTATATATATATATATATATATATATATATATATATATATATATATATATATATATATATATATATATATATATATATATATATATATATATATATATATATATATATATATATATATATATATATATATATATATATATATATATATATATATTATAATTAAATGTATAAATAAAAATGTAAAAATATGGGTCTAGTTGCCTGTAAATAAATGAATTTGAATTTGAATTTGAATTTGAATTATAAAATAATACATAGATACAATTTGCACGTCCTTCGCACTTTAAAAATCTCGCAAATTTAAATATAGGTATTTAATTTCACATTTTTAAAATTGGCTTCCACTATAAATTAAACGATAAATTACCTATTTAATGTGTTTAAATTTTATTTCAGTGTGTTGGCAACTCATTCCTTAACTGGCAAACCATCACCAGCGTTTAGGGATAAACAGGCTAAAATGTGCTTAGATCGTAAAAAGGTTTTGGACATACTAAATGAAGTACGAGACAACTTTCACGTTCAGGAAAATTGTATCAGGTGAGTTTTTATTATTACCTACCTTATTCCTACGCTTAGGTATTTGTGTGGGTTGACAGTCCTAAGATTTAACTATTTTCAATTGGTGTTACAAAGTGATATTAAAAACTTCTTTAAGCGCATTGGCCACTAAAAAGTGGGGAAAAAACAGTGAATTCGCGCCGTCATCCTCAATGACGTTTAATTATTTGAAATAAACTCCGACTGCCCGAATTAGTACCTATGTATTTAACTATTTATCTACTTGTTGGTTCATAATAAGCATAACTTCGTCAATAGTTAGTTAAGATGTTAACAGATGGCGATAAAGTTTTCGAAAGCCATAGAACGGCAATGTTCCATAGTTTTACTTCTGACTTTAGTTTTTACAACAACAGGCATTACATTGCTATGTTATGTTAAGCATATATATTATGTATATTTTTTATTTTACAACACGGACGATGCTCTAACTAGTTTTTTATAACTAAAACGAGTCATGTTGCACATTAAGTAAATATTTAAAAAAAAAATTGCCGAGGTGCGAATTAGGATTTTTTGGAATTTTTGTCAGTGTGTTTGTGCACGCTAATGAATAAAAAACGTAACACAGATAGTTTATTGCCTGGATTAATAATATGGGATAGTTCTATCCTGGAAAAATATTAGGTTCCTCTAGGATTTTCATAAAATGAACTACAGCAACGATCTTCTTCAATGAAAGAGTCGGTGTACCTTTTCATGAATTATAATTTCTATCTTTGTATTTTAAATACAATTATTATTAACTATATCTTTGAATTTCAGGAGTGTAATTACAAAAACATGCGCAGACGAGGGAAAGGTGCTTAGAAATAGGCAAATTAAGAAAAAAGAAAATGTTCCACCCACCAAGAAAAACTCGGTCAATAAGCCCAATACTGACACATAGTTTAACTGATCTGCAATTTTGAACTGATTTTGAAATTAGAATATTCATGAATATGACATAATTACCTTCATTAGCCTCTAATAAATCCAGGACCTGACTAGTCCTGTGGAAACTTTTTTTTTTCAGGAAAGTTTAGTAGTTAGTCGCAGATGACGGATTCAAATATTACCAAGTCTAGCCCAATTAAATAAAGCTTTAGGTCAAAATTTTGAGGCTAGTACCTACAGGAATTTTTGATATTTTCTTCTTTGAAGTATTTAAAAAACTTTTTCAAAATTTCGATTTTAAAGCCTTATCTAATTTGTCTATAAAATACTTACTAAGATTCCTACTACTCTTTCCTAAAAAAAATCTTAATACGCGACCTTCCCCACAGGACTACACATCAGGTCCAGGACTATAATATATTTTTAACTAGTAAAGTAATTTATTTCCTGTATTAAAAGGTGTGACAAGAATTGATTAAAGTGTGCTCCATAATTGGAAGAAGTAAATTGACAGGTTCTAATGTCAAATTTTAAAATAATGTTACCACGGTCTTCTTCGTAATGCATCACTAATAGCGGTTTTATTTGAATAATTAGGTATAATATTTTACGCTAAAATATTTTATTATGTTATTTAATTGTTTTAAAATTCGTAATGTTGTAATTTTAAGGTTTTAATTTCCTTTAAAGCAGGATTACCAATGATTAGATCTATTTAGAATGAATAAAAAAAGTAAAAAAAAAAAGGATAATGTAAACCTGTTATTTTGTGGTAATTTTATGCCACCTTTGCAAAAAATATAATTTTTACAATTAAATATATTAATATTAATTAATCTATTAATTATAAATTAATTATTTTATTTAGAGCATTAATTACTATAAAACCGAAAGTTTTTTCAATAAAGTCCGATTAGGTGAAATCACTATATTTGTATGGTTAAAAACTTGCAATCCAGGAAAAATCAAATTACTCCCTCTAATTATGTAACACACTTTAGTTTTGTGATATTCGTTTAGTTAATATAACTTAATTAAGTCGTCTACCAAAATATTTGAATAATATGTTATTATTGAATATTTTATTATTGTTTGAAACGAAACATAACTTTTTTCTCTTCTTTATTATCTTTCAAGAAACGAATACCTACGTGCTGTTCCTTGGAAAATTTATTTAAAGTCATATTAAGAAACATTGAAAGAAAAACTAAATAATATTTGATCACATCTTACCTAGTTATTTTTTGAAAATATCTGTGTATTAAAATAAGAAGCGACCTTTGTTAATAGTGTTTGATTGTATTGTATTATTAAAATATATGAAGGAAAGTTACTTATGTAATATACTTTATCAAATATACATAATACTATGTTATTATAATGTGTCATTCCTTCAAACCCCAAATCCCCATAATCAAAGACAAAAACGTTAAGATCAAAAACAAAAAAAATGTCGACATTTTTTGTCGAATCTCTTAAAGGCCGAATTTTTGAATTTGAAGAATTTTAATCATAATAGATCTATCAAAATAGATCAAAACTTTTAGGGATTCACCAAAGGAAAATTCATTTAGAACACAAAAGTTAAGGCAAACCTACTCTACTAGTTTTCCATTGAAATAAGTTTGTAAAAAAAAAACTGCACTGTGCTTGGTGGCGAGCCTTGGTAGAGGCCTACATTCAACAGTGGAGAGATGCAGGCTGATGATGGTGATGATGATGTCTTTTATCCATCATAATGATGATTTTTGACGAGCTAACCCGATGACTAAGTTTAATGTGATAGTTTTAAACTACTTAAATTATTATTCTTATTTTGGAAATTACTGTAGGGCGAGTTTTCTAATCTTCTATAATAAATATAAATAGTTTTCTAATTTATCAATAGATAAAATGTAGGAACGTCACGAGGACAAAGTCACGGCTATAAGACGTTAAATTTAAATACAACAAACAAGGAACTCATTTTAAGGAATGCAACTTTTGTAGATATTTCAATTTAAATTACTACCTATTTAATGTTCATATCATTAACCACATGCGTAGGGCCGCGCTGTGTAAATTACATATTTATTATTTTGATAGCTACAGTGCAGTGTGAGATAGGCCTGGTCGTGTGGAGCCGCCATAACTCTTGCGGTAAAGGGAATGTGGAGGGGATCAGCACCAATCAGCACTAGCGATCGGAGCCAATCAGCGAACGATAAGCAAGCCCGACCTCCTGCGTCCGACTACGCCCTCCTGATACCTACCTTATTTTTTATTTCTGCCCAATAATGGCCACCGCTAGAATTGTTTTAAAAATAAATCCATACTAATATTATACGAGTAAATGTTAAAGTAACTCTGCCTGTCTCTCTATGTGTTACCTTTTCACTAATCAACCGATAATCGATGCAAAGTTGTAGTGGTTGTACTTTATACTTTTTTTATTTCTGATAATCTATATAAAAAAAAGAATCCCTAAATGTGTTGCTAAGCGCAAAACTCGAGAATGGCTGGACCGATTTTAATTCTGTCTTCACTTATGGATAGAGAGATAATCAGGGATGGTTTTTAAGTAAAAAATGTAATATATTAGGTATTAAAAAAAACATATGAACAAATAGTCTGTAATGTCATTTATTAATATTAGGTATAAATGTAGATACAAGTTTGTAAAGAATCCGCAACCAAAAATACAAACAGAAATCGTAAAACGCATTTGAATATAGACACTGGTCAAATAATTATTTAAAATAAGCAAATTAAGAATTATAAAAATTAATTATACGAGTTATTTTACACTTTAAAATATGTATAGGTATAACTATTATTTATGTACAAAATTGTAAAGAAACCGCAACTAAAAATACTCACATAAATCATAAAACGCATTAAGTAAAATATAGACGTGGTCAAAAATAATTATTTATAATAAGCAAATTAAGAAATAGAATCATAAAACTTTCATTCACCATAATTTTTATTCTTACATTTTTAAATCTCTATAGGTATTATTATAATAATTATAACAGCACAATTTTGTAAAGAAAAATACACATTAAGTAGAAATCGTAAAATGCACTTAAATCTAGGTATATTTAAATCTATACACTCTATACAATCAAAAATATATTTGTTACATTCTAAGGCATTTTGGGTGGACTTGTTGATTTTAATGAGGGAGAGTAACCTCTCCCTCATTAAAATCAACAAGTTCTGTCCCTCCCTTTCCTCTCCCTCTTTCTGTACATCTTGCTCTCATCTGCGCATGCAATCGTGATCGCAGCCCTGAAATTTAAAGATAATTTTAAAATAATAATATCTAATTCATTAATTTGCCAAGGATTGCATATAATAGTAAACTTGAAAATTGTAAAATTTTTGAAAATTTGCTTCGTTCCAAAATGCACCTATTCTTGAATGAGTTAAATCTTGTGATTACTAAGGGGGATTTATAGTCAAGTCTTTTGTATGTTAAAGTGGTATTTTCAATTTCATAATAATAATATAAATAAATAATAATAAATAAATAAATAAATAAATAAATATGAACAATGCTGACTTCCAAAATTAATAAAGCCACTGAAGTGAAATGTGGAACGAACATTCCAAGTGGAAAGTTTAGAGGTGCGTGTTAACCCGCAAATGTAACAATGTGCATTAGGAATGCAATGTTCCTACATAGGTATAGGTATTATTTTATGAAGTTAGTAAGAAGCTCACCTTACAAAATTCTCTTTTATGTTAAATTTTTTTGTGACTTCCTCCACAATATCCATTATTTTTTTGGGATCTAAACCCATTTTCTGTTTTTTGTCTTTAAAAGCAGGCGATGGTTTGCCTGTTAGGCAATGTGTTGCCAAAATACTGAAATAAAAAGACAAAAATATGGGAATAAAAAAATGTACCGTACAGGTAGTATTACATTTATATTAATATATGTCTATAAATGTATAAAGCTATAATATATTAATTATGAATCAATATTATAAAATAGATATTAATATAGATCTATACATATAGACCTATATGTTTTGATAGATGGTCTACGCATTTGATTTGGTCTGAAAACATACCTACATAGTATATAAAATACACAAACATACCTACGAGGGAACACCGCCCTCAAGAGGCATCTCGTGGCCTTAGTGTACGAGGTCCAATTTATTTTTTCATAAATCTCTTTGGGTATTGAACTTTTCCCGCTTCCAATTGGTACCTGAAATATACATAGATTGTGAAAAAATTTAACAATATGTACCTAAACAGAACATTCACTCACGACTTAATTTCGACCCCAACTTACCATTTCTCTTTTTGAACTAGGCCCGGATTTAGCACTCGGCTCTTTAATCGTAGTATGCACACTAGACTGAAAAATTAAAACAAGCATTATCATACAAAATAATTTGGCATTATATATTATATATATACTAAACGCAACAATTAAAGGATATAAAAAATGGTTGTACAGAGCACATTAAAAAAGGAAATTGTAGCTTCAAGTCTCTAGTTTTTGAATCCGAGCTTCAAATATATTTTTTTAAATATTCAAATATTCTTAGCGGTTATGAGTAATCGTTAGAAAACCAAAGATAAAAAAAATTCAAAATTTATATATTTTGTATTTATTTACCTCGTTATCAGAATCCAACGACCACAAGCCATCCGCAATTTTTTGTAACATTATCAATTTGGGATGCATTGTTACTGTAAACATAAACATAAATATTTGTTTTTAAAAGTAAATTTATGAGCTAACATATCAGACACGAACACAAACCAATTAAACATAAGGTTTTACAAAATTTATGAACGGAAAAAAATATATTCAGATTCTTAGAAATAATGCTTATTTAAGTGTAAGGGCCTCTTTCACTATCTGTCAAGTAGGCTAAATGTCATTTAAAGTCATAAAGGGGACAATGGAGCTGATATACCTTTGTTTGTACGGTAAAAGTCCCAAACATTAAAAAGAAAATAGGTAATAAAAAAAATCGCAGCGTTTGCAGCGTGTCTACCATGTTCAATAATAGATTTTACTTATCTTTAAGAAATTTTATAGGAATGTCTAAAATTAATTAGCTTTTAAATTATTTGCAAAGAATGAACATCTTTCTTTTGAAATCTACAATAATTTGTAGCCTTTGTAATTGTAATTGTAATTGTCTGCTGTTTTTAAAGTTTTTGCAAATTTTCCTAGATGTAGTTACCTAGCAATAAAATGAGCATGGTTATAGGACTTAGCAGGAGCAAAAATAAAAACCGGTTTTCATCTTGTTAACTAGATGAAAAAACTAACAAGTTAAATATATGTGTAGGTACCTACTACATCTAATAAATGAATTTTCCAGAAAATTATACTATGTAAGCTAAAACAATTTTCCAAATTACTAAAAGAATAATTCTCCAATAGGAGGAATCGATATGCACGGATGAGCTCACGTGCTCATCATCATGTCGATGAATTACAAACATTTAGGTATCACTTCACCAACTTTCGAAAAACATAGTAGGTAATATCAATTGTAAGTAATCAATCAGTTAATAGATATCAATTTAAAATTATATAAAAGGTATGCCTGTAACTTAGGCCACTAATAATTTTACATTTACTATTAATTTTATATGGTATACTCACAGTCTTGTTAGAATCACTTGTCACTTGCAAACAAATCGAGAACCGATGCTTCGTCTTCGTTATCACTTTCACAAAAGAGGTAGGTACGTGCGTTCACGACCAGAGTTCGAAGTGGACTGAAGTTATTACGATTATGAAGTCAGTCGTCGTACCCAAAAAATCCTGAATTCAGGTGAAATTTCGTTACTATTCAACACTACAGTTCTCTGAAACAGAGCCTATTGTCTTCGGCGCACTAATAAAATTGGCATTGTTGAAGTTCATTTGATATTTTTAAATAAAAAAAGAATTTGTGAGTATTGTCCGGGTTATTGGATAGGTACTTAGGTTCTATCTAAAAAGATTTACTTAATTAATGGTATTTTAAACAAAATTTTGAGTTTTGAGAATTAATGTTAAAGAGCTTAGAGATCCATAAAAGTCGTTCTATTCACAAATAATATTCAGTTCTATTATAAAGTTCGGTCTTATATACCTAGTGGAATATTTGTTCATTAAGTAATTGCCTACTTAAGAGTAGTACTCACAACCATTAGAATAATTTGTTACGGAAGTTTTTACTCATTAAACTATGGTCGACAAGATAACAAATTAAACTTCATAACTTTAATTGATAAAAGTTAATAAGTTAAATTTGTTTTAAAAGTAAACTGGACTAGGACTGAAAACCTATTTTTCCTTAAATTATGAACGATAATTTAATTTTATGAATGATAAAATAGTTTTATTGAGTTACCGGGTCGATTTATATAACACTATCTGGTGCCCGTGACTTCGTCCGCGTTCTCTATAGCCTTCCTTGATAAATGTACCTACTATCTAACACAAAAATATTTTTTCAATTCAAAGTTCCGGGGATAAAAGCGTGTCGTACGCGTCGTATAAACAAACAAACTCAGCTTACATATTGGTATAGTTTCTTTTTTTTTCTTTGAAGAATTGTTAATCGAGTTATTATTGGATATTTTTGATGATATAGTAACTGGATAGGTATATCTGATACTTATACAGATCTTTAAATAACTAAGAAATACCTAAATGAAAATAGCAATAGCTTAGTAACCGTTGTGTCAAAGTTTTCCTTTATATTATTTGATAGTTTATTGTACGTTTTAACGGCCATAACAATAACATGCCTAAGATACCTATTGAATATTCCCCTCGTTTTTGGAATTTCTTGTTCTATTATAAAAAATATTATCATGGCTTTGTCTACGACCTGTTATTATTATTATTATTTTAGTCCATCTTTCTTTTTGGTTCTCGTTGTACCCAGAGGAGATAGTTTAAACGTTGGTATGAAATAAGACAAGAAGTAGGTCCCTTCTAAAATCTATAACAATGTCCGTTCTAGAATGAGCCGAAGACGAGAAACAAAGAAAATACTCTGCCGCCTGTAAAATGAAACACGCTACTTTCACCCCTGTCGTGAGATCCGTAGATAGCGTATTCTCGCAACAAATGGTTTCCTTCGTCAAACATATCGGAGAAGCCCTCGCAGATCGCTGGAATAAATCATTAAGTACTATACTAAGTTGGCTTAGAACAAAAATAAGTACCTACAGCAATAATTCGTGTCGCCAGCATGTGTACCTTTTCGAGGAACGCGCCACCGACTCAAGCCTGAAACTGCTTGTATTGTTAATTAAAATAAAGTAATTTAAAAGCAGAGAGCTCGTTTTTGATAATTGTATCTTGGAAATTCTTTTTCTATAATAAAATATTATTAAGGCTCTCGTTGAGAGAAAATACAAAAAAAATATGAAGAGCTTTGCAAGCATCGAGACGCTCTTTTCACTGCAGTAAAAAAGTAGAAAGTAATTTTTTAAAATATCACTGCTGCTATAAAACCTTTTATAGTTGATAACTATTGACATCCCAACTTTATACGTACCTTCTTTACAGCTTTGACCCTAACTGTTTTCATGTTTTCATCTAATGACCCTAATTAATGAGTAATCATGTAATTACGTAGTATTGAATTTATTTATTTTCGGATGGTTCTTTTAGCAATATACAGTATTTTTACCTGTTTGAATTAGGGCCTTTTCACCATCTTCAAATAAAGTGTTGATTAATTACTTTTAAAAATATTTTTATCTTTTATTAAATTATGCATGTATAGATAATAAGAGTAGGTAAATCATTGTTAAATGAGTTTGACAATACTTAATTAATAATTCGACTAATAGATAGATTTAATTTATTTCGAAGGTATTTAAAATTTTTGTTTACATATTCTCAAAGATAAGTAATTTTTTTTAATGCAGTCATTAAGACGCCGTCAAAGCGTCCCGATGCCCGTGACTAATTTTCTTATATTATTTTGCTTTCATTAAAATTGTTATTGTTAAACCCATAATAATATTTTAAATAGAAAAAGAAATTCCAAAAATGAGTGGAGTAGGTATTCAATAGGTAGTTATGTGCCCACCAGCACGCCGGACCACCACCGTGGGCGTGCATATGAGTGGAATATTCAATAGGTATGGGAATGTTATTTATTATGGCCATTAAAGCGTACAAGAAACTTATACCTAACTAGCTGTTGCACGCGACTTCATCCGCGTAACTTTATAAAATATAATACATTCGTGTCTGTGAAACCATGGAAATACACATACAAAATTTCAACCCAATCGGTCAAGCCGTTTAGTAGTTGACATACCGACAGCAGCGCCACCTACCGGGTCCAATTGTATTTTTAAATCTTCCAGGAAACCATCGGAATACCCGTATAAAATTTCAACCCAATCGGTTCAGCTGTTTAGAAGTTACTTATGTGAAAAAGATAAGTACGGAAGGATAATTCTTACTACCTGTTGTCCTATTACCCGTTTTCCCGCGGAGGAATGAAAAGTAGCCCTTTTTCCCGTGGTAAAAAGTAGCCTATGTTCATCTGGGATAATGTCTAGATATGGCCCAACCTAAAAGCAATAGCTCCGTGAAGGCGGCAACTTTTTATTGTAGTGTGTGTAAAACGTTGTCATTATTTATCACTTTTTCCACAGTTTTATTATATTTTTACAGTCTCACTACGCAAATTGTCATTTCATTATGCCTGAAATTTAATAAAACATTCGGCACGTACACATCACAGACAGGAAACTATCTGTTAGAAGCACTGCAATAAATATAACTTACTAGCGACCCGCTCCCGGCTTCGCTTAGGGTGCATTTTTCTTAATGTAAAAACCATCCCTGATTATCTCTCTATCTATGAGCGAAGACAGAATTAAAATCGGTCCAGCCATTCTCGAGTTTTGCGCTTAGCAACACATATAGAGATTCATTTTTATTTATATAGATTATCAGAAATAAAAAAGTATAAAGTACAACCACTACAACTTTGCAATTTAAAACTATATAAATTAAAATGAATTTCACGATTATCGGTTGATTAGTTAAGGCGTGAAAAGGTAACAGATAGAGAGTTACTTTAACATTTAGGGCCTCTTTCACAAACTACATGTAAAGCGTTGATTAGTTACTTTTAGAAATCATTTTCTGTTATATTGAATTATGCACTCGGTTTACTGCATCATTCGATAGCCGATTTTTTTTATTATTTTCTATTTAATGTTTGGGACGTTTACAGTACAAACAAAGGTATATCAGCTCCATTATCCCCCGTTACCGGTGACTTTAAATGACAGTTGGGCCTACTTGACGTTTGTGAAAGCCTCTTTCACTCGCCTAGTAAGCGCCTCGCTTACTCGTATAATATTAGTATGGATTTATTTTTAAAACAATTCTAGCGGTCGCCATTATTGCGCAGAAATAAAAAATAAGGTAGGTATCAGGAGGGCGTAGTCGGACGCAGGAGGTCGGGCTTGCTTATCGTTCGCTGATTGGCTCCGATCGCTAGTGCTGATTGGTGCTGATCCCCTCCACATTCCCTTTACCGCTAGAGTTACGGCGGCTCCACACGACCAGGCCTATCTCACTCTGCACTGTAGCTATCAAAATAATTATGCAAAATAGCATGTGGCTAATGATATGAACATTATTAGATAGGTATTTAAATTCAAATATCTACAAAATGATTTAATATTCATTGTAAGCATTTCTTAAAATAAATTCCTTTTTTGTTGCATTTAAATTTTACATCTTATATTACCTACTAGCCATGACTTCATCCTCGTGACATTCCTACATTTTACTTATCTATTGATAATTTGGAAAACTGTTTATATATCTATATAAATAAAAATAAATCACTAAATGTGTTGCTAAGCGCATAAACTCGAGAACGGCTTGATCGATTTGGCTGATTTCTTTTTTGTAGTGTTTGATGAAGTCTGAGGAAGGTTCTTATGGAGAGAAAAAAACGTAAAAAAAATAGGAGGAAAAATTAAAATTCTTTTCCCATACAAACCCTGTCCCCAGCTGGCAAACATTTGATGTCAATCAAAACAAAGCGTACGTGTCACCTGGCAACAGTTGTTGATAACTTTTTTACTGTCATTAGAAACTGTCAAATCGATTGGTCTCATGTTGTTGTGATGTACGGGTGTTACAAAAGCAAAGTTTATCTAAAAGGTAACACGCCATTTAAACTGCTAGGCGGTACGAAATTCGCTGGGTCAGCTAGTACCTATATTTAATATATAAGAAATATATAAGATTAGAAAACTCGCCCTACAGTAATTTTCTCAATGAGAATAATAATTTAAGTAATAGGTAATAATTTAAATAGTTAAAAACTGACGCATTTTTAGCTGTCATAGGATTGGCTCGCCCAAAATCATCATTATGGTCCTAAAAGACATCATCATCACCATCATCAGCCTGCATCTCTCCACTGTTGCATGTAGGCCTCTACCAAGGCTCGCTACCAAGCACGGTCTTCTGGTTTGCGCATCTAACCTGCGAACGGTCCTGCGAAGCCTTTAGGTCATCAGTCCATCTGGCCGCAGGGCGTCCCACGCTCGGGGCACCGAAGTCGTGTCATAACGTCCCCGCGACCCCGCAATCGAAGCAGAAAGTCGTTGGGTCTTAGCCCCGCATTCGTCCCGTACACTGCCGGGCATCCAAGACGATTTCCCAACGTTAAAAAAATGGCGTCCAACGCTGCGCTTTCCAATGCGTGGCCTCCATTCAAGAACTTTTCTAAGTACCTACCGCATCGATTGTCTGTTGCCCATTGCCACTTTAACTTGCTAATTCTCTTGACTTTGTCGACAACCTTATTTGACTTGACTAAAAGCTATACACACAACATTCATTCTGTAGAAGTTGGTATACCTTATATTATGTTGATTGCTGAGTATCCGCGTGAAAAAAATAATTTATTTTGTAAGTTGCAGTTTTTTTTTAATCACACTTGAATACAAACTTTTCAATAGAAAAATAGTAGTTTGTTGAATTCCTGACAGTTTTGATCTATTTTGAAAGATCTATTACGATTAAAATTCTTCAAATTCAGAAATTCGACCTTGAAGAGTTTCGACAAAAAATGTCTACACAAAATCTTAACGTTTTTTTCTTAGGTTATGGGGGTTGAAAGGAATTACACATTATAATAACTTAGTATTAGATATTTTTATTTATATAAAGTACATACATACATATTATAGTAAGTACATATTGTATATACATACGTAACTTTCCTTCAAATTTGATTTTCCTTCATATATTTTAACAATACAATACAAACAAACACTATTAACAAAGGTCTCTTATTATTTTGATGTTACAAATATTTTCAAAAAATAAGTGAATAAGTCCCTGGTAACATTATTTTGAAATTTGACATTAGGACCTTGCAATTTACTCCTTTCAATTATGGAGCACACTTTAATCAATTTTTGTCACACTTTTCAACACAGGAAATAGGAACAAAGGAACACAGGAACTTTACTAGTTAAAAATATATCATAGTCCTGGACCTGACTGTTAGTCTTGTCCTGGTCGCATATATGGAGTTTTTTTTAAGGAAAGAGTAGTAGGAATCTTAGTAAGCATTTTATACTTAGTCCAATTAAATAAGGTTTTAAATCGAAATTTTGAAAGTTTTTTTAAATAAAATTTAAAATTACTTTACTAACCTCAAAATTTCGATTTTAAAGTCTTATTTAATTGGGCTATTGAACTTGGTAAGATTTAAATCCATCACCTGGTAAGACTCCTACTAAACTTTTCTAAAAAAAAAAGTTCTCCATACACGAACGTCTCCACAGGACTACAGTCAGGTCCTGAATTTATTAGAGGCTAATGAAGGTCCTTGCAGAGGAGAACTAACAAAAAAAAAACATTAATTAACATCTACAAACAAATAAAATAAATTAAATCATTATGAGAAAACTAACTCGCTAAAACTAAGTTATTAGAAATAAGTTATTGTATAAAATATTGCAAGGAATAAAAGGCTTTTTATTTTTAATGTAGGTAATTATGTCATATTCATGAATATTCTAATTTCAAAATTAGTTCAAAATTGCAGATAAATTAAACTATATCTCAGTATTGGGCTTATTGACCGAGTTTTTCTTGGTGGGTGGAACATTTTCTTTTTTCTTAATCTGTCTAGTTCGGCGCATTTTACTCTCGTCTGCGCAAGTAGTAGTAATTACACCACTGTAATTCAAATATTAAGTTTAGTAATAAATAATTGTGTTTAAAATACAAAGATAGAAATTATAATTATTGAAAAGGTACACCAACTCTTTCATAACTCGACTACTTTAATCCCGGAGTCTGTGCTACCTGTGCCTGCGACGTCGTACGCGCTGTAGTTCGTTTTTTGAAAATCCTAGAGGAACCTAATATCTTTCCAGGATAAGTGTACCCTATATAATATTATTCCAGGCAATAAATTATCTGTGTGCCGAATTTCATCCAAATCCGCAATGCCGTCAAGATTAATCTTTTTATTGTAAACATCACTTATTTGTAATCTTATTCCTGTCTTTCTATTTCATTACAGTTTTAGTTATAAAAAACTAGCTAGTGTCCGCGACTTCATCCGCATTGAAAAATAAAAATATATAAGCAATATACGAGTATGTAGTGCTTGATCTCTTGTTGCTATAGCACTTTGGCCAAGCGATTTTTATTTTAATTTAGATGATCCCTTGAAAACATTTATTTTCTGAATGAAAGGTACCCTATGTTAAATACGTAGGTACTAATTCGGGCAGACGACGCTTATTTCAAATAATTAAACGTCATTGAGGATGACGGCGCGAATTCACTGTTCTTTCCCCCACTTTTTAGTGGCCAACGCACTTGAAGAAGTTTTTAATACTTATTATGCACTTTGTAACACAAATTAAAAATAGTCAAATCTTAGGACTGTCAACCCACACAAATACCTAAGCGTAGGAATAAGGTAGGTAATAATAAAAAACTCACCGGACACAATTTTCCTGGACGAGAAATTTGTCTCGCACTTCGTTTAGTATATCCAAAACTTTTTTACGATCTAAGCACATTTTAGCCTGTTTATCCCTAAACGCTGGTGATGGTTTGCCAGTCAAGGAGTGAGTTGCCAACACACTGAAATAACATTTAACCACATTAAGCAGGTAATTTATCGTTTTTAACATACCTAGTGGAAAAAAACCAATTTTTGAAACTGTGAAATTAAATATGTTTCAATTTTGGTAATAGTGTAATCTATAAGTATCTTTTTTTATAGTTCGATCAACTAAAACAAGACAATTCAACTAAAAAAAGTTAATTTTATATTAATACGCCAGGAATTTATCTAAATTTTTGATATTGATTTGTGATATTAACAGCTAAGTATACAAAACAAAAAAAAATTAGATCTTTTACTGCCAACTATCCAACTATCCACAAGTATAGTATACTTTGCGTTGACAAAATTATATGCAACTGCGACAAGATTCGTTTGTTAATTTTTTATAGACATTCCACGCACCACAGTTAGGTCTGATATTACTTAAATAAAATGTGGAAACATACCTTCGCGGAAAAACGGCCCTCAGAAGGCCTCGAGTAGCCTTTGCATAAGATGTCCAATTTATTTTATCATATATTGCTTTATCGATTAAAGTAGTGCCATTTCCAAGTGTTACCTGAAATATACATCCAATATCACCTACATCTTACTTTAACATACGAGATTAATTGTGTCGGTAAAAAACAAACGTATCCATTACCAACACAAACGTTTTCGCAAAAATCCTGGATTTCGATACACTAATGTGTGTCGTTTTAGCTAACGGTCGTTTTTTCTTAGTATCTTCGTGAAGATGGCAATATTTGATATTTACGGTTTGGATTATAATATATTTGCGTTTGAATAAAAACCAAAAGTACAAAAATCATTGTCAACGGATCTCCGTTTTTGAATTTTACCGACACAATTGGTGGTAACTACCAAGAAATCGTTTGACGAGCCCGATATTTTTTCTGTGAGCATTTTCGCTCAGTACCAAGAGACCTCTGGTTCGAGACCCGGCAAATTTTGTAAATGAACTTTACAATGATCTAGAATCTAGAGTCTAGACCTAGCAAGTCGTTTGGGTAGCTCGTATGGCGTTAGTAAGTGGGAGCAGTTACAGAAGACCACTGAGAAATAGCAGCATGTGTGCTGTTTTGTTTCGAGGTCTAAAGGGTGCCAGAGCTCATTATTTCTCTATAACTTCCTAGTCCCTTATACCTAAATGTGTAGCTAAGCGCAAAACTCGAGAACGGCTGGACCGATTTTAATTCTGTCTTCACTCATGGATAGAGGGATAATCAGGGAAGCCGGGAGCGGGTTGCTAGTACTAATATACAATACTATACTCGGTAGAGCATTTGCAGCACCTGTGCTGATGCTTGTGTTAAAGGCGATGGAGCCACCTACCATCAAAGAGTAGACCGCTATAGCCTGTCTGACGTATAAAAAATTAAAACAAACAAGTTACCATTTGTGACCCATCTCTATTTTCACATTTCGTTCGTTTAAACGCCTTCCTTTCAGTTGATGTTTTCTCAATGTCTTTAATGTTCCTATATTTATTAGTTATTAATACGTTGTGATCATCAGATTTGGAGGAGACATCACTAGTATCATCCTCATCTTTATCGTGCTTGATAGTAGGACTGTATCCACATT
Organism: Synanthedon formicaeformis; assembly: GCA_945859745.1. Taxonomy (NCBI): domain Eukaryota; kingdom Metazoa; phylum Arthropoda; class Insecta; order Lepidoptera; family Sesiidae; genus Synanthedon; species Synanthedon formicaeformis. Next base: position 3,455,275 of record OX243969.1, on the reverse strand, counting down.
TTTTCGAAACTTCAATAGGTTTTGTGAATACCTTTAAATTTGACTTCTTTTTGTGTCCTTTAATTGTGTTCAAAATATTTTTTATTTTTTGAAATTTGTTTATATGATTAGATTCTGTTTTCAAATAACACACTGCCGTTTTAAATGACTCATACGTTTTACAGTTTTTTACTTTATAGTCGTTCCTTCTATTTAATATTTCATTTTGTAGTGCAATAGGTAAATTTTTATTCTCTGTAGTTAATGTGTCATTTTGTAGTACAATAGGTAAGTTTTTATTCTCTGTATTTAATGTGTCATTTTGTAGTACAATAGGCAAATTTTTATTCGCTGTGCTTAAACTTATGTCCGGCGCTTTCATTTGTGGCACAACTGGCCTTGCCCTTGTATCTTTGTTTGAGTTTGTATATTGTTTCATTGGAGTCATTTTCATCTTTTTTATTTTGGCCTGAAAAAATGTACACTGATCAAGTAAATTCAATATAACTAAATAGAAAATAATTTAAAAAAATCGGCTATAGAATGATGCAGTAAACCGAGTGCATAATTCAATATAACAGAAAATGATTTCTAAAAGTAATTAATCAACACTTTACTTGAAGTTTGTGAAAGAGGCCCTTAAGCTTTTAAGCTAATTGTATAAACTGGATAGCTTATAATTTAAAAAATTATTAAAAAAATATAATTTTAAAATATAATAATTAACAAATATACTTGTGTAATAATCTTAAAACATATAAATTTGTGGTTTAATGTAGGTTCATATGCAAATATATATTATGCATATACTCATTCATCCAAGGCTTGAAAAGTTAACAGTCAGATTTATATTTACATTTATAATATTAGTAGTAAGTAAAAGTATTACATAAGTAGTTACCTGGGAATCAGAATCGCTATCACTTGGTGCCCATGAAGAAGAACTATTAGAGAAATCTCCATTATCATCATTGACTTCGACATAACTTTTGTTATTATTGGCATTCCTTTGTCTACTTTTATACGCGTTCGGCTCAGTCTTATGGTCAGCTGTAAAATAAATAATAATAATAATTTTACTTTCATAATTAGTTGACTCAAGGATTTTCCTTCTCCCTTTAATTCAAGAATGCCGAGTTCGAGTCTGATTTTTGTAAGTGAGGAAAAGCATATGGCGTTTCCCAGTCATAAAACCACCATAAAATAACAGTTAGTGTACTGTTGTGTTTCGGTGAGTGATTTAGAGATGCCTACCTAAGCCCTTTTATTTCCCTTTACCTTCTTAATCCCTTATACTGAACCGCCTGCCGCCGCGGACTGACGTTATGATACGGCACGGCATGGCACAGCAAAAGATTTTTTCCTGAACATATTATTTTTAAGCTTATTGCCATGATCTTAGGACTCACATTCCTTTATTTCCATACCAAGAGGCCGTAGCGTTCTGCGTTAGGCCACGTGATGATTAGGCACGTCGCGGCATGCCCTAGCACGCAATTGAGTGTGAGTGCAAACCTCACTGTGAACCTTATTGCAATGCTTTTAGCATTGGAATAAGGTTAAAAATTATATGTTTAGGAAAAATCCTTTTTTGTGTGTCATGCCATGCCACACCACAGCGAACTTGAATACAAGATATATTATTTCGATGTCATACCGCCATTTGAATTGAGTGTCGTTTCTGGAATTTCCAACTTCTTGCTTTTCGATTTCTGTTTTGAAATCACACGTGCCTTACCAATGCCATTTGTGCTAGGCTTGGTTTTTGTCTTATCTGAGGAAATCTGTTTTTCGTTGGAAACTCCTTGCTGGGTTTCAAGAACTGGATTGCCATTAGACTGAATTGGTTTATTTCCTGCGGTGTATTTTCGCTTCAATGAGTTTGAAGAGTTCGAAATATTATTAATAGAAACAAGGGATTCTGCTTGTCTGTCGGTCCAAGCTGAAACGGTATCAATTGGTTTGTTTTTATCACTAGTAATCGATTCTTCATTTTTGTCATCGCAAAGTGTACCAATGAGATTGTTTTTGTTATCTACATTTGATGTTGACATTGCCGTTTCATTATTACGGCTTGTATTTAAGCCGGTAACATTACTTCCATTATAGGTTGGATATGATACACTCGAATGGCTTTCTTCCTTTACAATTGCGATAGTATATGTCGAACCTTCTTTGTGTTTAATATTTACATTTTCTCTATTAATAGTTGAATCTGCCAGGGACTTATTAATATTCACATTAGATTTTCGTTTTTCATTGTTACGAATCGAATTGAGATTGTTTGCAAAATTTATATCTGTCTCAGAAATTGGATGAGAGTCAGTAGTTTTATCTTTCTGAACAATACTTGAACTCTGTTGCTTTTCATTTGAAGACGATTTATCTTCATTGACAACGTTTTCTTTATCCTTATTAGCTGAATTCGAGCTGTTAAGACCATATTTATGTACATGTTGATCGATTTTGTGATCATTAACATTCAAAAATTGGTCTTGCTTATTGTCGTTAGCAACTCTTTCGGCTTCAATATTTGAGTTCGTCTTTTTAGTACCTATTACCTTTTCATCTATAGATTTCATACCTTGCAACTTTGTTAAAGTTAACTTTTTCTTTGTGGTTAACTTAGGAGGCATTTTACCTGTAAATAAAAGTTAAACATATGTAAATATATTTTATTTTCTATATTAATCAGAGATATATTATTTCGATGTGAGACATTAACACAGTTATGTTTAGATTCATGTAGATGTAAATATGTAAAACGGTCATAATACTACTACATAAAAAAGGTGACAAGAAAAACTTAAATAATTATAGACCAATAAGCCTTATGTCCAACTTATATAAGGTCTTTGCAAAGATAGTGTTGAAGAGGTTAACACCAGTCATAGATGGGAACCAATCCCGTGAGCAAGCAGGTTTCCGCAGCGGATTTTCCACTATTGACCACATTCATGTGTTGGGCCAAATTTTAGAAAAGTATAGAGAATACGGAAAGAACTTATACATTTGCTTCATTGATTTCGCTAAGGCCTTTGATTCGGTGGAGCACGGCGCCATCTGGAAATCTCTAAAAGAACAGGGTGTTGAAGACTTGTATGTCAGTCTATTGCGAGATATATACTCAAAAGCTTCAGCGAGTATTCGGCTTGAGAAGGATGGACCAGAATTTCCTATCCAAAAAGGTGTCCGACAGGGGGACCCATTGTCACCAAAACTTTTTTTATCAGTCTTAGAAACTGTCTTCCGAAACTTAAAATGGGAAAATGAAGGACTAAAAATTAACGGAGAAAGTTTAAGTCATCTGAGATTTGCAGACGATGTTGTAGTTTTCGCGGAAAATCCAAGTTCATTAGAAAGAATGTTAAAAGAACTGGTCAAGGAGAGTGAAAAAGTTGGCCTTCTTATTAACCACACTAAGACGAAGGTAATGGCAAGCGATGAAGAGGCAAAAATCGTATTGAATGGTAATACAATAGAGTGCGTCAAGGAATATGTATACCTGGGGCAATCGGTAACTTTTGACAACTTGACAGAAAAAGAGGTACAAAGACGGATTTCTTTAGCTTGGGGCAAGTATTGGAGCCTAAAAGAAATTTTTAAAAACAAACACATTGACCAAAAAATTAAAAGCAAGCTATATGATGTTGCCATTCTCCCTAGCCTAACATACGGCTGCCAGACTTGGGCATTGAATTACACTGAAGAACAAAAGCTTGCAATCTGTCAACGCAAAATGGAGCGTAGTATGCTAAGCCTGAGATTGTCGGATAGGGTTAATAACGAAATAATTAGAAAACAAACAAATATACGAGACGTTCTGGGAACTATCAAATTGTTGAAATGGAGATGGGCAGGACATCTTTGTCGATTGGAGAACGAAAGATGGACCAAAATTGTAACGGAATGGGTACCTCGAGAGGAAAAAAGAAGAAGAGGAAGACCTAAAAGAAGGTGGGCAGATGTTTTTGTATCAAAATATGGACAGAAGTGGATGAGGAAGGCAAGAGACAGGAAATTATGGAGGAAATGGGGGGAGGCCTACGCCGATGAGGCGACTACATTAAAATGAAATCAATAATAATTTCATAATAAAAATGAGATGACAAAAACTTGTAAACTATAACGCTTTTATGTTTGTATAATTTAAAAAGAAATGACTGTTATCTTATGTTATTCAAATGTATTATAATGTAGAATAAATGGCTTATTATTATTATTATTATTATTAGATGTAAATATGGAATACTTTTCTTTATAATAACTAAGTAACATTATGAAGGCGAAAATGAGTTTGTTTCTTGTGCAATATTTTTTATGAAAATACACAAAAGGATAACTTCACCGATCATAGTGAAATTTTGCTACCTACACGTTGTCATGGATATAGAAAAGGAAATGGTAAAAAAAGTAGGTACTATTCCGAGGGATCACTTTAAAATTAAAATAACAAAACTTAGCGCCTCTTTCACAAACGTCAAGTAGGCTAAACCGTCACTTAAAGTCACCGGTAACCGGGAATAATTTAGCTTATATATCTACCTTTGTTTGTACGGTAAACGTCTCAAACATTAAATAGAAAATAATAATAAAAATTCGCCTATCAAATGATGCAGTTAAACCGAGTGCATTTTATTTATTTATTTATTTATTTATTCAAAATCCACAGCTCTCAAAAATTACTAACAAAACTAGCATAATTCAATAAAACAGAAAATGATTACTAAAAGTAACTAATCAACACTTTACTTGTAGTTGGTGAAAGAGGCGCAACCTGACAAAAAAAGAATAAGTAACGAGTTGGTTTATTTTGGGTTAATTCTGGGTTTTATGCCATTTGTTATTTATTATGATATGATACCAATGTAAATTCTAGAAAAAAACCTTCTCATACTTCCGCCAAAGAACAAATAAAAGCGATTTCTTCTGACACTTTCGTCACCAATACGCTTATATTACCTAATAAAATTAGAGTATGAATGAAATATATTACTATGAAATACTAGCAGTGCCCGAGACTTCATCCAGGTTAAAAAGTAAAAAAAAATATTACACTAGTTGGCGCCAGCGACTTCGTGCGCTTTGAAAAAAAAGTAGCCTATCCTGTGTCCCGTACGTCTAAATGTTTATCTAGCAAGTTTCATGAAAATCAGTTGATTCGACATACATACATACATACATACATAAATACATACATACATACATACATACATACATACATACATACATACATACATACATACATACATACATACATACATACATACATACATACATACATACATACATACATACATACATACATACATACATACATACATACATACATACATACATACATACAGAAAAAAAATCTAAAAATTGTCAATTTAGTTTCACTATCATGTATAGAGCCTATATACACGATATTTCTAAAAACAAAGTAAATTACTCAATGACCGACCCCTACAGATTTATTATTAGTATTGATTGATAAACAATAAAACGCCCACCAATATTGCTATTACACTTTTGCCAGGCTTATTTTTGAAATTTTTGATGATTTCATAATGATTGATTAGTTAAGGCGTGATAAGGTAAGAGACGCACAAACTGATTTCACGTTTATAATATTAGTAAGGATTATAAACATAGATATGTGTAGTTAAAAACTTTAGTAACAAAAAACTAATCCAACCAATTTTTTTTATACTTAATTGTTTTAAATTAAATTAAATATTATATCGTGCACTTTTCATAATTTCAATATAAGGCTAATTTCAATATAAATATCTGTAGGTACTGACTAAGTTCTTAAAAATACACATTAATACTAAATAAAAGGAAAATATTCAATTACTTGATATATAAATAAATCTATGTATAAATATTCAAGCCTTAAATTAAATTATTAACAAAATTAAATTAACATTTATGTTAAAGTTTCTTTAAGTATATAAATAACTAAATACTTCACCTAAAAAGCCATTATTGTTATAATTATTTAGTTACTTATTAATATATGTAGTACCTATAGTACTCAATTCAGTTTGCCAATAAAAATAAAAGAAAAATTATATTAAAAAAAATACAATATTGTGTACTCACATCAGAAATTATCCTAAACCGATGGTATATTATAATATTATGTTATTATGTTATTTGTATAGTCTATGCTAGTATAAAACCGTTGCACATTTTTTCACGAGTTTAACAACACAAGTTCCAAAAGGGGATGATTGAAGCCACATAAGATACCGATTTAAATGGGAAATAATACAAGAAACAAACAATAAACTTATTTAAAACAATTGATATAAAATTGACAAATATTTTAGAAAGTTATAACGAAGAACAGAAACGGACAGACGACAGAACTTCAATGACGATACATACAATGAAGATTTTGCAAGTTTGTGCCCCGCAAGCAAGACTCGAAAGCAGGTAGAATTTATATTACAAAGGACCCTCATTGCACCCTCGAACAATGTTTTCTTGCCAAGCAACAGTCGAAAACAAATCCATTTTAAAAATTCGAAAATGAGTTGTTTTTTGACAATTACTTCATTACTTAACTACTAGACTGATCATTTTGAAATTTTGGTAATACTTACCTAAGTTAAATATTTTAACAACTTAACTATTACCTAAGTAAACCTATCATTATGAAATTTTGATTACACACGTTAATAGTGGTATACTTACAAGAAATGACATGCGGTAAATTTGGTCTTAAAAAAAGTAATGTTCCCAAGTTCCCAAGGCATAAATAGAAATCCAACGCCTGGAAAAGTAGCTATATATTGTATCGCTTATAAATGTTGTCAGTTATATTTTTATTTTTAAAGCGGACGCAGTCGCAGACAGCAGGTAGTATAAAAGTAAATTCTTAAACAAGACTTATTTTAATGACTGTCGCACAAAGACCTGTCGAAATCAAAACTTAGTTCATTACAGTGATATGTTAAGTAAGTACTAGATTGAGCAATTCATGTTCCAACGCGGAAGGTGCGCGGGGGACGGCGCGGCACTAGTGTCAAGGTCAATACGTCAAGTCGTAGACAACTGAATATTAATATGGCCAACCCGATAAGCACGTCGGTTTTAACAAATTAAATATTAACCTATTAAACGTTTCAATATTAATAAAACTTACCTATGGAACGTCACACCAGCAGTTTTACCAATATTTTTTGTTGTATTTTTGCAATATCTCATGACACAAGACGCCATTTTTATTGGTTTTAAAATAATAACGCGCCTAATCTCTACGAGCGCGTATGACAGACTGTGAACGGGTAGGACGTCGGAACTCCAATCACTTGGAACACTCATCGCGTCTTGAGTGTTCCATCTAGTACGTAGTACTTAACATATCACTGGTTCATTATAGAATTTTGCGAATTAGCATAAAAATTTATAAAAAATATTTCAATAGTAGGTACCTTTTATATATTTTACTCAAACTTTGATCCTCTATCGAGTGGTGCAATAAAAATTTTGGATCTAAATGATAGATATTATGTAGGCATTAAACTGTATCCCTAGGTTTTATTTAACACTAGCTAACGCCACGACTTCGTCCGCGTTGAAAAAGAAAAAAGTAGCCTATCCTGTCACCCTTACGTCTAAATGTTTATCTACCAAGTTTGAATTTTTTCTCTTTTGTTCATTGGTATTTTTGTTTTATTGATTTGATTTTATATTATTGATTGATTATAATAATATCTAACTAAGTTGATCTAGGTATTTTTGATCTCATTGACATTTGTTGATTCATTCATTCATAATTTAATTAAATTTAATATAGTTTAATTAATCTCAAATAATGTTGTGCTTTCCTATAATTTAAATTCATAATTGTGATGTTCCTTACTGTGAGTGTTGTATATTGAGATTAGTTATGTCTTTAGTTGGTAAGCCTTTTCAAATAAATAAAATAAAAATAAAAATAGACTTCAAAATCATTAGTACCTACCCAAAAACACACATTCCCGTAGGGTACTCTAGTAAACATAAAAAAGATACTTGCATAGATAGTTATTGCCAATCATTCCGGAACCAAAAACTCGCTTCCTTGTGCGACCCTACTTAGATTTAAGTTTTTTCAATAGGGGACAATCAAACGTTCTTTACCTGCAAGCATTGAGGGTGCAATACAGTTTTGAGTTTCATTATTATTGTTGTACTTTGTACTAAAGTCTCAGAGGAGTTGCATATTGGCTTCGTCGAAAAGCGCGCGCGAGTGTGTGTGTGTGTGTGTGCAGTGATTTGAAAATTGGTAAATAAAATTATAAAAATGTGGATGCTAATTGAGTGGAAAACAGAAAAACCTATAACTACTTATGACGTTGTGAGATTATCTTCGGTGATAGGTGAAAAAATGGATGACATACAGGAAGGCAAAACAGTTTTTGTTGTTACCAAGAACGATTACAGCGCCATGAGGGCGCGCGTCTTGATGATATCTGATGGTAAGTCTTGATCGCTAACTTTATAATGTACCTATTTGATGAAACACTGTTTTCGGTTATAAACTTAACTGCTATAATAAAAATTTTACGATCTTTACTTATAAAGAATACAGCTAAATTGTTTACGAGTAGGTATAATACAACTAACTATTATTCGTTATAACAATTGCTACAAAATACAAAAAAAAATAAAAAAAATAACAAGTTCCCAGTATTTATAGGTGAATGACTATATGTATAGGCATACATAGACGAAAATATACAAACGGTAAATAATAATAATAGATCTAAGTTAAAGTTTTGTATGGAACATTTGTCAACATTATATTTAATAATCACTAATATTATGCGACATGTAAAAGAGGTAATTTTAATTAATAAATTATTTAAATTAACAACTAATCTAAGTATATCTTAAGCAAGTTATATATATATATATGTATTTAGAAATTATATAATGTATAATTAGTTAATTTACTATGGTATTCTGTGGTAGGATTAACTAAAAAATGTTTCGCTTATTCACTAGATGGCGCTTTATATTTCTTTTTAATTTACTAAAACATAAACAAAAATTTACTAAAATAAAAGATAAATATTGATAACTCAGTTACGAGTACCTACTGGTTTTGCATTGAAATTTGTACGCTAGAAATTTCTTTTCTTTTTAGCATTTTACTTCAAAAATTTGGCTAATCGTCACCCGGTATTCTGTCTGTGATGATAGGCCGGTCTCAATAGAGCTTGGCACTGCGGATCCCAAGGACTGGTTCCATTTGAATTCTTTACCTATTTATGATTGGAAGGAATGCAACAAAAGTTTAACGAATATTGCTTTTTTTATGTTTTTATATATTCAATTTTAATCCTCTTTATTATGCTAAACAAAACCCTCTACTAAAATGAAATTAAGATAAAACATTTGAAAAAAAATATAATTAAAAACGAAGATGAGTAAAAATATTTTAGTGATTCATCCTGACCTACTTACATTTTAAGGCCCGTTTATTATTAAACTTGTGACGGCGACTTCTTACGCCCTGTAGTTCGTTTTTTGAAAATTCCACAGAAACCTAACATTTTCCGAAGATGAAAGTTATCCTATATGTCAGATAGTAAACTATATGTTCTTTATGGATACCAGACAGTTAATATACTACATACATTACTTTTTTTTTATAAATACATACATATTATAAATGCAAACATCCTTGACAGTGTAAAATATTAACACATAAACATTTGCCCCTAGCGGGATTCGAACCCGCGAACGTTAGGTTAACAGCTAGGGCTACTAGCCACTAGACCAAACGTGTCGTCAAAATCTTCCCACTATAACCTTGTTTTGAATGACTAATTTTACGGTTATATTGACTAAATAATTATAAGAATCTCATAACAACTATAACACGTTCATGAGAACCTTCCTCGGACTTCAACGAATATTTTATTAAAAAATAATCGAATTGGTCCAGCCGTTTTCGAGTTTTAGCAGCGCTTAGAAACACATTTAGCGATTCATATAGATCTGTAATAAAGATTTTAATAAAACGTTAACATATTTTAATACAACGTATACTTTTTACATAAGTATAAGAGCCTCTTTCACCATCTGTCAAGTAAGCTAACCGTCATTTAAAGTCACCGGTCACCGGGGATAATTGAGCTGATATATACCTTTGTTTTTACGGTAAAAGTCCCAAACATTAAAAAGAAAATAATAATAAAAATCGCCTAAGGATACACTAAACCGAGTGCATAATTTAATAAAACATAATATTATTTCTAAAAGTAACTAATCAACACTTGTAGTCGTGAAAGAGGCCCCAAAAATACCTAGAGGTTAATTATTTTTATTGATGATGGCTTCTTCCTATAGTAGTAGGTAAGCTCTAATCTGTAATAGTTTTTTTTTTGGAATTATGACAAACGGGGATAATATTTGGACAGTAATATATTAAATAGCAATAAATTAATGGTACCTACATAAGGCACTGAAACATTAAAGTGCCCTTACTCAACTCGTTATAAGAATTTGTTAATGAGGAGTAACGATTTCATTAAGTAGTTACCTCATTGTTTTTTTTAATTTATTTGCTGTTATTTATTACTAAATTAGGCTTGTTTACTTATATTTTGCTGAGAACATCACATCTAGTTCCACATCGAAGTATGTCTAAAGGAGAATAAAAAGCTTCCATTAAGAAAATATATCTATAAAGAATTAATGATCTCTGTAGCCTAATTTATATTTGTATACGTAGATGTAAGTTTGCATGTAAATCATGCAAAAACGGCTAATGAATATAGATGAAACTAGATGGCGCCCGCGACTTCGTCCGCGTTGAAAAAGAAAAGTACTACTTAAAGGTTCATTATAGAATTTTCCGATTTAGCATAAAAATTTATAAAATTATTTCAATAGTACCTTTAATATATTTTACTGGTGCAATTAAAATTTTGGATCTAAATGATAGATATTATGTAGGCATTAAACTATATCCCTAGGTTTTATTTAACACTAGCTAACGCCCGCGACTTCGTCCGCGTTGAAAAAGAAAAAAAGTAGCCTCATGTGTCCTGCACGTCTAAACGTTTATCTACCAAGTTTCATGAAAATGAGTTAATTCTTTTAAGAGTTATGGCGGAATATACATATATACAGAAAAATTCTAAAAATTGTCAATTTAGTTTCAGTATCATGTATAGAGCCTATAAACACGATATCTCTGAAAACAAAGTAACTTACTCCATGTTACTAACCCTTACAGATTTATTATTAGTATTGATTAGGCACACAGTAGTTTATTAAGTAAATCTCCAAGATAGAGGTAAAATGAAATTATTATGGAATGACATAGGTACCTAAGCATTTGTGGGCTCAAAGGAATTTCTCTACCTAATTTTTCTTAGCGACACAAAAAATTATTTATTTTATAATAATAAAAAAAAAAACTAAAACTTATTGTATTTCTGTTATTGTTTAATTACTTAACTACTTACTTGAAAAATTTGTTACCTACTATGTTTCTTCTTTGTTTATGCCTTCCTTGTAAAGAGACAAAAGAATTTGTGTGGTCGGAAGCACATTCTTTATTATTAGTCCCAAATGTAATTTGTTATTTATAAAAATACTATTGCTATTATTAACAATAAGACATTTTTTGTAGTTTACTTTAGTTTAAGACAGACGTTTACCGGTTAGTTACTCTACCGCTATCTCTTGGTTCAGACATCTCTTGAGTTGTCAACTTGTCATTATTATTTAAAGTTCAAATTAAATATTTTTATTTTTTATTTTTATCGAGAATAAATTACATGTCTTATAAGTTTATACAATTAGGTACATTAGTGATTTTTATTCGCTCCTAATCTCACTTCAGTGTTTTCGGGTTTCCTAATTCGGAGTTCTTTTTTAGATAAACGAAGGCTTAAGAAAGAAAAGGTTACTTTTATCGAGAATAAATTACACGTTTTAAAAGTATACAATTAGGTACATTTGGTGAATTTTATTCGCTCCTAATCTAACTTCAGTGTTTTCGGGTTTCCTAATTCGGAGTTCTTTTTTAGATAAACGAAAGCTTAAGAAGGAAAAAGTTATTTTTATCGATAATAAATTACACGTCTTAAAAGTTTATACAATTAGGTACATTTAGTGAATTTAATTCGCTCCTAATCTAACTTCAGTGTTTTCGGGTTTCCTAATTCGGAGTTCTTTTTTAGATAAACGAAGGCTTAAGAAAGAAAAAGTTATTTTTATCGAGAATAAATTACACGTTTTAAAAGTTTATACAATTAGGTACATTTAGTGAATTTAATTCGCTCCTAATCTAACTTCAGTGTTTTCGGGTTTCCTAATTCGGAGTTCTTTTTTAGATACACGAAGGCTTAAGAAAGATAAAGTTATTTTTATCGAGAATAAATTACACGTTTTAAAAGTTTATACAATTAGGTACATTTAGTGAATTTAATTCGCTCCTAATCTAACTTCAGTGTTTTCGGGTTTCCTAATTCGGAGTTCTTTTTTAGATAAACGAAGGCTTAAGAAAGAAAAAGATATTTTGGAAAAGAGGGAGCGCGAATTAAAAACTATTGTGTCCACGTGCATGCAGTCTATTCGGAAAATGGATTTTCAAAGGCCGGTAAGTTATTTTGCCTACTTTACTTTATACTGGGTTTCTTAATTCGTAGGACTAATTTGACATTTCCTGGGTTACAGGTTTATGACCATACAAAAACTTACGGTTTTACAAAACCGTAATCAGTGCTTTATAGAACATTAATTTATTAGTTTAGAATTAATATCAGTTATTATTTAAATTGTTTAAATTATATTTTTTACAAAGTCCGTTCTACAAGTCGCAATTCTTTTCGATTATTATTTGATTATTATGTATATAATTTTTATGTTGAGAACATTTTCATAGGTGACATAAAATTATCACAAAATAATAGCTATGTAATGCGTTGATACTATTTTTTATTTATTTGACTTCACATTAAAATTTTGAATTGTTTTTTATTCATTCAAATCGACCTAGACATTGGTAATACTGCTTTAAAAAAAATTCGAACCTTTTAAAATATTTTAACTATTTAAAATAGTCATGGAGTAAGTTACTTTGTTTTCAGAGATATCGTGTTTAAAGGCTCTATACATGATACTGAAACTAAACTGACCATTTTTAGATTTTTTTTTTAAGAATTTTTAGAAAGTAAAACACTGTTGTGCCAATTAGCTATACGTATATACGTCACTTAATCTTCTTCTATAGGTATATATACTTAAATAAAAACCCTAAAGGTGCGCTAAGCGCAAAACTCGAGAACGGCTGGACCAATTTTAGTTTTGTCTTCACTCATGGATAGAGGGATAATCAAGGAAGGTTTTTACGTAAAAAATGCAAACCGGGCGAAGCTGGAAGCGGGAATTACATAGCATGGAATGGAACTACTAATAATATTTTTTCGTATTATTTTTAGCTTAGCAGTGCTGGTGATTTAAAAGCAGGGCCGAGTGGCTTAAAGTACGCTTCAAAGATAAAAAGCGACGCTTCAACATCATCCAGTGAATCTTCATCTTCAACTGATCAGGTAAAAAATATATACAAATTCATAAAAAATAATTAAAACGCCTTCTTAATCTTGTCGTACAATAAACGTCTGAATAAAAATGTGAATGTTGTTTGTATGTGTAAAAATAATTGTTTTGTTAGGTACTATTGTTTATACTAACGTTATGAAGAGTAAAACTTTAGTTTGTTTGTAAGCATGTAGGCGGTAATCTTCGAAAAAAAATCTTTCACCAATAAATAGAATAGAATAAAATCTCGACAGTGAAAGATTTTTTTCAAATCGGTTCAAAAGTTTCTGAGCCTATTCAAATAAATGTAACCTGTTATTAGTATAGATATATATCGCACGTAATCACATTAATTGTAACGAAGAAAGCGCGTGCTTACGTCAGCTGATTCGGAGGTGCATATTGTCTCTGTTTTCGCGTTTTTTTTCAAAAGTTTCCTAAACAAAGGTCCCCACTTGTTATAACAAAACTGATTTATATATGTTGATTGTTTCAGAATCAACTGCGTGACATCTTGTTGACGAATAGGGAATTAGTTTACGAGTACTCTGGTGATAGATCAGTGAGGGAAAGACGGGAAAAGCGTAAACGTCATCGTAGACGACCCTACATACCGAGCATTAGTCACCCCAGAACATGTAGCACACCTTTACATATCTCACCACTACCCCAAATATCACCAGTACCACACTTAATTTCACCATTGACGCCTCCCCCTATAATGCAACCCGTTACACAATCGGTGTTATCGACGGCACCGACACGTCCTTTATGTGTAGACCAATGTACACAAACAGAAGTACCATATCCTGAATCGTATGAAGAGGAAATAAATGAAATAGAAACCTTAGTTGATGAACTAATGGAAAGACAAAGGACTTTGGTTCCCCGTTTTTATGATGCAGTGATTAAGGGTACAATACTTGAACCAATGTTCAAGCATATGTGTGATGAAGAAGGCAATATTCTTAGTGAACGTCTTGTTAACGGGGATGAGGAATATAATGGAGAATATCATGAATGTGAATTTTGTGAGGGAAGTGGTGATAATGAGATAATTAACGAAAATGAGGAAAATGAGCATAATGTGGAAAATGGCGAAAATTTTACTAACGGGGCAAATGATGACAATGAGGACAGTGGTGAACATGAGGTAAACGGAGACCATAACCCTAATGGTGAAGATGATGATGATAATAGAATGCATTGCACAAATGGCAATTCGAGCGAAAATATAACAGATAATAGCTACAAATCAAGCGAGAGTTCTCGGAAATTAGACTCACATTTTAGTTTCAATAACAGCAGTGACGATATGGTAATTTGTTTTGTTTTTTTTTCAATTAAAGGTTCTTTTAATTAATAATTTAACAGCTAATTTATATCTAAAACTAAGTTATGTAGTGTCTATCAATTGAGCGATATTTTTTAAAGATCTCATAACCTCTCTATACTATATAATAAAAATTTCGTGTAACGTTGTTGAACTTCCTAACTATGTGTAATTTGGTCCAACTTAAAAGATAGGATAGTTGTTATTTTGAATCCGGACGAATAATAAATAAAAATAAATCCCCCTATAATAAAATAATAATTTGTAATGGTACATTGTAATGGTAATGTAGATTGTAATGATGATATTTATAGGATCTCAGACAAGGGCCTTTTTTTAAAGCAGTTATTTTTTAAGGTACCTATTGGAGATGGGAATGCTGAAGTTCCAACAAGACTGCTCAGAGATATGAATTGGGCGGCGTACTCCGTTGCCACTAGACAACTTTTGCACGCAATCTTTCCTCGCAAGTAAGTTATGTTTAATCTATACCAAATGTATAAAGCTGAAGAGTTTGTTTGGTTGTAGCGCTAATCTCAGGAACTACTGGTTCGAAAAATTATTTTTGTGTTGGGATAGTCCAGTCGAGGAAGGCTTTATAACATTTTGAACGCAGACGAAGTCGCGGGCAACAGCTAATATAATATAATAACTGTATGATTGAGGACAGGGATATTAGGCTCTAACTGACAGTGGCGGGAGAATCTGCACGCGTATATAACTTATTTTAAAACAATAAGTGAGCATGTGAGCAAGCCAGGAAACAAACAGGTTATTTAACCAATGAAAAAAAAACCTAACACCGTGAAATAACGAGATGAAATTTCTTGAGTAAAGCCTTCCGCCGCCGAAGAGAATATTATATCAGTCTCACTTCATCATAGAGATCATGATTTTATCATCAAAGAGAAATATGATTTTAAAATAATACATAATTTGATTTCTAAAATTTCAGCCCATACTATTAGAGATAGTATGGTTTGTTAACATAGATTCGTAAATTAGTAAAAATAAAATATAAAATGAATAACATATCGAAAATATAATGGCTGAATCTTGTCATAAATCCTAAACTTTTATTAATTTTGATTCTTTTTTAGGGTCCTTGCAACACATTCGCTAACTGGGAGACCGTCTCCTGCTTTCAACAACAAACCGGCGAAGCAACGTTTGAACCAAGATATAGTTAATGATATCGTAAAAACTGTCACGCAAAATTGCAAAAGAGTCACTAGCTCCATGGTGAGGTGAGTACCAATATTTTTTTTTTCTTATATCAATAGATATATCATTTTTAGATGCAGGTACTGCCGGGATTCGAACTGCAGTTTCGACAGTCGAGCTTTGACAGTTTTTTTTGCACAAACAACATCGGGGAAGTGCAGGCAGTCAAATTAAGTGGAAATACCTCAAAAGGGAGATTATTCCAAAATTCGCGCTTTTACGAGATAAGACCTACTATTAACTTTTAAAAGACGATTCAAATTCAGAGGAGTTTAATTTGGGTTCCTAAACAAAATCGCTTTCATACAAAAACGAAACGAAGTTGATGGTACGAAATAGCAAATGCAATCCAGTCTAGGTCCTAAATTAAATCGTGTAAATTATCAGTTGCAGCGGCACCTTTTCCAAGTTTAGTAAAGGTGCGAATCCGCGGGACGCGGCAGACAGCAGACGGCAGCGGCAAACGGCGACAGTATGTGCCGCAACGACAGACGGCATTAATTTGCAGTATTAACTTGTATGAGACCGATTCCGACATGCGACTGCAATTGCCGCGCGACAGGACGTGACAATTGCCGGCAATTGCACTCGTATGTCTGAATCGGTTTCATACAAGTGAATACTGCAAAGTAATGCCGTCTGTCGTCGCGGCACATGTCATCGCCGTCTGCCACTGCCGTCTGCCGTCTGCCGCGTCCTGCGGAATTGCACCTTTGCGACTGAACTCTTTAGGCACCTTGGGCTTGGGCACTTTTAGTATGGGGAAAAAGAAATGTACTCGCGTGACCGTCACGTCACGCTCAGTAAGGTTTAAAGTTGAAATGAAAAATCTTTTAGGAAAGTTGGGCAATTTTGGGATAAAAGCACTGAGCTCGCTTGACCGCCACGCTGAGTGACGCTCAGTGACGCTCAGTGTGCTGAGTAAAGCTAAGTTTTCACTTCTAACCTGCAGTCCTACGACTGATAGTATTTTTCATATTATTTTAAGGGATAAAATAATACTTCATTTTAAAGTTAATTCAGATCTAAAACTTAAAAGTTAAGTAATTTAACTGCAATAACTATCTCAAATGATTTTCAATGTTTGTGTTTCCCGAATTCATTTCACAAGTGTTGCCATAAAACGTAGGTATAAAATGTACTATAATATTCATTTAATATCCGTTTTCTTATTTCAGGAGCGTGATTACGATAACGTGCACAGACGAAGCGAAATTATATCGGAATCGTCAGAAACTCAGAGAACAAAGAGAATTACAGCGCCGTAGTAAAGAAACTACTTCTAGATCCATATCGGAACAAACATTATCTTCAGATAAATCAAATAAGAATGCGAATAATTCAGATAGCTCAAAGGAGAACGTTTCACCTCGTTCGGTTCAAATGATTTCTTCGGACAATACTGTAGCGAATGCTTCTGCAAGAACCTCAAGACCAAAAATTGGCCGATGGGTGTTAGAGACATCTTCTGAATAGTGTCGAATTCCATAATCCATTTACTTTGTGAATTATAACACATTCGTAATTAGCCATAATTTGAAAAAATAATTCTTTATCCGTCTAAATATTACCTACTAGTAATAATAACACACTTGAATATATAGGGTTATTTATTGAATTAAGGTAGGTATTATTTTTAATTATAAAATTAAATGGACATATTTTATTTAAATTTAAATTATTAAATATTTTAACTAAAATCTGAAGAAAACTTGACTAAGTTTTCCAAACAAATCAATCGGAAAACCTTCAGTTTCACAACATTCTAGCCCCTTTTTGACAGTAAGAATAAGGCTAAGCGTATGCTGAGACGCAGGCGACGCAGCGTAGTACCTATAGATTTTGCAGGGTAGGGCAGTTTAGGCAGACATTATTATAATGCGGATGCTACGATGCAGGCTACACGGACACATTCGCGTCCTAGCTCCTTGTCATGTATCCTGCAGAAATCTGCAGTCGTTCTGCAGATTTCTGCACGATACATGACATGGTGCAAAGCAAATGTCTGCGTTGCACGTGTCTGCGCGGCAGTCTAGTGTCAAACAACTATCGACGAAGTTGGTTCCGGCGTTTAAGTTCGCGCAAGTACAGTCAAACGCGCCTTCACGCTGCAGCGAACTCATCTGTGTATGTGCGCTAGTGTGCGTTCAGTGTTCCATCGAATTACACACACGCTTGTTTTCGTAGCCAAGTACAGTCGCGCGCGTTGCCTTGCTAAGTATTGTTTTACATTTTATTTCTATATTATAATTAATTTTGTTGTTACTTTGATAAAAAAGGCTGAACAATCATTAAGTAAGTTTTAATGTGATAAAATGTTAAATAGACTTAAATATGATGTGCCTAACTGTACCCATACCCATGCGCGAAGCAACTTCAGAGCGGACTAGAAGTTTGGCGTGATTCATGCCAGTTTTTAGCTATTGCAACTCAACTTGCGACAACTTCAGAGGTCGATAATTGTTTCATACAGACTATACGCAGCCCGATGCGTTACAAAATCTATCTGCCCAGCGCTGCGTGGACCTGCGTCGCCCGCGTCTCAGCATACGCTTAGGTTAACAATTTTTGTCAAGTTCTTCATTTTTCAGTAAATTATCTGTAATAATAATAATATTTTTTTTATGATTAATGTTGAGCAAATAAATAAGTATATAGTTTTTAATATAAAAATGCACAATCTATATACCGATGTAAAATAAAATCAAGAGCAAGCCATGACTGTACCTTAAATTTTTTTCAAACATAACAATTTGTATGTACAGTGTACACGTTACGGAAGTCAAAAAATAATTTTAGAATTTTATGTATGTCAAGAAATCTCTGGAATCTCAAGAACAACTTAACCGATTTCAATGCGGTTTTCACTGATGTATGATTGATGATTAGTTGCATTAACATAATATATGATACTTTTTATCCTGGAAAAATTATTTTATAAAGGAAAATTAAAAAAAAAAAAGAACTACAGCGCTTAGGTACGAAGCTGCGGGCACAGCTAGTAAAGAAATAAGTAATCAGTGACGGTAAAATAGAACACTACAAATTATCAAAAAATATAGTCCTTATTTATGAAAAAAATAAAATCCCTTGAGAGCAGTACTTTTATTCTTCATGAAAGGATTTTTTTCACTGTCCTTTTCTCACAAACGCCACATAATAGTTAGAATTGGGGGTTCAAAAACTGTTTACTTAGGTATTATGTAAGTACTAATTATTATTACTTATTGTGTTCTGATTTCTGTAGATACTCGTTGTTGGATCCATTATTACTTCACTATTGTACTTATTCATATTTACGACGATACCTACGTTGTGTGCACATTGTAAACTCTTTTATTTATAATTATATTGATTGTGACATTTTATGAGAAAATTGTGGTATATATATATATTTTTTGCTGTAAATAAATTGTAAAAAAGAATAGTTTTTAGAAAATAAATAAATGTAAATAATGTAAATATTAATAGTGATTAGTTTTATTTATATAATATCCATATTACAAAATATAAGAAGTAATAATTCGCAAAATAAGCCATCGAAACAGAGAGACTAGTGATCTTGTTGATTGCTTGTTCCAGAGGCTGAAAGTCATCAAGACATAAAATGGCTATTATATTTTGTAAAAGATAAAGTAATTTTTTTGGCAAACTTTTATTCATTCAGCACAAATTATATATTTTCGTGAAAATCCATATGGGTGCCCAAGTTCATAAAATCACTATTAATGATTTTAATAATGATTCAAGTCCGCTTAATGATTTTTTCAACTAGCAATACCATTGAAAAGAGCTTATTTTTGTCTATGGTTCTGTCTAAAAAAATTTTTTTTTAAATCTCCAAGATTGTTTTATTGATATAAAAAAAAATATATTTTGTTTCAATTTCAGTTCTAAAAATCACTAAGGCCTAAAAAATCCCTAATGGCTTTACTAGATAATGTTAATGACGATGATTCGTGTGACGATATTGAGTAGGTAAAACTTGGTAACTTCTATTAACGATAGATAAGTAAATTAAGTGATCTCTTTAATGATATGGAAGTTGCATATAAATTGTGTCCATGGATAAAAATATCATCGCGCAACCTAGACAAGGAAATAATACGTGTTTCTCAAGATATTTGCGTTGCACAGTTCGTTTATTGCCAATATTTATAACCTGGAGTCAACGAATTTTTACATAGCTGGAGTAATTATTTTTGCAAATGTCTTAATTCGGTGGTGGAATTAATTTTACGTCGATTTATGCTTTCGCTTTATTTTTAATTTCATTCGGCCAGGATTACGGCGTTCTTGTGACGTGAAGTCATCGCAGTAGCGCGCGAATGAACATATTTAAAAAAGCAATAAAACTTTACAATACTGTAAGGACGCGCATTAAATGCAGTAACTTTTATGGTGTGCAATAACTTTTGTTTTAATATTTTCGTAATTAATCATAGTAATTTCCTTCCTACGGTTATAATTTTTAGCGCTTAAAAAACTGTGCAAGAAATGACATTGACATCTGTCAAATCTTTCTTGTGCTGTGGCCTGTCACTGTCACTGATTTCTTAACCTCTATCTATCAATCAATGTTTATTTTTTATTTATTTCTTAATTTCATATAATTCATATTATTTGTGATATTTTCTAAATAAACGCCTGTCTGATGGTTTATTTTTCTTTAATTTTAACTATTTGGAGTTCAAAATAAGCATAGTTAAGTGATTTTAAAATCAAAACGTTTTTCTAAATCAGTATAAATGGAAGCACGTACTTTGAAAAACAAAAAGACTGGTCTGAAAGGAAAATTAAAAAATATTATAAGCAGACCCGATCCACCGTTTTGGTAATTACTATGGAATATTATAATGAATGAAATTAATGAAAATATTGTTATGAGCTTAGAAGGTTATGAGTTCTTACATGTTTATGTTTTTGTGTTTTGGTTTCAGGCCTTTAGTGTCTGATAGCAATGGAGAAATAATAAAATCCGCTTTGTTTAAATACAAGGTTGACATACCGCTATTCAAAAAACCTCATTGGCAACAATTGAAATTATTAGAAAAAAATGAACGACCGAAGCCACCTAAAATTAAGTAAGGTTATATATGTCTAAAGACAACTATGGTTATTTTAATAAATATAAGCTTATTATAGTTATATCTACAAAACGTTTGTGTATATGGAAAAAATCTGTATTGTAAAATAATGACAAAATTATCATTATTTTACTGTTACTATTTTTTAAAATTTCCAACCTGTATATATTAGCATATATTTGAATTATAATGTATATTCTAATGATTTGGATATATTTAAGTACATTTTCCTTTTAAAATTACAATTTATTTTTCAAAAGTATTATTCAAGATAAATATCTATATCTTTCTTGATGAATCATTAATGTGTTGCTAAGCGCAAAACTCGAGAATGACTGGACCGATTTTAATTGAGTCTTCACTCATTGATATAGGGATAATCAGGGAAGGTTTTTACGTAAAAAAAATGCACCCTGGGCCAAGCCGAAGGCGGGCCGCTAGTATATGTATAAAAATTACGTGTCACATGGTTTTGATTTTGATAAAACTTCGTAACTATGTGTAATTTTGTCCAACTTCAAATTATCAGCAAAATCTGTCGTGTTCTCAATTAATGCTCCATACACGTATGTAGCAATTGATTTTTATTTAAATAGATTGATTGATATTCTTAGTCAGATTATTTAATTTGTTTCCAGAAAAGTTGATGGCCTTTTGTTCGGTATAAACGAATGCACTTCATCCATGCAGTGCGATCAATGTTCAGCGGTTATTCTGGAAGGCTCTACCAATCCACGATTGATTTTACAACCCGTAATTGATACTTGTATTGACCGGAGAGTTCCGGTCGTGTGTTTAAATGGTTTGAAGGAAATAACTTCTAGTAATTTTGGAATTCGTACAAGTTGTTTGGGTATTAAGAAAGGTCAAGAGCTTGAAGAGCTCTCCGAGTCTATATGTGAAATTGCCAAAATACACAAACTTCCAGAAGACACAATCGAGATGAAAGAAAATTTTGATATAGATTCCAATAAAACACTTGATATAAGTGAGAAGAGTGAGAGTGGAAAAAGTTTTTATTTGTTTAGAACTGATAAGTCAAGAGTTTTCATACCACCCAGTGAAAATGTGAAAACAAATAAAGAAGTTACTCAAAGTTTCTTTTTAGGTGACGACAAAAAAAGAAGAGACAAGAAAAAAAATAAGGATAAAAAGAAGTTGTATAAACAAATGATCATCAAAAGTATAAAAAACAATAAAAACAGAAATGTAAAGATACAACGTTAAATATTAATTAAACCACATTATTTTATGTTAAATAAAACTATATTTCTTTTTATAGCAAATGATTATTTTATTACAATATTATTAATCTAATCACTAAAATGTCAAAAATGACATTTATTTTACATGTTATGTATTCCACAAGGAATAAATTTTCGACAGTAATCATAATGTAAGAAATAAAAATATTTCTATTACAACTGAATACTGTAAATAAAACTTGTATCAATATTTATTTGAAATAAACAAAAGAACACTCGACAATTTTACAATTGCATTTCAAACAATCACATATAAAGATTGATAAAACTTTTATAATTGAACTATATAACAAAATGCGATACTCCACGTTTTTATATAAATTAAGACTTTTCATTTAACACACTTACCAAGGAAAATGTAAATGTTTGGAATTGAGTATATCAAGTGAAAATTCATGGATCAAGTTATGAATGGTCTTTTTTTAATAGTCGCACAATCCAAAAATGATGGAAAAACTTTGTTTCTAACAGATCGACTTAAAAAAATGATGAATTTCCAAGTACAAAGTAGCACAGTTGTCTTTAAATTTAACTTAACTTTTTCTGCAATCTTTAGTGAATATTCATTTTGATGAACAATGGCTACCAATCAATTTTCAACTAAAAACAGCATGTAGGTAGAAATAAAAAAAAAAATTAAGTATCACATAATAAAAATACAGATATATTTATCTTACTTTTCAATCCATGCATTGCATTTATAGTTTATAAAAATTCAATTTCACATTGAATCAAACGTTTCTCTTAAAAACAATGACTAACTTATTGTATATCTACCTAATTGTTTTACATAAAATCTGGCCAAGCTCAAATAACTCTACATTGTATTACATACTTAAAATACATTTCTAATAGAAATTTCATTTATTTGTATATATATTTTTTTTCGAAAACAGTAAACGTTACCAGTGACAGTTACTGTCCAAAACTGGCGACATCGATTTCGTTTATCCCAGAATTATAATTATATCTATGTTCAACGTAGATGGAAGCAAAAAGAAAGATACAATACGTTTATACGTTTCATAATCGACAAACGACATTTTTTTTTTTTCAAAATAACTTATTTTTAACGTATCGCGTATATATGCAAGTAAGTTTAGTATATTCTTTGAGCGACTAATGATACTGAGTTCATTGGACTCAGTAAATGAGGTCCATATATTGCATGCGTGGGTCAACTAATCTTTTTTTTTACTTTCATCTACGATTTTCTACATCAAGAAGTTTAACCTCGAGATGATTGAGAACAGTAAGTAATTAACCTACATACTTTATTTATAGTATATTATAAGCACAATATCTGCAATATATCAATAAATATATTTGTCACAGAGGAAAAAATGTACATAATAATAATATATTGATTTGCATACAGTTTTTTTTATCACTATCAAATAACAGCTAAGGGCCTCTTTCACCAACTACAAGTAGAGTGTTAATTAGTTACTTTTAGAAATTATTTTCTGTTTTATTGAATTATGCACTCGGTTTACTGCATCATTCGATAGGCGAATTTTTATTATTATTTTCTTTTCAATGTTTGGAACTTTTACCAAGGTATATCTGCTCCATTATTCCCGGTTACCGGTGACTTTAAATGACAGTTAGCCTACTTGACAGTTGGTGAAAGAGGCGCTAAGACTTTATTCCTTTAGTAGACTCTTAATTATAATCTATTAAAAAGTTATATGTACTTATGTGCTTATTTATATAGATAATAAGTGGCTGTTAAACATTTTATAATTAATAAGGGGAAAGGATAAGAAACTAAGTTCCTTGAATTCCTTTTTAAAACAGCATACGGTAAACGATGTTAGAATTATTATAATTTTATAATCTACGTCAGTGTAAGTATATTTTGTACACCTTTTGACTTAACATGCACTTCTTAGAAGAGCATTTATTTAAAACTAATTAAATAAAAATATACAAAAACAATTCAAATAATGGTCCACATGTTTAGTAATTACCATTTATTTATATACAGCAAAAAAAAAATGGTACTTTTAAAACAACATTTTCGTGCGGTCATTTTGCTCTGGCTAACAAACTCTATAGTTTTGATTGTGACTCAGTGAATAGCTCTTGCACTATATATATATATAGCAAAATAAAATATAGTTTACAATGTCTAATATAGACAAACGTGAAGATAAGAACTTCCTATTAAGTTCTTTCTTAACGCAATAACAATGTGAATCAATCCTTAGATTCTAAGGCGTGATGCACATACAACTGTTTGTTTTTAAGGCTTTGAGTGATCAATCAACATTAAGGTGTGTATTGCGCCCACAAACCTCTAAAGAAAATGAGATCTAAAAACACAGCAACATTTTAGATCTCTTTCGTTCAATTAATTCACTTTTCTTGATGACCATATTCAGTTTGCTTGTAGAAAAAATCCCTAAGGTTGACATCACTCAATGTTTGTAGAAGAAATTGCTAGCAACGTATTATATCGTTACAACGTTTATAAGCCACATATTGTGCGAGTCAAATCCGAGTATATTGTCTCGATTTCCATTAGAAACCGAACATATAACAGATTTTATGACTGTGACGTAAAATCAACATAAAATCAAATTCAATCTAGTTAATTTGTTTCGTTTACAATTTACACTTTAAGGCTAGGGACAGTGCCGAGGGTTGAGCGCGGAAAATTAGATTTACATAATTATTTTTAGCAGAAACAAAATAATTACATTTATTTATTTATCAAGCTGAACAAATGAAGTATAAATATTTATAACAAATCTTATAAATATTTACAAATTTCGCTGCGCTTATACCGCTTAGTTAGATATAATGTCCCTTGCCTACACATGAAAAACTTTAATGGGATTACTAAGTAATATGCGTTTTTAATGTGGCGGCGGACGCTCACTGGGACGGTAACGCGCTAGTATTATCGCGCACATGTTCTGAGCGTCCGTCTCATCGGGGTGAGCGTTCATCGCCTCCGTGACCTGCGCCTCTGGGAATATTCCTGTCAAGTGATAGTGCATGCGTCTGCGGGCCTCCCACTGTTGGAGTGCCGGTTCGGACCCGCATGGGTCTCGCGCTGCGCCCGACCCCGCGGCCCCTACCCCTGTGACCCCATACCCGGCGAGTCTGGGGTCGCACGCCGGGTTCAGCGTGAGCTGCCTCACCAATTTCCTATGAGTGTTTGGCTCGCACTGGGACGACGGTCCTGCCATCTGCATCTGAGCGCGATCAAAGTGAGTGGTCAACGCTGCGTCCGACAACCTCGGCGTCGCAGAGTGCGCGCGCGCGACCGGCCTCTTGCAGTCGGTCGGACGTCCGACTGGCAAACTCAGCGTGTGCAAATCCTTCGCCTTCTGTCGCGCCCGCTCCGAGAGGCGTTCTGCGACCGATTTGTGCGGACGTCCGGCCCGCTCGGGGTGATGGAACTTACACTTGTTGCCGTACGTGCACTTGCGGCCGTACGGGCAGGCGGGCGGCGGATCTACCCGAGTCGCCGGCGCTCGGAGGAAAGCGTCCAGTGTGGGACCAGATCTGCCCATCGGGTCGTCCGGTGGCATAAACCTGATGAACAGATAAAGATTAAAGATAAAAATTCAATTAAATCAAATATGCAACAAGGCCTGTCGACCTTTAGTTTAATATTTAGTAATATTAGTTATAGTAGTAATATTTAGTGTATGTTGTCACATACACTAAATATTACGGGAAGCTCCGTTTTTAAACGGCTCGTTTACGATTTTATTATTACATACATAATATTATGTATTGATTAATTCAGTATATTGATAATCTCGGCCACAGGATGCCCACTGCTAGACATAGTCCTCCCTCATAATTTTTCAAATAATATCACCAGGAGCCCATTGGAGCTAACTCGAGTCTTAATCAAAAATGAACCCACCTGTCATTGACGAAAGAATACATCAGCAAACGCTCCTCCACGACCTTCCTGAAGTTGGGATTCTCCGCTGCCAAATCCCTGTAGTTATCATTGGAGACCACTATCCCGTCCGTTTCGGCGGCCAACCGCAGGATGTACCGGTCGTCGTAGCAGATGAGTCGTTTGCCTCCCACGAGTCGACTCGGCGTGTAAACGAGTACTCGCTCTCTCTCGAGTCGATCGAGGGAATCTCTATCGGCGACGGGGTTGTCGGGCCTGAATGCCTCTTTGCGCCACTTCGGAATGAACACCGTGATGTCTTTGTGACCTCGCGCTCTGAACCAGTCCACGCAAATCTCGATACCCCGACACGAGAACACTTCTTTATTGCCGTGACTGAAAAGAACGATATTCAAACAGTTGCTTACAAACGCGAAGACAAAAATTACATCTGTTGTGTGAATGTAGAACGCCAGAGTCTAATTTAGGCTTTAAGTCCCTTGTTACTCTTTCTCATAACAGGGTCGCATTATTCAACCTATCAACATGAATTTTACACACAATATATTGTCAGGTTTCATCCAGAAAATAAGTATAAAATACCCGAGGTATCATATAAAAATGAAAATTCGACGACTGGCAAAACTTATGACAGCAGTAAAAATTTTGCCAGAAGTAATATTTTTTACTAGTAATAAATAATGTATACCTCATTGCAACGTTGCTGCCATCTATAACGATCTGCCTGAGCTTGGCTTGGTCGGTGGGCGGTTCGGGTTCGTTGAGCGGAGTCGGTGAGAGACTTCGCGGCGGTTGTTTCGCAGCCAACTTTATCAACTCCGCCAGCAGTTCGTTGCACGGTGGATCTGGTCCGAGCCTTTGGAGTGCGC
Organism: Synanthedon formicaeformis; assembly: GCA_945859745.1. NCBI lineage: Eukaryota > Metazoa > Arthropoda > Insecta > Lepidoptera > Sesiidae > Synanthedon > Synanthedon formicaeformis. Next base: position 3,428,090 of record OX243969.1, on the reverse strand, counting down.
TCCGTGCTAATCTCTCGGAGTAACCCAATTTCATGGCGAACTCTATCTTTGCCTGTAAATAACAATTATTCTCAAGTTAAATTTCGAACGCGAGGAATTAAAACCAGGCTATTGTTTTTTTTTTAACTTACAATTTGGACAGGAAATTCAGTAATTTCCTGTGAATAATTCAGATTCAGACTTTTTTATACTTTTATTTTTTTTATACTTTTTTAATACTTCCAAACTTATGAAACCCCATTACCACATTAACGATATTTTCCCAGTAAAAAACCGACATTTTTAGCCGTTAAAACGAAAATAATAAAAAACTGATATCCTATAAAACATGCGAGGTACATATTATGTTTAGTTATTGGTATCAATCAGATAATATGAGATACGCGAAACACATCACGCAGGTGATCTGTGTCACTGACTAAATTTCCGGATAAAACCTGTTCATTTTCACAGTCGCGCGATAATTAATTGGTAGCGAAATCGGATTGTGTTAGTGCGGAGGCGTCACAACTTACAGGATTCGGCTGCGGTGGTGGTGTGAGTGTTACATATTCCGCAAACTCGGCGGCCAGGGTGTCCGATGAGGTGCGGGAGGCGGCTCTGTGAGCCGATTCCTCCTCACACTCCGAGTCGTAGCTCGAATCCTCGCCGCGCTCGCCGGCCCAGCCCAGAGATGACTCCACATATTTCTGAAACGATAAAAGAAAATCAATTCATTATACGTACCTACTTCATGCACTGCTCGGCTCCAAGTATCCAATTTAATGTTAAGGTCGACAGATAAGCTGACAGTCAACTTGACGTTAGGTGGCTACCGTCACCTATAATACAAGAACGCCACAGGTGCTGCAAGTGCGCTGCCTACCATAGTGGGATTGAGTATATAAGGGATAGGGAAGAAATAGGAAAATTAGCTTTGGCATCCCTTACTCACTCACTTAAACACAACAGCACACATACTGTTAATTCAAGCTTGGCAAAGCATTTGCTAACTAACGGTAGTCAACTACCATCAAAGGGTAGGTCTACCTCCGCTATTACCTGTCTGTTATTCTTACTCATATGAAAAGATATCGCTCTTTCATTAGTGAAAATCGTATCAAAATCCGTTGGACGGTATAGAAGTAGCTAGCGGAGAAACAAACAGATGCGGACAGTTTCGACGATATACTATACTTATAGTAAGTATATCGAAAATATACTTACTTTAAAACTTAATTAGGTTTTATTACATAAAATCAACCTTCCATAAAAAAACATCTAACTGATGCTGAAAACGGCATCAAAATCCGTTGAGTAGTTTAGACAGACAGAGACAGACGCGGAAAGCGACAACAATATTGTTTGGATGTCTATCACTACTAGAATTAAAACAATATCAACCGGCAGACAACAAGAGAAGAAATATTAGATAATTTCTCTCGTCATTAATTTATGGAGCGATAAATATTGAAATTCGATATTATTAGCAACATCAGCACAAGCGCAGGACAGGGTCACGAGGCCGCCGAAGCGGATCTATAGATGATCATTGACCTTTAGCGTGTGCGCAACTGTCGAACACAATATACCGGTCGTCATTCATTATTTCACCAAATCGACAATAGCTCCAATTCAGACTTTATGACAAATTAAAAAAGCTCCTTATCCACTAAACGTTCATTCACGAAACCTGTTTGCATTTTACCCGTGCGAAATTAAATATTTCTCAGCAACGTTAGTCATAGAATAGGCAACATCCGCGTTGAGCCCTAGTTGGCTGCCGATAACACGCAGATATATGTAACTATTGCTAGTGAGTCCGGTGGTACCAAGTGGTTCATGTCTTACAATCATCTTTGTAGGTATCTCTCATAGGGTTTGATTGTATATAATCTACGAGATAAGTTAGTAGGTCTCGGAGGCCTACATCCGGCGTACGATACGGAAGCGGTACGCCTGCCTACGCGAAGCCGGATGCGACTTTCTAAAAAAATATGGTGCGCGACAACCGCTGTCGACTGAACGAGACCGATCCGTGTTTCTCTTTACAACACAATAATAATATAATTATATAAGCGTTTTTAATTTAACTTGGATTGTTTATTCTTTACATGGTGATCATGTCATATAAATTTTTAGTATAACATCTGTGCCCGCAACTTCGGTATTATATAACTATTTAGTTTGCAAACCGATTAGAATGAAACAAACACTAAATGTTACTGGAAGGTTATAGTTTTTGAATCGTTTTTAATTTACAATAGACATTTTATGTAGTAATAAATAAAATGTCTACTGTAAAATAGTTGTATTTAAATACTGAATAGATTGATAGCAATTCTATTCAGTGTTAAAAAAGCTAAATTGAAATAGCTCATCTGAAATATTGAAAACTATGAGAGTCATAAAACTGCAATACTTTGGGCAAATTGGGCATGTAATCTGTAAGAGAAATAAAGAGTAATAAACATTAAATTTATTATGGAAACAAATTACTTAGATATTTTTTTATTTTCAAACTTGAAAATAATAAAATTTTCATAACAATAAAAATTAAGAAAATAATCAAAAGTCGGGACTCGGTTTCCTGTAAACGTTAAGTACACGAGAATTTGGTCTACGAAGTACATGCTAGTAATACACAAACGAAATAAAAAGTAGGCGGTAAGCTAAAACAATGACATTTCCGCGAATGTACCAATTTCCTCATTACAAGCGCTCATTCTTAGCTTTGACAAAAAACCCATAGGATTCTCCCACTTTAGCCATGCTGATTGAGACATTTATTTGTTACCTGGTTTTGTATTTTGTTACTTTGTTTGTTTAAAAATTTAAACACCTTTGTTTAAAATTAAAATCATAGCTTCATTAGAATATGTTTAAAAAGTTATACAGATATTTTAATTAAATTCGCTCTTGAATGCAAGCTGAATTAGCCCTAGAAAGTTTAAAATAATATTTATTTTAAACCTGCTATGTACCTACTTATTTTAAATTGATTTAATTAAATTTTAAATATCTACTTACAAATTAATAAATTTAAAAAAATATAAATTACATTGAAAACCTATAAAATATTGCTTATCATTTCACTAGTTCGACGGGTGACTTGAAATCACCAAATACAATTTTTTTAATTTATTTAATTAAATTTTAAATATCTACTTACAAATTAATAAATTTTAAAAAATATAAATTACATTGAAAATCTATAAAATACTATAAAATATTGCTTATCATTTCACTAGTTCGACGGGTGACTTGAAATCACCAAATACAATTTAAGTGTGGCTAATAACATAATATAAGAAAAACATCAGCCTGTCCCAACTGCTTGATAGGTGTAAAGGCCGCACGCCAAATAACTAAGATTAGCACAGTTAACTTGTTCTGTAGATATCTCTTAAACTAATTTAGAAGGTCTTATTACATCAGCTACGAACGTAGGACGTCGATCGACAGTTCCGCTTTCGGTTCAATTCGTTAATCGCCACTGCTAAATCAAGTTGGGACAAAATATATTTTATTTATATCTATAACTACTAAATTATTATACTAAAGAATAAAGATTTATATTTTTGTTTGTTATGAATAAACTCAAAAACCATTGGAGCTATATTAAAAATGATTTCACATATAGAAAACTACACTATCGGCGAGTAACAAAACATTTTAAAAAGTTACGCGGACGAAATCGCCTGCTACAGCTAGTCTATACTAATAATATAAAGAGAAAATATTTTTTTATTTTTGTTTATGAATAAATTCAAAAACTACTGGACCTCGCGTGTAACAGCTAAGTTTATATAAAATAGACAATAAATGGAATGTCTGATTCAGAAGTAAACATTGCTCGTTCATTTAGTATCTTAGCCTGAGTTGTATTTTAGCCTCGAACACTTTAAAAATATATTATAAAAAAAAACAATGATGACATTGAAATCATGTGATTAGAATTATTTAATTAACGATTCTTAAGGCACGTACTCATGACGTGAGGTGTATGGAAGTTAAATAAGAGTAGGCAATTTGCATTTTTGTAGCACACTGAATGAACCTAACTATACTTGATACTGATATACTTGATGCTTGATACATTTATTATTTTGTGTCTATTTCTTGTTGGAAATCAAAGCCTTAATCGTAGAACTAGTGATGCTGTAGTTAAGTATTGATTCTGTGCAAAACTTAACTGCATTAAGTGAGATCTGTGCAATTAAGTAAGTAGCGCTTCGGTGTTAAGTATTGTGGCGGGACTATTAGTAACTCGCCGTATGCAATAGAACCCCAAAACATGTAAGTATAACCGAAAATTTGATAGTTTTAGGGCCTCTTTCACAAACTACATGTAAAGTGTTGATTAGTTACTTTTAGAAATCATTTTGTGTTATATTGAATTATGCACTCGGTTTACTGCATCATTCGATAGCCGTTTTTTTATTATTATTTTCTATTTAATGTTTGGGACGTTTACCGTACAAACAAAGGTATATCAGCTAAATTATTCACGGTAACAGGTGACTTTAAGTGACGGTTTAGCCTACTTGACGTTGGTGAAAGAGGCGCTTAGAGTTATTTGATTTTTAATATATTTTCCTTAAACACCCGGAATTCGACATTCAAATTTAAATTAACAAAAAACTACTGCAATATAGGTATGTTTTATATAAATTTATTTTCGTAAAGTCTGTTTTTTAATCTCAGAGATAAAAATGACACATGCAAATGTCAAGTTTGCATATAATGATACCATGTAATGTATGTAATGCATGTCACATGCATGGGCGTAGCCAGGATTGTATATAAAGGGGGGCAAGACAAATAAAATCCTAGATTACTTATATTGTTTTCATCGTTGTTTTTAATAGTATTGTGGGTAAGATTTTTTAAAGCTATATAGGGTAAGATTTTTTTTTTAATAGCTTATTTCATATTTTTGAAAAAAATTCTGTCATTCTATTGTTTAGTCAATTATGATTTTAAAAAATGCGATTTTCGCTATCATTTATAGTTTTTGAGTTATCATCAACCTTTCGCAGAATTGCATTCCGCGTAGAATGAGCTATCGCTCATATTGTTCGAAGACTTCTATTTTTCGCAGAAAACTCACTTCTTGCCTAGACTTGGAGATCACATCCCGTATTGTTGGATTTCACAAACCAGCCTTCAAGCCTGTTAGTTTCTTTTCTTAGGTCTTATAAGAAGCGTCGCAAGCTATGAAGCTCGTAAAAATTACAGTTTAACAGAACAACTACTGTTCTAGGGGGGGGCAGCTGCCCCCCCTTGCCCGTACCTCGCTACGCCCATGGTCACATGTAATGTCATTTTTGTCTCTCGAGATTAAAAAACAAACTATAGTTGATACATTTCCCTAATAATATTAATTATAATAAAAAGGAGAAAACTACGTCACAATTTAAAATTACAACTGAATATTAGAATCACGAAAATGCATGTATGTATATTATAGGTACATATTATATTGAATTAAAAAGTTAAAATTATGTGTATTTCTGTTTATTTTCAGTAGTTAAAATACTTAACTATGTATTTGGATAGTACCTATTCAGGGACGTGTACAAAATAACGCAAGCAAAATCGTCGTTATACTTGCTCCACCTCGTTCAAAGTGATGTAACATTATTGAGCAACGGTTTTCACATACGTGCGACCTGCATATCGTAATTTGGTCACACAAGTTTAACGAACAACATATTATGTGTAATTTATTAAGTACGGATTAAACGTACTTAATAAATTACAAAAATCAACTTAAATCACGCAAAAAGCTTTACAAGAATCGATTATCTTAACCACGGAACATAATAATAATACTAGCGTAGGTATCTTAACGCTTGAAATAATGAAAAATATGACATTTTTTTTGAAATCTGAAATAAAAACTAAGAAAAACCTTCAAATAATTAATTATTTTGATCAATACTAATAATAAATCTGTAAGTGTAGGTATTGTATGTATGTATGCATGTTCCTCTATAACTCTTAAACGAAATAACTGATTTTCATGAAACTTTGTAGATAAATATTTAGACGTACAGGAGACTGGATAGGCTACTTTTTCTTTTTCAACGCGGACGAAGTCGCGGGCGCCAGCTAGTTATTAATAAATTTCTAGGTTTATTGGCCTGTAAACGAGTCAGAAAAGGGGTGTAGGTAACCACTTAAGTAGGTATAATTACTTAAAACAAGGAATAGTTACCGAGAGGACTTGTTTTCAATCTTAAATCAAAGTTAAATCTTTGGTCCGAATAAGAGTAATTTTGACAAGATGAGGATGGTATAAACTGCCGTACTTTCAGACGTACTAAATTCATGAGCTCATGCAGCCACTGTGCATAAAATAAAAAAGAAGACGCATAATAAAAAAGCAATTTTATACCTTACATTAAGCTCTTATCGTAGAATGACCCAAATAACGGATAAATATGCACAAAAAGTTACTTGACGACAAACGTTAAACGATGTTCCTCTCCGAGTGCCGATAAACGCGAAATATAACAAAAAACAATTTATAAATTAATAATTCCAAATACGTGGCTACTGCGTGTCAGATACCGGTTGTAATATTAATAAACAAATTGTTATTATCTAAACCAGAAATTTCTGTTAGAATTTGTTATTTAGTTCAAGTAGCTCGACCAACAATGAGATCAGCTAAGGGAAATAATACATTTTACTTCTACCGGCTTTGTAGTATTCATCGCGAATTGATTAGTTGCAATTTTATGCTAACTAATATTATAAATGCGAAAGTGAGTTTGTTTATTTTTACTCTTTCAAACTTAACTAGGTACTTCAAGCTTCAAGATTATCATGGAATTTTGTACACAAACAAATTGTCAGGAATAGGACACAGTGTACCTTTCATCCAGTAAAAAAGAACAGTTTTTGAGGGATTGCCTCCCAAAAATACATGAGCAATAAAGATAGAATAAATAAATGGTCTTTACACCTAAAAAGTCTGACGGTTCCGACAAAGTCGCGAGCAAAAGCTAGTAATATTATAAATGCAAATGTTTTTAAGAACTTTGGTTAGACTTACTCGCAAAAACTAAGTTTATAACTACGTCAAAAATATTATTTAATTTATAAATATACGGAGACAAAGACGCGGACAAAAGCTGGTGACAAAATATAAGTACAGAAATATCCGAGCTTGATTTATGTATTGTAAGTATTGCGTTGTTTAGCGATAAGGTGCGCGTAAGTTTGTCTGTTGCTACTAATATATAATTATCTTTAACAATTAGCTCAGTTTTCATGTAAAACGTATTGACGCACAGACCTCAATACATATTTACTGAGAAATGATATCGGTATAATTCGTAACTAGATTTACAAACAAGAACTGTCGTCACAGGCCCAAGTTGCGCAATTACGAAAATTCATAAATTGTAAACACGAGCGAATAGGTATATGTACTTAGGTTATTTATTAGAACAGAAATTGCGATTCTATTCCAACGTAATGATTAAGAGTCAATTAAGGGGTTTCCCCAACTCATTTACCATGGTAGGTACAAACGCAATGACATTGTCTAATAATTGCTCTGTTTATAAAACATTTTCATTTCAATAGTAGGTATACGGTGAGTCTGGTTTCTAGATTGTATTTTTATCCTTTACCCAATATACGCGCCTCGGCTTAGTTATTAACCGACAAGTTAGTGTACAAAATATATAGCCTATGTCTAAGATATAACCTTATACCTTTTGAAATAGGTGCAAAGGCTCCTAAGATTATCCTACATTTATATAAAACAAGATGGTTTAACCCCCGGGGAAAAAAAAAAAATATCAGTAGCCTTTGCTCGCGACTTCATCTGAACTCCTTATTTTTTTCAGGCGTTGAATTTTTAATACATGATCAGTACTTTTTTTCTGAATATAAGGCAAACTTCGGCGCAAAATTGTGACAATCGATTGAGTAGAGAGTTAGGGCGTGAAATCGTAACAAACAAACAAATTCACTTTCGCATTTCAGTATAAATCACGATTATTATTAGTTATTGATAGGATTATTGATCGAGGTTCACTGTTAAATGCAATTTTGATGCATTCCAGATAGTTTTCAGTTTAATGATCTTAGACCGTAATCTAATATGGTCACAGGGTAAATAATGGTACTATAACTTGTAAAGGAGACTTCCCGACTTTCCGAGTGAGATTGGTTCAAAAGCTTCGCCTGTTGTAAACGGGTGAGTACAGACGTGAAAGTTCCAATTTAGAACAGTTACCAATGCTATAACCTGTTCTGTTAGAACTGTTACAAATTTTACAGTGTAAGGTTTTGCATATCCGCTTGTTTGGTATTGGGAGCTCGAATACGGGATTACGGAGTGATAATACTCAAATTCAATTCAACAGTACCCGGGTATTAACCTTATGCATTATTTACATTTATCAATGTGAATAAATTTAGCATAATTATGTTAGTATGTTAGCTGTTGTCTATATGGTAGGTACCTACAACAATTATCTACCAAATAGACATTTCTCTACTTCTCGTATAAAAAGAGGAATTATAGGAGAATTTGTATATTATTTTTTATTTTATTTTTAATAAATGATATTTAGGTGAAATAATGTTTGTTTTTGTTGTAGCGGCACAATCAGTTCCGTTTGTAGAGGAGAAATTCTATCGTACGTTTGCCGGAGCGATAACGCCGACCAATAGTGTGGTAGCATTCGAACTCATACGATGTGTGGCGTCACCATTGAACAGGATGCGAGTTATTACGAGTACCTACAGTCATTGTATGACACAAATATTTAAGAGAGACTTATCTCTTACACGAGTAAAAGAATCGATTATAAACATTCAATTAAATGTCTGAAAATTAAAATTAAGGTTTAAAATCTTTTAGAAGATCTGAGTGAGTAAGGGATGCCAGAGCTCATTTTTCTAATAATAGTTAGTAGGATGTTGATTCGGAAATTATTGTAGTGATAGTCATTTCTGCGGATGGTCTTATACTTAGCGAAGAGTCTCGATCTCAAGAGGCTGGGTCAAGGGACAGATACAGAAGGCGGTACTTCTCAACACGCCACTTATTGTCAGAAGGTTCCTCACTTGCAGCCCTAAGGCCAACGTCACGTTCGCACGGGAGCTTTATAAAGCGTTCGGCGTTCGGAGTTTAAAATGGAGCATAGACGAATAATAAAAATCCCGACGTAAAAAAGCGCCCGCGTTTGAACACACAGCTTACTAGAAATCATATGGTCTATTTGAAACATCAGACGTCAACGCTTTTTAAGCGTCGAAAAAGCTCTAGTGCGAACGTGGGCTAACCACCAAGCTGTAACTTAGGCAGCTACCTGGGGCAAATTAGTTTTAAATTTTTTATAATATTTATTGTTATCATAAAATTAAGTAAGAAAACAAGTACATGCTATAATAATTTATTCGTGATGACCATGGGTAAGATACTATAGCTGGTGCCTGTGACTTCATCCGCGTTGAAAAAGAATAAAGTAGCCTTAGATCCTGTGTCCTGTACGTCTCAATGTTTATATCTACCAAGTTTCATGAAAATCAGTTAATTCGTTTAAGAGTCATGGAGGAACATACATACATACAGTTACAGATTTATTATTAGTATATTGATTGATGACATTTAGTTTATTATTCCTTCATGACCAAGCGATGGCTTTGGACCAAATATCTTGACATCCTAAAGTGTGCAAATCTTGACATCTTGAAATCTTGAATTTATGACGAATTTCAATTCTTGACTAATTAAATTGCTTATAATACAATTACTTTATTGACACATCAAATTTACATAATTATCTCATATTTTACTTTCAATTTTATAATTTCTTCAATTTTAAGTAGTTATTGCTTTGTTTTTTCGTCCTTATCTGTACTTTCATTTGTAGTTGTTGACTTATTGTTTTAATTACTCACAATTTCTTTCAATTATTGTTTTTTTTTTTTTTAATAATCGTAATTAACAGTAATAAAATGTAATAGCTGCAGATAAATGGATATAGGTATTATGACCTAATGTGTAGTAGTTATTTAAATAATTGTACATTGTACTTGTATATAGTATTAGCATATAAATATTATATGTTTGTTTGTCTACAATATTGACTTCATACATATTTATAAAATTATATAAAATAATATAAAATTGAGTTTTATTAAAACACCGACCGATCGTCAGGACTACGCGAGTTTTTTTTTGTAATTATTTTATACATCGAGGATTTTTTACATATTTTTAACTAGCTGGTGGCCGCGACTTCGTCCGCGTTCTCTATAGCCTATAGCCTTCCTCGATAAATGGATTATCCAACACAAAAATAATTTTTCAATTCGAACCAGAAGTTCCTGAGATTAGCAGGTACAACCAAACAAACAAACTCTTCAGCTTTATATAATAGTATAGATGTGAAAGTAGCTCTTGTCTGTTACCTTTTCACGCCTTAACTATAATTAACCAATCATCATAAAAAAAAAATTACATGATACAATCAGCAAAGAATGTTCTAATCTTTGGTTTATGGGGATACAGGAAAGAACCATTCAGAAAAAAAGTAATGTTCCCTAGACCAGTGACTAGACGTCATCGTCGACTTTTTAAAAAACTATCAAAATTTCTCTGTTCGGAATATTTTATAATCGAGTGAAGTTGACCTAAATATTATTATGATTTGAACTGTCAAACCATCATATTTATTAAACTAAAACATATATATTTTTTCCGAGCAAAATAAAGAACTTTCAATTGTTTATCATTAATTTAAAATTAGGTTGATTAAGGTTTTTTTCATTAAAGTTTTAATATTCTAATAAATATATATATATATATATTATTGATTGATTTGTGTGCCTTTACTTTATTTAAAAAAAATCCCCCATAGATATCACTTTTGTACGGTACTGTATATATTTGTGCGAAACAACGACTAAAAATATATTTAATTTTAAAATCACTTCTTCGCACAATCGTACGAAACAATTATTTTTCAACGCAGCTGATTGAGAAATAAAAGAACGTAAGCGGCGGCGAACTATTATAGGTCATCAGCTCTAAAACTATAATAATTTATATGTAGGCAAGACAATAGGTTTTAGTTAAATTGGTCAAAACGCAATATGTAATTCAAAGCAAATCTCGTATATATATATCAACAACAACGCTACACAATACGATTTCACAACGACGACAATGAAAAGGCGAAAGTTATCGTGATAGTGTTACTAATGACTATAAAATACGCTACATCAGCCTTTTACTAGATATAGACCAACCTCAGGGAGAGAAAGGGGCCTTGTTATTCAACTAAGGTGCTTGTGTTTTATGGAGAAACAGGTGTCACTTGATTTTTCAAGGAGCTAACAAGAACAAAATTCTTGTACTTTTATACCTGACGCGCTGCTGACGTGCTATGAGCAATATAACTATTATATATTTCCATTTAATTTCATTTGTAAAAGTGTAACATAAATTGTGTAATACAAACGCTATGTTAAGTGTAACATTAACATAGCGTTTGTGAAGATTCTAGGGACGGTTTTGGGTTATATGAGCTCGAAAACACAGATTTTTTAAAGCGCTTTATCCGAAAAAGGTGGCTTTTCGGTTTTTCCATTGAGGTGTGTGTAAATCTAGGAAAATATTAAAAAGTATCAAGATCCACAACCAATCATTATCTTAGATTAATTATTACTTAACAACGACCTGATATTATGTACTCGGCGGAAAATAGATTTTTGTAATGTACGAATGAATTGAGTAATCAGACAATTTTATTCTATCTTACAACGACCGGCTAATGACTCGATTACATGGCAGATAAATATAATAGATTACACGAACAGGATACAAATATTTTTGAATGTACGAATCAAAAAATAAAACACATTCATTCTTGTGTAGATAGAGTTACACACTTAGACCTTTTAATTACGTCTAGAAGAATAGATAGGTATGCTAAAATGTTGCTAAACTTATAAATAAATAAAAACTTTATATGTATACTAGCTCGTGCCCGCGACTTCGTCCGCGTTCTGGGTGAAAGGTATCCTATGTCCTTTCTGGTGGTTTCATAGTGATCGGTTCAGTAGTTTCTGCGTGAAAGCGTAACAAACAAACAAACAAACTCACATTCACATTTATAATATTAGTAAGGAAGTAAGAATTAGAAATGAGTTCAAATGTCTAAACTAAAGGTTCCTATCCCGTGTTATAGAATCAATTAGTTTATCTTTAAAAATCAATAATAAATTAGTAATTGAGCATCGAAATTTGTAGTAGGTATTTTGATGTAATTGAGCGAAATAAAAAATAATATAAAAAGAAATTAATTATTGTTTTTGGTGTTATTATTGTGTTTAATAATAACAACAATACAATACCGCGGCTAACACAGTACCTATGTAACTGTACGAGTATATATATATATATGTATTTCCTATTCATTATAAGGATAATTATAACTATAAGGGCCTCTTTCACCAACTGTCAAGAAGGCTAACCGTCATTTAAAGTCACCTGTCACCGGGAATAATTTAGCTGATATACCTTTGTTTGTACGGTAAACGTCCCAAACATTAAATAGAAAATAATAAAAAAAAATCAGCTATCGATGGATGTACTGAATAATTTAATAAAACATAAAATTATTTCTAAAAGTAACTACTTAGTCAAAACTTGTAGTTGGTGAAAGAGGCGCTTAGTATTAAATAACGTTTGACGGATTGGATGTTATAATATGTGCTCGTTGGAAAAGGTAATCTCCTATATGCTTCCGTAATAGACTTTGACTCCTTTATTAGATATCTTTACATATTTTATTTTAGTAAGAATTATCAAGATTAAATAAGTTTATAAAAAAAAAAAAAAATAGTGTGTACACAATTTGTATCATCTATCTATCATCGAACACCCGTCATTGGTGCCAATTTCCGATTTTGACACCGGCGCATCGGTGCCACGTACTAGGAACGTTAGCCTTGTCCTATATAGAAGTCATTGATGGACGTATGGATGTTTGTTACTCTTTCACACAAAAACTATTGGTACCGATCACCATGAAATTTTGCATACACGTTGTCTGGGACACCAGAAAGGACATAGGGTACCTTTCATCGTCCAACGCGGACGAAGTCGCGGCATAAGATCCCATGAGAAAAACGCAGGTCTGTACGAATATTAAGTAGGTAGGTGATCGGAGACCTCATTTGGCAACCATGCACGAGACAGGATTGGCTAGCGTAAAATCGTACAAAACCCCTCGGCAACAATAGGAAAACTAGGTTGCGATTATTAGTATGAAATATTTTTGTAACTACTTGATTTTGTTCATTTTTCTACAACGTGAAACCTATAATTTTATATTTAGTCTCGAAAAAATCAAAAATCTTTAAAGTAAATTTAAATTTTTATTTTTATTTCTAACCAAAAATTTTAAGCGTTTAAATGTTTATTATTTTTATGTTATGGGTCAAACAGGCTGCTTGATGGTAGTTGACTACCGTAGCTTTCTTAAGACGAGCAATACGCCACACATGCTCCAAGTCCACTGCCAATCCTTAGTACGTTTAGGAAATGGGCTCTGACATTTCCCTACTCACTCATCGAAACTTTCCTGTAAGCATGTGGTTACTTCTGCCAGACGGGCTGCCAAAATGGCTACGAAACACAGTGTGTCCTGCCACAGTACTTGCTAAGCCCTAACCAGCCAGGGCCAAGTTTGAAAAGTTAATTTCCAAAATTGACTGCGCCGGGAATAGAAACCGGGACTCCGCTTAAGAGAGCGCGCTAAGCCAAGCACGTTAACTACTCTTTCTATAGGCTCGTTAAAATATCTGTGACTTGACTAATAGTTGAGTGAGAAACTAAATAAACAAACAACATTAACTGGTTCGCAATCAGCTGATGTCGCTTATACAATAATAATCCGATATCACTTTGCTCTCAGTAAAGTGAAAGTTTCGAACTGATATCCAACCAACGTCGATTGAACGAGCGATACACTACACTACGAAGACGGTTGTATTATAAACAACTAGCGACCCGACCCCGGCTACGCACGGAGCTGAAATTTTCAAAAATCCTTTCTTCACGGATGCTGCGGATAAGTATTTCCTTATAAGTACAATACAACCACCTATACATAAACATACATATTTCCACAAACAATTCAGTCATTATTAAAAAATTCATGTAAAATCTAAATATTGATCGAGCAAAGACAAATTATTACAAATTTTCACGCGACATGACTGCATCAGATGTGCAATTATAAGGCATTTGTGATCATGCTGATCATGCATATAGATAGATGAACAACTCTTGATAAATATATTTTCATTCTACACAATCCATCAATGCCGGAGACCGATTTTAAATAAACACACGTATACACAGAGCTATGACGTTTCGACAACAATTTTCACAACGAACCGGCTCCACTTCCGGGTTTGTTAATATCGTCCGATCGTGAATGAACATTTGTACATCATTACAATGCTATCAACGCAAACATTCCGCTAGACATCTAGCCACTACATCCGCAACCGTGAGGTGAAAATGTTGTCATAGTCTTAGTACACGGGTGCTGCATCGATTTCATACCTCCTGTTCAACGTCTTGGGGGGCTGATCTGATATGAGTGTCTGAATGTCAAGTGATGTCGCGCTCACCTGGGTATTGTCAATCGCGTACATAATAATAATGAGTCCGGTGTCGATCGAGTCGCATGGCAAAGGGCGCGCTTGTGCGAGCGCGACGTGCTTCGCGGCGAGACTAGTTAGCTGTGGAGTGGATGGCGTGCGGCATACAATACAATACAACGGCACCACACACGGACGGGCCCGCTTCACTCGTCGAGTGAAGGGGAAGCGGGGCACAGCGAGATCCGGGTTGCGCGCCCACTGTCCGTCCGACCGGCCCCCAAACAAATCGCACACATACCGTTGACCTCTGCCACTAAGGCGAATACATCCTCGACGAATGTCCCGTCAAAATATTGTTGGAGAACACTAAGGGCTACGCGAGATTTTTTTTTATTGTAATTATTTTTACATAATAATATTACCAACGCCTAACTACTCAACCGATCGTCACGAAATTTTGCATAAACAAAATAGAATACACGGTACTTTCATACAAAAAAAGTAACTGTAACCTTGGGATCATCTAAAAATACCACAATACTGAGTTACTGATATCAAAAAATAGTTTTTAGAATTTTTTTATGTTTAACAGCTTAATGGATTTTGATGAAATGTGGCTCACAGATAATTTATTAACTGGATTAACATGAAAATCCTAACTACAGTACCCGCATACAAAGTTAGTTATAAAATAATGTCACTGGTAAATGCTTCTGTCTTCCTTAACAACTTCTAAACCATCTGGTAATTTGGAAACTAAACAAAAGAGCAAAACAAGGAATGTTTGTGTAGTTATTTGCAGAATAATTTGCAGAAAAAATTGCATTTGTGCAAATCTGGGGGCAGATTGCTAGTAAATAATATTAATATTATAAAGAAAAAACATTTTATTTTTTTGTGTTTTTGTTTTGTTCATAATAAATAATTTCAAAAACTACAGGATAAATTTTAAAAATTATTTCACCTAATCATATAAAGTTACATTATTATCACAGTGAGTAACAGATTATTAGTTAGCGACTTTATATAAAGTTACGCTCACGAAGTCGTGTGCTACAGCTAGTCTAAACTAATATTACAAAGAGGAAAGATTTGATTGTTTGTTTGAATTGGCTCCGAAATCCAAAACTACTGGACCGATTTGAAAAATTCTTTCACTGTTGCGAAGCTATATTATCAGCCAGTAACGTAAGCTACATTTTATAAATAATATTATACTTTGGGTCCCAAGCTAACATGGGGGACATGGGACGTCCCATGAAGTCCTGGGAAAATGTACATTACATGGGAATTTTTTCATGAATATTTCATTTTTTCATACATTATGTATGGTTAATTTTTTCTTCTGAGGTGATACTAAGTTATCTTATAATACTAAATGAGGACTTCTTGTAGGCTACGACGATCTCTCCAAACGTTTTGATAAATCTAGGGTTAGGGGTTTTTTTTACATCTAGAAATTGATCTGTCTTATCTTATTGGGTCTTATCTTCGAGAAAATTCGTTTTAGGTAGTTTTTTTAATGGAACGGTTACAAAAGTGGTATTACTTGCTCGTTTTATAATATTTTGAATTATTGATTATTAATTCAAGTATTCTTGAATTTTTTTCTATAATGTTTCATGGAAAACTTTAAACCATTCAGTCACCCGGTATAGTTATTCTTAATAATATAAGTAATATGAAAAGTTATAGTTAATAATTTTACTGCCAAACATAGACTGAACCTGGGTTTATAAGAATTAAAATAACAATTTTTTTTAGACTATAAAATACTTTTATAAATGGATTTGATTTAATATTTACTAAATATTGATTTTTGCTGTAATAGTGTTTGTAAGAAGGGTGGTTACTAACACCACAGCTGTCCAGTTTATGACTAACTAACTGCAGTGTTTTTTTAATACTTATCAATTTGCAGGAAAACAATTTAGGAACCTAACTAGTGATCACACTATGCTAAGTTGATTTCTAAATTGAAGAAAAAGAATTGAAAATAGATAATAAAATCTAAAATGGATCCAATCTGTTCTGTGATTACACCTTCCAATTTCTTAAATTGGTTTCCTACAAATTGAATAGTGTAATAACTGCTTAAGTATTAAAAAAAAACATTTAAATACCACATTAACTATGTGATATTACATTAATTTACAAAATTGTAAAAAATTTTTACTACATAGTAATAATAATACTTTCCATATTTTTTTTCTTGGCGGACATTTTTTGAAATTTGAATAAATTAACTGAATGATGCTTTGAATATATTATTTTGAATATTTAGTCATTGAATATAATTATGACAGCAGCTGCTTACATTACAAACTCTCACCTGTATTCTCCCAACAATTTCTCGTGGATTGAAGTTCCCATCTGCTGGATTTAAGTTGAACGTTATATTGAAGTATGCATATTGAGGATTTTCCTTGGCAAACAGTGATTTGTTCTCCGTTAAAGTCACATAGTAAAAAGTTTCCACCAGGTTAAGATATTTACTATAAAAATCTGACAGACACGAACGGGGCACTGATATCACCATATCCTTGTCGAAAGACATTATTGATTGTAAATAGTTATCAAACACATACTAAGTTTCGTTGTTATTTAATTAAATTTACATCGAAACAATTCACATCGTAATTCGCAATAGCAAAAGCATCAATGACGAAAAACAGAGACACAGCCACAGCACAGAATTTACATTGAAATGAAATGAAACAAAACGAATGAATGACGTGACGCTGACGTTTGTTTGCAGTGTTGCCATTGCCAACAAAAATATTAAAATTCTGTCTCGATCACAATACTAATGAAAAAGTTCTTGGGCCCTAGACAAAGTGCCATAACGATAACGATAACGAAGTTCGATAGTTATAAATGTATGGGAAGTATCACGTGATTTAGCGAAGGCATATATCAATCCCATACATTTTATTTTTAGCGAATCGAATCGCTACGGAGCGAATGCAACTTGTCTAGGGCCCCTTGTGACAAAAATATCTTGGTTTCCACTTTCCCTGGCTTGACAAGCAATATTTGCTTGTGGTGATAGAGCCATTACAAGAGCTACTATCCAATAAGGTTTATCTAACTGCACCAATTTTCAAAACTACTCGAATGATTTCCCCTGATCGCCCACATTGTGCTTAATTTGACTGTAGGTCAGCATTAGGTATCTACTATTAAAGCTATATCTTCCAAGGTAAAAGATGTTTTAATAAAAAAAAAAACTTCAAAATGTATAGCATACTTTTACTTTTGTTTAACTACCTACGAAATTTATTAACAAATTTTTACCCTCTTAATTGCTTACCATAAGAAAGTATTGTGTGGCAAGAAACATTTCCTTTATTATTAGTTGCAAATCTTACTTATTTGTTAGTTTATACAAATATTGTTGTTGTTCTATTTAAGACTTTTCTGTAGTGATTTAATTTAGCCTCAATGGAGTCTTTTAATGGTAAGTAAGCTAGGGAACCGACCGCTTGGTTCGAAACACACAGCTCTCGACCTACACATTAAAAAAAATTCCTCGTGTTAAAATTCGCGCTGGGTTTTATTATGTAGTATGTATCTAAAATAACTTCAGTTCTTTCTGTTTGTCCAGGCCGAAAAGTTTTTAGAATTTTTGTCTTTGTCTGTTTGTCTATGCACGCTAATCAGAAAAGTCTTAAGCGGTTTCATGAAAAAGGAATACTAAAGTAGGTTTTATTTTCAAGTTTACCGCCAATTTGGCGATGTGTAGACCCCACCTAATAATTTAAATTAAAATAAAACACTTCATCATCATCCAATGACTGATCAGTTAAAAAACATTTGAAAACTTAAATATAAGTCAAATTATTAATTTTGTCATGCAATAAAAGCCTGAATAAATTTCAATTAATCTTTGAAGTTTATTTAAAGTTTAAGCCACGTTTAAGCACCTTTGACGAGCCCATTAGATTAGAGTGAACTTTCAAAATTGACTGGTCTGGATTTGGAAAGTAGTGGCAGGGTACACATTTTGGGCAGCCCGTCTGGCTGAAGTAACCACCCCCTTACAGAATACCACCATGAAATAACAGCATTTGTGCTTAATAATAATAAAATAAAATAATAAGACTATTTATGGAGGGCAAGCGGAAATTGACTGGGCCATCTCTTAAGTACTTAGGTACTTACTAACAGAAACAACAGCACACATAATTTTATTATGTGAGATTATAATCACAAGCTGAGAAGCTGTCTTTTACCTATAATATTTAAGTGTTATAACAAAATTAATTCTTAGTATTGCTTGTTTCAGAATTAACGCCGTACCATCTTCATTGCGAATAGAGAGCTCATTTAGTCAGATGTTGATAGAACCATTGGCGACACTGCAAACCGAGCCTTAGTCAGCCCAGAATCTGTAGAACATTATTACAACCCTCAGAAACCCTCAGTATCACTCCGAGTACCAGACTTAATTTTACCATTAGTACCACTGTACCACGCGAAATAATGAACCAAGTAGCAAAAACCGTTTCACAATCATCACCATGTCCTTTAGGTGTAGACCAAAGTACACAAACAGACAAACCATATCCTGAACCGATAGATGATTACATCAATAAAATAGAAAGAATACTTTTAGAAGGACAAAGGACTATGAAAGACCGTTTCATTGAAATACTTAACAAATTATATGAAAAGGCAGGATGTTCTGAGGTTGATAGTCTTATAAACAGATTTGAAGAGTTTAATAGAGAATATTTGGAATGTGAAGAGGAGAATAGAGATGATGAGGTAATAAATGAAAATGAGGAAGATTCCGATATTGTATCACATGATGAAAGTTATAGTAATGAGGGAATGGATGATAGTGAGGCAACTAGCGAAAATGAGGAAGATGCGGATAGTGTATCAAATTATGAAAATTATAATGATGGATATAATAGTAACAGTGAGGACAATGAAGACGATATATCTGAAGAAGACGCTCGATTTCGTGGGTTATTTTAATCCCATCAAAGTCTAATTTTAGTAGTTTTAAAATCATTTTTCTTTATTATTTGTACTAACCCTACTTAAAAGCCTTACATTTCTTCTTACATTAAAAATTTTAAACAATGTAATAAACAATATTATAAATATGATTAGGGTGATGTCGTTCTGAGACAAGGCGTTCAGATATTAAAGGTATCTTATGAGTTGTTATTTACCTACTTACTTAACTGTTGTGTTAAAATATTAACTGTGAATATTTTGCAACACTAAAATTAACTGCAATGGTACAATATTTCCAATATTCCAGGTAACTTATTATTTAGCTAAATCAGCTGATTGATGTACAAAAATTTATTACAGTTAATACTTAACCACATGGCACAATTCATTTAATGTTTAGCATGACATCTTTTTGAGACCAAGTGTCTAGTTGTCTAATAAGAAATCTAAAAGAGCTGTTGCAGTTGTTGTGTTAAAACGTCCTTGTATTCTTTGAGTTTCAAGATTTTGTTAATATTTCCATTTGTACACCTTTTCTTTGAAATTAAAAAGAACAAAATTAGAACAAGAAAGAAGACTTTATTATTTCTTTACTTTACTGTTTGTGCAATTGATAATAAAAACACACTTGACACAAACAATAATTTGGATCACCTTATATTTTTACACACACAAAATGTATCTATTTTCTCAAATCATTGAGCAGCTGTTTATGATTTATTGATGTTGAAACTGAGTTGTTAAAAAGCAATTTTTAGAAATATATATCTTAGGTGAGGTCTCAAATGAACTCCATTGCAATTAACAAATTAAATTAATAAACCTTAACATAACAGACAAGTTGTTTACTGATCATGCACCAACACGAATTGGTGGTGATACAAGTATGACACCATCTCCTCGAACAAACAGCATTGGAATGTTCCTTTTTGTTGTTCTATATACTTCTTCATAAGTTTCTTCATCAATTTCAACGGTTGTTATAGTTTCCTCTGCATCCCCGAGGACCATATTCAGATGCTGATCATATGCCTAAAACACAGAGATCTGTGACAATATTTTTATAGTTTACCTTTATCCATACTAATATCATAAATGTGAAAAATACCTGTGTCTGTTTGTTAACTTGCCACGCCTTAACTATTCAACCAACCAACCAGCACTGTTCCCATAGGAATGATAAAATAAAAATCCAATACATGGCATTTCTATTTTCAAAAATACTTACATGAAGTTTCCCTCGTAGTTCACGTTCATTTCGCATTTTTACATATATTCTCTCGTCCAAACTCAATCGTATCAAGTCTAAGGGTTCTTTTACAGTCATAGCAGCTATCTGTAAATATAAAAAAATAACCTATATATTTTTTAAATTCCAATGCGTAAAGGATATACCCAAATGATTATTAAGAAATAAATTTTGTGAGTCATTGTTATATATTATTAATAGTTATAAAAAAATTAAAACTCCAATTAAATTAAAAAAAAGGGTCTTACATTTTCCGCATCTTCCGCCATTTTTTGGTCTTAATTTAAAAAATAAGAATTGTCTAAGATCTAATCTAAGATTCTTAAGTTTTGAGTTGTTTACACAAATTTATTATAACCGTGAAAGAAATCTTAAATGAAGTATTTAAGCAAACTCCACGAAGATTAGAGGTTATCTTTGCTTGCATAAATACAGTTTCGAAATTATTATTTGTTAATAATTTGTATTGTATACAAATACCATAGAACCATAAATTTGTTGACAGCGCCACAGATTAACGGACTTGAAGAAAGTTAACGGAAGTTAACGAGACCGTTTTATGCATAGAGAAAGTATAGACTAGAGTAGTCATTAAAATAATAATAGTCGTGAAAACGAGACGCATTTATGCTTTATTACTTTAGAGGGAGCGAGACACATTATTGAATTTTGTCTCTCTTTGCGTATGCGTTTTTATTGTTTGCCACACTTAAAAGTGTGGCACACAAATCTTTTGGAGCACTTTGTTTTTTGCCAATTTTCATATTTCAAGCATTTTTCAAAGTTCCTGGGTATTGTGTTAGGTGTGATACGTGTTGCTGAAAGTGGTGATAATGGTGAACTATAGCATTTTAGGCTGTAAAAGTCGATCAGAGCGAAATGTTGAAAACATAACCTTTCATATATGTGCTTTATTTTTTGGTTAAATGCAATAATTATTGCATGCATGTTCAGTAAACATCTAATTTATGTCTTATTATAATTTTATAACTGTTTTAGATGATATTTTTATGATTTTTCTCTACGGTATGTACTATGTGGTACTATGTTTCCGTCCTTATCGGGTGTACGCTCACCGCTTCTCTTGTATATACTCTCTCTACGGTTTTATGACTTTTTTTAAAGATAACTTAAGTTAATCCGTTTGTTGAAATGTCAACTACGTTAATGGAGAACCAAAATGATTTTTTTTTTCAGCAAATCTGCAAAATAGGTAACTCGAGAAAAAATAATCTGTTTTTATTTTTTTCCTATCTTCAAAAATGACTGAGATATTAAACGTTAAAGTACGGCTTCCGCGACTAGTGATCTTGAGTGATCGCGCTAACGTGTGACGTCATAACGTAACACAGTTCTGCGTGTCTACATACTTTCGCTCGTTGCACTCGCGGTTTCGCTATAAATTTAATTGTTTTTCTTATAGTGCATCACTAAAATTGTTAACAAATATTGTATTGTGCCTATGTGTACCAACTCCAGTGAAAAAACAACCCAAAAATAGTTTTTTTTCTGTACCACGCGGTAATAATATTTGGAAAAAGTGGTTAAAATTTATGAAGTTAAAAGTTAGCATAACGTAATATCTATTTATTTTTATTTATAAACATAACATGTTAAAATTAGTCTATTAGTAGGTACATAATAATAAAATAGTAAAGAACGGATCGAGTTTTATTGTGTCTCAGGATTGATAATTTTTTTTTTGTGCACCTCTCTCAAAATCTTTGTATCTTTGAAAATAGCTCATCACAGTAAAGAATTTCATAAATCTGAAATTTGTTGAATACTTCAAAAATACTATTTTTTTTCTTTGTTACATACTTACATATAGCTAGCTAGCTATCCTATCTAGCATCTAGCTGTTAACCTAATGATCTCGCTCGGGTTCGAATCCCGCTAGGGGCATATGTTTATGTGTTAACATTTACCTTTGTACCTGAGTCATGGACGTTTTGTAGTTATAATAATAATAATAATATGTTCGTAAAAAAAAGTAATCATAGTATATCAACTGTCTGATATCCATAATACAAGCATTAGTTGCTTAATGTGGAACTAGATGGTGCTGTGTGGAATGTGTGAAGATATTTATTATCCATTCATTCATTTATTTATTTATTTATTTATTCATTCATTTTATTCACTCTATCATTCATTCGTTCGTTCATTCATTCATTCATTCATTCGTTTGTTCGTTTATTCGTTCGTTCGTTCATTCGTTCGTTTGTTCATTCGTTCGTTCGTTCCAGATGCGTCGGAGTGATATGAAATTTTACAGAGCATACATCCCTTTTTATCTGAGTGATGTTTTATGACGATCAAGTCATATCACTCAGTTTATTTGTTATGAAGGATGAAATGAACTTTTTGTTTTGTACCAAATAAAAAAATCAATAGGTACATATTTAAAAATGAAATTAAGAAAATATTTGTCACCCCTGCCATTTAAAACTCGACAAAAATAAACCTTTTAATAAAACAAAAAACTTTAAAAATCCTCTTTAATATTTTTTATTGAAAAAAGGTTTTTAAAAAACCCTTAATAAAACTTTATGTTATTTACTTATTCAGTTTTATTTCTCTCTATTCTGCGGCTACAAAATCACCATTCTAAGATATCGCGCAACCATAAAAATGTCGACTTTTGGTAGGTTATCCGACTGTCCTTTTACAAAACTCTCTTCCATCGCTATGTTTATTTAATAACAATAATATTTAAAGTAATCGCTAACACAAATACTTAAAATAATAACTACAAACCACAACAATCAAATTTTATGAAGGTAAACACTCCGCATTACTCGCAATCGGACAGAGACTGTTGCGTTGTGACGTCATAGCAGTAGCGCGCGTATGAACGAAAATTTTAAAAGCGGTGAAACTTTACAACGCTATAACTTTGGAAATCCTGGCCCGATTTCGATGAAACAAAAACTATTATTATTTGCACGAGTAGGCGCATCAAATCCAGTAATTTTTATAGTAATATTTGGATGTGCTGGTGTTCTCCATTAACGATTAACGTAGTAATGGTCCTGTGCCTAGCTATGCTTACTATTTACATGAAACACACTGATTTATAAAAAGAGATTCCAAAGCAAAAATAATGCAAATATAATAGTGTGAATAATATCCTCAAAGGGTTTCTACAATTTTGGCTTATCTATGGCTGGCCACCGGCCACGATATTTCATGTTCCGAGATTCTGTCGCGTGGCTTCATAAATGTTTGCTACATTTATTTTCCTCTGTGGTCATTTGCTATGTATAGTCTGTGCTAGACATACATAGTAGACATGCGTTGTATTTGTGTCAAATCAAATCAATCATTATCATAAATCGAATGTCAAGATATTCTGTTTTCCAAATGAATATTTTTTTTATTTTGTGAACATAAGCAATCTTATATTTATTATTATAAAAGAAGAAATGATTTTTAACCTTAATTTGTCAAATAATAAAATATAAGCAGTTATGGTTAGAAGCGGGTGAGTATAACACTATTATAGCAATAGCAGTTCTAATATTCACAAACAACGTACGCATGCTATGTTTTTCAATCAAATATTCACAACAAGATTAGATTTAAAACATGTTCAAAATTTCAGCCGTGACAGAGATAGGGATCGGGATCGAAAGCGATCTCACAGTAGGTCCGCTAGTCCTGATCGTAAAAGGAGGCGATCTCGCTCACGAAGTCGAGACCGTAATTCAAAATCGTCCAAAAGGAAGCGAAGCAGAAGCAGGGAGCGCGATTCCAAGAGAGATCGTAGTAGAGATAGAGACCGCGAAAGGGACAGGGAGAGGGAAAGGGATCGAAAAAGGTGAGCAATAATATATTTAGAAGACATTGTGGGAGCTTATGAAAGCGTTTACGTAATTTTCAATTTGAATGTAAACAATATGGACAATAACCTTTTTTATGATAAAGTTTGGATAACACAAAACTTGCTTCTGCATGCCTTACTCATGCATGAAATACAAGAAAAGTAATGCACAAGTCCAACTATCCCCTTACAGGAGGCAACCCTGAAATAACAGCATGTATTCTTTTGTGTTTCGTAAGACATACCCTTATCTTCAATCATATGATATTTGGCAGCGTATATGCAGCACTTTTAATGTTGCTTTTGTTATAGGCAACAGTAGCCACATACCATTAATTGAACCGTCAGCCTGTCTATCGACTTTAACATGAAGAAGTTGATGCCGTTATTTTTCTATAGTCTTTTGCTACTGATCAGGCTGCCTGTTTTCTATTGCAGAACACTGTGCACTACTAAATCAGTAATTTAGTCTGAAATTATATTATCTGGAATTTTATATAAAATTTTGAGATTCTTAAGAATTAAAGTTAGTAAATTTTAATTCTTTGGAACTTTTGATAAGGAAAATAAAATTATGTTTCTCTGAGAAATTCTTCTCTTTATACAAACCTTCCTCGGACTTCAACAAATACTTGAAAAAAAAAAAGAAAAGAAATATTGCCAAATTGGTAAAGACAATCTCCAGATTTGCACTTTACAACACATCTAGTTATTCATTTTCATATACTAAGTATATAAAAATATTATATGGATAGTTTTTATATGTATACAGCGAAAAAGTCAAATTATCTTTGCTGTACATAGCTGTTTGAATAAAATTTCATGTTTGTTTAACATTTGAATTTTTTAGTGATAAAAGAAGTGACAAAAGAAATGGCGCAAGTAGCAAATCTTCAAGAAAAAAATCACCAGAAAAGGACAAGGAAAGGTCCAAGTCTAAAGAGAAAGGAGTTAAGACAGAGTCTGGTGATTATGAACCTGGTTCTATAGATAAGGTTAGTTATCCTTTACAAACTTTTTGAGGTATGGGATAATTATGTGGTAACCATAGGTTGAATCCATTAATAGATTAGCTAGATAAGCCTATTCTTACCCTTTTTATAATTTATCTTGTGAGCTTGAAAGTAACCTGGACTTGAAGCTTTATAGTAATTCTTTTCCAATACATTTAAATATATTTTATTTTTACATTTACATTTTACATAGGAAGAGGAGCAAAGTAGGTTAGAATTGGAGATGCAAAAGCGACGAGACCGTATTGAGCGTTGGAGGGCTGAGCGCAAACGGAAGGAACTCGAGTCAGCCAAGAAGGAAGTGCAGAAGGGCAGCATCGTTACCACAATTCAAGTGCCCGTCGCCAAGAAATGGTCACTGGAGGATGACTCTGGGGATGAAGGTACTTTATTAAGAAATACTTTATTAAGATTTGAATTTTATCTAAGTAAACAATGGCTAATTTAATTAATTTTTTAAAATAAATAAATACATTATAAATGAAAGTGACGACTGTAACAGAAAACATAATATAGTAAAATTTTCTCGATAGAAAAAAAATCACCAAGTGAGCTCTCATTTCCATCGATTTTAGTTTTATTTTCAAAATGACACACATTGTAAAGCTAAAAGCACTCTTAAGTACTTTAATTATTATGGATTAAAATGTTGCATGGGCGGTTCTACAAGGCCTTGTCAGGTCCTGATGTGGACTCGCTCATTTCAGTGAACTGGCAGCGTTTTGGTGACTTTTTTGGGGAAACCGATGGCTTTGTGTGTGCGATTGCAGACATAGTTATTAAAACGAACAATTACCGGAAATATATCCTGAAGGACAGTAATGTCGATGAAAGCATATGAATAATAATAATAATTTATTTGCTGAATATAAGTTACAACTGTTTTATTACGATAGATAAATCTCATATATTCTATCGAAACTACTTTGTCCTCATTAAATAATTTTCTCTAATTTTTCAAACTTGCTCAAAATACAAATATTTTTCGAACTAGTTATATTTTACCCTCAAAATGCAAGTTGCAGAAAATATTATCAAAATCAAAACTATTACATTTTTTTTCAACTTGACAGGGATTAGGAAAAAATACCATAGTCTTGCAAATGCTTTGTCTAGTAAATCCCAATAATGAAGATATTTATATGCAAGTAAATGTCGTTTACTGTCATTTACTGTATAATAATACCTCCTCTTCTAGGTGAAGACGGTGAAGCCAAAGATAAACAGATTTCTGAAGAGAAAAAAGAGGAAATTGAAGATGAAATTGATCCCTTGGATGCCTATATGCAAGAAGTTCAGCAGGTAAATATTTTATTCTATATTTTTTTACACCTTCAATACTTGAAATTAGAAAAGTATTTAATTATGTACTCTAAATCCTTCTTTAAAATGAAACCAGTAATGAAATCAATTGATTTCAAATGAAACATTTACAATGTAAAATTTGTGGATGTAAAAAAAATGTATGTTATTTCGCCTCGTTCTTTCATCAAATTTATATGTTGCCTTTTAATTCCTATGAAATCATGATATATTTTGTCTCTATTGTTGTAGGAAGTTCGCAAAGTGAATCAAATAGACCAAGCGCGTGGAATGAGTGTCCCCACCACTGGTGGCACTGGAATCGTCATACTCACAGGAACTGCAAAGAAGAAGGTCACAGAGCAAAAGAATAAAGGTAAACAAGATATTTTTTTTACTGATTATGCGTCCTTGTGCTGTGAAAATTATAGAGAATGTGGCATTTTAAATGACTTCCAAATATAATTCGCCAAATTTTTTTATATTTTGAGACAATCCCATGGGAACCTAACATTTCTCCAGGATAAAAAGAATCCTATGTGTTAATCTATAGGTAGCAAACTAATAGCATTTATAATATTAAAGTAGAATATCCTATTTTAAATTCGAAGTTTTATATGTTATTGTGTGCTTATGCTTTGATTTTAATAAAGGCGAATTTAAAAATCAATACTACAGGTGAACTAATTGAGCAAAATCAAGACGGCCTCGAATATTCGTCGGAAGAGGAAACTGAAGACATAAAAGAAGCAGCTGCAAATCTCGCTTCAAAGCAAAGGAAGGAATTGGCAAAAGTGGACCACTCTTCATTAGATTATATGCCTTTTAGAAAAGCTTTCTATACAGAGGTAAGTTATTTATACTCGCACTAATCATGACCGGATTATCCATCTTTAGCCAATGCAGGTAGACTATGTAACTTATCTAGGGGCATCGCTGCCTCAAATTGGTCGGCGTATCTCGACTTTCGGGTACGCCGTGGTACTAACAGGGAGCGTTATCCTTCCCGCGCTGGAAAGCCGTGGCGGGGCACCGATGTCGTGTCATAACGTCCGCGTGAATCCGCCCCAACGGCCGCGCTAGAAAGTCATTGGGTTTTAGCCGCTACGCATCGGGCATAACCCCGCAGTTTCCCCAACATTGCCGGGTATCCAAGAGCATCTCCCAACGTTAAAATAATAAAGGGGCCCCGCATCGTCAAGTGGCCAATGAGGAAAGGATCTGAAATTTATAACATAGGCTTTTAATTCCCTTTAATTTCCGCCGATTATTATGGAAACTTTTTAGTGACCTAAACCTATGACTTATATCTACGCTCTAATATAGGGTATATTAGAGCGTAGATATAAGTCATAGATATAAGTCACCTACCTTCACTACTTAAGTATATATGTGCACGAAAGTATGTGGATCACACATACTTGCGACATCTACCGAGTCTATAACTTGTAGTCTAACAATTTTTAGGTAAGTAGATCGCCAGCAGTTCAAGTCAACTGTACAAAGCAATTGATTTGAAAGAGCTGATGATGATGGCTAATAATAAAAATATGTGGTTTTCAGGTTAGTGAATTGGCTAGAATGACTCCGGAGGAAGTTGAAGCGTACAGGACGGAATTGGAGGGAATCCGCGTGAAGGGCAAGGGTTGTCCCAAACCTATCAAGTCTTGGGCGCACTGCGGTATCAGCAAGAAAGAACTCGATATATTGAAGAAGTTGAACTTTGAGAAGCCAACCCCTATTCAGGCGCAGGCGATACCTGCCATCATGTCTGGAAGGTAAGCTTGAAACTTTTTAGCCATAATCACACAAATAGAATAAAAAAAAAGTACTGTATGGAGCATATGAAATATCTAGTCAACCTTTGTGTCTTTTTTGAACAGTCCTTAAATTTGTATACCTGAGACTATAATGGTGGAAATGAATATCTATTCTTACAGAGACTTGATTGGCATAGCAAAAACTGGTTCCGGCAAGACTTTAGCGTTCATTTTGCCGATGTTCCGTCACATACTGGACCAACCGTCTCTCGAAGACACCGATGGACCAATATCACTCATAATGACGCCCACGAGGGAACTCTGCATGCAAATCGGCAAAGATATCAAGAAATTCGCCAAGTCTTTGGGCCTCAGGGTTGTGTGTGTCTATGGTGGCACTGGAATTTCCGAACAGGTCTCTTTATTTTTTTATTACATACTATCATTCTATACTAAGTTTAAAGTCGCTCAGCGAGCTATGAAGCGGGTTATGCCTAGAGTTTCTTTGGGATCAGAAATTCTGATATTAGTTGAAGAACCAATGTTATCTACATAAGCGAGAGAATCAATCATTTTGTTACTTTTGTTGGGTAGCAGGTTGGACAACATAGATGGCGTTACAAGCGGGTAAATTTTTTTTTTCTAGTTCAGACAAGAAAACGTCTGCAGGGTCCGCTAGTTTCTATATAGATTTTATACGGCATATTCAAGGCGTAAATAGAATATGCAGTCAAAAATTGGTTTTCAGATAGCTGAGTTGAAGCGAGGCGCGGAGATGATAGTGTGCACTCCGGGGCGAATGATCGACATGTTGGCCGCCAACTCTGGTCGCGTCACCAATCTCCGTCGCGTCACCTATATCGTGCTCGACGAGGCCGACCGTATGTTCGACATGGGTTTCGAACCGCAGGTACTGGCTTTTGTGATGAATATATTTTTTTTATTCATTATATCGCTGCTTAAAAACTAAAAGGCCATAAAACAAAAAATCCAAAAATGTTTTTATTGCATAAATACAATCACAATCCTTTTATGGTTGTTTTATTTCATATTTAGTATATTTTGATCATTTTTTATATATTCAAAAGTTACTTATAATTATGCTTATATCTCTTCTAGTATTTGGTTTATTATAAAAGTACTTGAAACATTTAATGCTACTTAAAAATACGCTTCTAACGATGTATAATATGCATATATTTAATATATATCTAATAAGAAAACAATTTTTTTTTATATATCTATCTAATATATCTATAAAAAAAAAATTATAAAAAAAACAAGACAAAAATATTTAAATTTTTTTTTATTAGCTCTCCTGTAAAAAGTGTACAGGAGTTAAGCACCCTTTAGTTTTTAAGCAGCGATATATTGAAATGCGAAAATCTCCGGTGATTTTGTTTAATTTCAGTAGAAACGGTTGGTAACACAGTTTCGTGTTGTATATTTTATCAATGCGTGTCTTATTTGTAGGTGATGAAAATAATAGACAACATAAGGCCGGACCGACAGACTGTTATGTTTAGTGCGACGTTCCCGCGACAGATGGAGGCACTCGCCCGACGGATATTACAAAAACCAATTGAAATTCAGGTCAGTTTGTTGTTATGAGCAAGTTGTTATATTAGCAGTTATGCACAAACGTATTAACGTAACTGCAATAAGTTTTGGCTCTCACATGTTGAAACCATCATAATCATATCTAATACCATTGATTATTATCTATCTATATCATTGTGGCACTTTTTCTTCGTTCCCCATGTCGAATACCAGTCTTACTACTAGTAATAATACGGGTTTTTTTATATCCATGTTACTACTATGTACTAACAACACCAGTTGTACATGGGAGAAATTTTATTTTCCAAATTACTACTGTCTAAATTACTTGTAAAAACTCCCTTCATTTGTTTGAAATACGTTTGAAATTAAATATATTGGCTGTGGCTTTGTTAGGAGGCAGCGAGAAATGAAAATAGATTGAATGTTTTAATTTATTTCAGGTGGGCGGTAGAAGTATTGTGTGCAAAGACGTGGAACAGCACGTAGCTATATTGGAGGAGGAAGCAAAATTCTTCAAACTGCTCGAACTCCTCGGCCTCTACAGTCAAAGCGGGAGCATAATCGTATTTGTCGACAAACAAGAGAACGCGGACAGTCTCCTGAAAGACCTCATCAAGGCTTCATACTCCTGCATGAGTTTACATGGAGGTGTGTAATATGAATTCAACCTTGACCAGTATGGAGACGTTTATGAACATTTTCATTCGTTTAGGATCTATAAATAACTAACGGATCGAATTTGATCTGATATACATGGTAATGAAGTTTGTGAATCTCCATTAAACAAAGATTTACAACATGTACAAACAAAGATTTACAAACATAATTGCCCATTTAATTAAGATTTCAAAATGGCATAGTGCATGTGCAAAAAATATCCAAACAAATCAGTTTGATTGTTGTCTTGGAATCTATTGCATATGCGTGATTTGCACCGTAATACTCTGTACTGGTACAAAGAGCATCCAGTCCAATTGTGGGTAGCGGTGTAGCTTGGTGTGTGAGACTGGGGTGTTGTTGTGTAGTTGTGTTGTATATATTAAGCGTGATCTGTTACAGGGATTGATCAATTCGACAGGGACTCGACGATAGTGGACTTCAAGTCGGGAAAGGTGCGGCTGCTGGTGGCCACGAGCGTGGCGGCCAGGGGGCTCGACGTCAAGCACCTCGTGCTCGTCGTCAACTACGACTGCCCCAACCACTACGAGGACTATGTGCACAGGTACCGACCGTCTACAGAACGCAACGCGACCGACATGTTAGATTTAAGACAATCCATAACCGCGACCGCTCCGTCAGGAGTGAACGACCGAAGAGAGAGGAGACCGTAGTGTTAAATGTTTGCAGGTGCGGTCGTACAGGGCGCGCCGGCAATAAGGGGTACGCGTGGACGTTCCTGACGCCGGAGCAGGGCCGGTACGCGGGAGACCTGGTGCGTGCGCTAGAGATGGCCGGAGCGGTGCCCCCGCCCGAACTTCGCGCGCTATGGGAACGCTACAAGGAGGCCCAGGAGAAGGAAGGCAAGAGGGTGCACTCCGGCGGCGGATTCAGTGGAAAGGGTCAGTATTAATCATATACATAGGCTACGTTCAAACTACCCGGCGCGGCAGGGGCATAAAAGTGCGAGATTTTAAACGAGATCATACATAACAATTCTTGCGAAGTAGTATATCGTTTGAAAGTCGACTAGTATAAATAATGTAGGCACAATAAATGGGCTGAACGTTGTTTGTCCACCTGTAAAGTAAATAAAGGTAGAAAAGTCTGAGATTTCTCTCAGACTTTTCTACCTCGATCGTGGGCCTCTGGTTGTTTTTTTCTAGAATTTTGATTAATCGGATTGATCCACATCCACGTCATCTACTTTTTTAGGCTTCAAATTCGACGAGTCCGAGGCGCAAGCGGCGACCGAGAAGAAAAAGTATCAGAAGGCGGCTCTGGGGCTTCAGGACTCTGACGATGAGGACGTCGAAGGAGACCTCGACCAGCAGATCGAGACAATGCTGGCCGCCAAGAAGATCGTCAAGGAGATCAAGGTACACAAAAGTTCTGACACAAAGAACAACTGACACAATTAGGAAGAGAATATCAAAGTACATCATGATCCCCATCTCCATCCCTTCCTTTTATACCTTGTCCTTAACCATTCTATGGTCGGCAGCGCAAATTGCAGCACCTAAGGTGTTGCTTGTGTTATAGGCGACGGTAGCCATCTACCGTAAAGTGGAGCGTCAGCCTGTATGTCTACCTTTACATAGAAAAAAAAAATCCAATCCGATGAACGTTTAAGGAGACAGAGAAGTATTTAAGTCCGGTGAAAATAGAACTTTTATTGAACCACTATTTTTCTGGCTAAATTGATCTGACTATAGAAATATTTCGAACTAAAACAACTACCTACCTAAATTCGAGAGAGTTTTTAGCATTGGATGTCGTGCGTGTTTTAGCCGGGTGT
The DNA here is from genome assembly GCA_945859745.1 of Synanthedon formicaeformis. Taxonomy (NCBI): domain Eukaryota; kingdom Metazoa; phylum Arthropoda; class Insecta; order Lepidoptera; family Sesiidae; genus Synanthedon; species Synanthedon formicaeformis. The sequence goes on along the minus strand of OX243969.1, from coordinate 3,395,317 downwards.
AGCTGGCGTGCCGGGTGCTGGCGGGACGGCGGGCACTGGCGGGCCTGCTGGTGCGGCGAGCTCGGACGGGAAGCTGGAACTGGCCCGGCGTCTGGCCTCTCGCATCAACCTGGCCAAGGGACTCGGCGCCGACCACAAGGGAGCCACGCAGCAGGCCGCCGAAGCTATCCTCAAGGGGGCACCCACCGCGCACACGCTTATCACGGTATGTTACCTACTCACATTCATATCGACTCGCCATAACCTCTATAATATGAACGTTTTTAATTTTAATATGGGATGGGCCACGCTTGATTGCAGGCCAAGACCGTAGCGGAACAACTTGCTGCGAAGTTGAACACGCGTCTAAACTATCAGCCGCGAGACGAAAGCGTCAACGAGCCAGTTGAGGAGGTGTTCCGCAAGTACGAGACCGAACTCGAGATCAACGACTTCCCGCAGCAGGCCCGGTGGAGGGTCACCAGCAAGGTCTTTTTCAAATTTCTTTCACCGTTTATTTATTTAAGGAGAAATAACATCTGCAGTACAAGGAAACATAAAAAAAAAATCGAATAAATATTGAGACTATTCTAATACAGTTACTCGCCGAAAGAACAATTTTTTTTTTCAGTAGACAATTTCATTGACGTTTTATCACACCGTGAATAAACGACTCACAATAAAAATATTGTACCTCAATAACATGTTTACATTTTTTATATAAATTTCTCAAAAAGTTCAAGTTAACGATTACCTTTGGCGTCAGTTCACTTTATTTTCCAGTCTGTAACCTCATTAAATGTATTTACTTCGAGCGCCTAGATAATGTTAATAGTTCGGTTGCATTTAATGCCATTTCTCAGTGCATTTCTTGATATTGCATCGAGCTGACAACATGTTGCTTAAACTAGCAGTAATCGGTCTGATTGTATTTTTCTGTGTAAAACTATTGAAAAAACAACGCCATTGCCATCATTGTTATTGAGGAAGGTAAAATTCTATTTAATGTTTTGCAGTATTATTTTTTTTAAATTCTATCTGCCTCATTTATTTTTAACTAACTAATATCTTAAAAATATTAAACTGAAGATTTTTTTATTTTCTTATAATTTCTTATACTTATTCTCGTCTAATATAGACAAATTATAAATTTGAAGGAGCTGTCCGCGTCTGTCTGTTTCACGCGCTATCGTTAGTCTTTTTAAAAAAAATCCACAGGAACCTAACATTTTTTTCAAGATGAAAGATATTCTACCATATTAATCCAAGTAGTAAATTATCTGTGTGCAAAACTGTGTGTATCTGAAATTAGCGTGCACAAACGTACAGACAACCAGACAGAAATTTTAAAAACTATTTTTTGATCTCGTAACATAAGTACAACGTGTTTGAATGTTACGATTATATGATAAAGTTGGTGGATCTATAAGATGTGATCGATGTTGCAGGAGGCGCTGGCGTTGATAAGCGAGTACTCGGAGGCGGGCATCACGGTGCGCGGGACGTACGTGCCCACCGGCAAGGCACCGCCCGAGGGCGAGCGCAAGCTCTATTTGGCCATCGAGAGCTCGCAAGAGCTGGCCGTGGCCAAGGCCAAGTCCGAAATCACGCGCCTCATCAAGGAGGAGCTCCTCAAGCTGCAGACCTCCGCGCACCACATGGTCAACAAGGCCCGCTACAAGGTGCTCTAGCCGCATCACTCAAATAAATATGCGCCGTTTATACATTGCTTGTTTAATTTCTCAACCTCTTTACTCAAGTCAAAGTAAGGCCTTAATCACACGTGCTGAGCAGAGTGGCGAGGGACTGCTTTCGGCCTAGTGCTGTACCTACAAGCACCTAATGTACCCTCTGACGAGTACTCGACCGAGCAGAATGGCAGACAGTCACTTTGGACCTTTTTTGTTTACTCGGCCGGATGCTTAAACTGAAACTGAAATGAGTATAAGCTCGTGTAACCCTACCCTTTCGGCCGAGTACCAATTTGCTCACTCTACTCGGAGATTAAGGTATAAGTATCAGATTACGGCCACATTACAGAGCTTGCTTAGTGCTAAGGGCTTGATCACACGCACAGATTATGGAAATGCGCGCGGCCCCGCTAAAGATTGGTCTGGCAGTTATGTGCGTGTAAGTGGGTACGCCGGGTTGCTATTTGTACGTGAGTGTTGTGATCACACGTAATATATGCTAGCATAGCATAATATATGCTGTTATTTTCTGTAACAGCATATATTATGCGGTATATTGGTGGTTACTAGACGAGTTCCCTAAATGACTGCGAAACGCAGTGTGCCCTGCCTTATTTTTATTTTTTTATGTTAAGGTCGACAGACAGGCTGACGGTCCACTTGATGGTAGGTGGCTACCGTCGCCTATAACACAAGAGACGCCATAAGTGCTACAAGTGCGCTGTAGACCATAGGATTAAGGATAAGGGATGGGGTAATGGGCTCTGGCAACCCTTACTCACTCACCGAAACACAACAGCACGTAAATGCTGTTATTTCACGGTGGTATTCTGTAAGGGGGTGGTTACTGCCGCCAGACGGGCTGCCCAAATGACTGCGAAACGCAGTTTGCCCTACCACTGCTATTTTTTTTATTATTATTTTTCAAATCCAGACCAGAGCCAACTTTGGAACGTTCATTTCCAAAGTTGACCCCGCAGGGAATCGAACCCAGGAGTCTCAGACATTAGGCAAGCTAATAAGCACCACTCATCCATAGTGGATGTATAAGTCGACGCAGAAGTTCCGTATTTGCGGATGCGGATACGAATATCTCCAACAACCCTGAATCAAAATGGCAACGGAGATTTTCCAACGCGATAATAACACATTTGCACACAAAAGCACGTGTTCCCTGAACCGCAGATAGCGAGTGACATCGGCTCGACGAATAATTATAAATAACCACAGAAGCTAATGGTCTCGTGCGCGAACGCCACCTTGTGATAACAGAGGTTATCATTCCTCAGCGGGATGATTCCATGGCAAACAACTTCATTAACGCTCATAAAAAAAGGTTGTAAGTAAACATAGGGCATCACGTATGGAATGTGAGCTATCACAATTTATCTGGCGACACGACGGACGCAACACAATTTCAAATAAGGATTTAAAATGATTATTGCTGTGTGTAAACAAAATCTTGAGTCAGGCCCTAGTATTGCTTTTGTAGCTGCCTAGGCCTACCATCACGTGACCGCTTACATCGTTTAAGACCCTTTGGCTCTATTGCTAAATATTTTTTTAACTAACTTGGTCCGTAGTTTAAGCGTAGGTATAGTAGGTACATGCGCACTAAGCGGTCTGATCATGATTGTATTTTGACCGTTAAAAATCTACGCAAAAAGCTAAACCCGGCGGCTAGTTTGAACTGTGAAGCACTCAGTCCATAGGTACACATAAAAAAATTTAAATAGTTAAGGTGCTTGATTTAGCGCTCTAACTCAGGGGTTCCGAGTTCGTTTCCTGGCAGAGCCAACTTTGAAATAGAACTTTCCAAAGTTGGATCTGCAAAGTAGTGGCCTCTCTGACATCTTTACATAAAAGATAAATTTCCGATTTTCTTTTTTTTACTTACACTGAATTTAAATTAAGTATTATTATAATAACATATTTTGCTTGCATTAAGAATAAGTTAGTTAGGGCCTCTTTCACAAACTACAAGTAAAGTGTTGATTAGTTACTTTTAGAAATCATTTTCTGTTTTATTGAATTATGCACTCGGTTTACTGCATCGTTGGTTAGGCGATTTTTTTTATTATTTTCTTTTTAATGCTTGAGACTTTTACTGTACAAACAATGGTAAGTATGTCAGCTCCATTATTCCCAGTTACCGGTGACTTTAAATGACAGAGATTAATTAGTTAAGAGCGGGCATAAAGAGAAATAGCCAATCCTAGATTTGAATTTTATCTAAGTAAACAAAGTCTAATTTAATTAATTTTTTTAAATAGATAAATACATTATAAATGAAAGTGACGTGTGTAACCGAAAACATAATATAATGAAATTTTCTCGATAGAAAAAAATCACAAAGTGAGCTCTCATTTCCATTGATTTTAGTTTTATTTTCAAAATGACACACATTACAAAGCTAAAAGTGTATCAGTAATTTCACTTCACATATTATCTAAGGCTTTATGTAACAATTTTTCATTTGACATTGTAGTTTACGAATAATTAATATTTAATACTTTTGGCACTTATGACATCTTTATTGAGCGAGTTGCGCTATCTTCCGTCGCATGTTGTGCGTAGTTGTACGTATTTTGTGTCACTGTCATGTCCAAGGGGCCACGCGGGTGAAATTACTAATTTTGTTTGCTTTATACGCATTCTTAACTATTAAAAATTAACTCGGCATAACAACTAGAACCTAACCGTTTTATCAAAATCAATTTTTATTAATTGTATTAATTATTTTATGTTGTTATTAATTTTCTTTGTCCAATTAAAACGTTATCGTCCGTAACTAAGTCACAGTTATTATGATAGGTATTTATATTATATTAAACAATTTTGTTTGTTAAAATGAATTAAGTATTGGCGTTTGTTGGTGACTAGATTAGGTACGAGTAGTCATGTAATTTTGTTTTCTTCACCTTTAACTCGATATATTCGTATGACAGATTAAAATTCAATTCTATGTAACAGAAGCCTTATGACTTCTCTATTGCGTACCTTTTCAATAGCTACATCATAATTTAAATTTATTAACAATCTTATGAAGGCCATAAAACCGGAAATCCAATAATCCAAATAAATTAATTCTAATTTCCAAAAAGGAGGAATAAAAAAATTTAAAAGAATAAAAACGGGATGAAGAAAGACGATTTAGACAATAAAAAAATATATAGGTATTTAAAGGGTTTTGAATTCGCCATAAATTTTTTATAAAAAAATCTGTCTTCTGAACAAATTATTCATACAAAAATTATCCATCACTAAGTATTAATAAAATAATTTAAGTAACTGTGCGTGATATCTACATTGGGAACCCCGATTTATCAATATGTCTTAGCAAATCTCGAATAGCAACCTATTGTAGGTAATATAACCTATTTAGTGTCGAGTCACACAATCTACACAATATTATAGGGATTAGGCACGAGTATATGTATGAGTCTTACTTCACCTAAGTCGTAGGTAGGTAGGTAGATAAGTGTTTTTTTATGAGTTCGATATGACGTTACTTTATCTCAATAAAAAAGTAAACATTTAAATTGAACTTTAGTCAGGAAAAAATTAACAAAATGCGTCAAGAGATGTTTTTTTCGCACTCAAATATACCTACCTACATACGTCTACCTACTTGATTGATGTCAGTTATAGTATGCGCCAACGCTGTTGGCACACGGGGCCACATCGCCATCAGAATAATGATGACAAACGCAAATAAAACTTGTTTTATTACAAATATAATTATATTTTATTATATTTTTAATCATATGTATTTATTTACTTAACAAAATCCACAGTCTAAACTTATACATCATTTAAAATATGAAACATTTTGAACATGAAATGTGAAACATGAATCATGTCGTGCTGCAAAAAAATTTCAATTGCAACATTTCCAATTAGTCTTATCTAATTGTGGATTAAATTGAAAAAAAAAATCTCTTAGCAACAAAGTATCGATGTATGCGGAACTAGCACAACCACAGATCTTCGAAAATGTAGTGGGGCCGCGCGCATTTCCGAAGATCTGTGTGCACAACCCTAGACCTAGCTATTGTGCGGAACAAGCCTAGCGCTTGTGATTTATGGCCCAGTGTGCCAGGAGCGTTTGCGTGCAGTATAGTTGAAAGTTGTAAAGAAAGGGGTTTGAACTCTAAGCTAAATGCGCATTTGCTTTGTTTGCGTGATGTTTTGCGGTTTTTTAAGGTCGTTATTGTTTATAAAATTTGTTTTATTATTGCATAGATATTAATATTTCTTTTTATAGAATTGTAAAAACATTGTTATTTATGAGTGAGTTAATACCTTGATATTCTGGGGAATCTCTTATTTTGCAGTTGATGTTTTGCGGTTTTTTAGGGTCGCTTTTGATTCAGATCAGGGTCAGATTACATGAGTTGTAGGTATTTGTTTCGTAGTATTTATTTCACTATATAAAATTGCATTAACATTATTACCTAGTGAATTTATTATTATAATTTCAAGGTATTCTGGGCTCTCATTAATTGGGAATTATTAATCGACCTAATAAGCCCTAATAATAAGACCTAAAAGAGAGCTTAACTATTAAGTACACTCAATTTATGTTGCTGATAGATACTGCAACAGCTCAGACAAGGTGAATTTACAACAGCACATCACGCACTATTATTATTATTTAAATTTCTATTATTATCTATTATTTCAAAGCTATTTTCAGTAAAGGATTGGTTAGACACTGTTGCCAGACGGAACGAAGTGCCCCTGCTATTAGAAATCTATTATCTAAGTATAAATAAAAATGAATGACTGAATGTGTTGGTAAGCGCAAAACTCGAGAACAGCTCGACTAATTCAGCAAAGTATTATTTTCAAAAATTCGTTTGAAGTCCGAGGATAGTTTTTATCAAGAGAAATATTAGAAAAAATACCGGGAAACTGCATCCGTGCAAAGCTGAGGGCGGAACGCTAGTTTTTAAATTGTATTTCCACCAACTTTAGTCAAGTTTGATTGTTATTTACAATGTAGGTACTGAGCAATTCTTTATGCATATTATTTATTATAACGATTGCTCCAACTTATATAATACTAGTTGGTGCCCGCGACTTCGTCCGCGTTGAACGATGAAAGGTACCCTATGTCCTTTCTGGTGTCCCAGACAATGTATGCAAAATTTCATGGTGATCGGTTCCAATAGTGCGGTTTTGCGTGAAAGAGTAACAAACATCCATACAAACTTTTGCATTTATAATATTAATAGTAAGGATCTAAACTACATAGAATTAACCTGGTAAACGTAATCAAAATTCTAAATAAAGTGGTTTTTTTGAAAAATCATAAATGATGCACGTTCTTAGCAAATATGTATAATTATTATTCTACACTGGGATTAATTATTTTCACGCACATGATAAAATCAGTCATACGCAATGATGGCGCATTATGAGTCAGAGGCTTATATTATACGTCAGAAATGTTAATGATATTGGTTTGGTATTGGCTCCTTATAGACATGATATATCCACAAGTATAGATACATCAAATAAAAAGAACAAATTGTTATAAAAGTGTCAAATAGATAAAATAATCTTGTTGAATAAATATTAAATAATTATTGGGTTTTTCTTTACATCAAAACGAAAAATATTTAGATAGGTACTATCGCGGTCAATGGAGCAGACCCACTTTTCATACAAATTTGTCTAACGTTGAATTATATTTGCCTACTCTTTCTAACTACCTTATAAATAAAAGGGACAAATATTGTCGTCAATATTTCTCTTAAAATATATATTGCACCTTTTACTATAGTATTTCTAATGAGACGAGGTTGTCATAGTAACGTAAATGTTATAATACGAGTAGGTATTTGAAGTAGGAACAAAGATAAATACAAAATGTGCACACGAAATTGTTCCTTACGGTGGGACTGCTCGCTTGACCGCGATAGTACATTCATTCTACTCGTCAAGATTCTTTCTCTCAGGGACAATTTATCAAGTTGAAACTTAAGAGGGCACTTTCCAATTCGAGCAGCTTACCAATTCCATACTAAATGCAATTCCACGATTGCCTACTCATTACTTATTTTTAATACATAAAAAAGCGTGTGTGTCACCCGACGCACGATTGGAGTTTGATCCTTACGAACGATAAATAAATACAAGAGAAAATATATGAAACTGTCACACAGTGACAACTAAATAGAACATAATTATTTAAAACTAGTTGGTAGCCGCGACTTCGTCCGCGTTCTAACAAAAACAGAATTTTTCAATTCGAACCAGTAATTCCTGAGATTAGCTCGTACAACCAATTAAACAAACAAACAAACTTTTCAGCTCTATATAGTAGTATAGATAATATGTAATATGTGCAAATCGAAACTCCAAAAATTTCTGAGACATTATATTAAGGATTGGATGGAAACAAGAAACAAATCAAGCCTTTGCGTTCGAGAAGTTATATCGCTTTCGCAATTGCAATTGGCTTTTAATACAACTTAGACATGTTTTCAATTACAGGGAATTCATGATTAGATAAGTTCGTTTCTAGTTAGGATAACAAAACTATCAAACAAAACTGTAATCAGCTCACGTACACGATAACATTAACGATTCAATCGCCTGATTCTAGGGTGTGTGTGGCAAGATTAATGACGTCAATCTATACCTATTTGGCACCGAATTTTATATAAGTAGATCTTAAAGTATAAAGTCTTAATTTCATTATTTCTTATCGATAGCAGATATTATACTTCTACCTTTAATTTAAGATTTTATATCTTATGGGAGCTCCTTAAGATATATTAGAATTAGAAGGGAAATTAGAAGTTCTCCTCATATTTTTTACACGTAATTGTACACGTTTTTACACGTAGAATCGAAGAACAGTTATTTTTTAAATATATGTAGGCATATAAAACGGGCACACATTCATATAGTGTGCCATATTAATTTCTACATTATTTTTTAATTTAATTCAATTAGTAATCAGTGAAATACCAATTATATTCCTCACAATTTGATTTTACGCTGACAGCGCTCGACTCAAAATACGCTTAATAAAATTATTTATTTGTTATCTGATTAACAAATATTGCAATGTCATAATGATTATACCTAATATTGTTATAATAACAGTTTTTGTAGACTTTAGCTTGCCTTCGTTTACAGCTCGCGATGACGTCATTGTTTCATAACGCTTGATCCTTATGGTGCTTGTACACTATGCAAGTAACTTGGGCAAGTAAAGGAGAAATTTTATTTGTTGTGGTTTGCCGTTCGTTTGCGCAAGTTGCAAGTTACTCGCGTGAGCTGCAAGCACGAGCATTGCTCATTGAATTGCGCTTGCAATTGTATCTGCTCAAGCTCACGCGAGTAGGTCCTTAGTCCGTGCACTCGCGTAACAGGTTACTTGAGCGAGTAGCTCGCATAGGAATATGTTCGTGCCACACATTGGTACGCCATAGTTTATACGATACATATGCATATGCATTAACTCATTAATCTTAAATTGCATTTAAATCTGAATACATTCATATACATCAATCTGAAATTTGCTTAAGACCCAAACATAGCAAGCTGAAGTGACAATGGGACGGAGTAGATGGGTTTTCGAACGGAGGAAAAGAATTGGAAGACGTAGCGTGGGACACCCTGCGTCTAGCTAGGTGGACAGACGACCTGAAAGGCATTGCAAGAAGTGGCTGGGTGCTTAGGATAGAGCTGGGAGCCTTGGGAGAAGCCTTTATCCTACAGTGGAGAGACACAGGCTTTGTGTGTGATGTGCGTCAACATGCGCATGTTACCCGCGCCGTGTACATGAGCCATTACTTGTCGGGTGATGCGAGCCTTATCTCGAAACAAACTTTCCATTGCTTCTCGTGTTTTGTTGTATGTGTCGTCCTAATTAACGCGTTATCAGTCTGCTCATTATGTTTTACGACAGTTCCGATGGTCGCGAGGGGGTATTTATGTGACTTAGGCTATATTTTACAATTGATCTATTCATGGCACCAAATGAAGAATATTCTTCTACAATTCGCAGTTTCAAAAAGCAGTTACCTATCCAATATTAAAACGAAATCCAAAATCAAAAAGATGATGTCAACATTTTATAAAATACATTTTTTAATTTAAAACTAAACGTGTTTTTTTCATCAAGCGAAAATTATTGATTCGCGTGCCTACCTATTTTATCTTTAATTTTTAATATGTACCTTTGTGACTAGGCTGTCTCACGACATAGGCTCTCCTAGATCCCTATTCCTTTTTAACACTAGAAATAGGAGGACCCCCTCCTGCCGGCTTTCGTCCTATAATAATCAACAAAATGGTTGATTTCAAATCAACCATTTTGTTGATTTCAAATATTATTCATATTACATCATTTTAGAAAAGATTTATTACGAGTATTATCGAGTTATCTCTATCTCACCCAGCAACAGATATTGCGGAATTCATTGTAATAATATAATAATATGTGATAAAATTGTTTTGCAATTATAATAAACACTTTGATAATTCAATGTGATTTTTGTATTATTTTTTTTTTGCATTTTTTGTAGATTTCTTACTTTATGTGAACATATTGTGAAATATAAGAGTATTTTATATTTAAAGTTATTTATTGTTATGTTCTAGATACATAAAAAAACTGTTACTAATTTGACATGGAATAGTTGTTAAATATTTTTTGTTTAAATTAAAATGCATTTACTTAATATCTTTTATGCAGAAAATATCTTTTATCTGTTTTATATTCGTACCTATTGTATACTAGTGACCTACTCCTGGATTCGCTCGCAGTGCGATTTTTGTATATATATGTAAACCGATTTATTAACTTTTTATCCATATTTCCCTAAAGTGAAAACCGAATTAAAATCGGTCCAGCCATTCTTGACTTTTTGCGAGACTAACGCACGGCGATTGATGTTTTTTTTTACAATGTTTGTGTTAAAATATTGTTATTTTCCTGAAGCTAATCTAATTTTCTCACAAATAAAATTATAATTGGAATTGACAAGACAAAACAGTTCAATAATAATCTATTTATACAAATAATAATAAATATTTAAATGTGTTGCTAAGCCCAAACCTCAATAGGTAACAGATAGGTATATAATAGCTCTTAGATCTTGCAATAGTATTTTAATTATTAATTTTAATCGAAACTTAATTTAATGCGGTTTTCACTAAAAGAAAAACCTTTTAATGAGGAAGGTTTTTATATAAATTTTACAGAAAAATTGAACCCGTCTGTAGCCGTAGGTCGTTTTTTATGAAGAGAAAAATTTGAAAATTGCTCGGATTTCTTTTTCTTTGTTTAAACAGCTGCCACAGTCCAGTAACTTTGACGGTTACTTATGATTATTTGAAAAGTCGTCAATACCTATGGTATACGTAGGCAGTATTTTCCTATCCTATAGTCAATTCTGAAAGTGTGTTTTCGTAAAAACTATTTCACCCTTCGATTTCACCACTTTCATTAGGAAATTGTTACTTATACCAAATACGCATGTAATGGGTGATGTTTGTGACATCACAAAATGATGCAAGACTTCAAAGACAAAAGTAAGCAAGAAGTTTATCTGTTTAATGTTCCTGCTTACTCGTGATCAAACAGGAAGAACTTAAAAGTATGTTAATGTTTAAAAACTTAGGTATACCTAAATAGTAGGTACCTAGTACCTACTACAAATCAATGGGACCTAATTTTATATATTTTCTTTATGTTATATACACGTATTAAAGTATAATTTCTATATGCTAATACCTACTTGTTTTAAACTGGATTAAGTAGTCATGTCAAGTTAAGATGATACTCGTACAAAATAAACAAAGTTAAATAATTCAAAAATTGAATCGAACGTTTCAGTTTTATTTAATCATTTATATTTCCTTATATTTTTATAAAAATACATGTCAAGCGATTTACAAAACAAGAAAAGTATAAAAAATGAAGAAACTCGTATAATTGGTATAGTAGGTACAAAATCAATGAAATTCCAGGTATTCAAAACCTGTAGGTTTTTGGTTTCTAGTGTACAAAATATCAATGGCTTTCAACAGATGGCGCGGATTACGATTTGTTATTGAGTTTTCCTTCTATCACGATAGGTGGCACCACATGTTCTGATTTGAAATAAAAATACGCAATCTGCAATTTATTTCAACAAATTTTTTATGAACTATTTTTTTTTATTTAATTATTTACAATCGTCTATAAAACTGACTTACATAAAATCTTGTTTTTACTCTACAATCCATATCTTTTTAATACTTCTTAGATGTTTTTTTGCACATACTATTACAATATTGCGTCAATAACACAAAAATTTAGGTACTTATTATATTATTTGTCGACAAAATGCCTACCTAGTGCCCTATGCTTATGACTTTGTGTTTTCCTGTTCTTTATTTGCAAATCGGTGTTGCTGTGCCAACTCGGTTATAAAAATGGTTATGATGAATAATTTACGGTAGTATCCAAGTATACGTATAGATAGTAGTCTCAGCGGGAATGTTCCCGCGCACGCGTTGCGGGTCATAGGTCAGAGGTGCGCGTCGCGCCCTTAACCCTTTTAAATATTTATAACAGATTCTAGTGTGTAATTTCGTGACAGTGTTATCGCCGATAATATCCGACCAGATTCCGTTTTTAACACTTGTTTACGCCTCTACGTTTATCACGATAAACGACTACAGTGGAATTTTTCCATTAGAGCCAGTTTCTTATGACAATACTTTTTCAAGCTAGGCTCATAAATTTTTCTCTGTTTAGGTTCTGTCTATTATTATTTCAAAATGTCAAAAATATTTATTTATCGCTAATCGCTACTTTTTCATCATAAATATTTCAAAATTTTCTTTATAGACTCAAAAAGAAATATTGTAGTTTTTTAATGATGATTAAATTTTGACGTAGAATAAAGTTTTTAAAATTAAATAAATAACCAATTATATTATTAATATGATGAATCAAAAATTGTATTAAGTTTTTGGTTTATGGGCAAAATATAGGGTTGTTTTTTGGAATGAAATACAAGAATATAGTTAAATATAGTATCTTTTATTAACTTACTCTCTTTTAAGTGTTCACTAATGTGAAATCTTTTCAACGATATAAAAATAACAATCTGAACCCAACGTTAGGGTTAGGGTTCCATACAACATTCTCTCTTTTTTTTTTCTACAATAATTATTTTTTAATATCACAACATACTTATTTACTAGATTTTAAAGCTTCAAGTTTGAACTTATGAACTATTTACACTAATTGCTGAGATCTAACGTTCTAACATTATGTTTTCAACATACATAGGCTGTGCGTAACACTAAAACTTGCGGAAAAGGATGGACACATTATTGCGCGGGCGACTCCGACGGTGCTGGAACAGATGTGACCGTGGAGTCGAGTCCTCCAGTCTCCAGCACCGTTTCCTTTACCACGGACGCCATACAGAAGGACCCTTGGTCAAACTGGCGCTTGTGCAGTCCAGGGGAGTGTTCATGTGCACTGGTGATGCCGGTGGTGATGGAGTCACGTAGCCAGAGGAAGAAGACACAGTAGATAGAGCTGGGCTGGGCGGGCTAGCAGGTGGAGTGTCAGTGCCGGTCGCTGCGCGCTGCATATCGTTCAGTCTATGGCCAAGATGGGTCATCAGTTGTGTGCCCAACCTCACGTCGACACCAGGAATAGAAGCGAGACACCGCGACACTTCATTAGCGGCATGAGTGAAGCCAGCTTTGAACCGATCTGCGTCCACGCTGGGGCTGAGCGAGAGTCTACGTTGGCGGCGAAGTTTGTGAAGATGGCGTACGGTCAATTCCAAAATATCAGCCTTTTCCAGTTTAGCGACGTTCTCGCCTTCCGACTGCAAGGCGCTGACCATCAGCTCCTTTAATTCGTCGAGGCACCGGTTGATGCGAGCTCTCCTCTTGCGTTCGAGCATAGGTTTCATCACTTTACGGTATTGATAAGTTCGCGAGACCGGCTGCGGGCCGTCGTCCGCGAGCGAATACGCGATCTCGTAAGACATGTTAGACATTTTGTGTGAGTAGTGTAGTGTGAGCGTCGAGAGTTGAACTCGGAATGCGGTGCGGCGGTAGAGGCGGGGGCTTATATAGGGAGCGTTGGGCTCGCGATCGTGGGAACGCACGGAGCCGTCGAGTTCCCACACGCGCCACCTGTGCGAGCAGCTGCCGGCGGGTCGCGGGGGGACGTCGCGCGTGCGCGCCGTAAACAATCGCCGGCGCGGGCGCACGCCGCGACGCCTCTGCCGAGTAATTGCTGGCGTTAGTCACGCCGCGTCCACGGATCATACGCTGATACTATACGCGTACCTACTTGCTACTGCTGCTTGCCTATATAGATCTATCAATTAGGGATCTTAGAAAGGGCCGTTACTTACCTGTTTGTGAGTGTAGTGTAACAATCGAGATTCCAGATTCTTACTTAAATTTACTGTAAGCACATTTAAAAGAACCTTGTAGCGGGAAAATAATAGGTATATACCTACTTACCTTATAAAAATGTAAAATGATATATTATAGAAAATAAAATAACTACATTTCTGTAATTATTTTCATGATCATTAGAAATTTTATTGGTTCAAAATATAGAATTATTTTAATATTTTCTCAAAAAATGAATGTTTTCTTCCTTAAATGGCTTATTTTCAATCAGATTTAATCAGATTTCTTTGGGATTGACTTCTATTAGAGAATAATACGAGTAGGTACCTACTAATGGCTGAAAAACTTTTTTTAATGTAAACTTTTCTCATTAAATGGTTTTAGCATTCCAATGAATACTTACTTGTTATTGTTTCTTTAGTTGCCTATATTATAGGTATGTTAAAGCAATAGTTTTAATACAATTACATTAATAATTACAAATGATTAGGTACTTACTAATATGAGATTTCTAGGAGCCTTTTTCAAAATATAATTATTGCAATAGTCATGAGACTGATTTCATCACACGCTTAACATCTAATTAAGCTTGCATCTAATTAAGAGCGCGGATTTATATTGGCTGTCGCAATTTGAAATGCAAGAGTGAGCCTTAAGACGATCAATCAAGCGGCAACTTCGGGGCCACAATGACCAACGTCAATTATATTTCGGAGTCTGGCTACTGTTCGCTGTTCTTCATCAATCACATATTACCGCCTTAATCATTATTGACAGACCGAATTGCATGTTGCGATACGCCGTCAAAAACGACATACATTACAACTAAAGACGACAATGGCGCATACGTAATTAGAAATAGTTTTGTGTGATTATATTCTTGTTCTGTTGTGCGATAGGTAATATTTATTATATTAAAAAAATACATTATTAAGTTAAAAAAATATATATAAAAGATTAAGATAATATAAAAAGGTTTATAAATATTTTATTTCACTCTATTAATATGACAAAATAATGGTAGATATCCTGAGTTTTTTCGGGTTATTCATGATTTCTAGAAGAATTCTCATTTTTTTTTCTTGGACTTCCTTGCAGCTTTGAGTTTCTTTCTGTTTATGTGTTCAATCTTCAAAGACACGAGAGGTCTAGACACGTGTCTTTGAAGATGGCATGTCGTCCATGCCTAGTACCTAGTTGGACGTAATATTTCTAAATGTAGTAGATCTGTAAGGTGTATGAGAGATAAATATCAAATTATCTAATTTGTTTTGAAGTAATTTTGTGTTTTATAAAGTTTTTGTTAAGTAATGCAACTCGAAAAGATTCAGTTATTGATCGAATCTGTTTATGGACGTACTTTCTTTATGACAATGATTACTGCTTGAAGGCCCGGTAGCGGGACAGGGGCATTAGTCGGGCGTCAGTGGGCGGAGGCGCCCACGCAGGACGCCGATGAGAAATTGTCCACTAAGGCTTTATCGACACGTGCTCATTACGTGTGCTTTCTCCATAAAACGTGGTAAAACGCCCACTTAAATGCTACAACAACGTTTACCATATCACAGCCATTACTCACCGAGGAGCCTACTTGTTCTACTACTAATATTATATTATTATTTATGATATGATATAATATGATTATTTATCTTCCAATTATTTTATTTTTTTAGTTTAATAGTAGGCAAATTAAATATTATTTTTTGGTGGCTTAGTCACACAATTACACAACATATCTACATATTCGTAAGCATTTTTCATAACCAGCTACGAAAAAGGATTTTTTTTTACACTGTTTTGCCATTCGATTTTCATAAGATTTTTCTTTTTATGTTAAGGTCGACAGACAGGCTGACGGACCACTTGATGGTAGGTGGCATCCATTGCCAATAACACAAGCACGTAGTACAAGGGAATAGAAGGGATAGGTAAAATGGGCGCTGGCATCCCTTACTCACTCACTGAAACCTAACAGCACACAATATGGTGTTATTTAACGGTAATTTGACGGCACTTAGCGTCAAAGTAGAAATTCTTAAATCTAAGCCCCTCTTTAACAAACGTCAAGTAGGCCAAACTGTCATTTAAAATCACCGGTAAGCGGGGATAATGGAGCTGATATACCTTTGTTTGTACGGTAAACGTCCCAAACATTAAATTGAAAATAATAATAAAAAAATCGGCTACCGAATGATGCAGTAAACCGAGTGCATAATTCAATATAACAGAAAATGATTTCTAAAAGTAACTAATCAAAACTTTACATGTAGTTTGTGAAAGAGGCCCTTAAACAAACAATTCTTAAACCTCCAACAAACACAAACTTAGTAACTCAGTGCACAAGGACGATGACGTCAATTCAATGAAGCAATATATTATTTTATACACCTAACATGTATATTTGCACGAGCTACAATTGATACGGAGAAATCATTAGGCTTGTTTATAGAATTTGCAAATAAGCGAATCACGTCCTTGTGTGACGCAGACGCGATTAATCTATACGCCATAAAACTTGTACTTAAACGTAAAAGGTAACTTTTTCGTAGAAGATCACGTGGTTTTTTTTTCTCTTAGTGTCGGACTAAATTATAAACGAGAATGTACCTCTATGCTATCATAACACAAAGATGACTCAATAATCCTTCCACTAAATTGACGTATAATTTTAATGATTATGATGATTAGATAAATCAAATAGTATAGATAAACGAGTTAATAAACAACTTGAAAAAACAAAAAAAAATTGGGTCATTTTTACATTAGCATACTTACCTTTTTTTCTGCAATTCTTTAAATGTTTTTATATATATATATATATGAAGAATTTATATATATAAAGACAAGCCGGGAGCGTGTCGTTAGTATCAAATATTACTATCAGGTATATTTACTAAAAAAAACCACATACGAAGGTACATTAGTGGGTATACTAAATATATACCTTCCTAAACCGATATTAATACTATACATTCTGTACCTATATTAGCCATAGATATAAAATGGATAAAAAAATGGAAGTTTTCAGAATACGTAGGTTTCGTTTAACAAGTAAATCCAAACATGAATTATAGTACCCAAAACATGTAGAATACCCCGTACCTACTGATAAACGTTCAAAAATTCCACTGCCCTACTAATGAGTAGCGGAAAAATATAAGTTAACTTAATCACATACTCGTAGCAGGCACGAGACAACGTTGGTGACAATTAATGGTCGCTGTATGGAAAGTTTAGATTGCATAATCATATCTAAGTAAAGTCACTTACTTAGTCATGATTGTTATTTATTAATGACCAATTTTATAAAAAAATATAGTTTTTAATATTCATGTTATAAAAATAGTTTTTTAAAAATTATCTATTGAAATTTACTATGATTACATCACAAACTTATTTAATTTACCTTTTTCATTTGAGACTTAACAAAAAAATAATAAATCATATAAACTTAATTCTAGTGAGCGCAGGTAGCGGTGCATAGAGCTGCAAAGTTAGAAACCTCCTGAGAATTTTCTTAGGAAGCTTTCCAAAGCTCTTTGCTATAGGACCGTTCGCCGAGATGACGTATTGATTTTTTTTAAATTTAAATCTGTCATCATCAATATTTGTATGCTATAAACAGTCATTATGGCATAGGAAAGTTCTATGCTAAAGTTCTATGCTGTTAGTCTACCAGCCAACGCCAATTTCTGGAGATATCCAGAAATAATTTGTGCTTGATAAAGCACAAATTATTTCAGTGCGTCATGGAATTTTCTAACAAATGATATTACAAAAAATAAAAATAAAATAATTCGCGTGTTTATTTAACATTTAGCATTCGCTTTAATGCATCACAGTTAAGTGATATAAATTTATTCTCATAGTTTGTGTAAATAAGATAAAAAGCTATTTATATTACATACCTATTGTGGTAGTTTATAATAAGGTCATTAACTACGTAACATGATATGTTTTATTGTAATCTTAATACTTTGTTGTTTAAATGTGCTCATTTAAATATCTAAAAAAACAAGTTAAAGGAAAAAATACTCTTAATAATATGGGCTATTTAAAAACTTGGATTCGTTGGCCTTGTTAATCAGGCCATCGCATGAAGTTCTTGCCGATTGTACCTATAATATTTTTTGGTAGGGTTACTTACTTACAGATTAACAATTCCATCAATATAATGAAATGAAGATTAAAAAAATGCTTAAAAATTATTTATGAATAAAATTTACCATTATTAAGTTCCGCTTGTCCACAAAAAAAGGGTTAAAATGTGTAAAATAAAATGTACAAGGCCCAAAGTGATAGGGGAATATTTTTGGGCGATAGAAAACTTCAGAATATCTAATCTTATCCACCAAAGAAACTCCTAGCATTGCTTCCTAGCTCACTGAGGGGCTTTACCACCAAACTTGTGGATCCAGTACCTTTACCACCAGCGCTAGGGTTGTCACAAAATGGAAAATCCGCCACCGCTCACTCCACTCAAAAACATATTGTACGCGCCAGCCTTGAAAGTTGTAATGCAAACTGTGTGAGTTCGCCGTGGCGGCCCGCGCCGCCCGCTTCCCCGCGCCAGCCCCCACTGTTTCTCTGTGCAAGTACATTCGTTGCCCAACTGTATGGATTGTAAAGCTGTGCCTTTACCATGAGTTTACTATGACCGCACTCGCGCGCGAGAGCGTAAAAACTGTCAATGTCAAATTGACAATTTTCCATATAAATATTTTACGCTCTCGCTAGTGCAGTCATTATAACTCATGGTAGATGTTTGTCCTGCCGTGAGAGTCCACGATTCGGCACCATACCTCAGATTAAGGAATAATTACTGTCGTAAACCATACGTCGTCACTGACAGAATGCTCTGACTATATGACTTGGTCTTCAGACTGCAGCAGTGGTGACAAGAAACATATTACTAATATTTAAAATTAATGATAGAGAAAATTTTAAGAAATTTTCCTTTCGTAACGATAACCGCAATTAAAAATACATTTGTTTTGCATGCGATAACTTTAAATAGCTTTTACATTAAGGTTACCGACGGCCGTATACGGATTTATTTCTAGTATCTTCGAGCTATTAATAACAGATTACTACTAAATATAAGAAGTAAGCTAATCGATATTTTATTCAATATAAATTCCAACCAAGGACAAATTAATTTAAGGGCGAATTGAAGATAAGATATAGAGAAGATATAGATATACCTACTAAGGAATCCTTAAGAATTCTTAGAATAGAGGATAAGATAAGATTCGTCGGAGAAGAACTTCGAACTTTGAAAAAAATGGTTATATGAGCTCGGAATTACAGACGGGAAATGAAAATACAGAAAAGTTAGTCAACCTAGACCAAAGGATCCAGTCACATGGAGTGGAAATCGTCTGAAATGGCGGATGGGCTCTGAGAGTATTTGAGTGGAATATATCTTCACATAAATAAATTGTCATCTGCTCTTGTTTAGTTCTTGGCTGCGTCTTAAGTCATACATAAGGTAGCCACAGTGCCTATAGTAGTGACCATTCTATTATAGAAGACTATAGTGAAATATAAACATGTGTATTGTGTCAAACATAGATGCCATAACCTCATTTAGTACCTTATACTTTATAATTATATTTATTAATTTATATCCTCTTTAATCTCCTGGCATCACAAATCCATTCTTAAATCGTGGTTAATAATAACTCTTAATGTTTCACTATGTACCTAGATAAAACAATATATGTATAATGATTTCCTACAATAACCGTTATTAATGTTTATTGTAGGAAAATTCCTATTTAATGTAGTTAACATTAATTTCTGTAAACTAATTAAGTATCTACTAATGAACTCAAGTCTATTTTTAACTGTAATCAACAGATAACAATATTACGTATGATGATAAACTGATCTTGTGACGAAACGAGAAAAACTGTAAATTACTAGCTACACGCTCTCGGATTCGCTCGGGTTCTAAATAAAAACTATCCTATCTTTTAAGTTGGACCAAATTATAGAAGAATGTGTGATGTTGTTTTTGGTGAGTGAGTAAGAGATGACAGGGTCCGTTGATCTATTCTTAGGCCATTCTTAGGCAGTTCATTTTTACCTCTCCATGATATTGCTTGTGTTTATTGGCAACGGTAGCCATTACTATCAAGTTGATTGTCAGTAGGTATGTCTTCTGAAATTTATTCAAAAAAATGTGTTATACTTAATTCATTATTAGTACCTACTAAGTAGGTACTTATAAATTTCTTTTTCCTTCTGGTGGCTGTAAATATATCCGTAAAACATGCTGTGTCACGCGAATTCGTCCGTGTATCTTTATAAAATGTACCCTATGTTATTTGCTTCCCAAGAGTGAAATAATTTTTCAAATCAGTTTCGGAGCCGATTCAATGCATACAAACAAATAAACAATCAAATCTTTCCTCTTTATAATATAATATTAGTATAGATAATAAGCACACGTGCGGCTGTTGTTCAAATTGGAAGAATACATACATAACAGTAATGTTTGCTTTTGACAAATATTTAGTGATAGCGTCAGCTAGATACAATTATTATTAAAATGTTTTGTTCGAGATTAACATTGTTTAAAGCTTTTCTTTTCTTTAACAGAACTGGTTGGGATAAGGCAGAATTAGCTCAACATTAGGCAGCACATTCCATTAGGAACGCGATAAATAGGGACATAGCCAATGTAATAATAAACGCGTGTGGTTTTCCTGTAGAAAACTAATACGTCCGAACAGTCACGTAGTTACTTGCTCGCGTATATTGTGTAATGATTATAATATACTCGTCAATATCGGTGAAGTACCTAAGTATATGCTGCCTGTCACGTGTATGCGGTGTTACGAGTATGTCATAATTATCAAATTGCGGAAAACCGAACTACGGTTTTACCGCTAAACTTGTCAAGTACGCAATAGCACATACGTGTTCAAAGACGTGATCCATTTAGAAGACTCTTGGGGGGTGACACGAGAGAAGCAGTTTTCAGTTTGGCCTAGGTATACCTCATAGTATTTCCATGACGTAATGATGAAGAACTCTGCAGTCTCTTGGTTGCTTTAGGCGACAGTACTCACCTTTCATCGGGCGAACTACTCCTATCCTTAATCGTTAGAGGTGCTATTAGGTCAGCACTTTTGCGTAAGCACAGGTAAGTATAAATAAAAGTATACTTGCCGCGTCCCCAATATTTAGGGTCTCCTAGAATTGCTTTGTAATAAAGATCACGTGACGGGAGCAGAAGGCGTGCGCGTGACCGCGGGCTTTGCCACAAAGGTGTCTGAGGAAAATGGGGTCAAAATGAGGCCCGTCATCATTTTGAGTTTAACGGAGTACAGCCAAGCCCACGATAAATAGATTTAGGTATACTTACTCATATAAGCGCCTGTTTCACAAACGTCAAGTAGGCCAAACTGTCATTTAAAGTCACCGGTAATCGGGGATAATGGAGCTGATATACCTTTGTTTGTACGGTAAACGTCCCAAACATTAAATAGAAAATAATAAAAAATTGTAGTTTGTGAAAGAGGCCCTAAATCCTAAAATAAGTCTTGATTAAATCCTAAAAATTTAATGATCCCTACAATTTGTGGGGTCCGTAAAGACCAAATTATCTATAATAGTTTTCCATGTGCGAGTTAATTAGGGGATAAACTTGAACTAGACGATTTATCCCACTAGTCACTAGATTCTCCAAAAAAAAGTAAAAGTAGCCAAAAACAGTGATGCAGTAGGTGATATCTATGTCATATCTATATAGGAAATCTACATCGATAATATTAGTAGACCTCTGTCAATTTATGTTTAGTGATTCAAATTATGTTCAAATTCAATTCAACAATCCATACTCATTAATTTAAAGAATAAGTTCTTACATTGTAACCCTTTTCTAAGAAAAAAGATTTATAGCAAACTTATAAGAAACTCATTCCCAACGGATGCAATTTGAAACTCTGCTAAAACAATGAAATGTTCTTAGACCACCTATGGCGCCGAATTCAACACCTCTATTTAATTTTTGCTTGTTTACAAAAACTGTAACTTCTTTGTGTGTTTACGTGTGCAACGAAGTGTTTAATATGTATTATTAAGTAAGGTAAGTATGCTTATGTGTATACACTAACACGGATGGAGCTACATGGCGGTAGCTCGCGACAAAAGCATCGCTTGACTCATTCGTGACCTCATAACCTCGCAGACTCCAGACGTGTCAATAAGGCACGTACTATGTTTGACTACTTACTTCACTTAGTATAGTTTTTTTTTAATATTTATTTATAAGTTTTTATATATTTTTGCTATTTTACCATACATAAGTAACTTTTTTGAAGTATCATATGATAGTTTGGTTTTAATTTTGCGTTTGAAAGCCTTGCTGTAATTTTTCACTGTATGTAGTATATAATGTCATTTACGTGGGAAATGACTGGCCACTGGAGATGACGGTTTAAAAACTTACCCGATAACCATCGAGAATGACGCGATATACCGGATCTTTGAGCAAATGATTAGATCGTTTCACGTGATTGAACCGGTTCCAAGGTGACGAACCGAGTCTGCATTCTAAATTCAAATGGTGTGTCGATGACGTGTTCTGCTCTTATGCTATGATGCTATTCATGACGAAGCTGTATTAGTCGATGTGATTTGCACGTCACTATCTCCGTTATCTTCTGAGTACACGCAGTATGAAGCACGTGCCTCTGTTTCCCGATTACCCAATCATTTTATTATTATCTGAAATGGACTTTCCAGAACTATCTAATATCAACGCGTCGTTTGATTAGATATAAGTATATCTATTATATCTTTCTTTTCTGTATACATCGTTAGTTTTGGTTATGAAATATTGTCAAATATACGAAGATTTACATATATTACATATATTCAATTTGGTTCTTAATATATTTTTCATATTACTTAGATATATACTAGAATATAACATTTCATATATTGTAAGGCATTTATTATAGAAACGAACGAAGTATTTAGAAACGAGTGGTTTTTAGTTGCTGGAATAAACAACTAGCCGAGGAAACTCTTGTAGCGACGGAAGAGTCCCAGAAATTGATCAGTTGTGTATGTAGCTGATGGTAGGTATCTCTCGATACTTAAATCACGATTTGATGGATTAATTAGATGTCAAATATAAGTGGTACCTACTGTGTGAATAAAATTATATGTCTACACTTTAAAACGACTGTGATCATGTGATCATGCGACGCTGAGTATTTGCAGTTTTTGCTCGACTTCAAATTTATGTTGTCTGATCCGGTTTAGATACCTAATCCTTCGGTCATTTGTTTTCATATACCGTCTCGACAAATATTGTCTTAGCTGCCGTAAAGCCGTCATCGGCTGATTCAAAGAGAGCGGCATGTGGCTTCTATATGTCGCCGTCCTCTTAGTGGCGCCGTGATTTGCAAGTCTCGCCAAATATTTGTGCCGAAGTCTCCCCAAAATCTTGACTAATAACATACATCTGCACACAATTTTTTATTAGCGTCTCTTTCAACGTGGTAGATAAGCGAGTGTTTTTCCAATTTCTCTGAATTTATCTCGACGAATAAATTTTAACAAACTCAAGCCTAACTTAATGAAGGAGGTTGTAAAAATTTTGGCACCTCAAACAGTGTGTATTGTCTGAAATAACTGTATACACAATTTTGGCCGTAAAACTTGTGACTTGTAAAATTACTTTTAAAAGTTCGATGTTCATTATCTTATTTAGGTAGGTGCTTTCAAGAGGCCGCCTCTCAAAGTGAACAATGGACCACACTTTACACTTATTCATGAACAAAATTTTCGTGGAATTCTCGATAAAAAAATTACGAAGAATCAACCTGTGAAGCAAGTCAGATAAACAAAGAGATGTGTTTGAGACACTGCATGAACCCTCGGGTCCCAAATGTTAGAATAATACGACACACGGCGCCAAGTTTTTGCGGTTCATTTGAGCTTAGATAGGTGTCGGTTGGGTGTTTGTACAAACGACGACACGAAATGTCTGGCTTTTGTAAGAAACGCTCAAGTGAAAGATGACAGTAGGTACTCAAGTGTAGAACGAGATATTGGCAAAAAACATTACGAGACGCCATGAAATCATGCGACCACACACTTCTCCGCACGTGTTTACCACATCTGAATATTTATTCTAAAATTTTGCTGGTGGTAGACATTTTTCTAGTATGAATTTCTAGGTGTTATAGTAGTCAAGCGTGTAGATGTCTAAATACACTTTTATGTCTTACAAATTAGTAACTAACAATATTATAGGCTTCTGTCTGAAATAAAACGTTACTTTTATTATGGTTCATAAAAATATTATAAAGAGGTGAAGTTTGCATGTTGTTTATTTGTTTGTATGTGAGAGGTAATGTTCCAAAACTATTATTCTTCCAATTCTTTCACCAACAGTTAGGAATTATTACTATACAGGCATAATATGTTACATAAACATAATACAACTGCTTACAGTACAAAAGGGAAATAATAATCCCCCAATACAACTACAATTGTATTTTCCGTTATACTTTCCAATAAAATTAACTTATTCTTTATTCCTTTCAACTTAGCACACAAGGAAATAACTACCGGATTCATTGAATACACCTAACTTTAATTATCCCATTCATTTGTGATTCATGGAAGCGCATAAATTTGAACATTTTCAATTTTGTAAAACGATTATAAACTACACAATATACGAAGTCCGTTTAGAGTTAAATCATAAAAGAATCACGAAATTGTTGAATGTATCCGCAAACATGCTTGAAGGTTTCGAAGGTAAGGTATTTTTGTTTGCACATTTCTAACTGTTTATTGGGCTTTATTCAAATTCTCGGAAGAGTTTATAACCAACCCTTGGAAACATGGAGTGCGAAATACATGAATACCACGTGCTATTGCCGACAAAGGTAGATTCATTACAGAAGTTGTCGTTTCTTGAGGAACCAGTCGAAAAATAATAAAAGACAAAATTCTTTTCGAGACACCGCTCTCAAGGGGTTCTCTGAATAGGTAACATTAATAAATAAATGAATAGGATTTTATTGCTTACTCATATTTTACTTGAGACTCGAGTGTTGCCTAAATTTTATGGCCGATTTTATAGTTTCTTTTCAACGTTGCGGCGTAACTATTTTATTTTTGTAGCCGTAATTAAGAGTCTTAATAGTAGGTATAAACCGACTAACAGTTTTTCTTGTAGTATTGTTCGTAGTCACAACACAATACTGTCTAAAATGTACCTTATAATTTTCTTCTTTACTGCAATAATAAGTTTTTTTTTTTAAGTTTTAAGAAGAACCAGCATTTCAAAATAGGGAAAATCGAAAACCTTTCTTTATGAAAATTAAGTAAAAATTTAAAAGAGGGAAAATCGTTCTATAAAATTCTATTAAATACTAGGTTTTGCCCGCGACTTCGTCCCTGTCCGATCGCTACCAAATTTCACATGATCACCCGCTCTCTGATCTGGACCAGGACTAATCTGAACATTGTCTGAAAGTTCATCAAAATCGGTTTTGGAGTCCATAGGGAACATACACACACACATCGTCTTTTATTAAGAAAAAATAAAAAAAAGGTATATTAAGAAGAAGAAACATTTAAATTCAATTCTATTTATTTTTTAAATTTAAAGCGTTAATTTCATTTTCTGGGTGTTTTCAAAAACATTTATTAATGAGAAGTAGGTAATGATCACTTATACTAAGGTTGAGAGAAAATGTTTTGAGGTAACTATTTAACTAGTAATCTTGCCAATATGCAGTTGGCAAACGTGGTAAGCGTTGCCTAAATGTATTGTTCGCAATGATTAAGAAACTGTGCAATGCAATCCAATGCAACATTCTATGAATTTCACCAATAAACTGAGATTTACTTCCACATTTGACGAGCCCGTTGGATGAGTGGCAAGGGTGCTTGCCTAACGTCACAGGGGCCCCGGATTCGATTCCCGGCGGGGTCAACTTTGGAAATTTTAATATAATTTTCAAAATTGACTCTGGTCTGGATTTGAAAAGTAGTGGCAGGGCACACTGCGTTGGGCAGCCCGTCTGGCGGCAGTAACCACCACCTTACAGAATACCACCGTGAAATAACAGCTATGTGCTGTTGTGTTTCGGTGAGTGAGTAAGGGATGCCAGAGCCATCCCTTCCTTATCCCTTTTCCTTAATCCTATGGTCGGCAGCGCACTTGTAGCACTTATGGCGTTGCTTGTGTTATAGGCGACGGTAGCCACCTACCATCAAGTGGACCGTCAGCCTGTCTGTTGATCTTAACATAAAAAAAAAAACATTAAGGGCCTCTTTCACAAACTACATGTAAAGTGTTGATTAGTTACTTTTAGAAATCATTTTCTGTTATATTGAATTATGCACTCGGTTTACTGCATCATTCGATAGCCGAATTTTTACTATTATTTTCTATTTAATGTTTGGGACGTTTACCGTACAAACAAAGGTATATCAGCTCCAATATCCCCGGTTACCGGTGACTTTAAATGACAGTTTGGCCTACTTGACGTTTGTGAAAGAGGCGCTCAACCAAATACTATTTAGTAAAAGCACCTCAAAAGCACATCAGATATTAAAATGAGAGGGAAGCGCTCTCCTATAGTGGTTAACGTGTAGGTGTGTAGGCTAAGAGTCTACAAGAAGATGTCGGAAGCCTTCCTCTCCTTATAAGTTATAGGGTTAAGTTAAGTTAACCCTACAAGGTTGCGTTATTTGTGATGTAGCCAAGGGAGAACGAAATGTATCTTGGTCTCCTGGAATATAAAAATGAATGTCGTTAATGTTGGTAATGTAGTAAAATTGTTAATAAAGAGGGTCTGACAGACGTACCTTTTTATTAAAAAAAAAACTCTTAAGATTTATCTTCAAAAACTTACAATCTTAAAAAATTAAGTACACTTAATAATCTATAGATTTCCGTCATATATAAAGAAAAACTATGCCATTTTGAGTTCGTTTAATTAATGCGTATACTATGAAGACATTTATTATTTGGTAAGACGCAAGCGTGTGATTATATCGGATGCCTTTGGCGTTCAGTAGCTCTTTCAAAGTGTTTCCAACGAAATAATAATAGGCTTTGGTTAGCCTTTTAGTTGTTATACAGGATAAAGCATCTCAAATTTATTGTTAGTATACTTTCCTTGATTCACTCCAATGCATTTGTATTGGACAAAAATTTTGAAACTTTATTTTATTCTGAACTTCGGCGTCTGTGTCTGAACTCAATCTTCCAAAGTTCATATAACCCAAATCTTTCCAAAGTTCGAGCATCTTCTGGGTGAGCTCGCTTCATCCTAAACCTTTGAAACAGGGTGTCAAATCACCTAACCTAACCACTCGTCCTTCAAAATTCCCAAAGGAAATCAAAATTTCCGGTACCTATACTTACACTCGTCTTATGAGAAAGACATTGAATTGATATTGTAGTTTGCGTTGTAGATATGTACGGAAGGCAGCGGTAGTCCGATTAAGATCAACAGCCGGTTATCGAGTCCGAGGCGTATTTACGATTTGATATTAATTCACCATAATCACTCGGACACGACCGCCACTTGCCGGTCGCTCGGCGGCATCTCCAAACACCTATCTTTATAATCTTTTTTAATGACTACCGGCCTTTTTCTTGTTACCGTTACCGAGATTAGAAACACCCGCTGGGTTCAATTGCTGATTGTGCCTATTATTGAGATAGCAAATTAATAACACTACAATTATTTATGTGTCGAATTGATTATGAAAAGAAGCGGAGATGATTGTATTCATATTTTGATTATGTATAACAAATCAATGGTTTAGTATATCGCAGTATATATTACCTATCTAGGATATCGTTACCACGAAAAGAAAAGTAGATAAATGAGAAAACTCTACCTACTGGCGAGAGAAATTGCCATGTTCTGTTATTTCCACAACCTATTATAAGAGAATTTCGTTTTTCGTTTGTGGACGTCTAAACTTGTCTAAAACTTGTCTGCATCTATATAGTTATATATATATGGGACAGTCGAGAGTATATCTAATGTATCTCATTATTAAATTCAGTGGAAAACATCGGAGAACACACCAACGAAAATAACTTATAATAGGTATAGGTAACACAAGACAAATTGTGTTAGTCTCATAGTAATAGTATTTTTGTTATTTAGTGCAATGATAATTATTTTGTTGAGTTTTTTTTTTCTAACCTATAATTACTTATTTATAAAGTTTGATCAAAATCTGCCAAGTCTATCATTTGGTACAGATAAGTGTAAATATTTGTGAAATGAATTTTATCTGTAACTTAGTACCTATTACAATTAATTCTGTTGTAAGTAGCTATAAAACGTTTCCTGTAATGTTAATTTCCTGCGTCGTGATAAAATAACTTCGAATCTAATAAAAAAAATTAAAAAAAATCGCAGGAACCTTAATAGGAGTTAAAGCAATTGCATAGTTGTTTCATCTATTTATCTCATTTCCTCTCGCGTGATGAGAAAAAATGCTGTAACAACTGTTAATATTATTTATTTTTATAGGTATATGGGGTTTTTTGAGAGGTTCGATTCAATAAAAAATTAAAAAATAAAACTCATTTTTTTATGATAATGTTTGGTTGACAGTTGACAGATAGGCATAGAGTAAATAGTTACTTAACCAACTCACTCTATGGTCTTCTTGACTGGAGGTGGATATGACTTGGTAAATCAAGTTACGTACACTAGCCTACAATATTATACTTAACTAAAGTTAAAGTTTAAGTTACAGTTAGAGTCAGACAGGCTGTAAAATTATTATTTAAATTAATTTAATAAATAAAAATAAAGTTATTCCAGAGATTTTTGGACATTAATTTTATAGAAACTATTTTTGGGTTTTGAATTTTTAATTATCATAATCTGCATCATCTATTATCTCTGCTTTCGACTGTACTAGCTAGTCTATTAACAAGCAAGAAAATCGATCTTAATTAGAATCGCCTCATTGAATCACCATTTGTAAAAGGACCATATATCTATAAATTTGTATATAATATATTGTAATATTCAATTACTCCAAGTGGTCAATGCGTGACTGATTGAGGTATTATTTTACATCACGACCATTCCGTGCGCTGTCATTCATCGGCATTAATCAGACCTTTTCGAATACATTTCATTTGCGCTACAACTTTCAGCATTTGCTCCCGAACAATCGATGTGTCATTCGATTTGCAACCTTAGGGTAACTGCGGAAGAGTCATGAGTTGTTTTATTAAATGTATATTTAGATTTGTAGTGGTCCAGTTTCAATGATTGGCTATCAAGTATTTAATATGCAAGCGCCAGTGATTAAGCGCCTCGTTCAACTGCCACCGAGAAAGTCTTCATGTTGATGTTGATGGCTAAAAATAAGAAGATGGGTGCCTATAAAAAATAATTAATTGTTTTAAAACCTTATCCCATACAAGTAGGTACACATATAACTAAAGGATTACTTACAGTCATGTATGCATGTATGAGACCATTCCGTACAAAAACATAATTAATACAGTCAAATTTACAGTTTAATTATTTTATATTTAGTATTATAATTTAATTTATTTGACTGAACAAATTAAACTCAGAAGTCCCAAAAGGTCAAATCAATTGAACTGATAATTCCATAACTGAGACTAAAGGGAAAATAATTCCCCTTTAGTACTTAGTACGGTATGAATAGCGTACGCTTCAAATACTATACTAGTCAAAAAATACACGCACACTAACAAACAAAGTATCAACTATTACGTAGCGTGTGTGAGGCGTCGAACGAGAAGTTGCGCGTGCTCGCCACTCGCTCAACGGCTTCTTATTATTATTTATTGTTGAATAATGTGAATGGTAATGCGTGGTTGTTCACGATCCCGCATAACACCTGCCGTCTTTTCCCACACTCGGGGCTTGGGCTGTAGGCACACTGTAGGCGCGCGCGCAGGAAGTCCAGAACGGGTGCGAGCGGGATGCATCGTACGCGCGTAGATCACGCGTTAGAGGAGTGCGGCGATACGCCGTTAGAGCGAGACAGCACATGCCCAGGATCATTCGTAGACCGTAGCCGTAGCTGCGTAGCACACGAGCAAAAAAAGTGGTTGCATAGAGGAAATTAATGCCGGACTGCATCAACGGCCGATTCGACGTATTGTGATAATTGAAATTGCAGTAAGTTATTGTAACTACGCGTCACTCCATAATGGATGTACACCTATCATTAAATATTTAATTCTCGCTGTAGAAACTCAGATAAAATAAGAACTAAAGATAGGGCCCTGGGGTGGTAAGTCGATGGGGTAAAACTATGCCTTCGCCGTTAACTTACACGATTAAATGCAAACAAATGCAATCAAACTACGCCTCGCCTTATTAAAATAATTATTAGTGAAAGGGTCTATAAAGCAGGTTTCAAAAAAAGCCGGATCACACATAGTAAACTTGGAAACCAATATTTTCAATAAAAATAAACAAAAATTGAGGTTATAGGTTTGAAAAAGAAATCTCAATACAGTAAACGGCCTATGGCGCATACATCATGTTTATAAAGCAAACTTCGCTATATTTTCCGCCAAACTCTGTCTGTATCCATAGCCTGTCTATAGTTCTTATTTGGTCTGTGTGGTAGGAATCGTATTCTGTTTATGAGAAGACTGTTTTCAATTAATATTTTGTCCAGCGTAGTAAGTTTGCAGTAGTTGCGATGTTAATGAGGAAGAGTTATTTTATGGTTGAAAATAATGTAATAATTCCATGTACGGTAATGATTCTCGAATGGCCACAGCGAAAAAGCAGCATCTCCGCGAATGTCGTGTTATTTATTATGCAAATTAACCTTTTTTTTAATAACTGCTCGTACACAGGCCTCCACCAGTGAAAGGGTTACACTTTAAAATATATTTTGGTTTAAGGTAATGTAGTAAATTACTTAATTACAAAAGAGTGAGTAATGGTGAATTTTCAGTTAGCGATTATGACATTACGACCAGAGGGTCATTAAAGAGAGATATATATGGAGTTTAAAGATTTAAATTAAACATAATTATGTTTGAAGGCAATCCGTAATACGAACGCAATTAGCCCATAGCCAGAAAATTGCCAGTAATAAAATTGAACTGAACCGAAGACAGGGCCATATAAAACGTGAGATGTAAAAGCACCTATATTACTAAATTTTGTATACTTATTTCAATATAATAAAAAATCAGTATTCATTTATAATTATAATAAAAAAATAACTTATTTTGTGTAGCACATTAATTAATTATTGCATTAAGTTTATGCAATAAAATTGATTGTGTTACCAGTGATGACCGTCAGCCTGTTTGAGGACGTTTACATATAAAAGTAAAACAATATAATTGTATTTGTGTTCCTTTTATATACAATTTTACTCATTTATTTTACCCGAAATTGAATGTTCAAATACCACTATTGTGTGTGTATTGAAGTTACAAATAAACTAATATTATAATAGATATAAGATGCAGCAATAAAATATCAGGTTACCGATTTACAACTATGAATAGGCCCACACTTCCTTTCACTAAGACGTAATTTTCCTGTTATACTCAGTGCGAATAGCCGACGAGATTTTATTGAAGTAGCCAGCACAAAGAATAGACACCCCGGATGTTCGCAATTTAGTTTCGTTCGACCCAATGAACGCTTCTATAGCTGAATTAACAATGAAAATTGTTCATCCCGTGCTTTACGATGTTTGCGACGGGTACACACATTTAATTTCTATACAAAATATACTCTAAATGAACGCTATTAAAGTCGTCATTGCCTTGTTGTGAATTTGAGTAAACGACACTGTTTTTGTTTAAACATTTCGTCCACCCTGGAGGTAGGGACGTCGTGTAGGTCAGTCTATTAAATCGCTCCGAAAACCGGATGAGTCGATCATGTTTCGCTGATTTTAATAAAAACACGCGTTACAAGTTACGTCACCCAATACTTTGATTGCTTCGAGGGTGGCTTCAAGAATGGGTATTAAATGCATGAGTGAATATGACAAGTTGACAAGTTATAGTCTCCTAATGATACCTTATGGTGAGATTTGCATGAAAATGAGACAACAGATATTGATTGTGTGGTTTTTCTTTATTTTCCATCGACACTTGTTTTTGTTTTGCTATAAGGATAAGTGTAAGTACGTAATTACAATGTTTTTATGACCAGATTATTAACTGTAATTAACGAATGTTTAAAAAACATTAATCATTGTTTAACGTAGAATAATAGCTTGATTAAAAATACGTTTTATTACTTTTTGAAATAATTTTAGTAAATTTATTTTAATGGGTAACCTAAGTTATTGTAGAACTATTAAGGAATAATTTATTTTATTTTATTCCAAAGAAAACTTGAAAAATTCAGTCAGCTGTTGTCAAAATTTGTTTAAATATAGGCGACCGGAATATTCTACAAGACTTAAATGCCTCACAAGGCCAACTTAGTATAAATTGCAGTTTTTGTCAGGACTCTGTTACGCATTATTTTCACCCGCGTATAAGAAATATAACCTATTCTCAGACCTACCAAGTCTAAATATGTATAAAGTTTCATCAAAATCGGTCAAGCCGTTTCGGAGGAGTATATATATGACAACTAACATTGTGACACGAGAATTTTATATATTAGAAGATATAATATAATTAATAATCGATATAAATTATTTATATTATTATATGGAGGTTTAAATAAAAAAAAATAAACTATGTAGGTATTTTACATATTTTGATATTTTGATATTATACTCAGTCAACTTGGAGTGATTTATAAAACCACTACTAAACCGTATCAACATAGTACGAGTGAATGGAATTTAGTTTTGTGTGAGACAGTTTTTTTAATTGTCGATAAGATCTTCTCCAAAGGGCAGCCTTTGATCTGACTTTTACGCCGTTTTCTTAACAAGTTTTGAGGACACTGGAAAGATAAGCAGTTGTTTTTACATCGAACACATTCCACAAGAACGTTGTAGACAAATGACGTCACAGGCAGTTTTTACGCCTCGACGAACGTAAAACGTGAATGCAAGTGTTTTTACAGCATTTGGTCACTTCGGTTTAAACCAGTGTGGGCGCCAAATGTGCCTTCGTTGGCGTAACTTGACCCGGCGACAGACGACGCCTTCACTGAGATTCGCCACATGCCCTCCTCTGCACAAATCGCCATATGTCACGACAAAGGTCGCCGAAGGAGATATTTTTTTATCCTCTTCCTTATTTGTGCTCTGTTCATAAGCCCGTGAAAGTCGCTCGTTAATTTTTGTCACGTAAAAATATCGCTGTGGTCAATTGGTAAGGTTAAACTCAGAGTATATACCTGGTATGTACTTATATTTTGATAACAAACGTGTTTAAGTTTGAGCTAATCAATACTAATAATAAATCTGTAAAGGTTGTTCATGGAGTAAGTTACTTTGTTTTCAGAGATATCGTGTTTATAGGCTCTATACATGATACTGAAACTAAATTGACCATTTTTAGAATTTTTTTTATGTATATATGTATGTAAGTATGTATATTCCTCCATAACTCTTAAACGAATCAACTGATTTTCATGAAACTTGCTAGATAAACATTTAGACGTGCAGGACACAGGATAGGCTACTTTTTTCTTTTTCAACGCCGACGAAGTCGCGGGCGCCGCTAGTTTCAAAAATAAATGCGTTTCTGCGGGTAGATTCTTCTTAGTTTTTTAACTATAGGTAGGTAGGTAGGTACTTAGTTTTTTTTAGTGTAGATAAAAATCGATAAACAGATAAGACTGATGATTCACTTTATGGTTGCCATTATTACCTATCAAAAATGTTGGTCACAAGCAACGAGGATGTGCAAATATTCTGCGGTTCTCTGATGAGTCAGGTAACAGATGTGCCTTTGGAACTGCTTACGCACTGTAATACAACCAGCACGTCACGTGATATATTTCAAGGTGGTCTTCGGCAATGAGATGGTTAGGGTACTTTCGCCAGATGGACTACATATTTACAAAGTTGATCATCGAATCCTATTTTTTAGGAGGTTGAACTTTCTGGAATAGATCGATTCGGGCACCGTAACACTACGTGATTTCTGTTATATCTCTTTTTCCAAATATTCCGTTGTAGAGATAGATCTTAAATGCTACGATAAGCGATAACGAGATTAGAGGCGGCCTTAAA
The DNA here is from genome assembly GCA_945859745.1 of Synanthedon formicaeformis. Lineage (NCBI taxonomy): Eukaryota > Metazoa > Arthropoda > Insecta > Lepidoptera > Sesiidae > Synanthedon > Synanthedon formicaeformis. Next base: position 3,361,055 of record OX243969.1, on the reverse strand, counting down.
TGCTTAAATACAAGTTTCTACTAAATTTATTCATATGTAATTGTTGTTGGTGGCCGCAATTGCAAAATAACAAACGGCACATAAATACAGTAGCAACGAGCTCCGCCGCAACACCGCCTATAAATCAACATCTCCATTACAATTTTATTCTTACTTTCAAATAAATAAAAGATCTCGCCTCTGTCCCTTTCACGCTCGAGATTTTGAACGCTCACAAATTAATGTTGGTTCTTGTTATTTTATTGTCGTGTTATTTCTTTCCTTTCATTTTGGGTGTTGCATCTCTCTCTCGCTAAGGGTGTTTATCAGCTGTCTCGTTTGTTCTTGAGGCGGTTGTTGGTAGCGTCTCGAGCACGTGCGCTGAGTTAAAGGCAGAGCGTTCCCACGGTCGGACTCGAGCCGTTTGCCCCAAGCCCCGCGCGTCTCACCGCCCGCTGCGCGTGATTCGACTTTGGCTGGCATACTCTCGGGTCGGGCCACTCGTGCCAATGAAATAAAGTGCCCGCACAGCACGTTCCAATTGCTAAATACTATTTGAGGCAATGAAAGTGGCGGAAACGGGACCTCCTTACACTCAGTTCTCTGATTCAGACCAATGCTATACTGAATATTGATGGTACTCTTACCTCGCGTATCTTTAAAATAAGTTGTAGCCAATGTGTTATTCTGACGTTATATTACTTAATGGAAAAAGTTTCATCAGAATATGAATATACGTGAAAGAGTAATAAACATCGATTACTCAGAAACTGTCGCATTACATAACTCTTTTAGAGTGAATTTGATAGCTCATTAGATGAGATTTTGCCCTCGCCCTGTACCTGTACACCTATATAAGACACAATACACCATCAGGGCAACGAAAAACGCGCGAAAAAGGTGTATAAGAAAAGAAATATAGTAGAACTCTATCATCTGATAAAATTACTCATACAAAGAAACACAACATGCGAAAAATGTACCAATTATAGTGTTCGGTGGTAAAAGGACAAGATTGTTAATCAGTAAACCCAACACTGCATTTTCCTGTAAACGTTAACATTATATTTTTTAAGGTTAAAGAGGCTAGGTACTGTACACTAAAACAAATTAGCTAAACTAGGACAGCGGATAAAAAAGGGCTCTAGCATCCCTTGCGAAACACAACAGCACTAGTGCAATTACGTTGTGTTGCAATAAATATTCAGGAATTTATGTAGGTATGAAATTGATTTTGTAAAATGTGTCAGCCGATAGAACAGCCAGTATGAGGCTGTCGGCTCGTGCCACGCCATACGAATCCAGTCACGTTCAATTTGAGATTACTGTTAAATTAAACCATTTAAGACGGTTGCTCGTTTACAATCTCATAACTAGAGCCTTTATAAGGTAAAATCAAGATTCCTTTTACATTCGCCACGTTACATAGTTTCTTAAAATGTTTTTAGTGCCAGCTTTTAGAGAATGTCTTTATAAATAATCTTTGAGTGTGATTCCAGACACTATTCTCTATTCTTACCTATAACTTTAGATTAGCCTTCAGTCTTAATATTAGTCCTGTGGGAGTTTGATAAGACCCCTAAATCTTGTGTATGTAGGTACCTTATTCGTTTTGTTAGGAATGTTAGGTACTAAATGTTGCACCGCGACTTCGCTCGCGTAACTTTATAAAGTACTAGCTGCTGCCCGCGACTTCGCCCGCGCAACTTTGTAAATTATATACTAAAACCTTCCTCGAGAACCACTCTATCCATTGGTGAAAACAGCATGAAAAACGGTGCAGTAGTTTTTGAGTTTATCGCGAACAGACAGTCAGGACATTGTTGTATAATATGTGATGGTAGCCTATGTTAATTTGTCGCTGATAATGTAGCTTTCTATACTTAGGTGAAAGAATTTTCAAAATCGAACCAGTAGTTTTGAGTTTTTTCATTACAAACATAAGTACAAAATTTTCTTTCTTTATATTAGTATAGATAAATAAGTATTTGCTATAATAGGTACAAACCGTAGAGAATTTGCATACACTCCAAAGCTTTTATACTGTAATCCATTGGGGAACCCAAACACGCGACTTCGTCCAAGAATCTTTTTGAATTAGGTATATCTTATGATTTATTCTGGTGTTAAATCATTGTATACTGGTGTATTCTAACCTAAACCACATTACTGTAAAGTTTTATCAAAATTGTAATGAAGTTTTGCCGACAAGGTTATTTTCGCCGGTTATGTAAATGATAGAAAATTGGTGTCGTGACCACGTGTCAATGAAATATCATGTTGTTACACTGACGGGCGAGACATGACATGGTAATATGTAATGGTAATAATAATAATAATGACATAATGACTTAAAATTTGTTGACAAATAAAATTTTATGAGAACTTACTTTGAATATATTTTAAAACTACTTACGAGTACATCTGTACAATAATAACTTGTCAATTTTATTGAAGAATGATTTCTATTAAAGATGTCGATGATATTTAGCGATTATACTTATTTTCCTTCATTAACTTATGTTTATATAAATTAGGTTAAGTACTAATTAACAATCTTTTAACATAATTATGACCAAACGAATATTTTATTACACTTTAGGCGGGCTTAAATTTGGTAAAAATCTGTAATTTTATTGAATAAAATAGTATATCATTATTTACTTAACCAAATATATATCTAAATAAAACCACCATTGTTTTTGTTATCTCCAAACCGTGCCTATGTAATTTTCTGGTCGTAAATCACGAACAATTGCCATAAATGTAAGTATAAAAAATTGTGGTGTTTTCATAACAATAAAAACTTTTCCCTAGACGTGTGCGCGAGAAATTTTCAAAAGAATCGAATTGTTAACGGACCCAGATCGATTATCATTTTCATACAATCGTCTGCATCTAAAGGTCACGCGTAATACTCGTACCATTCAGTACATTTTAATCTATGTTAAAGAAACTATATTGTGGCTTGTTATTGAAAAGGCCCAAGTGAAATTTTACAAGACTCACCTTAATTACATACTACACAAAGTCGCAAATCATTTGAACGAATCAAAAAGTAACTATTGAATAATATTTTTATAAAACACGAAACGGCGTTGCGATGTTATCGGAATATGATGTCTTCGTGAAAGTCAATAAGGATCAAAATGTGGTTCGTGTATTTTGAGATTGTGTATCGTAAGTCAGGAAGCGCATTGTTAGGTCACGTTCTCACAACTCCCCTTTTCTTTGAGGGGGAATAAATAATTGCACTTTTTTCTGTCGCATATGGCCAAGGAAACGGGTGATTGTGCAAGACTGTTCCCACGGTTCGCCCCATGGGCATAAAGGCCGATCGAGGTCAAGAAAAAATACGTGCCACAATAACACGAGGGTTTCTTTATTAACGGCAGATGTACAGCGAATCTAGGGTTAAACATTTAATTGTTAGAAATATTAGTCAAGCGACTATATAAATTCTGTTTACTTACAATTATTAATGCTGTAAAGGAAGTAATAAAATAAAAATAGTGTTATTATATTCGTCATCATCATCATCATAATCTCAGCCTCAGCTGGACATAGGCATTCCCCTTAATTTTTCAAAAAGACGGGTCAGAAAACAGCCGATTATCAGACCATTATTACGTCATCTGTCACCTTGTGGGTGGACGTCCTGCGCTGTGCTTGCAGGTCCGTAGCCTCCACTGGAGAACCTTCCGACCCAAGCGGCAACGTTCTTCGTACTATGTGACCTGTCCACTGCCACTTCAACTTACTGATCTGCCAAGTTATGTCGGTCTGCCAAATATGGATCTCCTCATTACTAATTCGATCTCGCAGTGTAACCCCCGCATAGCTCGTTGAGCGACGTTGAGCTTTCTACGAGGCCCACAGCTGGAGACAACGTTTCAGTGTCATAATGTCATCACTGACATTGGTTGAAAATTTTTGTTTGAGACACTGAGGAATTTTGGACGAGAAGATGTCTCGGAGCTGCCCATCCGAGCTGGATTCGACGAGTGACCTCTTTCTCGAAGAAGGCTCTACTTAATTTATTAATATCAATAAAACTTTATTTCAGACACTTCCATATTAATTACAGTCCAACTGAACATACTAGTATGCTGTAATAAGTTGCCTGTTTTTTTTTTTCAACTTGTTATGTGATTATATTTTCCCGTTGCTGACTGTCTTAGTATTATGCTATTAATACCATATTAATACCATAAAGGTGTGACTATGTGAGGACTATGTATGTATAGTATATTTTTACTATAATCAATGTATTTCATTAAAATTTTCTTCAGAAAAAAAAAATGTATTAATTTAGCTATCGAGTTTATGAAAAGGTTAATGAAAATATATTCAAATATAAATATTAACTGTTAAAGTACTTAGTCCTTTTAGAAATAAAGCGGCCTAAAAATTATGAAACTAGAAAGATTTCTAACATAAAAAAACATAAGTCTAACATAAAGTGCATAAAAAATGCAGGTATAAATCAATATAGACCAGAAAATTATGCCGAACAAAAAATATTTGATTAGAAGTAATAGTTTCTTTTGAATATTCATTGCATTATTAAAAGTGAATAAAAAATCTGCAAAAATTGCAATCCCATTTCGGGTTATCGACATGTGACATTATAAATAAAATAAACACATTGTTTCGTTAAACACATTTCGAAAATTCCACAAAAGAGGTCTCCGAAGGGTCCAATTTCAAAATGCACTCGCCACTGCCAGTATGGGTTGCCATTAGAGATAAAAACTTACCGACAAAAAAAGTATTGCAGCTTTTTCTAAGGCGTTCTATATTTATTTGCTCGTCGCGTTCCCACGATCGCTCGCGCCAGTTGCGTCTCCCCCTCGATCTTATTATTTTTTTGTTGTCTTTACAAAGGAGATATTTTTGTGTGACGACTGTATAAGGGACGTGTGTTAAACGCCTTCTACGCCGTATCAATGTTTCTGACAGAAAAAGTTTACATAAAGGAGAGTAGATTACTTATTGATTGGGAAAAATTTCAGATCAGTTTTTTAATATGTTTTAAAAAAACCTTGAATATATTGATATATTGATAGTGTTATATAGATACCTGATAGGTCTCTCTATAACTAACTATATTCTCTAACTATAGCTCATTATTATATACCTACATATAGCTAACAACAGCAGACTATAGAATCTTCAATTCAGATTAACTGTAATATGAATGTCTTTGAATATTGCTAATCTTTTTAGACAGGCAGGTAGAAGATTCCTTAATCATTAGAGAAAATGATTATTTCTTATTTACCAGTATGAATATCCTTACATATTATAAAACAAAATCCTCCGCCGCGTCTGTCTCTGTCTGTCTGTCTGTCTATTCGCGATAAACTCAAAAACTACTGCACCGATTTTCATGCTATTTTCACCAATGGATAGAGTGGTTCTCGAGGAAGGTTTTAGTATATAATTTACAAAACTACGCGGGCGAAGTCGCGGGCAGCAGCTACTATATAATAAATTCATGAATATATACAGATCCGACTATTATTAAATCTGCGTCAGTTCTACTGTTACCCAAGGGATAGTTTTCAGTTTTTTATCAATTTATCAGGAGCTGCAAGTGCGTTGTTGACTTTAGCACACCATATTAAGATAAATGAAAAGGATAGACAAATTGGCTATGGAGTCCCTTAATCACTCGTGTACCTAACAGCATACATGCTGTTATTATATTCTGTTATTACTTTGGTCTTTTGTAAGGGTGCGGGTGGCTACAGCCACCAATGATCCAAATTAGATTATTGACTGCCACCAAATGGGCTGTCCAATTTATAAATACGAAACGCATTGTCCTTATAGTTTATTTATTTATTTCATTATTCAAGAAAATATGTTATTATGAAAATAAGAACAAGTCGTGATTCACAAGCTCTTCACGTATGACGTAAACATTACACTTGCTGGAAATGTTAGCAAAACATAGGTAGGTATATTCATTTATAAAAACATGTTTCAGCTCTAAGACATAGAGGCGAAAATCCTGTTTTTAATTTTAATAAGATGTTAAAAAAATGTTTTCGAACTAAAGCTTTATGAGAAAGGGATTGAATTCACAATTGGAGTGCTTAGCTTGTAGATAAGCGATGACAGTTGAAGGAACACATTGTGCCTTTAAGTCCGGGATGCGTTCCCACGGTACACGCGACATATGGCGCGAGCCCTGCGCACACGCATGCACAATACAACGGTGACGCGTGTACAAAAAGTGTTCGGACTTAGCGGATCTATGGGATGCTTTTCTACCGTATGGAAGATAAGAAAACTGGTACGGTATGACATCTTAAAAGGGTTTTGTTTTTGTGACGATTACTATAATGTGGAAACGTTTCATGCTGATTGCATTGCTTTTATTTTGTTCTTAGTTTGTTTATAGGATACTAGCGTCTGTGTTTCAAAACTCATATATTTTAGAGTTCGAGTGAATAGGTATTTTCTGGGTTAGCTGGGTTTCTAGGGTTTCTGGGTTCCGGCTAGATGCTGATCAATAGCAAACCCATTAAGTATTATTAAAAAAAAAGACAGTCATATTTTATGGGAAATTTTTCATAAATTTTTTATTAATGAAAAGTTCAAATCAATTTATTCAGTTAATCTTATTATTGATTGAGTAATTATTGATGTTATATTTATGTTAATTAATTACTTATGTTATCTTATTGGTTCCTTAGCAGTAATTATTTTGGAATCATACAAAAGAAAAATCAAAAGTATCTTCATGTAACGTAATTAAAATTTAAGTCTTAAAAAAAAACTAACTGGCAAGGTCAGATCGTTCCAAATTCGTATTTGGAATGGTGTTTTTTAGCGGGGGGCAGGTGGCGCGCTCGGCGCAAGCAACTGTCAATGTTCCCACGGCCCGCGAACACCGGGCCTCGTCTGAATACACCACTCAAATATACAAGCGAGACCGTGTCATGATTGCCAATTACGATATCTAAAAAAATATCACTTTTTTAAATATTTTTAAAAAAAGTTTTTGGCTTCTTCTTTCTAATTAATAAGAAATCATTAGAAAAAATCTGTGACCACAAGGTGACCACAGATTATGTGGTCTCATGTTGATCAAACGCTAAACTGAAAACAGAAAATATCTTTCTGAAAACTATATATAAGGCCTTAATACTTAGGGCCTCTTTCACCAACTACAATTAAAGTGTTGATTAGTTACTTTTAGAAATAATTTTATGTTTTATTAAATTATGCACTCGGTTTACTGCATCCTTCGAAAGGCGACTTTTTTTTATTATTTTCTTTTTAATGTTTGGGACTTTTACAGTACAAACAAAGGTATACTCGTATCAGCACCATTATCCCCGGTTACCGGTGACTTTAAATGACAGTTAGCCTACTTGACAGATGGTAAAGAGGCTCTTAATATTATATCTAAATATTTTACTGTACCTTTTGAAACCGGTATAGACTGAAGTCTATATATTTTATGTCATATAATTTTATAGGTTTCCGAAGGTTGCCACTCTTCTAGTTCGTGCAGATTTTTCTTTACTGTTAAGAAATTTTGGGAATAAAAGAAGAAGATTTTTGTTCACAGTAATTGCAGAGGTTCTGAATTTCACGACTCACTGGACTATTAAGATGCTGATCATAGTAATATATAATATATAGTTACCTACTTTTCTTAATTTACTTGTTTGTATTATCTAATATTGTTTTATCTAGTTTTAAGTACCTAACTTTTACAAAAATTGATTAGAAGTTGCTAATTATAATAAAACTGAAGAGTTTGTTAGGTTAAACGCGTTAAACTCTGAAACTACGTTCGTATTAAAAAAAAATGCATTTGATAGCCTAACTTTTGAGGAAGATAAAATCTACCTTCCTCAGGAAGTCTAGGTTTAGATAAGAGGAAGTACTTATGGGTTATAATTTATAAAAATACGTAGACGAAGTCGCTAGCAGAAGCTAGTTTCTTATACCACGACATATTATATCAAATACGTATAAATTTATAATAATTTATAATTTATAAAAATACGTATAAAAACACAAAATAATTTGAACATCAAGTGTTTACCCAAACACTAATTCAAGTATAATTGATAATATCAGCTTGTGCACGGTCGAGGAGCGCCACGCGTTCATTGTTTACAATTCCACAGCAAACATATTAAGATAAGTGCTTCTGTTTGTTAATGTACTTATTTATAATGGAATATTTTATAATATCTCTAGTCAATAAGCAAGATACTTAGATAATAAATGTATTGTGTTCAAACAACAAAGTGGCTAACGAAAATGAATAAATCTTTTATGTCTAATGCACTCGAAGTTAGGTATAAAATATACTCGTTAATGATTATTTAAAATTTTAAATCATGGGACTGCTCGGTAGTGAGGGCTGATTAAATATACCTAATATTTTGTTTAAGCCTAATCCAGTAAGTAGGTATAATTTTCTTTTCTACAGGTATCTTCATTGAAAAGGGACAAGTTTGTTAACAAGCACAGTGCTGGTGACGTACTCCCTTAAATCAGAATAATGTCAAAATTTTTATAATTCATATGAATTTGAGAGAATGATTAGTTCAGAATAAATATATTTTAAATGCCTTGAAACAATGAAACAAACAAATTGAAAGTTAATAACATTTTTAGAATTTTTTTTTTAAATTTTTCAGTAATTTTTGGTGTTACGAGAGTAACATAGAATTGCTTAGCAGACAGCGCAAAACTATAGAACGGCTGGACTAAGTAATGCGGCTTTTTTTTTTTCAAAATTAGATGAAATCCGACGAAGGTTCTTACTTTGAAGAGAAAAATTGGACAGATAGTATTAAATAAAATTTTAATAGGTTTAAATATCTATTTAAAAAATACCTTAGGTTTATTACCTAAGCAATTAGCAATGTTTAGTACCTACCTATACGTTGTGCAATTCGCCCTTTGTAGTGATGAAAACTTTGTAAAATCTTAAAAACGGTTTCTAATATTATTATTTAAACAAAAAATAACTAAGTTGTATCTAACTAACTTAACTAGTTATCACTTAGTTACTAAATAAGTACTTGTATCGGATTAGACCACAATGCTGTAGCGCCATCTATGTAAGAACTGTCGTACTAACACCAGGAAGCTGTTCTAATAAAATAGATAAGAAGGGGACGAACCAAGACAATAGATGATAACTGTCGAAGGGTGGCTAAGGAAAGATTTCGCAAGTAATCCAGGGGTGAATATTGTATAAATTTTTTGGAATAAATGTACTAAGATCAGTTCCTTTTGTGCCCTCAAGCAGGAAGTAACGGTACAGATGAAGTTAAATTACTTAGGTACAGTGTGTGAATTTTTATCCGACTAATATTACTTATTTATTTAGACTATAAGTGCTTAGTGACTTGGAAAATAATTTTAAATGGTGTTCAATTAAAGTGAATTATAAAATATTTAAAAAATAAATAAATTTCACTGTATAAGTTTTCTTATTTCAGTGAAAGTGTAAAAAGTGATTTTTTTATGTCTTCTATTTAGAAAAGTGTACTGAACTGTTAGAATAGATAAAAGTATATTTTTTAGATATGGATGCATTTATGTACTTATATGAAATATGTTCATCCTCATTCATACATGGTTAACAAAATAATTTGTAGGTGTAATATTTTAAAAACAATATCTTATTTTTCATATACACGCGTTTTATATCAAAGATACATGTGTATCTCCACTACAAACTATATAAAATTATTCATAATGATGATAACAGAAAGTCAACAATGAAACACATGACTCACACATTCGTTTGTTTAATATTTAAGTGACATCTTCCAAGTTATTTTTTATTAATATCTATTAAATAAAAATCAAAAATGTATTCCAAAATTTAATTAATCTTGATTTTAGTTTATAAATTCTTACAAAAATATTGTAATTTTTAAATATTAATAATAGTATATATTGAGAATAAAAATTGATATTTGATGCTTTTATGGTCTGCCGGTATAAAGTAGGTACTATTTACTTAGATAGGTACTATTCAAGATATAATTATTATCTATAGTATAAAATTATCTCTAATGTTCACAAAAATAAAATGTAAGTACCTAAGTATATGTTTCATACGAATTTGATAATAAATAAAATTTTATAAGACCGACAGTAATTTTTTACATTCTATTATTACATTCCATACACGATCTATAAATTATATATTTTAGTCATTTTAGTGTTTAATTGTAATCAAATACCTATTAAAGCTGCCCTTACGAATTTTAAGTGAGTACCTCAAATTTTATGAAAAAATGCAATTATGTGCATAGGAAAAATAGATATAATGGCCTCAATAATACGTCTATTTTTTCAAAAAATATCAAAATTTTCTTAGTAAATGTATAGTTATAAAATATGTAGAGCGTCGCCTTAACATTCGTTCGAGCCACCTCATTGCTTTGACGTATCAACATTTTGTTAATACTAGTATCACTTGTTCAAACTAAATGATATCATCGCTCAGAGTAAGAAGCACCTATCACCGACCTTAGACCCGTATTATGTTCATTCATTGTTTGAAGGACGTGTTTACTACATTTTTAACCAATTTTTATACAAAATAAATAAATAATCCTGCTTAATGTGTAATGTGCTATTGGACTTTGAAGACTGGATGGTAAGAAGAAAAAAAGGTTGTATGAAGTTTTTCATTTCAGCGGTGGGGTGACCGTCTACAGGCGTTTAAAACTTTGTAGGAGCTGTATTTTAAAAAATCCTCTATATAATCGTCAGATTAAGAATCAGCACGATCAGGACTTTAGGCTGATGAAAATCTGACGCGCTCGCGTCAAAATGAGAATCGTCAAAAATATTTTTTGCATTTTCGAAAAGCTGCCAAGAGCTTGCGTTACATCCGAATCGTCTGAATTTTAAATGGGAGCTTAGTTTAGGTTCACTTAACATCCCCTCTGAAAATCTGACGCGCTCGAGTTGTATTTAAAATTTTACCCCCACCCCCGCCAACCCCACCAACCAAATCGTCAGATTATTAAAATGCACACTTTTCAGCATGTAATTAATCTACCATAGCTTAATCTGACGCGCTCGAGTGACTCCAGAAATCCCCTCTTGGGTTCCCCAACCACTAGCAGCGCTTATGGCGTTGCTTGTGTTATATATAGACGACAGTAGATATATAGCCACTTACCAACACGTGGACCGTCAGCATTCAGCCTATCCGACCGATTTAAAGAAAATCAATGATAAAACTAAATTTTTATATAAACATGAAAGTTTTACTTCAGGGAAATAAGTAATAGTGCAAATTTTAAATTAGGTGATTAACATATTTTTATTTTTTGTATTGTAATTATTGTAAAATGACAGATATACGAGTATAAAGCTATAATATTACTAAGACTTACAAATTGTCTATACCTATAAATAAAAATAAATAGGTATGTTGCATTTTGCAGAATTTGCAGAAAAAAATATACTTATATAAATTATAAATATATATTCATACGATTAATTTGACGACTCCGATTTTATATTTTTTGTTAAAATGTCTCAAAACAGTTAAAATGTCAATAAATTATGTATGTGCATTTTTGAAAAGTTGGCGACATTAATGTTTGTTTACACGCTTTAACAAGTTGCAACTGCAATGCTGATAGCAAAGTGGCGACCATTTTTACGACCGGCTCAACCAATAGTCGATGTAAATTAGCCCACTCCTATCTTTAAAAGTTACGTCTCCGAACTAAATTTTAATCTTGTCTTCTACTGTATACTGACTATATGTATGTGGATCATAAAATATGTTTTCTGTCTTTTTTTCTACTTATTGGAACTCATAACTTGTTACCTAAGTAGCGACCCGCTCCTAGGTATATTTAAAAATTATTTCCCCATTTATCTAACCGATAGTGAAAACCGATAGACGTAGAAAGCGGAAAGACAAGAAAAAAATTCATTACATTTTGTGATAATTTTTCCAGAACATTTTTCTCTTTTTGGTCAACCAAAATTAGCTAGATATCGATAAATAATTGTCCTCACGAAATTTGAAAAATATCAGAAACCGAATGAAATAGGCAGTGTTTAAAAATTCAAAAATAAAAACCTTTTACATAAAAAAAGGAATTCCTAAAGAGTACAAAATCAAATAACTTTCGAGACAGATGTATATAATTATTTTATAAACTATATAAGAATTATATAATTTATATGCTTTCGTTAAGATAACGAAAAGAAATCTGTATCAACTGTAAATATATTGTATAGAAACATGCACTTATAGAAATACAATACAATGGTACATATAATAAAGAATATTCTCGTAGTCGTAAGATATGTCGAAATTATTACAATGAATAACAATTTTCATTACAAAGGAAAATAGCCTGCGGACTTATTCTTATTACTTATAATTTCTCCTCACGAACATGCCATTGTACTGCACGTGTCTCGAACGACGAAATGGAAAAAATTAACCCAAATTTCGTAAGAGTTGCGGAATCCGAAATAAGGGTTGCAAAAAAATCCTTTCTAACCCGACACAGTCCGATCGGATCGAAACACGTGCATGAGTTAACAATGCATCGATGACTCACGAACGAGCCTCGAAACGCCGTTGATACGACCGCTTATTATTAAAGTGGAAAAAGAAAAAAAAAAGGTAAGCGCTCACTCGTCGTTTCACGTCAAGGAATTGTACATCTGCCGAAATTTCTCACGGATCCGAGAGAGCCGCGTATGGTATTATTACGCGCTGGACCTCTCCGCTATCTCTACCCGCGTATTATAGATCTGTGTTCTGGTAATTATGACAGGACAGCTATAGCGGTATCGTTCCAACGGCGACTTTTTAATAGCGGAGCAATTAGCATATCGGGTTCTGTGTTTCGCTATGCGAATGTCTCGCAGCGAGACGTTCGTCGCCTTGTTAATTGGTACGGCTATGTGAGAGGTTGGTTATAGCTGTTTTAACTTGTTTTCGTGTTTACAACAATTTATTTAAGTATTTTATTGTATTGGGATTTAGATAGTAAAAACTATTAGTTTTTAATGTTAGCGAATGTCTATTTTTAAATAGAAATTACTTTTACTTCTATTAATATTCATGCCTGAATTAATATTTTAATAATTGAAGTATACAATAGAACTGAATAGGTTAATTCTTGATAAATATTTTGAATTTTTTTAAAAGTAATCATAATAGTTATAGGATATACTTTTAATAAAGACTTTGTAGATGGAAAATGAAATAATCAACATTGTATGACTCTCCTATACTTAATTATATAAAACAATGTTATTACCAAAATGTATTGTCCTATTATACACACACTTTTATAATAGTTTTTTGCAATTTTTAATTAAAAATTTATGTTTATTTAATTCTGTCATAAACTAAAAAAGTGTAAGTAATTTTTTTTAAAAAATCTATAGAATTTGGAATTGTTATTTTATAATATTTCATGTTTCGATTGAGCCAGTATTTTAAACGATTTTTCAAACAAATACTGGAAATGTTGTATAAAAATTTCGATCTCAAATTATTTAAAATAGCTTTCTCCAAAAACCTATAATTTTTGTAACTGTACGTACTTAAGATTGAACTTCTTGACAGAATGTTTTTTTTTTTTACAAAAAGAAATTTATGAATAAAGTTCAGACATTTTGCATGCATGCAACAATAAAGCGAATCTATTGTTGATGTGTGAGTATTTTACTCCAATAGTAGATTTGCACAATGCACTTTTTGCGTTCTATTTTAAAATTGGTGCATGTATCGACATGTTTGAGATGCAATTTTTGCAACAGGTTGAGACTTGTTCGGTTCACGGTGGCAATGCAATTACTTTGTGCAACCTATACTCTTTTTATTGCAGTTTACGAGGTGAATAAAAATGTTAATTAATTGACTGAATCTATAGACTCAAAATACGATAGCAATCAAATTTATATATTATATATGTTATTGTTCAGTGTGCCTTTTCATGGCTGTAGTGATAAACCCATTCATGGATAAACCCAAAGAAATTTTCTATTGTATTAAATTTATTTATCGCTTTTCGTTTACGATTCTTTTCATTAACTCTGATTACTAACATTTTAATCTGGATATTTTATTAAATGCGGTAATTATACATGTTAAAATATATTCATTCTTATTACAAAAAAAATATAATTGAACAAAACTCTTCTACAATTTTAAAAAGTTTTTTGTCATATAATCATTATGCTGAACAGGTGAAAAATTATTCATCTGAGAAAAATTGCAGTATGTAATTTTTCAAAATGCACTTTCTAAAGGTTAAACACTAGAGGTTAAGGTCCTGTCCGCACTGCGATATTTCACCGCGCGGTTTTTATTTTTGCGAATTATATTCCGCGTATTCGAATTATATTTTTATCGCCTGTGCGGATATTCGTATAAGATTCAGAATTGTTACAGAGTGTTACAGAATTGCGAGAAAAAAACCGCGTGGATAAATATCGCAGTGCGGACAGGGCCTTAATCCTTTTTAGGGTTGTGAAGAAATAAAGAAATGTCCGTAATATTTACAATTAAAATTTGACACTGAATATCTTATCTTGTCCTTTGCAGAAAATCAAAAACAGGTTAGGAGAAAAATAGAGAAGTAACTGCAACCAACTTTTTTTCAAAAATCTAAAATGACGAAATGTTCATGAAATATTCTATTATTTAATGTTAAATGTTCATTTTTATCTATTTCATCTCTCTTTCTATCTTATATTAATCGGTTCGATATAAGATTATAATAAAACATATTGAATGTTCAAAGTTCAATAAGTCTTATACATCGATGGTCTAACATAAATCTTCTCTAGAAGCTTTCCAAAAACCAAATATATTATAATATTCTTAAACTGTTGTTACCTATAATTTAATTACAATTGTCAAACATTTAGTTTAGTTTAATATTACAGCGAGTAACATCTAATCAACCAATAAAATTCATCGCATCGAATCAACAATTATAATGAAACAAGAAAGAAAAACCCAGTAGCGGGTTCAGCCTCGGGCCCTGCACGTGCGGACGAACAAAATCTTGCTCCTCCAAGTATGGCTAGTCCAGTCCAGACATGTACCTATAGTATGCTATGAATATATTGGCTCGCGCCGCGGTCGCCTTCATCGTTACCATCTTGTCTGACCACTTTTTAAACTTCTCAAGAAGGCAAGTCATTTAATTTTATGACAGCAAGAATTGACTTCTATCTATTATATGAATCAATTGCTGCTGAGTTCATTTGTTGTGACTTATTTGTTTGTTTGGGTATATATAAATGAAAAGAAAGTAAAATACATTTCATTGAGATTTATTTTTAACATAAAAATGTTTTACAATAATATAAATATCGAGTAATCCTAAAAAAAATTAAAGCTCGGTACATTAAGATCACAAAAAGCTCGCTTAAAACCTACATTCATTTAATACAATATCAAAATATCACATAGCCTACAACTACTCAAGAGGATTTAAAGCCATTGAGAGATTTTATTTTTATCACGAATCATCAGGACTTAACTAAAATATAATAAAACTATTATGGCACGAAGTGTTAAAGCTAACATCACAGACGGTTGCTGAAACCAACGTTGTCACTGGTTTCACGGAAGACACTGATTGTTGTCGAGGTTGAGTTTAAGCTTGTACCCATCTGTCTTGCAAAACCGGATATTGTTGTTCAGCGGTCTGGCATTCGGTGTAGAAGTGTCCCGTTGCGAAGTCAGCTTCTTGCTTGGATACTGTAGTCCAGAAGAAAGTGCCGGCGTCTGTGCGAGCGAAATGTACGGGCACGTAGAAGTCGTTGCGGCTTACTGGTACAAGGTCGTAGCTGTCTTGATTGCAGACAAGAAACGCAGCCCCTTGTTGACACGAATCCATCTCTTCGTATATCTTGCGCTCGAGAGATTCGTTGCTCGAATTCTGCTCCTCTTCGTAACATGTGTCGCAAGTTTTGGCGGGAACTCGCTTCGTTGTCTTCTTAATGATTTTCATCAGAGGTTTCAGTAGCGCTTTGAAACCACTATTTTTCATCTTCTCACTGTTATATTTGTTTTCGTTCATCGAATTGTTTGTGGCGATGATGTACTCGTTGTTAGCGTAGTAAGACATTTTGGTAAAGTTTTTAGAGCGTTTTAAAGTACGTGTTTAGCTGGTGAGATCACAGGCTAGAATGTGGGGCTGCACGGGCCGGTCTCCTTTTATACTTATCGCGCCGCCCTCGCCATAAAAGCTCCCTGTCAGTGTATGCGTGAGTGCATGCGTGCACACAATAATACCCCATACAGATACGTTTCATTTTACATTTACGGTTTTTTTGATTATGGGAAATTTTATTACAATGTGTTAAACTAAGTTAACAAAACTTATCTACATAATTATGTCTTGCATTTTTTTTTTTCATGATATCGTTTGATAATTATTATAAGTGTGAGATTTTTTTCTTTAATATTATACTAACGACCCTCCTCCGGCTTCGCACGGAGTTGAAGTTTTCAAAAATTCTTGCTTAGCGGATGCCTACGTTATAAAATAAACCTGGTATTCTAGGTTTTCTTGACATAGTTTTGGCAATGGCTTTGACAGTCAGTCAGGCAAGTATAGATAATAAGCTATGAATTTCTACATAATATAAACATGGTCTTCACTATAATATAGAGAACTTATTCCTAAAGATTTATCTCTATAAAATATTCTACTTAAGTTTGTTAGTTAAGTTAGATAAAACGTAAAAACGTAATATTTTTAGGTAAGTACATATATGAATATGCTGACACTTGTCGAAATTATACATTTTTTATATTTAAATGTTAATATTAGATTCTCGTCAAGTACATCAAAGGGGGTTGTCGTGAGAAGTGAGTCCACGCGTCGTCCACACGCCCAATTGTGGGGTAAACATAATACAACACATGTTACTCATTAGACCGCGATAGTCCCCTAGTTTACTTTTCGACACAATGAGATTGTTATTGAGCGCGTGCGGCCATGGGGTCAGTAAGTCGCGTTTAGTGAATAGGGTCAGCCTTAACCCCCGTTACCCCATTTTATTGCGTTCCCCTACAAATGCGCAGACGCATGTCCTAGAGTAATTGACGCACCTGATACTATCGTTCAAGTGGATAATAAAGTGTTAGTATTATCGAACTTTATAGTCCCGAATTCAGGTGGATCCATAGAGGGATTCATATGAAGTTTTATCGATATGTAGTCATGAAGCTTCTAATTGTTAAGAAGCGAACTTAAAAAAGTTTGCTTTGGTTTTATACTGTTTTATCCCAGTCACTTGTAGGTATGATCCTCATAGTATGTACCCACCTAGCGCTATGTTCCTTGTTACATTTGGGGACAAAAATACACCCGATACTTCATTAGGATTACATTAAAAAAAAAAGGAATGATTAAACATTAAGATGCCACCTACACACAAAATATCCAGTTCGTACCGGTCCAAACAAGTAATATTTTTTTTCTTATAACTGAAGAGAGTATTACAAAAAAATTACATATAAAAGAAATCAGTGTAGCGGTGATAGTGGCTGGTCGACCAATACGGTGCGCGCGCGCCGGCAGGTGCTAAGATCCGAGCGAAGTACGCACACACGCATGCACCTTAAATGTACGATCGATGAACACGTGCATTCGAAGGGGATGAACATATGCAGGTTCGATACGCACGAGGGAGACAGAATATATTTTTTATCGTGATAAATAAATTCACGACTCCCTCATATCCGAAATAGGGTAACGCAAAGGCTAATTTGGTTATTGAAAATTGAGGGGTTGTTCGTGGGAATGCTCTCTGCTCCTAGGTTCCCAGGGTTGCTCGCACATTGAGATTTTTTTCGGCATTGCAAGATACGGAACGGCGACAGATGGCAAGCGGGCGATCCTTCCCGTTCTGCTTTGGATATAATAAATAGTATGGGGTATTTGGAATCAAACATTCTATTTAGCTGGCTCACCGCGTTTACGAGGGGGTGAGGGGATGAAGATGTAAACAAGTGTAAAAGGGGTCAGCTTGAGCTCAGCCAGGGTGGTAATTAAATGTCTATTAGAGGTATTTTGAAGTTATTAGGAAAGATTTGTATGGGGTTGAAAATTGCTTTTTTGATTTTAGATAATTATACAAAAAGGATTGCTTGCGTGGGATGATGATTCGGGTAGCATTATGTAACAAATTAAGCCTCGCTTTGTGATTAATTCCAATGATTATGTGGTTTTCAAACATTATGTTTTATTTTTATTTTATCGCAGTTAATCAGTGTTTAATTATTGTTAAAGAAAGAGCAACGACATTTGTATTGATGTTAATAAATCTTAACTTTTTTTGACTTGTGACTACAAAGCCAAAAATTGACAAATTTTTTGCTGAAATTCCCGATTTCTTCGCAAATCTGTTCCCACGACTCAAGACAAGATATCAGCAACAACAATTAATATTGTTATGAGGAGTGGTCCAGGGCTGTTACGTCATGGTTAAAAAGTGAAGTATTGTGCACCCCATGGTGTGACAAGTGTGTTGGGTTTGCGTTGGGACCGCGTTCAGATTTGCCATGGGGTTGTCTCTCCCCATTGTTAGCTCTGTGTGGGAATGCACTTGTTGCGTTACCTTTACAGGGGTCGGCATAAAGCGCAGGTCGATTTGAATTTATTGTGTTTTTTATAGCTATCTCTATAAGGCTGAGATATTAATTTTTTTTTCTTCAAATCTCTAAGGCTAAAAGTGATAATGGTTTTTCACGTATTATTAATATAATAAGATTATAAAATATTAATAGAATAATAATTTTTGGAAAATAGAGTGGTAGGGCACACTGCGTTTCGCAGTCATTTGGACAGCCCGTCTAGCGTTAATAAAGACCCCCTGACAAAAGATTACTGTGAAATAATAGCATGTGTGCTTTTGTGTTTTGGTGAGTTAGTAAGGGATGCCAGAGCCCATTTCCCTATCCCTTTCTAATTCCTTCTCCTTAATCCTATTCGTCAGCGCACTTGCTTCAACTGTGGCATATTTTCGCCTGTCGAGTCAGCTAGTAATATTATATAATAAAAAATAATGAGGAGAACGAATGCTATCTTTTTTGACTAGATTTAATTTAATGGTAAATTTATTTGCTTTTTTTTTATTTAAAAAAACACTATAGGTACCTCTAATAACCTATTATATTGTTGTATGGGAATTTCAGTAAATATCATTATATATTTCAGTATATGGAAACCAAACCCAAATTTAAATCATCCCTAATCGTCGCTATTGTTACAAAATCCCACTTTACTTGTTGCATCGCCGTATTGTGATCGTGTTAAAATCTATATAAATTTGAGAATTATTGGATATTAATTTAGAATTTAGAATAAAGATGGAAATCTTTAGAATTTAAGGGGTTGTCGATCAGTTGTGAAAAATCTAATATATTTTGCATTTAATGTGAAACAGGTAGGTATTAAATATTAAACGATTAACTTTACATGCGGCTCCGCTTGCATAGTTGCAAGTTAATTCGTCACATAGAATCTTGCGTCCTCCCCTAGGTTATGACTATCATGACATAAAATTTAAACAAAATTTGTTTAGACATTCTCAGATAATGTAACAGTCAGACGGTCAGGCAAACAGATTGCCATAACCTCAAATTAAATAACCTATATAGTTGTCTATATAATAATACCTATAATAAAAGTTAATATCATCATAAATATTCATAATGTACGAGTATTAAAATATTCTTTTATTAAAATTTACTGTTTGTAGATTAAATGTAATTTATTGTACTTTTTATATTATTAAGTATTCACTGTATTTTATTGAATACCTATTTGTATTCATTGTCCTTTAGAATGTTGAAAAAAACCTTGTTTTAATTCTTTTAATGTAATATCGAATTGATTTAATACCTAAATATCAAGAAAATGTTCACACGCGGGTAATGAGAACGTCTACATTTTCAGATTATCTTTTCATGTGTATTCAAAAGAAAACAAGTGATCAAACTCCACAAAAAATTTAAGTTTATGTACCTTTTTTTTAATCAAAAACTCTTACAAAGTTAACGAGAAGAAGGTCATTAGTGTAGAGGGAGGGACGTGATAATAATCCCTATGCACGTAAGCCTTTATGGTATCGTCTTATTTTATTTGGAACAATTTGGTGATGAGATGCGGGAGTATCTTTAATAAAAACTTCGGCTACTATTTAAGTCGTTTTGTAACTTTTGATGCGGATCGGGTATAAATAATGTTATATTGTACACTAGCGACCCGCCCCAGGCTATGCACTGATTCAATTTTTTCTTTTCATATTTATATTTCATTTAAAGTACGCTACAACCATCGAAATAATATATCTCTGCGAGCTACAACTAGTAGTATTTCGATGACCACAACAGTAAATATTGAAAATTCAATTTGTCAATATATCACAGAGTAATTAAACTTTTATGGGTAGATAAAGTCATAAAGTTCAAAAATTTGAACTATCTATAAACTTATTGCTGGGGTCCAGCTTCATACGCTCATACGCAACCAGGAATCCAACCCAGTCAATTTTTTGTAAAAAAATTACAAATATTTTTATTACCCACCGTAGTTGAAATGTGGGTCATGCATGAGAAATAAATTTTGCTAATATAATGAATCCATGTAATAATAAATAATAAACAGAAATGTCAACAGCTCAAATAAATTGACAAAATTTTAATATATCATCATAAATAATAGTTGGTATAAAAGTTAAATAATCTTAAAAAATAAAACACAAAGTTTTATTTCAAGTAAAACTTTTTTTATTTTTATTTTATTTACCCTACCACTCAATCCTCCATCCCCCATTGATCCATAATTATAATGAAATTAAAATTTATTGGCAAAACTTTCACTACTGTTGACATTCAGTGCTTGTGCACTCAAAGCTATTAGCACAGAGTAGTGGCGACAAGCACATAACAAGTCATTAATGGATGTAGTGCAATGAACGTTTAATTCGAGCAATTTGCGACCACTAACTAAACTATTGGTGCTAGTTTATAAGCGGACAGCGTTTACGAGAAATAGATTTAAAAACAGTTTAAAAAAATAAAGAATCTACATTTTTATTTTCATAAATTCCCATAAAAGATGGAAATAGCTTTAACAGATTTTGCGTTAAATGGATGAACATTTAACAGATTAAATGGATGAAGTTGGCGATCACCTTATTAGATCCTAACTAATAATTTCCTACAATAATATCATAGAATAAATAAGATTAAATTTTTAGTTAAGATATAATCGTGTATCTTACCTAACCAGTTTCTGTAGACATATCGATAAACTATTATACCATGGAAAAATATTCGCAATTTATTAGCTTCCATATTATAGAAGATATTACCTACCTAAATGAATATCTACAAGCGTAAGTTTTCCAAGCTTCGATAAATGATAAGTTAGTAGAATTAGATAAAAAATAGAAAATTCTATGCATAATAAATTGAAATTTAAAAAAATGCATAGAACGCTGTAATCTCACCGCATAGTCCAATATCTATTATAGCAATGAGTATAATGTTTGTCGCGAGCCAGTTATTTGTATCACAATGTTTAACTCTGCGTTCGAATTAACGATATGATATGAAAACAGATTACTATATAATGAAAACACTACTAGTTAGTTCCAGTTAATATGGACTGTCTATATTGATGTTCTATAAACTTACAACAATAAGTGTAATGTTGGGACACCTCCTCAATTTGATACGACTAATACCTAGCATGCATAGTAGGCAAATTGTAAT
The DNA here is from genome assembly GCA_945859745.1 of Synanthedon formicaeformis. Taxonomy (NCBI): domain Eukaryota; kingdom Metazoa; phylum Arthropoda; class Insecta; order Lepidoptera; family Sesiidae; genus Synanthedon; species Synanthedon formicaeformis. The sequence goes on along the minus strand of OX243969.1, from coordinate 3,339,280 downwards.
ACAAATTATTTCAAGATGTGTTTAACTATTATTTCTCACTGTAGGTACTTATAACATTCGACGTAAAGGGAACTAAAGGAGAGTAAAATCATAGGCTCGACGTAATGGGACTCGTATATTTCATGTATAACTTTAGATAAGTACTTAAAGTTAACTCTTAGTTTGGCTCTTAGCCATATTTTATTGGATTTCTTACATTGTTCCCCAATAGCAGCCAGTGATTATGTAATTAAACGAAGAATTCGGCTGACCTAAAATTTTAATTAAGAATAGCATCTTCACAATTTGAAGCCATAAAAATCATTAGGGATCGTAAAAGCCGAACGAGGAACGATTAAGCCTTTAATTATCTAATTATTGCATATTATTTTTTGGAAATAGATTTTTTATTTAAAGATCTTCAGACAGGCTTGATGGTAGAGTAGGTGGCTACAGTCGTCTATATTAACTTACTAACACAAGCAAAACCACAGGCGCTGGAACAGCGCTGTAGACCTCAGTAGGGTTAAGGAAAGGGAAAATGGGATTATCCTTATTCACTTACTCACTCACCGAAAGACAACAACATATATGTACAGCAATATATATGTAACAACATACCTATATGTGGTCTTTTATAAGCATTGTAGTTACTATCGCTAGACTATACGAAACTATATAGACTATATACGCTATATACGCTAGACTACATAGATTTTTATTACAATAAAAATCTCCTAAGTATATATTAAAATTTTTATTTCTGCATAGCCTGTTAAATAAATTCTTTATTAAATGATTACCTATATTATTTTATCAATTCGTAATAAATAAATTAAACGTCTCCTCAGTTTAAATGTTGCCATGCCTGACAGAGTACCTATTCATATGATGTTATGTATTTAATTGTTATTGTATTAGCAATAAAACAAATTAAAAATGAAATCTTCCCCTTAAAGGGCTTTGTTGAATTTTTTTTTCACCGACATTTATTATAAAATTAACACGTCAGTTTAGGGTTGTAGCTGACTCGGTAGAAAATTAACCCTTTTGTTGTGATGGAACAGTTATTTAACCCTTCACGATCGAGTTAACCGACAATCAATTGGGTGAAAAACATCCCAGCGATTAAATTAACGACTACTGATTTTGGTTAAATATAGGTAAGGTTTTACGTGATATGCGGTCGTGAGAAAGTATTCGTGTAAAAGAGGCCATTATCGGTCTGACAACATACGAGCCACCACTTTTGAAGCGACTGCAAGCCATGTAAATGTGACCACATCCTGTAAAGAAATCAATGGGTATTACCTAATGCCTTCGTTATTTTACAGAGGTTTGATAATAAATTTTTATTTGCACAGACGCGGGTCTACAAGATCGTTATTCATATATCTACAGCAATTACAGTACAAAGTAGGTTCTACCCGAAAAGGTAAACCATGAAAATGGATATCCATAACTCGTCGAGCAATATATAGTTTAGAGATCAGTTGAGTCAGAGAAGATGTTTGAGAAGTTTAGTTACAGAAGATGTCTTGAAGCTTTCTGAACGCTGCCCATCTGAGCTGTATACTTATTTTAAAACTAGCTGGAGCCCGCGACTTCGTCCGCGTTGAAAAAGAAAAAAGTAGAGCCTATCCTGTGTCCTGCACGTCTAAATATTTATCTACCAAGTTTCATGAAAATCAGTTAATTCGTTTAAGAGTTATCGAGGAACATACATACATACACACAGAAAAAATTCTAAAAATGGTCAATTTAGTTTCAGTATCATGTATAGAGCCTATAAACTCGATATCTCTGAAAACAAAGTAACTTACTCCATGACCGACCCTTACAGATTTATTATTAGTATTGATGGGGATGATAAAGTGTGTTGTATAATATAAAATATATCATCACAAACCTTCCCACTTATGGTGTAGTATGAATAATATAATTTTTTTTTCGCTTCTTATTAACTCACGGTTTATTCTAAAAATATGCTTAACATGCTAGCCTCGTAGTAATTGGCCGAAGGTTGGGTGTTGTGAATGAAATATTCTAACAAACAAAAAATAGATTTATTTAACAGAATTAGCACTAGCGTTAATGTTAAGACTTCTTAACGACCGGGCAATTAATGACCTATAGTAATTTACGGTTTCGCCTTAAAAGGCTCAAATATAACTTAATACTATTTGAGTTAATAAATAGTAAAAAGTAAATTACAGTCAATAACTCAAGATCTTCAAAGGGCAGATAATTGTGCGCGAGCCGATCGCATTTTACTGCGGCAATTTAGCATCATTAAGACAAATCGGATGAAAGAACCGCAATCATCAGTAATTAGGTGTTCCGGGCCGACATTAGCACAAAAAGGTGTTACGCTCGAAACTTATCCAATTTCATGTGTGTGTACGTGTGTGTTTGTGTTTGTTTGTGTCTGTGAAATGCGTGGTTATCATTTAGCTTCAGAAATATTATGTCATATTTCGGATAATGATGAAGCAAAATGCTTCAGTGAAAAAGTTTAAGGCGCTTTAAAAACTGACTTGGTCGGTGTATGGATGTCGTGTTGGGGAAACAAGTTTTAAATTAGCAAAAATATATAATTAAGTTTATTCTATATCTTTGTGAATAACAGGTTTAAGAAAGAAAGAACATAATTTGTTTAGAAAAAAAAACCTTTATTGCTGTGACGACGGTGACGCCGCCACTGTTGGCGACACTGGCAAGGATTTTAATATATTTTTGGACGATGAGAATCTACAATTTTTTTCATGGTTCTATATTATGTTAATCCAGGTAAAACTTTCCCATTTAGAATTTATTAGGATTAGTTGTACTGATTTTATGTATAGGTTACCTACCTCTATTTACACTTGTTAAAATTTTATTATGCCTCTAAATAATAGCGATACGGTGACAAATAAAAAGTTTTTTTTTAGAGATATCGTCTTCGTATTTTATCGTTTTGATAATAAAATATCGCTTAGCACCACTATAAAACCGAGGAACCTGTTATCTTGCATCGAGGGAGGCAGGACCCTTATCAAAAGGCGCAAAGGCTTAGACATAAACAAAGAAGGTTTGTAAGTTGTATAAATAAATCAAACGAATCTTCATGTTGCTGTTGGGCTTTAACTATTTTATGAATATTATATGGACATTGAATGAAGAAACTTTTTTTTTATTATACAAAGAGAGTTATAGACTTAAAAACCTAAACCTAAAATCTTAGAAATATTTGTTTTTTGTAAAAACCAATATTGTTTACAATCATTGACTTGGGTAATAGACTTATTGGATCCTAAGAAAACCAAGAAATATTTTTTCGCGGCTTGTTTTCCTTTTTTATATAAAACTTGGAAATGTGTCAAATTACTTCGTTAGATTCGCAGAAAAAAAAATAGGAAATGACGTAAAACCGATTTTCATTTTTTCCCCCCGAATATGTCATCTATTTATTTATTCAAACAGCTTATATTTATTTATACAAACTAAAAGAAATTTTACTGTAACTTTTTACTTATAAACTAAGAAAAACTTTTCTCCCTACTCCGAACTTTTATCTGATATATTAAGCGCCTCTTTCTCAAACGTCAAGTAGGCCAAACTGTCTTTTAAAGTCACCGGTAACTGGGGATAATAGAGCTGTACGGTAAACGTCCCAAACATTAAATGGAAAATAATTAAAAAAATTCGGCTATCAAATGATGCAGTAAACCGAGTGCATAATTCAATATAACAGAAAATGATTTCTAAAAGTAACTAATCAACACGTTACTTGTAGTTGGAGAAAGAGGCCCTAAGACCGACAAAGTCTAAGTTTATGTATTGAAGTCTAAAATCAACAAGTCAGTAGTCAACGCAACGTTTTGCCGATCATTCTATAAAAACAAAGAGGTGATCATCGATCATTCTGATCGGACCGTTGGCGCTCGGCCGAGGCTGGTAAACCGAAAATCGTGTTTTAAAATTACGTGCCTAAGAAAACAAGAAAAAAAATCTCGGAAGATTTATTTAAGGGAGCGTAAAGATCTGTTTATGGTATGCGTCGGTAATTAAGGGGCGGCTCGCACACGTGCGCGCACGCAAAAACGAATGAGAAAAAAACTATACCTGTTCGCTTCTTCGAGAGCGACAGGTCCGCTGACACGCTCTTCACGATATATGTCTCTCAAACTTACACATATTAAACATAAAATATTCCATTACATATGTAGCTGTATGACATTTATTTTTATTTTTATATGATCCTTCGGGATAAGTAATTTTTTCATGCCCCCTTTTCTATATCCTCTGACAATGTGTATGCAAAATTTCAAGATGATCGGCTGAGTAGTTTGTGTGGTGCTTATTTACCTGGCAAATTAATGTTGAACTTTTATTAATACAGCTCTGAGAGAATTGTATTGTCATTCAATAACTATGATAGTTCCTTGAGCCCAGTCCTAAAGCGCTCGGTCAAAAAACATTTATAAAGTTTGAGCATCGCTGACTAGTTTTCCCTTAATGTTATCTTATTATAGTTAAAATGACTTCGGTGTTCAGAGATAATAGCCAGGGACGGGGTTCTTTACCACCATTTTTTTTAACTTTTTCAATCGAGTCAAGATAATACTGCTTTTAGATATTGCATGTTAGATGATTTTGATATTTAAACATGAAGAAGGATACTGTTACAACGACTTTACCGGGTGATTCATCAAGATAAAATGAGTGTGGGGATGTCTAAAGCAAAATATTAAAAGACAGAGAAAGTTGCTCTGGGGAAGAATAAAATCGTAAAGGAGTCGTCTCTGTACGTTACATATTTTTTTAAAAAAACATTTTCTACACGATGTATGTACCTACTTATGTTCCGAAGTCAAAAAATTGTTTTTAGAATTTTTGTCTGTTTGTCTGTATTTTTGTTCCGCTAATCTCAGAAACGGGTTAACGATTTTGGATGAAATTTGACACACACTTTATTACCTGGATTAACATATAGGATACTTTTTACCCTGAAAAAATGTTAGATTTATGTGGGATTTTCGAAACACAAACTAAAGCGTAGTGCAGTGTATACCTACACGTAAGTTATTCAATTTTATAAAGTTATGTTAATTGTGTTAATTTGAATTTTAAGTTAAGAAGCAGTTAGTTTATGTTGAAGAATTGCATCTGTAAAATTAGTGTATTAATATTTTATCTGCAAAGAAATTGTTTGCTACGACATGCTTGCTAAGGCTACGTAGCAATTAATATTCGTAGCATTGCAGTACTAAATAGTCATAGAATCAACATAGAATTTACCTACTCGTTTTGCAACGAGTAAACAGCCTGTTTAAATATCTACTTTGCTTTGAATATTTGATAGTTTTTTTTTTCAACAGTTTTGATAGCTCTAAGATAATAGCTTACTATATAATGGTAAGTATATAATAATATACTATATGCAATAGATATGTAATAGCCTATTGAGTTGAATAAAATTACTATTGTTATTACTGTAGCATAGACATTACATAAAAAAGTCTATAAAAATTCAACAGTATTATTTAAAAAAAATTAAAAACAATGTCTCACCGCAGGACATAAAGGTAGACTTGAGTATAAACATATTTCTAAAGAATTATAACAATGTTATCGTTGGATCGGCACGCGTGATGACCCATTTGTTCTTGTGAATACAAACACTTCATTAGTTTTTTTTTTTTACAAAAAAACCCTTTTTTAAAACCCCTCGGTTTTTTAATAACCTATTTCTATTTTAGCTTTAGTTAGTTAAAGGATTCTTTAAAAAAAAGTTTCGTTTCAGCAGCCAGACGTTGGAACCACTGAGGCATCACTTATATTTTAGAGGCACTGCTAATATTTTATCTTATACCAACGTTTAATGTTGTCAGTGCCATTTTGGGTATCTGATATACTGGGAATATGGTTGACCATCTGATATTTTAGGAATCTGGTATAGAGGTAACGAAGCGTTTCAATCATTGACCTGCATTTGTGTCGTTCATTGTAAAAGTGGTGTAACTCCCTATTTTTAAAACCATCTTTTCTTGCCTAAAGGTATCACATTTAGTCATAACTTTTAATATAAAAGTGAAGTAACTCCAATAGTTGCATTACAATCCCATAGATGAAAACAATGAATGAATGCTTATATTTTTTTTCCTACAGTATAATTCGCAAAAAGCTCGTTATTCTAAAATTCAGTTACAAGGAGATAGTTCACTTTTACAATGAACGACACATTTTATAAACACATCATTTATAAGAAGTTGTCAGTGTTATATTTTATTTTGAGTCGTTAGTCGCTAATGATCGATTGTGGAGAGGATGTGAGGATTAGAGAAACGAATTCTAATGGTGACAGATATATCTGCCTTTTTAAGTTGACGTGCCCGAGGGGATGTTCTTGCCATGTATAATATTTTAAAATCTATAAATTAATAATAATGTCAACGTTTGAAACGTCACGTGAACCAATTAAATTTTATTAGTACCTTTTAACTTATTGGTCACATGCTACTTTAAGCTTATTTTTAACCCCGAAGGTTAGTTTATAATTTTTAATTATTACCTATTATCATATAAAAACCTTGTTCTTATTCTTATAGAGGTTTCTATTTCAAGTCGCCAAGTGTTTACGGTTAAATGAAAATTATTAAAAATTAAGTAATTTCGAGAAAGCCTTGAAATTAATTCACATTTTTTTTTAAAACTTGCGTACACAAATAAATCTCTAAAACTGATGACTTCACTCAAAAGCGGAATTCTACTATCTTTTTTGTTATAATGTTGCCACAGTTTCTTTTATCTTTAATCTTTGTGGTGTTAGTTACATTGACGTGGCGAGGGTACAGTCGTAACTGTGCGATGCATAAAAGATATCTGATCGTTAGTCTTGTTTAACTTATCACCGTTATCTTTATATCTGTTAACTGACTAAATAATATTGGATTTATTTAGGTTGTTAACTTCTTAGATTCGATTTGATTGCATTTAAACCAGATTCATTGCTATTTTGATACTTAGTATTTTTTTTGCTTTATTTAAAATGGAGGTTTTAGTAAATAAATCAAATAAATTTTGTAATCAGATTTTTTGGAAAAGTATAAATGCTTTATATTTAAAAGTACTTTTTTTTCATCTTCACATTTTTTCACTTGATTTTATAAAAAAAAACTGTAAGTACAAAAATATAATACTTTTTTTATGTAAATGTCAACAGGCAGGTCATTTGATGGTGGGTGCTTACCATCGCTTATAAAGGAGAGGGAGACAAATAGTTTTATTTATGTATGTACCATACATTTCATCTATATAAATAAAAAGTGAATCCCTAAATGTGTTGCTAAGCGCAATATTCAACTCATGGATAGAGGAATAATCAGGGAAGGTTTGTAAGTACGTAAAAAAATAAAAACCCTGTCCGCCTCTAAACCCTGAATGTTTCTCCGAGTGGAAGCAAAAAAATACTCATTACCATATTTGATACGTGGCCAATCAATGGGAATATACCGTATGTGGTTTAGACCTACATTAGACCTATATTTTACCTTATACTGTAAGAAAGAAAAAGATAACACCCCACATAAAGAAGCAGTCTTCAAAAGTAAGATCCAGAAACGCGTCTTAGTTAAGAGCGGGCATAAAGAGAAATAGCCAATCCTAGATTTGAATTTTATCTAAGTAAACAAAGTCTAATTTAATTATTTTTTTTAAATAGATAAATACATTATAAATGAAAGTGACGTCTGTAACAGAAAACATAATATAATGAAATTTTCTCGATAGAAAAAAATCACCAAGTGAGCTCTCATTTCCATCGATTTTAGTTTTATTTTCAAAATGACACACATCATAAAACTAAAAGTGTATCAGTAATTTCACTTCACATATTATTTAAGGCTTTATGTAACAATTTTTCATTTGAAATTGTAGTTTACGAATAATTAATATTTAATACTTTTGGCACTTATAACATTTTTATTGAGCGAGATGCGCTATCTTCCGTCGCATGTTGTGCGTAGTTCTACGTATTTTCAAAATGACATGACATTTGGACATGACGTCACTGTCATGTCCAAGGGGCCACGCGGGTGAAATTACAAATTTTGTTTGCTTTATACCCATTCTTAAGTCGAACACAAAACAAACTGAGTCCATTCTTAATAGACATTTGCACAATGTTATAATCTTGTCACGCTACACTTGACACCAATATGTGGGAGCATTGATCACAACATTGATCGAGGATTACCACCAACTAGATGTTTATCAATATTCTATAACAAATATTTGTCGAAATAATGCAACGCATTTTGACAATGGAGACAAAATATTTACATTGTTACGGAGTAGATACCTAGTTGCATTTATTGAATTTATAATCTCAAAATGGAAATTTTGCTCTGTTATTTGAGATTTACTACGGAGTTTTGTCGTTGGATCAGTGCAAATATGTATACAAATTGTTGATCGCCATTAGGGAACAAATTCTGAATATCACCTAAATAAATATGTTCGGTAGGAATGTGGTAATTGCTGCAGTAAAAGCGGGAGGTAAGAAACGGAATTATTGCTTAATTCAATATCATTATTGATATTGGGCCATAACTTCCGTTTTTGATTCGAAAATTAAAAAATGCCGCTTGTGTGGCATGTGGCAGTCACATAAAATTATAGATAATTTTTCAAAATTAAAGACAATACACGTTATGTTACCTGAAACCATCGATGTAGACCTGAAACACTCAGATAAACGTTATAAACAGGAATTATTTAGATTTCTGTATTCAAATCCAGGCTACTATTGTGTGAAATTGTTGACACTGGAGAAGGACATATTTACCTACCTTTTAACCTTTCCTTTTCCGTCTTTTACTTTTATAATCTTTTACGAAATGAAATGAAAAAAAATGAAATAATTTTAGATAATAATTGCGGTAAGTATGTATACTATTTTTTACAGATTATGTGCATGTCTGAGCTAAAGCTAGACTTTGTCTACTTATGTTTTTGGCATGTCTCATCCGTCATGCCTGATAAATGTGGAAGGTAAACTCAGGTTTAGGCTCAGGCCTTAGTACGGTTAAGGGTTAAATAAAATAAAAAGTAAACTAGTTACAATACAACACAAGTAAATATTTTTATTTCTTACAAAGAACGCAGCTGATGTTGAAAAGACTGGCCCAAATAAGGCGGCTTTAAATCCTCTCTTATCTAATAGACACCATCTTTAAAGTTTTGGTGTAATGTTACAGCGAGACATTATACTTGCTACCAAGAAAACGATTCGAACTTAAATTCTTCCATTTAAGTCGCACATTGGATTTACGCTTGAATTACTTTCTTTAATAAAGCATACAACTTTAACGTACCCTATCTATGTTGACATGATGTTTTAATAAAACTTACAATAAGAATCTTTTTATGAACCACAACCGATATTAGTTAGTGTAGTGTTAAAAAATGAGGTAATTTTTTTAATAACTAGTTCAATAGAAATTTGTAGAACTACAAATTTCTCTTCCAATAAACGCAAAGTAGGTAAGTAGGTGTCAAATTAGGTATAAGTGGGTGTAAAGTGGATATGTGTTGCCAGCCATAATATGGGGCTGAAACTGTAGGTCTCTACTGTAGACCTCGTAAGAAAGCCCAACGAACTGTGGATAGAATTATACTCGGGGTTATTCTGTGAGATCCGTAGACATATCGCTGCTTAAAAACTTAAAGGACCACAAATCAAAATCATTAAGGACTCTTTTTACAGGAGAGCTAATCGAAAAAAATTAAATTAATATATATATATATATAAAAATAAAAATGTAAAAATATGGGTCTAGTTGCCTGTAAATAAATGAATTTGAATTTTTTTCTTATTAGATACTCGTATATATCAAATATATTCATATTACGACTATACATCGTTAGAAGCGTATTTTTAAGTAACATTAAATGTTTTAAGTACTTTTATAATAAACTGAATACTAGAAGAGATATAAGCATATAGGTATATAAGTTTCTTTTGAAAATATAAAAAATGATCAAAATATACTAAATATGGAATAAAACAACCAAGTCAAGATACTTTACCAAGTCTTTTTGCAACATACAATACGAGTATGAAGGATTGCTGTGATCGTATTTTTCTAATAAAAACATTTTTGTTTTTTTTTTTGTTTTATGATCATTTAGTTTTTAAGCAGCGATATGAAAATTAACGAAACAATCCGGCGGATCAGTAAGCTGAAGTGGCAGTGGGCATTGATCTAAACTTAGCAGTGGGCAGGACAGATGGCAAGGAGAGCTGACGGCTGTTGGGAAGCGAAGGTTGTATCCACAAGTAGAACAAACGATCTGATAAGGGCCGCGAGTCGACGGTGAATCCAGGCGGCTTCTGATCGATCCAATTGGAAAATTAGAAAACAATTGTGAAACAAGACAGCATAATTATTTGCTGTCGAGTTAAGGATTCTGGGATCCATATACTAATTTTTAATGCTCATTTTGTTACTTATATTTTATACTATAAACAGCAGAGCATGATTAAAAAAACTTAGATATAAAAATGTTTTATAACTTCCGAATAAAAACTCTTTGGTTAAATTCCTTGTACGGTTTTAAGTTTACCATTATTTTCATTCCCGACTCGTCCTTAAAAGGCACGGGCGGTCTCGCGTCTTAACTTACAAATATTTTGGAAATATTTCTTTAACTTGTCGGCATTTTATCTACCGCTTCTTTCCGTTTAGTTGCTTATTGTATTGGCTTTTTTCTTCCGAAAAATATACAACATATCTCAACAGCATCTTTAACAAATTGCATCCATATTTTGTAGTGATTAAGGCATTAATTCCTGCGCTTTAGTGTACAGACTTCTGATGTTTTGTTAAATCAATTTATTTATCTAACTTCGGGATCTTTACGAAATTTTAAAATAGATGCACGCAAAAACTTACGACCCCCATTTAGCGATAGGGGTGCCTCATAAATTTGACTCTTATTAAATTAAATTTACCCATTTCATATTAAGTTTCACTAATAACAGCTATGATTTACTATAATGTAATTAAGTTTTTATTTAGTAAAATACCAAATTAAAAATAATCGTATTTTTTGCAAAATTTTGGGAATGATTTGATACATTTGATACTTTTAAAGGAAATATTGATATTTAATACTACGATTTAATTTTTTAGAAAAAATATTTTAGACAAAGATATAAAAAAAGAATAAATTAAGTCTCTGATTGGAAAATAAACAAAATTCTATTTTTAATCTGATAAATTTTATATAGAAAGACAAGAAAAGTTAATTTAATATTTTGCCAATGCAAACCGCTACCCAGAATGCCTGGATGGGAGAGTCGTACCTTATTACAACAGATTAGTAAACTGTTTCACTAATCTGAGGGTGTCTTAACTAATATTATAAAACGAATGTACGTTTGTCTGTTTGTTACGTTATAACACCGTTACTAGTTTACTGATCATCACGAAATTTTGCAAGACGTTGTCAGGGGTTACAGAAAAAGACATAGAAGCAGGAGTACATATTCACCCAGAAAGACTCTTAGATGTAGACGAAATCGCGTCCAAAAGCTTGTTATTAAATTTTATCTATAATCTATTATTAAGATAAAATAATATTGTTATATTTTTATAGTAACCAAATTAATGTGTCAGCCCTATTCGTTATCTGGCATCTCGTGCCTCGTAATTTGACACTTTTCCCTGACAAAGCCCACATTTGCTCGACATACAGGCCTTAGAACACGCAAAAACCTATGACGAGCCGCTATACAAAAAGCAATTAGCGTTTTTTGCTCGCCTGTTGCATTTAAAATTAATATTTAGAGGAATTTATTAGAAAAAAATGGTTCAGCACGTGTTAACTGAGAATATGCGGACTTCTTAACTATGTCTTATTTCTGATAATTAGGCCGTGAAGGAAGTAAAATTTTGTTTAATAGACATTTCGGACATTTGTGATGGAGGAGCGAGGGTGGTCCGGGGTAGACATGACATGACACCGTGACAGGAATATTGATATACCGCATTTAAATAAATTCAAGAGATTACACCGCTTGGGTATGATTACTTTGATTATAAAGTAAGATTTATAAGTGTTTTCTCTTTTATCAAATACTAGCGACCCGCTCCGGCTTCGTCCGGGTGCCATGGCTTGTAAACGGAAAACTTTACAGGACTAGAGTTAAATTAGCTTTTAAGCTACGATCCGGGCACTATCCGTGTAGGGAGTTTGGACACTTAATAAGTAGTTGATTCTTCTTTGCGGAACCATACAGTGTTCTCGAAATGTGTCAGGTACGAAAAGAAGAGAGTTTTATTGACGCATCAATATGACTAGCTGGTGCCCGCGTCTTCGTCTGAAAATATATGAATAAAATAACGCCTGACATCTCTATCGCTGTAAGTGTCAGAAGTCAGAAATGGCGACAGTGGTGCCATTTCTTTTACATTTTTCTAGGATGAAAAACTATATGTACCTACTTTATTAGGTATATGTATATAGATTTGAAAAATATTTGACATTACAAGAATTGAACCTTGGTCTCTTAACTCTCAGAGCTATCAACTTTATCGCTAGGCCGTAAGGCTCTATATTCTATATTTATATCGTTGCGTTTAAAATCCTCGACGATAAGTAAATCATGCATGTCCTCATAATGCAAGCATGAACAGTTCAATAGCGACGCATCATCAATCAAGAGGATCGACACACTTGCGAATAAGTCTCGCGATAAATGCGAAGATATCGTAAATTGAATAAAGACGCCGTGTCCTCGGGCGATACAAGATCCGTATCTCGTAATCCGAACAGGAAACTCATTGTGGAGTACCAGATGCGAAATACCGGACCGTTGTGAGTACACCAGACATTGTTTAAGATGAATGCACTTATGGGCGTGGCCCGTTTCTCAATTCCGTTTTCTCATCTAACGTTTCGCCTGCAAGAGCTTTAGGTTGTCTATTGTGTTAGGACACATAAATATTGTTCACGACTTTTTTGCTATCTATTGCGATAGGCTCTTAGACTTAAATTTCATTTTATTTATTTTTTGTTAATTTTTTCACGTGTAACTGCAAAAAAATGTTAGCATGTTTTAAAAACACAAAATGATTGCCCAATAACAATGATATACATAATAAAATCTAAAACGAGCCGTGTCTGTACATTAAATTTGTATACATTGTAAGTATCTATTTATGGTACCTGCCAGAGAAAAAAAAATAGTTTTTAGAATATTTGTGTGTATGTCTGTGCGTCTGTGCACGCCAATCACAGAAACGGTTTGAATGCGGTTTTTACTGATGTATTGATTAAACTATAGGATGATTTTTATCTTGGAAAATGTTATATATTGCTGCATATATAACATAAAAAATGCACGAATTTGTATAGCATGCAATTTTAAAGGAAGCAATTCGAGCGGCAAATTGGTATCGAAAGGGGATTTTGTGATGTTTTCAAAATAGCACCCAACGCCGCGGCACACTTTGTAAAGGATTATGTTCGGGTTCCTCGGAAGCCCTTTATGCGAATTGTTTTTACAGCTTACAAAACCCTTTGTCGGTTTTACAGAAACTTGTGAAATAACAGAGCATGTTGCCTACGCTATGTTGTAGTTCTTTTTAGCGGTCCGTCAATAGAGTTTTTATGGCTTAATGTGGAATTGTAAGCCACACTCGTATAGGTACGTGCCTCTCAATAGCCTTGTTTCTATTTCACGCATTGAGTCTTCAATAGGCCTGAAAATGCGTTTAGAAATTCGATGTCAGTTTGCGTAAGTAACATTAAAATATATTAAAAGAATGACGGTTATAAATGAATATAAAAGTTTATCAATAAGCAACACTAATTATAATTGACGAAAGTTTGAGTCCAAGTTTGGTCAATAAGTTTGGCAAAGTCCATGCAGGTTCAAAGTATGGTGGGACCTGCACTTTTTCGATGTTATTTGTCTCTTGTTCACAGTTATTCTCACCCATTAAGTTCTAAGTACATGTTCTCACCAGGGCCCTGATTCTGTATGACAACTACGATTCCACACTCTTGTCTTACTTTTTTCAAACCACGTCAATGTCTTGCCTTGCGTGTCACGGAATTCTTATGTCTCTATTCTGTATGCCCCAAGACAAATTATCTATGGCATGTTATGATTTCACAGAAACCACAGTATACTATTGTATTTATTTGACAATTCTACTGATGAGTGACGTGGTTTTGAAGTAAGGAATCGCGAAATGGCGTTACAGAATCAGGGCCCAGGTGATTTATCTCGTGGTGCTTATATAAGCAAAAAACATCAAAAAAGTTAGCTCTTGACTGGAGTCCAGATGGATATTAAAAACGAAAATCGAAGTGGCGGTCATGAAAGCAATTATGAATAGTTACCTGCGTTTTCGTCAATTGTAAAATCACTCGATGTTATTTTCGTTTTAAAAATTATTTATGCAAAAAGGCAAGATAGTTCAATATAGAAAAATCTAGTTAAATAAGAACCAAATTGCTGTATGTAGTGCCTTAGATCTAATTGGGCCATTATTTTATGTAACGTGCGCCCCAAATTGCGATAATTTTTTTGCATAATCTCTTTTGGCGTTTTCAGTAAAAAAAATAACTTAATCCGCTAAGTTTTCTTGAGTGAAGACTTTAAGTGGTGGTAGCATTTTGTGACGGTTAACGTACGATTTTACTAGTGTCTTCTCAAATAGAACCACTGAAATAACTCATATATTCGGATTAAATTTTCTATAGTTGTCTAGTTTAAGTTGCGCCTTCACGAAAGATGGATGATAAATCATAGATCTTCAAGCTTTGTTGTTTCCCAAAAAAAAAGAGGCTCTCGACATATTTTAGCATAACCCACTCCAAATAGCCGGAAGCCATGTGCAACAAATATTTAAAGAGCGGTTTGCCTGGGGACATATTTTTTTAATTTTTTACTATGTCAAATTTATTTAATGGTTACTAAGTATAAAAATTGGACCCTTTTCTGACAAAGAAAATCGTAGTCCCAAAAAGATTAGCGTCTGGGTTGGCCGTTTTTTCATTTTTGAACTCTTTGTGTTTTTTTTTGTCAATTCGTGACGGAGCCATTTATAAATAACAAATAGTCCAATAACGCGAAGGAAATCATTTCAAAATTGATATTATTGTATTGTTAGTTATGGTTTTGTCATGTTAATTGGATAATAAAAAATAAATAGGCATTTTTGTAATCAAATGAGTATGTGAATAGGTATACATATACCTACAATGTGTCTATAAATTTTCACTGTGCATCACATACAACCACTATGACGTTGCTTATGTTATAGGCGACGGTAGTCATCTACTTTACTCTTTCAATTCATTTACCTTTTATTTTATTAACAAAATTCGCTAACGTTGTATGTAATTTAAACTAACTTCTTCGCACAATTCGTACGAAACAAAATTGTGCGTAACCACTAGGTACTAAACCAATAATTTAAATGTACAAATTGTAAAAGTACAAAAACAATATGATATTTAATTTATTCGAATCGGGGGCGTCGACCACAGGTGCGTGGACCACTGGGGGCATAAGCCACGGACCCAAGTAGACCGTGGTATCATCATCATCGTCAATCTCGTACAGCAATTCTCCGAAAGTACTATACATATCAATCACCGTGAAATTTTGCATTCATTTTGTATGGGATTCGGAAAAGTACATAGAGTACCTTTCATCTAGGAATAAGTATCTACTGTTCCAAAGAGATAATTTGAAAATAAAACTAGCTAAATCAATGTATCACTAAAATATATCAGTAATAAAGATTGAATTAATACTTCAAAGCCTAACTAAAAGAAAGATATCTTAATAAACGAGTTAATAAAGATATCTTGCCCAGTTTTTGACCACTTGACCATATGGAGAAAAATACTCCCCCCAACCCCTTTTTATGAACATATGAAACTAGCGATTACTAGTTAAACTAGCTTTATAGTCAATAGTTCAATGCAAAATACAATATAGGGTACATAAAGCAATACATTTTTCTGATTGATGATACACCATTGAGCAAAGGTACGATTTAGCAATGTCGCGATTACAACAAAGCCCATTCATTGGCTTTCAATATAATGCACATTCGGGGCCAAGTGTGTCCTATAAATAAAACATTAATACATCTTATTGTTAACTTTAAATGTAAAGCTTTAAGGGTGGATGATCTCTTAAAATAACAAGTGTTTGCTTCAATGATTATCAACAATACAGTCCTTTGGCTGCCCTATGAAAGCCTACTTGCACGTAAAAGTTACATAACATCCCATAACTTTGGAACTTTTTCTGAAAATTACACCTTATTTCATTTATAATAGGAAATATTTTTGTATAAATACAATAAGAATTGCAATGCAAATCGTCGCAAGCAAATTTGCGCCTAAAATGCCATGGGTTAAAGCTTGTTTCGTTCTGAGATGCAATTGTAAAAAAGCTCTTGAAGTTCTGTATGAAAATAAAATGTGCGTGAAACATTCCGGCCAAGTTGGTTCACCAAAACACAAAGCAATATTCATCTATTGATACTTTGCTATTTAAATGGTTTTACACTTTATAATATGAGCTCACGTAAATAGCCGAGTATTGTGAACTGAGTTTTCATTTTAATCTGAAGTTATTGTATGAAAATAATGTGTTTAGTTCAACCTACTTTGAAGATTTGAACGATTAGTTTGAGGAGTGCTCAAAGTATTTTAGCACTTTGCACTTTGATTGACCACCTTGACCACAAGCGTAATTTCTCATGTGTAAGCTTTAAAATTATTACGTATATTTGTCTTAAATTAACGTTATTATTATAGGTATTGTAATATTTTTTTAATAAATACTTTAGTCATCTAATTATTGTTGAAACCGGAAAAAGCTGGGAAGCATTGGTCAATCTTTATATAATAAAAACTAGCTGGCGTCCGCGACTTCGTCAGTTTTGAAAAAGAAATCTATCCTGTGTCTATCCTGTAGCCTATCCTGTGTCCTGTAAGTCTAAATGTTTATCTACCAAGTTTCATGAAAATCAGTTAATTCGTTTAAGAGTTATGTTCATACATACGTACATAAAATACCTACAGTTACAGATTTATTATTATGTACTTGATGATGTTAAGTTGGTTTGTATACGCTTCAAAAACTCGAGAATGGATAGACCGATTTTGATGCAGTTTCCACATATGGAAAGAAGGATAAGCGGAGAAGATATTTGTATATGAAAATTGCACCCCGAGCTAAGCCGGGAGCGGATCGCTAGTGTAATGTGGAATTTGAAATAAACAAATTCATTTATCTATAAGTAAATATAACAATTAAAAAAAAAACTTTAATGCTGCAGATGTTTGTATGACACGCCCCCTTAAAATTAATTATCTGAAATTGGGACCATCATCTGCCTTAAGAACCTCTTCTTAGGATGAATGCTATATTGATTGTTGCCCGCCTTATATCGTTTCTCCACCCATATAACGCCCGCCGATATTGTGGTAACGAAGAGGCGAGAACAGGTTTCTATACCACTTGAGATATAATGATTTATCTTTCGGAAACAGTAAAAGTGATTTAATGCAAAAATTATTTATAGAAAATATTTGTGTACATTTTTCAAGAATACATAGGACGCTTTAATTCATAATCTTCTTTGGGCAAAACCTTACCTATTAAAGCGTTAACAGTTTTTGTGTGCTCAAACTATTAGATACTAAATGATGAACTAAAATATTATTTTTATATAAAGTATATAGGTAAGTAAACTCGTTTAGCATTTTTCTAAATCTTTATAGAGTAAAAAGAAAATGTCAAGTCACCGGGAAAGGTCATAATATACACTTCTCTATACTTTCACACTTTATTTTGTACAAATTTTGATAAAATATTTACATATAATTGTCTTAGGGCCTCTTTCACAAACTACATGTAAAGTGTTGATTAGTTACTTTTAGAAATCATTTGAATTTAGAAATATTGAATTATGCACTCGGTTTACTGCATCATTCGATAGCTGATTTTTTATTATTATTTTCTATTTAATGTTTGGGACGTTTACCGTACAAACAAAGGTATATCAGCTACATTATCCCCGTTTACCGGTGATTTTAAATGAAAGTTTGACCTACTTGACGTTTGTGAAAGAGGCGCTTGAAAAACATTTCATCTTGCAAGGAACTAACTTGCAAATAGTGCTCCTTGAATCTGCAAAATCTTATGAGCAAGCGAATTCGAGGGCTGTTGAAAAATTTCATAAAATATTTGCAGCTGAGTCGGCAACACAAACACGTCTATTAATTTCAACAAATTGCTCGTTTCTTAGAACTTGTTAAGAAGGTGAAATGGTGTAGTTTTGTGTTCTCCGCCCTAGGTTCGAGTGGCACGCCCTTTCACGCCCGACGCGTCGGAACTCGCGAGTTGCCCACTTCGAAGCCAGAATGCTATTATGAACATGACATGTAAATTGTTTGGCTCAAGATTGCCATCTTTTGTCGGCGTACCGGGCGTCACATTTCCGACAATACTGGTCACTTTTAACTAGTCGAAGGCCGATTTTTTTCAAGAATAAGTAAGTGCATCTGTCCGTTAACGTGCTGACTATTTAGTGCATTGAGTTTGATTGATACTTAAGCTAGTAGATATGGATGGATCGATTTATGTGCCTTTTATTCTAATTGCTTATAACTCGGCCTTCAGCTTTGTAATTTTGTAAAATTTACCTTGTTTTCTATAATTTTGTTTCTCAGTTTAATACTAA
The DNA here is from genome assembly GCA_945859745.1 of Synanthedon formicaeformis. Lineage (NCBI taxonomy): Eukaryota > Metazoa > Arthropoda > Insecta > Lepidoptera > Sesiidae > Synanthedon > Synanthedon formicaeformis. The sequence goes on along the minus strand of OX243969.1, from coordinate 3,320,531 downwards.
CTGAACCCGGCCACGCTTCGCTGCGAGCGTGTGCCGAATCTTAAAAAAAGTAACCCAAATATTCCATATGACATCAGCTATCTGCCAGTGAAAGTCCCGTCAAAATTGGTCCAACTATTTCGGATATTAGCAAGAACATACAAACAGACATAGGTTTTTTTGTTATAAGTACCTCTTACCTACCTTATCTTGATACATTTATAAAAACGCAGTTATTTTGACTTGATATGACAGTAAATTTTTTCTATAGCTTTCTAGTTACTTCTATATTTTGTTGTCTAACAGCAAAATACACATCATTTTGGCGTTTCAAGTCTGTAAGGGATGTTTGAGTTCATTCCTCAGTAGATATAATATGTATACCTCATAGCTGTATAAGTAGTCCTTTGCCCTCAATTTTTTTGTTTCAACTACTTAAATACAAAACAGTTTAAAAAAACTGTGATGGTATATTAAAAAAACAATGTATAAATCATGTTAGTTTCGCCATATTTGTGTAAGTTCAAATAACAGAAAAATATTTATAAATGTGTTTATAGATAGATAAGTATCTGCTTTGGCGAAAATGAGAAACTTAAAAGCTATGTCATTGTTCAGAACAGCGAGATCGAAATTTTTTGTGTACCAAAATTTTGACCAAACCTCGAATACCGTTATTTTGAAAAACTAATGATTGACAAACACATAAATGTCAGAAAGTAATCTAGCGCCCTCTTTTTTTCACTTACATTTTCTTGAACGATAAGCATTGTCGTGAACAATGAATGTCGTTATCTCAAAACCATCTTTGAAACTCAAAGGCTCGAGATGTTATCGGGGAATTTTAAGACCCAGAAGGGTCTTTTAATCCAATACGGGGCAAACAATGGGAAATCAAGACACGTGGACGGTTTCACGCGAGACAAATTGGGCTGTATCTATAGGGTTCAGAATGCAATTGTTTTTTGTGACACTTTTTCGTTCTGTCATTGTTTTGTGGTGAATGGATTTTCTTATCTACTTTCAATCTAATACAGAAATAATGTTAGCCAAAAAAAATACCGAATGGCGTATTTATATCTATAAATAAACCAAATTGGAAATATTAGTTTCAACTTTGGAAATTGAACTTTTCATGGTTGGCTTTGGCACATTTCGCAGTCATTTGGGTAACCCGTTTGGCTACCGTGATAACAGTGTGTTGCTGTTTCGGTGAGTGAGTATTCGACAGCCTATTGTGTTACAGAAACGTGGCCACCTAGGTACCTACCTAACCTATATAATGAACCGTCACCATGTCTGAAGATACAAAAATTTTAAAATGATTAGAAACTTGGCCGATCTTTTGCCCGTCACAAAACTGTGCCTCATTTTCTTAGGCGATGAAACATTTTTTTTCACAATTTTTTTTTTTTAATTATAGATGGGTTTGCTTTTGGCCAGCATCTAGCCATGAAGCAAAGACGAGGCCGACGATGGGCGAGCTTACAGAAAATGCCTATTTAAGTACTCGAACTTTAAAGGGATTAGGGTTGTATTGAGCTCGGAAATACAGACGCCGGCATTGAATTCTAATCCTTGACAATAAAAGAAAGATGTTTTACAGCGCTTGGTCCGAAAAAGAGGGATTTCGACAAGGTGAGGATGGATAGGAGAAAGGGGAAGGCGGTATGAGCTCATGTAGTTCCTCTGAGAATAAGTATACTCACCCAAGTACATTTTAGAAGACACACAGAAAGGTGATTTTAAATCTCATAAAGAAAAAGCCGACATTACAATGCCATTTTACTACAATGTAAAAGTATTCAGTCATCATTTCTTAATAGATATCATCATAATGATAAATTCACGGCTAATATGATAATTGAAAAAGATTCATTGATGCGCGAACGAGTAGGAGTCATTTTCGTGAAAGGCAGAAATCTTGTTGCTATTAGACCTTTTGTCACACGCTAAATGGTTAACATACAGGATGTTCAAAATAATACAACACTTTTTTTTTTAAATAAATATTTAAGGCGCTTAAGAGTATTATTTAAATATAAAAAAATAAGTAATTTCAATTACAATTTAAGCTTTCTTTAAAGAGCCAGCTTTGGGATAACAAGTACATTTGTCACATCTTAGGTAACCAAATCGGTGTTCTTGCACCTCTAGGCTTGTGTTTTGAATTTTAATACGTTCTACCTAACTTTCAAAGTTCATCATTAACTCCTAACTTTCAAAGAATATCAATGAATAAAAAAAAATTATAAGACAAAAAGTTGCCATAGCAACTTAAAAAAGTAATGGGTATTCGTCAACGGAATAATCAGACATGTTTCGTGGAATTAAAAATTGTTGAATATACCTTCCAATTATTTCTTTTTTTTATACTCGTTAGGTAGGTATGAAACTCAACGAAGTCTATTTACGTATCGCTTTCTTCTTTCTGCTGACCTGTCTGTTACTTTGAAATGGATAAAGACCAGTTTTGAATTTTAATCAAAAAACAAACATTCTGTATAAACTTGTCCCACGTGCGATACATTTGACAAAGGTGGGATGCACCATTTCTAAATGGTGCATCCCATTTATTGACTTCTAAGTCAATAAAAAGACAAATTTACTTTAAAAGCCAATTCTATGAATAGTGGAAACCAATTCATAATGTATTGTTATTATGTAGAGTAATATTTTCGAATCATCTTATTATTGTTGGGTCTAAAATTTCTTTGTATGTTAAAATGACTTTTGAAAGAAGCATGTGTGATTTTTGGTTTATTCCCAGAAGTTCAATTATGAGATGGATAAAATTGATTGAAATAAATATTGGGACATTTGAGTAAATAGTTAAATTACATAAATTCACTACTTTATCGAAATTCCAAAAGTAATTATAATTTGTTAATTACAAAATATAATTCAAGTAAATTATGATCTGCAGTGAAAAACTACTGCTCAAACGTCGATAATACGAAGAGATTTTACACATGGATTTTATTAGAAACGATCTTTTATCATAATGTGTAGATATAATATGACATAGGAATATAGAGGTAAAATATTCTTAATAATTAAATTTAAAAAGGGACAAATCTCGAAGTCTATTTTTGGTAGGTAACAAACTATAACATACACTGAACAGAATACTGTTTTTGTCAATGTCCATTATACTGTAGTCCTTTCCATATTTAATTTTTTTGATGTCGGTTTTTGGTATTAAAATTCTCTTGATAAAAACATGTTATTATGTATTTTGTAACATTATAAACATGATTAAAGTTAATTGAGAAAACAAAATCAATTAGTGGCATCGTCGGTGTATACTCGGAAACTTATTCAGGACATAAGGGACTTAATACAGTAAATATTTCGCAGAATGCAAAATTTGTGTCATTAAAATTGGAGGTCACATTGTAATTGAACAATTAAATGAAATACACCATTTAAGGAGAGGAAACTAAAATTATGTTATTATATACATTTTTAATTTTATTTTACCTTAAGATTTTTTACTTGATAAATTGATTATAAACTGATAAATGTACTGACAATTATCATTTATCTTTCTCCTTTGCAAAAAAAAATAATAATCATTAACTAGCGATACGCTCTCGGCTTGGCAAGGATACTTTTTGTTTTTGCAATTTTTATAAACTAAACAAATCACTAATAACTAATTTTTATAATTAAATAAGACTAAACACACTAACTGTATGGCCTCCAAAGTAATCACTAAATATCATATAATTCTATGGTATTAGGCTACTGTTATGGGATAATCAATCATACAATGGACAGGACAGGGGACGAAACCCTGCACACCCAACTAAACCAACTTTAAAAAGTTCATTTGCTAAGTTGGCCCTGCCGGGATTCGAACCTGGGACCCCTAGTCAGAGCGTTAAGGCACCTTAACAGAGCTCGTCTCCTGTTATGTCGGAGGAAGATACTAAATCCCTCTCCACCTCGATTTTTTTATATTCTTTATAACAATTTAATGATAATGTCATTTCTAAAAATGTATGCATGTCATGGCAATAGATAGATATCTATAGTTACTAATAATATAATAGAATTTATAACTGTCTGTCTTTTTGTTGTATTACCAAGACTAAAAGTGATAAACCATAAAAATTGATTCATTTTGATGTCCGATTTAAATAAACGGGCAATTTTACCTACATAGTGTAGTAAATACCATTTTTTTCAAGTTACATCTGCTTACAAGCTGAGAAAACATAATTTCATGTCAAAACTGTCGCTTTCCGCCTAATATCCCTCAAGGTATGGACTCTTTAATGTAATTATTGTCAAATGCCATTCGCGCATTCGTGAACGGATCGATGGGTTTCTGCGCAAAATATAAGAATTACTAACGCTCAATGGCCCAAGAATAGAACGTAGTCTAAGAATGAGATCGTCTTTTGGAGGCCAAGGTCTTGACAATAGGCGACGGGATAAAGCATCATATTTATTTCATAATAAATGACAATTATCGTAAATTGATTTCCGAGTCGACAATGCGTGCTGCAGCTAACCAAACATTGGCCAAAAAGGATCGTCAGATTCGTCAAGATGTCATTGTTAACGATTTAAACTGTTGAAAAAAAAAATTATTTCGAAGTTCTCAACATAAATGTTATTATTTGTATATATTATGCTCTAAAGCAACAAAATATTGTATACTTACCTACATATTTTGCTGTTTAAACCAACAGTTGTTATACCTAGATGTTTATTTTCTCAAGGAAAACTTAGAGGCAAACCACGTTGGGTGATTTAGTTTAAAAGAACTTAGCGGAAAACGCTGGCGACGAGATTAAATAAGAAATGATTACTGTTATATTATATAATCGTAACATTTAAAGATATTCAATCACGGAATTTGCCTAACGTCTCAGGGGGCCCGGGTTCGATTCCCGGCGGGGTCAACTTTGGAAGTTTTAATGTAATTTTCAAAATTGACTCTGGTCTGGATTTGAAAAGTAGTGGTAGGGCACACTGCGTTTCGCAGTCGTTTGGGCAGCCCGTCTGGCGGCAGTAACCACCCCCTTACAGAATACCACCTTGAAATAACAGCATATGACTGTGCTGTTGTGTTTCGGTGAGTGAGTAAGAGATGCCAGAGCCCATTACCCCATCACTTCCTCTTCCCTTATCCTTAGTCGTTCTATAGTAGGCAATGCACATGCAGCACCTATGGCGTTGCTTGTGTTATAGGCGACGGTAGCCACCTATCATCAAGTGGACCGTCAGCCTGTCTGTCGACCTCAACATAAAAAATAAAGAATTCTAGAAAAACTGCAAATTTCTATTACAACAAATATTGAGCATACGTAAGCCATGTGAATTTATTTTTTGGCGACTTGTTTGCAAAATATTTTTTCTATTTACGTAAAAATCTTAACCTTCCTTGAAAAAAAAAATTAACGGTGCAAACAACATCCAAATCCGATGCTCCCATGCCCTTGCCTTGCCTTGAAGATCCAATGTTTGGGGAGGAGTTAGCGGATATACAGATACACAATTATGTGCAATAAGTAATTCGGTGTACTTTCTTTACATTTTTTTTTCTTTTTTCATACATTGAAGGCTTTTTATGGCCTACTTGCAGCATTTTACACTCTTATTAAAATATTATCAATTTTGGTATTTTCTGTCCAATATTAGCATTAAACAAAGTATTCACGAGAATGCATCGAAGGGAAGACTCCCTGTTGTGCACTCAGCGAACTTGATTGCCAATAATACAAACATCTGTTCTTAATTATTACCCCGTTGAATACACTTCCTTATAGTTTTCGCGAGTTGTAAGTACAAGGGAAACGAGTGGCCATCAATTTGAGACGACAGCTCTATTCCTCTATATGTCAACATTAAAATATAGGACCAGGTGCGAGAAGACAATTAAGGTATAATCACGGCGTTTGAAGTGATGTCACGGACTTTCTAAGAAGTGTATTGTTGGCCGCCACCCAGTAGATCACTGTTTGCAAACGGTCTCAATAGTCCTGCCCCAATATTTGCCTTACGAATGAACGAAACAATGCCTCCGTTGGCACAGTCGTTCACTTGCCAGTCACGGGGCCTACTTAGGCTGCGTTTTCACAACGACGAATTATTAATTACAGTAAATAAATCAACGGTATATATACAGCGGTTACAGTACAAAGTATATTCTAACCGACAAGGTTGGTAATAATTAGTATTTAGAAGGGCTCTGACCGTCGTCGTAGCCGCGTGGTTAGATCTGTCAGGGCTAATATAATTTACTTGCAGGTTTGCTCGACGTTCGAATGGTGTCAAAGTAATTATTTTAAAAAAAAGTATAGTTATGTTATTAATATAATAAGGCTTGTGAATTTTAGGCACTTATTAGCCTTGATCTTTGACATGAATTTAAGACAAGAACTTATGATTTAAAATAGATTCACCAAATAGTCATAAAAATTTCTGGGGAAATATATTACTCAGATATTTTCCTGGAGAAACTCAAATAATTCCTTTAAATCTCTTTAATATTTTTGTCTGGAAGTTTTCAATAATCCCTAGGCGAGTTAAGAAACAAAGGAATTGTTAAAAGCTTTAGTTAATTTAACAACAACAAGCCTACAATACAGAACTTTGTGTTGGTCGAAGTTTTCGGTCTTTAGAGTTCCTATAAAATTTAAACGTGTGAAACTCCACCTTAAAATGATTTTAGCATTGAAACTTACAGTGTTTGCACGTTCACAGCGAAATTCTCCGCGGGAGGTGTCAAATCGACCACCACCGATACATTATTGTAATGAAATACTTAATCTTCTGTGGCCGCAGCACGAGCTGTAGCAATTTTGTTTGGAACATGAATACATATGAAGTCGTTCGTGTTTACACAATTGTTACCAATTATAAATCTTGTGTGACTTATGAGAATTCTTCGAATTTATATTAGTTGTTCCTTTGGCTTTCCTAAGAGTGCTTAAACACTTTGTTGTTACAAGTAAAATGCGGTGTAAGAAAATGTTCATAGAAAAGCACAAAAACATTTATTACCGCGTATCTTTATAAGTTAGGCCACAACAATATTTCATTTAAAAATTAAAAATTCAACGCCTAACAAAAATATTTGAGCAATAAAGATTGAATAGTTTTTTTAACACCTAAAAATGCGGCGCAAACGAAGTCGCAGGTAAAAGCAAGTTTGCTTATAAGTATCTGGTTAAAATACTGTTTCTCTGAGACTATATTAATGAAGGAAGTAATAACAATAAAGACATATTTAATGGCGAGAGTATTTTCCGAGTATAGTATGTATATTGCTGCGTTCCTGGTTTAAAATACAAGCAATGCCTTCTTCGCTGCATTCGCTGTATAAAGCAATGCTCATTATGGCTGTTCTAAGTTGTAAACCAAACTTGCATATTTTTAGAATTTAGCCTTTGCTTCCACGTTAATGAGCTCTTATTAAAATTATGAATCAATACTAATCATCAATACAAATAATAAATCTGTAAAGGTTGGTCATGGAGTAAGTTACTTTGTTTTCAGAGATATCGTGTTTATAGGCTCTATACTCGACGATACTGAAACTAAATTAACCATTTTTAGAATTTTTTTCTGTATGTATGTATGTATGTATGTATGTATGTATGTATGTATGTATGTATGTATGTATGTATGTATGTATGTATGTATGTATGTATGTATGTATGTATGTATGTATGTATGTATGTATGTATGTATGTATGTATGTATGTATGTATGTATGTATGTATGTATGTATGTATGTATGTATGTATGTATGTATGTATGTATGTATGTATGTATGTATGTATGTATGTATGTATGTATGTATGTATGTATGTATGTATGTATGTATGTATGTATGTATGTATGTATGTATGTATGTATGTATGTATGTATGTATGTATGTATGTATGTATGTATGTATGTATGTATGTATGTATGTATGTATGTATGTATGTATGTATGTATGTATGTATGTATGTATGTATGTATGTATGTATGTATGTATGTATGTATGTATGTATGTATGTATGTATGTATGTATGTATGTATGTATGTATGTATGTATGTATGTATGTATGTATGTATGTATGTATGTATGTATGTATGTATGTATGTATGTATGTATGTATGTATGTATGTTCCTCCATAACTCTTAAACGAATCAACTAATTTTCATGAAAATTGGTAGATTTTCATGATTTAGACGTATGGGACATAGGATAGGTTACTTTTTTTTTCAACGCGGATGAAGTCGCGGGCGCCAACTAGTATTATATATATTTGGGCTTAGGACCCGTCCGCTATTTCAGTGAAAAATAGAACATCATATGCTTATGTAACTCGTCATATTAAATTTGTTTTTAACAAAGAGACGATTCAAAGGCGCCTATTGACGAATACTGTCTACCTATTAGGAATAAATTGAATTATACTTCTAATAATATTAATTACCAAAAAATACTAATCTAGAACTTCTATAACGATTATATTTATAGGTCTGCTCATGTTGCCTAATTCGAATTTTCGTATAAAAATATAATAAAAACCGAATTCATTGTTGTTCCCAATAATGAAATCTTATGTTATGCTACCTCAAGAATTTATGATACCTTTTAAGGGCTACATAATTCCAACCCGTATAATGGCGGTAACCAATCAAAGATGAGAGGATATCACCCAATAACGTCACACTGAGCCTTTATAGCCCTCCATACAAACGGTCACACCTAGATTCTATAGTTTGACACTATTGTGAAACTTCTCACTTTGGATCTTTGACTACCCGCAGCGCTTGTCGGGTAGCCTCGTCCATTGTTGGCACACGTGCACGCTCAATAGGCCCTTAGAAATGGGTCCAAGGGTTTACAACCCCATTTGTGTATGAATCTAATTGAATTAAAAAGACATCATAAGTAAAACTTCGCAAGTTTGTTGCGATAATGATCCGATTAAGTAATGGAATAGTTGTATAATATTTAATTAACTTTGCAATTAACATTCTATTTAAAATTTCTTAATATTATTTTTATAACCTTAAGTAGATTCTTCAAATTAATTTTATTGTCATATGAGCTATTGTATCCATCAACAAATACAATATTATGTATACTTATATATAGATAGATATGTATTTTTTTAAATATTGTCTAGGATTAAAAACATTCAGTTCTTAATTAATATTAACAATAAAATAAATAAATTTTAAAATAGTGAAAACATTAAATCAACGATTTTTTATCTTCCAATAATATTTTCGATCTGACTCATAGTATAATTTCACATTCTGTATACACATTGAAGTTTACCTATTTATTTGACTTTGACGATGTTAAAATACATTATTCGAGATTCATATTTTGAGCAGGTTCCGGAATAAAGGCAATCCTAACAACCCTTAAATTCACTAGTGACTCAAATGTTTTTCAAAAATTTCGTTTTTGTCTTGTGTATTTTTGTCGACAGAATTTGCGGCCTCGCGACCTCCTTTTAAATATTTCGTCCTAAACAAACTAATGTTCGCTCGTTATCTAAACACGAATAAGTACTGATGTTCTTAAGAACTTGCCAAATATTTGTTTTGGTTGAAGCTTTACGGATTGACTTCGTGTTATCTCTACAAATAAATGTGGGTGCATGTTTGTTTATTGGCACAAAAATCGAAATAGAAAAGATGGGGCCAAATAGGCCACAGTTTTTGTTCGAATAAGATTGGAATGATAGGTGCGTTAGCAAATTGGGAATTGCAGACTACATTCCAAGCCATAAACTTGACAGCCTCGTTTGAAGGCAGTATTCACTTGACTTACAGTACCTCTACCACGGTAGAGTGCGGTCGTTATAAACTCATGAGCACTTACTAGCAAGATCGTAAAACAACGCAAGAGCGTAAGCGTAAACAAGAGCGTTAATTGTTAATGTCAAATTGGCAATTTTCCATATAAATATTTAACGTTCTCGCTAGCGAGTCCACCTACAAGTAAAGGTGGAAATAAGGTTTGATAAGGGTCACGGGTCGGCGGTGTTTCCAATCCAGGCTGCTTCCGACCGTTAATGGAAAATTATAAAGGAGGCCTATATACATCAGAGGACTTCCTACTGCTGAAAATATGATGATGATGGTGGTAAAGATTGTTTTAAATCGGATAGTTGCGTTATTCATAAAGTGAATGTTACAAAATAAGGGTGAATATCTAACATACATCAATACATACAAAAGTTACCTCTTTCTCTTTATATATTTTATTAGTATAGATAAAATGTATATATTAATTTTTTATTTGATAGTTATGAGCAAAGTTACTATTAAAATAATCTTTATTTTTAACTAGCTGGCACCCGCGACTTCGTCTGCGTTGAAAAAGAAAGAAGTAGCCTATCCTGTGTCCTGTACGTTATCTATGTTTATCTACCAAGTTTCATGAAAATTAGTTAATTCGTTTAAGTTATGGCGGAACATACATTCATACATACATACAATACCTACACTTACAGATTTATTATTAGTATTGATTGAAATAATAAAAGATTATTTACCTTTATTATATTATGAGTATAGGCTTCACAATAGGCTTCACAATAATAGTTATAAAGTGGCTCACATAATAAGGAAACGCAAATTACACGCCACGTGAAATTTGAGCAAAGAAATTTTTGTGGCGCGATTTTGCATAGAATGGTCTACCAGGAATCCTTACAAGTTGCATCCGCCATTCTCTGGAAAAGAAATAACCGTTGCGGCTTTATAACGTTCTACCGTTGCGTAATCGATTAGAAAGACCGTTCATTTATAAATTCTAGAGGAAGTCCATTTTAAATAAGCTTCTTGAAGACTCTAATTAAGTACACATTACCCATTACCTTCTTTCTACTAGGTGTTGCGCGCGAATTAATCCGTATAACTTTATAAAATATATGCTTATATTACTCTCTAATAGTGTAGCTTTCTATAGGTGAAAGAATATTTAAAATCGGACCAGTAGTTTTTGAGTTTATTCATTACAAACAAAAATACAATTTCCTAAAAAAAATACCAGAAATCAGACATTTGAAAGTAGTAACTTATAAAAAACCTAAATAACAATATCGCGTCTCGTCTTCCGATATAACGAACAAAAAATATCAACGCGCTTCCATGCGCCTAACTAAATCCTGATAAAAAAGGACATTCGAGGAGAAAAAATAAAATTACCCAGAATAATGAGCCCCTATAGCCCAGCATGGGTCCAGAATTCAATCAATAAGAATTTATTGCCCAAATTCGCAAAGGCTACGCTTTCTTTTGAGTTCTCGATTGTTAGGCGGACCGCATTTTTTTTTCTTCAATTCATAATAAGACGGCGCGAGCTTCGTTCGCCCAAATCATTGTTGTATAGAACTGAAATGACAGTGAGAGTAACGCCCACTTTTTAAATTCTTTTTGAGGTGGAAGCCTTTAAAAGTTTTTAAAGATTGTAGAATAAGGCAGCCAATACATTATTATCGTCGATGATAAGTAGGTACCATTTTTTTAACTCACGCTATTGAAATACAAATTAGCCATTTAAAAATGTTAAAAATTTTCAAGTGCATTTTGTATGCCTTTGCATGTGGTCTCTTTAGACCACATTCAGACATTCAGACAATTGGATAATCAGACGATTTATGGTAAGGCGCCTACAGACCTAAAGTATGACAGATTTTATGACACTAAAATATAGGAAAGATATATGATATATAATTTATGATGAAATGATGATAGGGAAACAGTAATAGTATCCTTTAGGGATTTTAGTTAAATATAAACCTAAGCAAAAAAAAAAGAAAGACTGGCTGCATTACCGCCTTTTATAGCTTCTTGCTATAATAGCAGAGTTTAATTACTTTAAATAAAAATATAATTTATAAGTTTAATAAAATAAAGTTCGAACATATATATAATAGTACAATAACACAAAGTTCCTTCTTATATTTTAAATTCTCCAGTGGCTATTTTGTATTTTGTATTCAATTATAACTATTTACAACAAAAACGTTCAATTTATATTCGATCTTATTTATAAACGAGTAAATTTCAAATCACATTAAAGTATTTGAGATATCAACCATTACAAGGTAAACGATATCGCTACAAATAACTTATTTTTGGCAACACATATTCGGTTTTATTCCTATTATAAATATCGTTGATTTTGGCGTACAACTTCGCGGCAAGTTCGCGTTTAATAAGACGCATTGATATTTCTATGTCCAAAAGTTATTGGGCGATTCTTAAGGGGCACTTTAAGGCTCTTCTTTCGTGGCGAATGATTGTGTTACGGTGATCCATCAAATCGTAGAAGTTTTTAGTCTTTTATTGGACTTTTTGCCGCTCACTCATTTCCTGTGCCCCGAAGGCGAGTTTTTGGGCAAAATTTTTGCGAGAATACAATTAAATTTTTTGACGTTTTTTCCCTTTTTTTTACCATTTTCGGTCAGTGGGTAGATATTATGTTACCAAATCGTTTGCTAAAATAGCGATGATTTTTTTAATCACAGATAAAGCCGTGTTTGAAGGTTCGAGACGTGGGTTTTTGCGATGGGTGATTTTTTATGATTTCAGCAATTCGATAGGCACAAAAGAGCCGCATTTTGGACAGAAGATAAGTAGCCATCGCTTTTTGGATAAATTCCAAGAATAGATAACATCTGCGTTTTTAATTTTTGTTCAACATTCAACTGGAATGCAACAATAATTTTCCTGTCCGAATTAAGCACTAAAATGCCCGCAGAATACACACATTACCATAAGATAATACTAAGTTATATGCCAGTATGGATATTGTATTTATTTTATGTTCTTTAGCTGCTTTCTTATCTTTATGTAAGAAATGACTTTAATATAAAAAACATACAAATTAAATCAAAACAAAATATATTGTAATAACTTTAATAAGTAGAATATTTCTATTCTGTTTCAGTACAGTAAATTAATGTCATTTGTAATTTCTGTTACCTAAATATAAGAAACAAAACTCGGCATCCAAATGTATGTCTTTTTTTGTAATAAACGAAGAGAAAGGCCATTGAAACCCTCTGACTAGGTATTTACATACACCAGCGACCTCCTCACTATGGGTCTAGTACTGCTTTTAGCACCGTTAACATTGCCCTCACCGATGCAAAAAGTGAGTTGTTTTCTGGTCTCCAGTAAGAATAGTTTGTCAAAAGTATAATTTTTCGTAAATAACTATTGGCAGTGTAGTGTTTGTGTATAGATACATTATAGATATAACTAAATCATAGTTATATACACTATCTCGCGTTCATTGATGACAAGAATAGTATCCTGAGTTTCTTTCGGGGTTTCTTCTCAGGATCATCATATTGGCTTTTTCCGAAACCCTGGTAAATTTTAATTAATAATGACGATCATAAGAGTTTCTTGTAGAAACCTAATTGATAAATAAATATTTTGATTTTGATTTTGATTGTATATGATGGCCACACCGACGGTGACAACACCGATGGGGGCAACACCGAATGTTGGACACACTGAATGGCGATCACACTGAGGGGTTGCGTGGGCCGGAGCCGGGAGTGAGACATGGAAGTATATTGTACCTTGGAGAGTGGCGCGTGTCTTGCCGGATATACAGTGAACTACCGAGCCAGTGCCACTCAGACACTACAGGCAGCATAAATTTACTCACACGAGGTCGTAACTTTATGGTGTGCATCAAGTTATGATCACATCCAATATCGAAGTAAGTTTTTCAATTGACGATCTGATATACTAAAAGATCGATCCTAAGAAAAAGAAGCTTTTCTTTCTGTGCTCGAAACCAGGAAGCCACTAAACTGGTTAGTCAGAAGACATTGTGAATAGGAAAACCATTAGTGGACGCTTGTGTAGGTTGTCTAGTGTAGTTAATTATGAAGTGTTATACGCTAATGCATAATTTAATATAACTGTCAAAGTTCATCGGTTTCTTTATGTCAACACTCAAAAATCCGAGGCTTCCGGTAAAAAAGGAATGTGCGGTAATTTGAGACCGCACAAAATCGTACCCGCTACACACGTGCAGATAAAATGCGTTTTTTTATCAACTTGTAACTCGAAAAAAGTATCCGAGTTCGCTTTGGTGTTATTTTTTTGCGAAATATATTAGTGTGTCACGTGTTTTTGATTTGTGCCGGGGGCTAATGTGCGCGAGTTTGTAGTAAACATTTCCTCTAGTTGATTGCGTCAAATGTGGCGACTTTAAAGAGCTGCATATTATTGCTTTGTTCGGTTGTAGGGTGACAACGAATTTCAAAAAATTAGTCACTTCACTAACCACAGACACAAAGGAATGTGTACGAATCATTCAATAACTTTACTAGCTTTGGTTCGCGGAATCGCCCACGTTAAAGTTATAAAGTTACTTACATCCTCCCCCAGTTGTAGCTCAAATTTCAAGTCTACACTTAATTCACTGTTACAGACAGAGTTACATCTTTCGAATTCGTAATATTAATATCGATTGTGATATGATTTTTATATAAATTATTTAATTGCTAATCCAGAAGAAGAGATTTTTGTTATTATATTAAATGTGACTTAAAGAATCGTGCTCAAATAGTGTAAAAATAACCATTAAATTACCAAACCAAATAATTTCAATTGAAGTAAGTAAGTAACAATCTTCATGTAGAAAAATAAAAGTATAACATAAATTTCTTTTATTGCATCTTAGTAAATAGTTTGCTATAGAGGTAGAGGTAGATTTTCCTTAGTGAGATAATGTTTGTGAGATAGGTCTTTATTAAGATTAACCGATCTATAAGACCAAAAGTTAATCTAGCTAAGTTTAATATATTAGTCCTAAATCGGGAGGAAAGCGGGCCTGCGTCGTTTTTTTGTTTTCTTTTGTGTTTTATGACAAAATATAAATATAATTTTATACATGTATAAATGTACATGTTCTATGTAATATGTATGTATGTATTATATTTAATGTGTGTGTATGTATATATATATGCATTTATATTTAATATGTGATTTTTATAGTTGTTTAGTTTGTAGGGAATGGTATAATTTTGTATTTTTGTTATATATTTTTTGTATAAATGTAAAATCCATAATTGGCTGTATTGGTGTTTTTGTTTTTGTCCATAATTGGTGTTTTTGTTTTTGTCAGTAATTTTTGAGAGCTGTGGATTTTGAATAAATAAATAAATAAATAAAATAAACATAATATACTGAAATACATACAAGATGTATTGCACAATACATCAGATTATTCCTTCTGTTGATTCAGAATTTGTGGTCACAACACACAAATCGGAAGGGACCGAGTTATTCAAGCACACCTAATTATGCGTCCTAAGTGACGGTTTCCTGAGTGTATCGCGTTCTCGCAAAAGTCAACAACAGCTTTAACAAGTCCTTTACTTAATGCAACTTGCTTGTTGCCTAATGGATTTTACAATAACTTGCTTATTGTACCTAAAAGATGTCCATCCGGAGTGTCAAATTGACACTCAGTAGGAAATGAATTCTTTTGGCATATATGTTTTGTTCTTCTCTCAAGGTCATTTTCATTAAAAAAAATTGACAGAATTTATACATTTAACTTTAAGCGAACCACTTTATATAACACCAGCTGGCGCCCGCGACTTCGTCCGCTTTGAAAATGAAAGAAGAACAAAACTATCTTGTGTTCTGTTCAAGTTTCATGAAAATCAATTAATTCGTTTAAGCGTTATGGAAGAAAATACATGCTTACATAAAATACCTACACTTACAGATTTATTATTAATATTGATTTCTATATAATATATAAATCAATTTACTTATTATATTTCATAGTAATATACTAATAACGAAGTTGTCATCTACTAACGAGAACTAAATACAAAAGTTGAGTTGCAGCGTAAGAAAATTCTTATAAATAATTGTTAACATTCCATTTCCGTGCCCAAGTTACATTTTAGTATAAGAAATGAAATTACAGCACGAGTGCTATTTTATCGCTCACAAATTAGTAAATTTATACGGCCTTAACAATTTGAACACAAATGAAATAACAATTCACGAGCAATCGTGCAATTATCTATTACTATCGTGATTTTAGGTTAGATATTATCTTCAAGCATTTACCTACAATAATTATTTATTCTACTACTAAAATTGCTTTTACAGCTTCTATACTTAAGGTTCAAGTTTCAGTAACCTTTTTAGAGTAATCGTACTTTGTTGACATTTCGATCCATAATAATTTGGATTAAAGGCGGCACCATATATTTGTTTTACGGTGTCCCAGTTTCGCACAAAAGTTTCGACCGTTCGGTTGTGATTTTTAACAAGCAAGGTGGCTTAGGTGGTAGATTCTTAATAGTTTTCACAGCCTTCTGAGTTTCAATGTGTTTATTTGGTTTCACTTTGATTAGGCAAACATTGTGCATGGATCCTTTGGAATTGCGACTGAATTATTAACAAAATGTATGGTCAGAAAGGAAATGATGAAAATAGTTCTTAGATATTAGATGTTTAGCAATCTTTGAGTATATTCGTTCTATTTATAAGTTAGTGTGGTCTTCACATTTAGAATATTACTAGTCTTTTTGGACACATAATCGTAAGACTAATACATGTCGTAAAAGAACAACCATATTTTCTTTTTGATTGTCTTTTTAAGACAGAAAACTAAATTTAAATAAAAACAGTCAATACATTTCTGATTCATTTTGAAAATTTTGTATGCATTTGGATGATATCAATAGAAAAAAAAATTAAGCCCATACAATTTTATAAAGTAAATAAAAAAATAATGAGTTTTTGGTCTACTTTACAGTTTGATTGGAAAATTGCATACTTGGTTGAATAAAAGTAAAATAATAAAAATATTAGGCAACGACTCGTTTATTTTGACGACGCTACAAGAGTATTTGATGAGTGTTTAGTGCACACAAAGTATAGTATGCAACTGATGTGTTGGGATTGATCGCAAGCGACAAAAGCGCCGACTTTATTGTCGGTCAAGCTCAAACACGGCACACAATACCAACTCCTTTATAAACTACACTATAGAAAAATCATGTGTCGTAAGTACAATTTTAATACAAAGATACACAGCCAACTATTATTTACTGTGGATTATAGTCGCAATAAAAGGTGAGCAAAAGACACTTCCAAGACTATTTACAATTTTATAGACACTTATTCAGATAGTAACGTATCGGCGTTAAATAACAAAAATCGTAGTCAGACCATATCATTACTTAATTTATAGTTTATTCTTTAAATATTATTATAATTTTATTCTTAGTTAGGTAGATGATTCCATCTAATGTTATCTAAGATGATGAATGTTTAACAATTGCTACTAAGTCTACCAAAATTGTAGTAGTAGCAAATAGTACTAAATAGTAAAAAGTAAATTTAACAGTAACATAACAATAATAAACAGTAACATTAAGTTAATAAATAATAAATAAGTTAATAAATAACATAGGGAATCTCAACCTTAGACTGAAACGAAAGCAAATATCTTTAATATGGGTTGGTTGAGGAGATGGTTTCCAAAACCCAAATTGTCTAATTTGATATTTAAGTAAAAGTTTCACATAGAGTTTTCAACGGCCTTGTCTGTCCCGACTCTATTGTTCAGGTATAGTTAGTTGCATTGATCTGAGCTGTGGCAGGCTTACAACATGACGTTAAGACATTCTGCTTGTTTTTGTATACAACCATTAAATTGATAACTAGCAGCTGTGACGGAAGGTAAGTCAACATCAATGTAACGCGTCGCAAACCGTGAAATCGCACGCGAAATCTATGAGCCGTCGCCGATTTCTGAATACGGGATGTCGCTAAATCAAAGAGCATGTGTTTGTAATGCTGACACCCGTTCAGCGTATCAAATCGGCGAAGAAAGCCCGTACAAATCCCTAAGAAATAACCGAAAAACCGAAATTTTTCTGCGATTCGATACGGCGCGGTGATTTCACGGTGCCCTATTACCTCGGCCCTAAATTCATAAGGACATTCAGTGAAATGAAGGTGGAATTATACTGAGTTCGAAGGTGCATTTGGAACGGAACGAATCGCGTTTAGAAATTGTACCGATTTATCATTCTTAAACGTTGGTCTCCGCTTTGAATTTACTTTAAAAATGGACATCCCCTATTTTTCTAGAATGTCACGTTCGCTGTACAGATTTTCATTTTTGACACGTATTTCTTGACAAAAACTCTTTGTAATGGGTTATCGATCTAAGACGGTATACATTGCGACTTTTTATACTTAGGTATGTCTCTTAACGGTCTCATAGACCACGTGTATATTATTCTATCACAAACTTTAGGTGACTACTTACATATAGTCACCTAATATATGTACTTACATATTATAGTCAAGTGATAATGTGAATCACTATTCACATATTTATTTATTTACTATTTATGAGCCAATATGTAGTAAGGAATAACTGATTCCTGTGAGATTTTCAAAAAACGAACTACAGTGCGTACGAAGTCGCGGGCAAAAGTTAAGTAAAAATAAGTATAATTATTGTCTATTCAACTTGTCTAATGTTTTATATTTCTTTTTTGTACTGTTTCATTTTGTAATTTTATGTAATGAAACCTTCGTAGTCCTTCTTATACCTACTCAACGATTCCTCCATTGGTTGAGTAACATAAAAATGTTAGCCTTATTACTTTAGGGCTCCGGATTCGATTCTTGGGGAATCGTGAAACTAAACAGTGTCCCCTTACTAACCACCAAACCAGGTATCGTAAGTAAAGTAAGTCATCGTTTGCGATTAGATTCTAATTTACTAATTAGATATACCTAATACATTACATACTTATTCATTTATTTTTGGTACTAAAATATATATTTGAAATTAAAATAAACAGAGTACTGAGGTGTCCTAATGACCTTTAATATTTCTAGAATTATCATTAATAAATAAATAAATAAATAAATGTACTAAGGTATATTACCGATACCGTAAAGGTCATTTATAAATTATATTGATATAGGCATATATCTGTGTAAACACATTTGTTTTCGAAATAGTTTTATTATTTCACTCAACTATTATTATTATTATTATTATACTGAGACCTTGAAGGTTGTGCTCATCAATAATTCACATAGGTACTACGTTATACGTGCATATCGCTGCTTAAAAAGTCAAAATTACACTTTTTACAGGAGAGCTAATCGAAAAAATAAATAAATTATTTTTGTCTATTTTCTTTCTTATTTGATATATAACAAATATATGCATATTATACATGTTAGAAGCGTATTTTTAAGGAGCATTAAATATTTTAAGTACTAGAAGAGATATAAGCATATAAGTTACTTTTGAATATATGAAAAATGATCAAAATATACTAAATATGGAATGAAACAACCATAAATCTTTTTGCAACATACAATATGAAGGATTGTGATTGTATTTTTGCAATAAAAACATTTTTGGATTTTTTTGTTTTATGGTCCTTTAGTTTTTAAGCAGCGATATTAGTTAATGTAAACTAATTGTACGTAGTAGGTACATGTATTATATCTAAATTATATGTAAATACATAGGTGATAAAGAAATTATGAAAATTTATGAAAATTATGAATATGAAAATTTAATTTTTTATTAGCGTTGAAATTAGATAAGTTAATTTTCTTATATATCTGAGAAGCTCAATGACCTTGTGGCATAAGCTCTTATGAAATTATTCAAATTCAGTATGGCGTGAATGCGAAATAAATTTTCTTGTGAGTGTAATTGCGTATATAGATTATAGGTATGTATCGAAACTTTTGAAATATCATTTTCAATATTGTACTTTTTACAGAATAAAAAAATTATATCTTTGGAAAAAAATACAGTTGCACAATTGTTAGTTACTAAAGAATATGTTTATTTTATTAAGAAATTGGTATGTAATAAAAAAAATTGAAATATTAATAAAATAATAATAACAAAAACGTTAAGATTTGGATTGAAATAGAATGAAAAATTTGTTACGTATTATTAAAAATTGGATGTCGTTATTAATCTTTAAAAAATGATTTCAAGTTTTAAATCTGCCTACAGAGTAGATAGTATAAATAAAACAAAACAGATATAATTATAATATGTGTTATTTTATTAAGACACGAGATCAAACGAAAGTCTGGAACGACATTCTAACATCAGTCGAAAGTAAATTACATGCTAGACTTAATTACTAAAACTAAATATTAAATGTTAACAATTGACACAATTGGAAGAATTCAGCAAAATAGAAACATTAAATTGACAACTAAATCAGAAATTAAAAACTAAAATTATAAAATACATTTAAAAATTACTTTCCAAAAAAAGGCACGCTTGTGAAAAGTTAGAATTAAACTAACACTAACAAAGTAGAAAACAAAAAAAACTAAATACAAGTATAAACACAAATAATTAGAAATAATTTCTTAAATATAAGTCTCTTACTTACTAAACTTAATATTACGATTGGCACATTCGGCCTGATTTCTCTTACATTTGCATCCTCAAAAAAAAGAAAAAAAAAACGCTTACATTAAATTTATTAAAGCTTCGTTTTATGGATTTTGTATAAAACTACAAAAGCCTGATTTTATTAAAAAAAAAAAACTAAACAATTCTAAGTTCATTCTAAACTTAAACAAATACCTTAAAAAGAATTAAAGCTGTGCTGCATGTTTCAAAAACACAAACTAAATCTAAACCTTATTAGCTAGAGTTAAAGACTAATATAAATCCTTTAACCTAATTAAAGCTTTCAAGTGTATTTTAATATCACAGACACATTTATAAAATATTTCTTTTAAACTAGTGGAAGACGTTGATTTAGAAATAAAAGAATTAAGATGGAGACATTGCATTGCTAAGAATAGCTGCAGAAGACGAAAAACGGTAGTTGTGCGTCAATAAATTACAGTGCTGTTGATATTAAAGCTTGTCTACCAAATTCGCTGTTAATTTTACTGTATTATTAATTCTAAAGCAGATTGGTGACAAAACGCTTACCTTATGATAATCACAGACAAATAAATTTTACTACAAATCACAGAGAAAATTGTAAAGTCGTTGTATCATCAGCCTGCTTTACTAAATCTAACGAAGACGTGGATTGTATTGCTCTGAGAAGAGAGCTTACACTTAAACTAATGATGGAAGACATGATTTTGTTTTCACTGCATATTTTAGTACCGATAAGGAAGAAGATAAAATTAAGATATAACCTCTAAGAGAGCACAGAGAACTAATAACAGATTTTACATACGAAGCAGTTCTTGTTAGACGTGTAGCAGATTTCGCGGACTTCGTTGGCCATGTTGTCGCTTATTTCGAGATCGTCTGATATCACTTCGAAGCGGTTGCTGTTTATAACGTTCTGGTTCTCGGGGTTATCATTCTCTTCAGCATGTACCGGTTTGACCGGATCCAAGGGCATGAAGAAATTAGAAAAGGGTATTACAGGTACATCAGAGTATGCAGTCTTTTGCGATGGCAGGTCTGTGCGCGGTGAATTGTTGGAAATTAGTTCTCCAAGTTTCGACCAGCACTTGTTCAAGTTCACGCGAGTCGAGGAAGCTACTTCTCTCGGCAGCCGAGTTTTGGAGCTCTGTAATTTATAAGAAAATAGAAATTAGATTCGTCAAAGATATTTGTATGTTAGGAATCTAAATTTCAAAAGGTCATATATAAAAACAAATGCAAGAAACACTTCGAAAAAGTTTAAGGAGGTTAAGTACAAAATGTTCGCAATATTTTGAGATACTCACCCTGCGGTTTAGAAGCTTAGCCCACGGCGACCGAGGAGACACAGCTTCCTGCGGCGATGACTCGGTATCCTTCTTGAAACACATCTTATCTAGTTACAAACTATAACTAAATCTACTGATTACAGCTACGTATTTACAAGTTTACGTTTAGAGAGCGAAAAGCGTCATGCGGACGCAGAGCTACACACGGGATTGATGAATCGGGAAGGGCGGGAGGCCTTATATAGTGGGACCCCCCTGTAGAAAATGCCCGCGCGTGCGGGGCGGCGTGCGGTTCATGGCGCGCGCATAGCACGCGAGTAGCGCGCGCGTACAGACTGGTTTTTAATACATTTTCTACGAAAAGCTTTGACGTGCCGCTTAGAACTTAGAATAGTTAGCGGTCAGATTATATTTCTAAATAGTGAATTATGCTCCAATGCATTTGTTTTTAAATATCTAACCAAAATTTAGATTTTTAACACCTACTTTCATTCGGATTGTCCAAAATTGACTGGAGCTATTTTCAAGCCTCAACCCTAAATAAATTGAAAGCAGGGATGAAAAATATGTTTATTAATAATGAAGATTATATTTACTATGGTGTGACTGTTGTCAAAACTGTTGATAGATTTATGGTATTGTACTTCTTTTCTTATATTTTTTTCTCTGTTACTTTTTTACGATAATTATTTGTAAAGTACTTATTAGCTTTTTAAATTATTATTATTATTATTATTGAATTTTTTGTAAATACTTTATTTGTAAGTAAATATTAATACACAAATACTTATAGAGAATAACATTCAATACTATTTTTCTAAAGACAAGTTCTCAGAAAATAAAACATTGTGTGTATTTATTATTGACTAGCTGGTGCCCGCTACTTCGTCCGTGTTCAAAATGTTATATAGCCTAAAGCTTTCCTCGATAAATAGACTTTCAATTCGAACCAGTAGTTCCTGAGATTAACGCGTTCAACCCATCGAAATAATATATCTCCGCTGGTCAACCAAACAAACTTAAGCTTTATAATATTAGTATAGATTATTTATTGGTCAGAAAATATATTTCTTTGGCTTCAATTAAAAAAATTCTTGCATTTAATATAAACTGAAATCTTGATACATAATTTTACGAATTTTACATACGAATAAAGAATTTATTATTATTATTATTATTATTATTATTATTATTATTATTATTATTATTATTATTATTATTATTATTATTATCTCACTTATTTATTTAATTTTCTTAATTTTAAATTTTTTACAATATACATTTATATAAATACAAAAAAAAAAAAAACAATATATATTATAAAAAACTTAAAACTAGACATCCGCTAGTAGCGGGGCTAGGCCCAAGCTACCGGTGGTTAGGGCTGCATAAAATATCAGTCATCATCATCATCATCAATACTAATAATAAATCTGTAAGGGTTGGTCATGGAGTAAGTTACTTTGTTTTCAGAGATATCGTGTTTATAGGCTCTATACATGATACTGAAACTAAATTGACCATTTTTAGATTTTTTTTCTGTATGTATGTAAGTATGTATGTTCCTCCATAACTCTTAAACGAATCAACTGATTTTCATGAAACTTGGTAGATAAACATTTAGACGTACGGGACACAGGATAGGCTACTTTTTTCTTTTTCAACGCGGACGAAGTCGCGGGCGCCAGCTAGTCTACATAATATAAACTCTCTTTAGGAGCTAATTATCGGTCGGCGCGTACAACTTCAGTAACATACTGGAATAGGTACACCATCGAATTATATGAGGTACACTGACCTTTTTACTCGTGCTAAAAAAACCTCCTTACAGAAGACTACAATGAAATAACAGCATATCACACGTACTGTTGTGTTTACTGAGTGAGTAAGGGATGGCAGCGCCCACATTACCCCATCCCTTCCTTATCCCTTATCCTTAATCCTTCTACGGCTTTACTGGTGTTATAGGCGACGGTAGCCACCTACCATTAAGTGGACCGTCAGCCTTTATTCTAAATTCGAACATTATTCTAAGAAAGTAGGCATGACAGTCCGTTTGGAATAGAAAATAAGTAAACAATCATAAGGATCAGAATGGCAGACACGTGATCGTATAATCGTTTGTGGAATCAATTTTGCTATCGCGAGCGTGTCTCGCGGAATCGTGCTATGGCCGTATGTGTCCGTAGGCGGTGGCTACAGTCACTATCTCATTATTATGAATCACAGCGCTGGCCAGCCAGCTGGCCATTGGATAGATAAGTTCCTTCACTATAGATTTATCATCGCCGGTACCTGGTGTCGCTTCCTGCGATTAAATCGGCTCGCAAATCAAACAGGGGGCTCTGATAAATCATTTCCTTCGGCCACTTTAGAAGGATATCAAGCCTAAATACATAAATTAGCTGCAAGTACCTGAGCACCTTGGACTGTGATCGCTCTAACATGTTGTTGACGTACTAAGTCTCTCGTAGTTACTCAACATTCATGGATTGATATAACTCTATATAATAGGTACTAGCTGGTGCCCGCGACTTGGTCTGCGTTGAAAAATAAAATAACGCCTGACGAAATGTGTAAAGCAATATAACGCCTGAAATAATAATTGACATTATACTTTTGTCAAACGTTGGATCTTTATTTTTAGAAATCAGGTTTCCGTGTGGAGTATTTAGCTTAATTTCTATTCTGAAACTATTCGAACGAGTACTTTCGAATATTACTTAGCTCCTACATTTAATAATATATAGGTACACTTTAAATTTTTTAAATATTAGAATAGATATATTTAATGTATACTTCATAATAATGAATAATAGGGAATAGTTAAGGTATATACGTGACTTTCATTAATTTCCATGTCGCATTATTCATTAATTTCCCCCTCACTTTAATTAGTACGAAATTAGTACCAACAAAAAAGCTTCAAAATGTTTAAATACCTAAAAGAAAATAACATAAATAACTGAGTCAATTTAAATTGAAACCGTTATGTTTTAGTATATTTATGTTCACATCTAATGGGGTAAAGACTCGGGTTTACTGCTTACGGATGTAATATAAGTAATATCAAGGCTCAAATATTGCGTTTTCCAAATGTAAAACACAATGCCATTTGTGTTTCGGCCTGTATATGTTCTTATTTTGAATGTATTATTATAACGAATAACAGTATATAACTGGAAGTCAACATCTTCGTATACTAAATTTTACCCAAACATACAATCTTTGTCAGTACGAGAATAAAAGATTAAGCGCCTCTTTCACCAACGTCAAGTAGGCTAAACCGTCACTTAAAGTCACCTGTAACCGGGAATAATTTAGCTGAAATTCCTTTGTTTGTACGGTAAACGTCCCAAACAATAAATAGAAAAAAAAATCGCCTATCGAATGATGCAGTAAACCGAGTGCATAATTCAATAAAACAGAAAATGATTTCTAAAAGTAACTAAAAGGCCATAATTCTACTGTGAACCATTTTAAATGTGTCCACCGTTTAAAAAAATATAACAAAACAAAACAAAAATATTAAATTTCAGTTTAGGTAGTGTAAAAAGATAACTGATATTTATCTAAAATCTTAAAAAAAAAATATTTCTCCTCTACTTACATAACCTTTATTTTTGTATGGTGGCGTTTGCTCTCTATGAAAAAACACCAACCTATGTGGAAGGTTTTTTTCTTGATGATCTATATAAAATTTTCACTAAAGAAAGACTCGTTTTAGTGTTAAAGCGTATGGAAACATTGTGTGCCTTTAGGATACACAAAACTTCTGTGTCTCATTAAAAAATAATCACCTATATAAAATAAAATAATAAAGATGTCACAATTTCACGAAATTGGTGCTCGTTTCAAAGAACACGAGTAATTAAGGCCGCGTGCAGTGATCGACGTTTTTGTTTAACGATTATTTTACGCCGATCTCAGTAATTAATTTTAGCGATGCACTTAAAATTTCGTGGGAACCTCTGCGTGAAAGATAAGGCTTTTATTTTATTTTGGCTGTAAATATCTCAGAGAGATTTCAATTTATTTTCAAATTTGGTAGCTTACTATGTTCAGTTTGTGTTTCCGAGCTCATAATATAACCCAAATCTTTTAAAAGTTCGAGTGAATATGCATCTTCTGGGTGAGCTCGCTTTATCATAGACCTTATATTTATACCTATGCTATATGCTACACGGCTGGATACTGGCCAGGAGCAAACCCATCTCTTAAAAAAAGGTCTCTTTAAGGCTCTTACACACTGCGCCCGATCCGATCTAGAACGTATCGGTGGCACGGATCGGGCGCAGTGAGTGAAGGCCCTTAGAGTGTAATACATAGTTAGTCGTCAGGATTATAGAGGTCGCTCAGTGGTCGAAATAAGACCATAAAGAATGTTATATATATAAATATATAAGCTTACTCCAGTCCTTCTATATATAAACTTTGAATGTAGCTGTTACACACCCTCCTCCGTCCGCATAAGTTTTCGATTCACATATATCTAAGATAATATCAATAGGTAATTATTCATTAAGTATTTGATATAATTATTAAGATATTCGTTAGTTAATTCACTTGTTTTTTTTGCATAATATTAGACTCTCAGATTATTAAAACATTTACTATACATATAAAATTATTTATATCGAAAATATTTGTGTACATATTGTATGCATTATAATTTGCATATATTTTTTATATTATACTAGCTGTTGCCTGTGACTTCAAATCGATCCAGTAGATAGTTTCTGAGCCTAATTCAATTCAAACAAAAAAAAAACAAACAAATCTTTCCTCTTTATAATATTAGTAAGTATAGATTAAAATAACCTTCTATAAAATATTCATAGTTATCCTTTTTTTTTTCACTTGAATTTTAATTCTTCATGTTAACTTATATATACTGTATATTTTAAGTACGTTTGAATCCTGTAACACAATCATAACACAATACATAATTTTATGTCGCGTTTATGTGAAGGTTGTATATTTTTTAATTTGATACGTTCGATATACAAAGTTCCATCCATTCGTAACCCTACACGCAAAGAAAAGACGCGGCAAAAAATTCAACGTTTTTTTTAAGCAGAGGCTGCACGTGGTTGAGTTGTGGTCTAGTGTTTTTTTTTTATTATTTTACACTATAACTCTTCAGTGAGAGCGTAGGCGTATCGATTACAACGGCTTTTGATGCGTTCGATGTGGCGAAGCGATGAGCTGAATTAGACATGACACTTCAGCTCGACATTTTTATTTTATTAACGTGTTTGATGCGGTTTTAAAAATCTATAGGTACATATCGCTGCTTAAAGTGCCTTTTTACATGAGAGTTAAAAAAAAAATTAAATGAGTTTTTGTCTATTTTTTTCTTATAGGTATAGGTATTCTTATATGTATGTCAAATAAGATGCATATTATACATCGTTAGAACAGCGAACTTGAATGAATGCAAGAGATATTATTCGATGCGTTAGAAGCGTATTTTTAAGTAACATTAAATGTTTTAGGTACTTTTATAATAAACTGAATACTCGAAGAGATATAAGCATATAAGTTACTTTTGAATATAAAAAAATATATCAAAATTAAATATCAAAAAATAAATATTGAATTAAACAACCATAAGTCTTTTTGAAACATACAATATGAAGGATTGTGATTGTATTTTTGCATTTTTGGACATTTTTGGAATTTTTTGTTTTATGGCAGTTTTAGTTTAGTTTTTAAGCAGCGATATAATTTATATAATGTATAAGTTCTTACTGCTTTATCGGAGTGGCACATTGCGAAAAAAAAACCAATCCAAATTTAAATTACGAAGCAGATACCTCTAGTTAAAGTTATAAATAGTAAATAGGAGTTATTGTTTTTATTGAAATCGTCAAAAAGAAACTGTTTAGGACTGGTGAAACTTAATTCAGTATTAAATTATGTGAACTTCAGTAAGTCATTTGTTGGTGATTTTACTGAAAATATTCCAAACTCTAGGTAATAAGGTTGAAGTTAGCGTGGAAATGTTTTATAGGATGTACGATCGTAGTTGCGATTAGGAAGCCCTCGTGCTGCGAAGGAATGCAACTATTGTCACAGCGGGGACGCGTGGCGTGCGTCGCTAACTTATCTAAGCACGTGATAGTTTTGTTGATGTTTGTTTCTCTATGTTTATAAATGTAATATTTAATTGTGAATACTAAGAAGTGCTTTATTTGGTTTGACACTTGTGAAGGCAAACGCAGCTTGGAATAGGAATACTGCGTGCCCTCATGCGTGCCTTATAACACAAATAACGCAAGAGGTATTCTAAGTTAGTAGGATTAGGAACTAGAATTTCTATGTTGTTTGAGTTTATAAAAAGTTTAAGTTTAGAAAATAAAACAGAATTTTATGTTTTTAAGATTTCGCCAATAGTAAGTTAGTCGGTGAATGGTGTTTCGCTTCATTGTGGAATAGAATTATTTAATTAAATAAAAACCCTTTATTTAAATATCCTACTTACCTACTTAATTTTTAATATCTAGGCGTCACTTTACTAATTAATGTATGCAGAGGCAATTAAAACTAGAATTTACTTTTATAATATTAAAAATCTAAAGAAGGTAAAAGATTGTTCTTCTTTCTGGTGCCATAATGAACTTTTTGACAAGTTTGACAAGACAAAAAAAGTTTGACTTTTTTGACATGACAATTCATCGACATTTAATATATGAATAGTAATATATAATTAATTAATTATTATTATTATTATATTTTTATATATATTATTATTAATACAGGCAAAATTACTTTTATTTTCGTTATATTAAATTAACCTATTATTTCTAAATGTAATTAATGCTATAGTTTATATTATTACTAATACCTAAGTTGTTGTTGTTGTTGTTAAGGCTTCTTATGTTGCCTACTAATAGTGGTAATAGTCATTTGTGGATATAGTAGACATATAAATGTATAAACTAATGTACCTACTAATGACATAATATTAGTATGGTACTAATAATACTTGTCATTACTGTAGTCACGAGTATAATCAGTATAAGCACATTAGTATAGATTGTGTCGTATTTAGAACACATTAGTACATATACTAAATAACGACTGTTATGTTTTTACAACTAAACCAATTAAATTGAGGTAGATATCTATTATCAATTTATTATTATCTCAATAGCTCAAATTTCAATAAGTAGTGCTTTCTAGAAGTTACTTGAAGCAACACAAAAAACATAACTATCTCACATACAATTAACATAAACACATAACTATGAATAAATCAAACACCCACTCACACATGTACCTGCACCGATGCAGAACGTAAACACCCTTTTACGGATACTTACTTAAGTAAATCCTGTAATCGGAGCTTCTTACTGCGCACACAGCGGCGCTGGCGCAAGCGCACACATGCTTACTGCACTATTATACACTCTTGCTAACATGTTGCTTGTTAACGTAACTTTTACTTTTAGGCGAATATGTATCTTGTGAACGATTGGTTAAAGTTTAAAATTGATTGTTGTAATTGTTGAAGGTAACCGTGTTGTCCCACGGCTGTACAGACGCGAGCTCGTCGCGAGCGCGCACACAAGCCTGTCGTGTGTCTAATCAGTAGTTTCCTTCGCGTGGCAGGCGTGTGTGTAGCGTGTAGCATCCCCTTAAGGGGCGCAGGTGTGTCCTGGTGAATGACGCTCGCCGTGGGAACCCGCCACAACCCCAGGTTCCCATGATCGCGACCACCTGCCACCTGCCGTACTACGCATAATTCGCGTTCGTAAATGAACGGTAGTGACCACGTGTGCCCACTTTTTTTCATCTCGTCTTGGACGCGGAAGACCGGTGGGGCTCAATTAATTTTATCTTAATGATAGCGCGCATTGATGGGTTAAAATTTAAGATTTCACAAAATAATCGATTAAAAAGAAAGCATATAGTAGGTATCTACGAATATTATGTTTTTTTTTTATTAGCTTTTAAAATTGATTCTGGCCGGGCTGTGTTTAAAGGTAACGTTTTCGAAGATGATTATGAAGTATGGTATGATGATTGAAATAGAATCCTTTGATCGCATGAATAAGTACTAATTTGTAATTTAGTTCCTGTAAAAAGTTTAATCAAGTACCTACTCGTATATGCAACTTACTTTAATAATTGGACATTATAAAATATAGATAAATATAGATATAACTTTTTTCAAAATAGTATCTACTTCAAAATGTCCTACATATATAGCTTTTCACGATAAATGAACTATCTATCCATCATTAAAAAAAATCGAACCAGTAGTTCCTGAGATTAACATGTTCAACCAAACAAACAAACAAACAAACAAACAAACTCTTCAGCTTTATAATATTAGTACATATAGATTTATGCCAACAATTCAATGCGGTACCTGCTACGTTACACTTGTCTTGTTCCAGTCCGTTACAAGTGATGTGTTCCGGATCGTGAACTATGACCGTTGATACTGTCGACGGTTGAATTACATCATTATTATGTTAAAATGTTTAACACGCATATCTAACCGTTGTAAACATTTTTTAATTAATTACTAATTTAAATCAAATCAAATTAAGGGGTTGATTTGATTTGAAGCGGTTACATATTTGTCTAGAAATATATCTAAGGGCCTATTTCATTAACTAGTGTTGATTAGTTACTTTTAGAAATAATTTTATGTTTTATTGAATTATGCACTCGGTTTACTGCATCCTTCTTTTTAATGTTTGGGACTTTTACCGTACAAACAAAGGTATATCAGCTCCATTATCCCCGGTTACCGTTGACTTTAAATGACAGTTAGCCTACTTGACACATGGTGAAAGAGGCCCTAACACCTACTAATAAATTAACAACGCGAAACTTCGTAACATATTATTTGTTAAACTCTATTATGCAAAACCTAATTTTTTTTGGATTTTGATAAAATAGTTAATTCATAGTACACATTTTCAGTAATTTATGTTTACTAACGACCCGCCTCCGGCTTCACACTGATGCATTTTTGTGCAAATTATATAAATTTATCTATTTATTTATATTTTTGTATGTGTAAATATTTCCTTTTTCAGTATGATCAATGCTGATTCTAAAAAGAAAAAACTATTGCTTTTTCTATGAATGACAACTCTTGAAAAAGCCTAACTTAAACTTAAACTTGAATTTATTGTTAATTTAAACTTTTCACACGTCATATACCTTACCTTGTGGAAGCTCGATACCCGAAAGAGCCTAAGTACCTACACAGTGAGCCTTTGATTTTTATTAGTGTTACAAATGAGAATCACTTACTCTTTGCAGAAAGACTTCTTGAGATTGCTTGTCCTAGTTGAAATCAATCATTCTAAATAAATGAAAATGTATGACCTATTTAACAAAGCAGGTCACACAAAGTGACATTCATTCACGTACACAGGCCGCAAGACTTATAATTTTTGCAGGTGACCTCGAAAAGAAAAAGAGGGCGGAATAATATTCGGTATTAAAAAAAAGTCTGCGAAAAAAACTTAAATTTTCAGGACTTATTAAGTAACATGTAAAAAGCTCTTAAAAAGAAGAAAATTGAACGCCATAGTGAGAAATGTCAATGTTTCCAAATCACCAAGCAAACTACTGATTACGGCCCTCGGGCAACCTTAATGCCACGCCCAGTAGATAATTGTACTTAGCAGGTATCGTGCGTTCAGTAAAATGTCACTTCGCCTGAAGCTATTGAAGGCAGTTATTGATTGTCCAATTCCCCCCTTTTTCGAAGTATTGCATTAAATTATAGTTAATTATCTACTTTTAGAGTAAGTGAGGTTAAGCGGTTTCTTTTTATTGGAACTTTGCGTAGGTGCATCTTTAACCGATACACCAATCTACATTTTAGTCGCTAAATTAATGTAAATTATGTATTTAATTAATTAGTTAGTTAATTATTATCTAATACTTTAAAATGTAAATAGTTTAATTTATATTATTTTTTAATGTTTTACTTATTATGGACTAATTTGTCTGAAATAAATTATTATTATTATTATTATAGGTACTACAAGGTTTCCTTGAGAATGACAGGGATCTTACCCAGTGGGTACGTTATCGGTACCACGTCAGATCTACGAAATGATAGGTAAGTAATAAAAAAACCTTTGAGGTTTGTTATTTCTCCAACTTTGTAATACGCACCTTTATGCAAATCCAATCAATTAATTTATGACCTAATTTTTATTTTTTCAGATTATTCAGATTACTCCCCAATAAAAAAATAAAAAAAACAAATTAATATACAGATTTTTCTTAAATTTCATATATTTTAAACAAACCACTTTAGAAAAATAGGTATACCTTACATACTACATAAAACTATGTATGTATCTGTTTGTATTATTTTTTTGAATGAGTGTTCAAAATCTATATTTTGACTAAATATTTACCTATAATATATCTGTTAAGTATACTATAACAATTACTTAAATATATCCACAATACCTTAACATAAGTTTTTCATTATGCTAAATTTATTTCTTTATTTCTTACCTGAAATCCTTCCATTCATTCCGCATCACAATAAAAAAAAGTATAAATGAAATAACAGCCATTTGTTACTTGTCATAATTACGCCTAAAGGGTATTCTAGGAATACATAAAAGTGGACTAATTACACTAGTTTAAGAAAGGGAAATTAGTACGAAAATAGTGCTAAGATTGCTCTGTAATTTCAGTCACCTCGACGTGTAATTTTAATCGCTTTTTATTGTAAGTCTGGTGGCAAATAGAGACGTAAAATCGGTTATTATTTCGCGACCCCCTTTTTTGTTTAAAATATATAAAAGTGTCTTTGTGAAGGCATGCTAATTTGCGTTATACTGTTTCAATTTAAAAATTATTGTAATCCACAAAAAAAAGCTTTTGTTGGTTAATGCTTCAATCGAAAACCTCGGTAGTGACAATTCAATAGTTTGAAATTTTTTGAAATTTTTTAATGTTTGAAATAAATATTTTTCCAAACATTAAAAATTGTCAAATTAATTAACTATCAGATCACTTTAACGGTTTAGTAGTGGTTTCGCACATCAGATCGTCTGTCCACCTTGGTGTTGGATGGCCTTAACCGATTGGATAAACCTATTTCCAAATGTTTCACGTCTGAAACCCATAGACAATCAATATGAATATTACTAAATAGAGAATGCAAGATTTAAAAAAAGTCATAAGTTTACGCATCGATCTCAACACACTTCATTAAACAGCACCAATTAGGGTTGACTCAATAAACTTTTATTAAACAAAAACACACCGCATTCGAGTCCCTCGAAAGCGTCGCAAAAAGCTGTCGTCCGATAGCCGAGCCAAAAAAGCAACCGGTATCATTAAGCACACAAAATATGTTTTCCATTTACACAGACGCTTCGAGGCAGTTATAATTTTGTATACGCTGAATGTTTACTCAGTAAGAAGTGCTTCGGATCGGTAACACCTGCCTCGTTTTCCCACGCCATCGCTCGGATATCTTCGGCCACAGTCGGCACCCGTCGTCGTAACATCGCTGCTTGCATACAAAATGACACACTAATAACATTATGTAGGTACATTCGTGCACGCTCATATCGCGTTTAACTCATAAATGCTGCGGACACGACGCCAACACTTTTGTATGCGTGTGTACCTTCGCTCAATATGAATCACAATTCAAAACATAATCTTTTATATTCTTAGGGCGTCATATCTATATTTTTCAATGAATTTTACAAAACATTTAGTTTCGATGACGCACTTAATAAAGTTTAAGTATGCAACGAGTTAGGAACGAGCCACATGAAAAAAACTGCACTTATGCTGCATGTTTTGAGTCCTAAGTATTTTTCATTGTTGGCTCTGGTAGTGGCCATTGGTAGGGCCAACTTTGAAAAGTTCATTTTTAAAGCTCCAGCGGGGAATCGAACCCCTGAGCTAGAG
This sequence comes from Synanthedon formicaeformis, assembly GCA_945859745.1. Taxonomy (NCBI): domain Eukaryota; kingdom Metazoa; phylum Arthropoda; class Insecta; order Lepidoptera; family Sesiidae; genus Synanthedon; species Synanthedon formicaeformis. Next base: position 3,286,897 of record OX243969.1, on the reverse strand, counting down.
CACTAAGGCAAGCACGCACCTTAACCATTAAAATAATTTGCGACAGTCATTTGAGCAGCTCCAGTAACCACTCCCTTACTAATACCATAAAATAATTTCTATGAATGCGTAATGGATGCCAGAGTCCATTTCCCTATGACTTTCTAATCCCTTATCCATAATCTTATTATGGCTTTACATGGTCCTTCCTTGCTACCCCTATGAAGTTGCTTGTATTATATATATATAAGCCTGTCTGACGACCTTACCGTTAAAAAAATTAAAAAAGTTAAAAAATAAGTTAAGAAAGAGAGACGCCGAATAAACAAACAAAAAACTGCAGCCAATTCGTAATATATTAAAAAATTCAACCGCAACATAATTTCCATACAAATGTAGTTCTTAGTGCAAAAACAAAATATAAACTTTTTAATTTAATGCGATCCTTATCCTTAAAAAGGCTGTCCAGTTATAACGGGCCACTGTCATGAATGCCTACGCATTTACGCGTAGCAAAAATAAGTGCAATAAAACAATGAGAAACGAGAATGGCGAGTAGGTGGCATGTTTGTGCGATAATTACCTACTAGAGGCAAAGGAAAATAAAAGTGTTTGTACCGTTAAATGTACCGGTGCCGGGACAATATTGTGACAAATCATTGGGGCTATGAAAGTATGCAGAGTTAAGCTGAGTACACACGTGCGAATAAATGCACTTATAGGTATTAACTAGTTGATCATGGCGACGTCTACGCGTCTTAAATAAAGCCTAGGTGAGTTGTATGTTACGCTTTCACACCTTAGCTATTCAACCGATCGTCGTTAAATTTTGCATACACCTTTTGTTAGAGATAAGTATATCACACCTTCGGTAAGACAAGGGCATAACTGCACTTTTTGTAATTTTACAGAAGATCCATTTAAAGTTAATTTTTTTACATTCAATATCGTATTCCTCTGCTTATATTGCTTTTAAACAATTCTTCATCAAATAAGCCCCACATAGTCTTGTAAATATTTTTAATTTAATAATGTTTTTTAGACATTTCAGCATATATTATATTTTAAGCCCTTGTCTTACCGAAGGTGCGATATATATACAGAAAAGAACATGAAGTAACATTAAAAGATATGTACTTACTACAATATACATTTTAAATAACTTTAGAACAATCAAATTGATTTAACTTACATTAAAGATTTATTAATATTTCTAATATTATAAATGTTTGCAATCCGCAATCGTACAAACTTTAGTTTTGTGAGGATTTTATGGATGTCTGTTACCTACTGTTTCACGCAAAAACGGCTGAACGGATTTAGATTAAATTTGGCACACAGATAGTTTATTAGCTGGAATAACACATATGGTACTTTTTATACTTGAAAAATGTTAGATTCTCGAAAGGTCGACTAAAAATTTAAAAAGATTGGGTGTGACGGCGCCACCGTCGTCACAGCGATAAAGATGTCGGACGTCTTATGTGTTATATATATTTTTCATTTTTCAAAGCAGAAGTCGTAGGAACCAAAAAGTTTTTTAATATTTTTAAATAGTCGTGATATAAAATTATGGCTATTTAAAAATTGTCATGATGGATATAGTAGTTTTTTTTTCGTATTGTGTTTTATTACTTATTACGTTTTATTTGATATATATACCTTAGTATTAATAAACGCGGTAGTGTGAACGAATCCGTACAGTTTTCCGCTAGTGAAGAGTCCCACCTGCTCGCTTCTCCCACGGTGTAACTCAGACTTTTGCACTTTTTTCTCCCCTTTTTGCACATTTTTGCATTTTAACTGAGCACTTTCCTTCCAATTTTGCAATTTGGAACGCTACGTTGTTGTTTTTAGCTTGTTATATTTTTTTACAACGTTGATTACAATCACACACATTTTGCCCATCATTATTATTTTTTATTAAAATTAGTAAGACTAATGTACCTAGATAACACCAGTTATCTACATCGCAAGCATACTTGAATTTAAGAATAAATTATTTAAAGATATAATAAGTAGGTAATTTCCAAAATGAATTTGAAAGGGCATTGTTTTCTATGTACTTAATTAAAATCTTTTTCGGAATTTGGAAAATTCTTATAGTTTCTTTGTCTCGAGCTTTATCAGACTAGCTAGAGTCTAGACAACTCAACGAGATTTCTCAATCAAGAGATTTTCCTCTGCAAGGATCGTGGAAAACCGAATTACGCCTAGTCAAATGCCATGCTGTGATTGGTGCTTCCGTGGCCAATAGTAACGTTTGCTTCCGCCCAACGGGCGTAGCGCGAGCACGCCTTCCTAACTTCTATTTTTGAATTTGAATAGACTCTTCATTGATTGCAAATAGCTTATTGCAATCTAAGTACGTGAGTCTATTATTAAGCTCTTTGCGTAAAATACCGTTAAGTTTAATTTACGTTTACAAAGAAGTATCTAAGATTTTAAAAATGGCTAGCAAATTTTATATGTTTATCTGAGTATATACTTGCGATATCTAGGTAGTAGATACATTTGTGATTGACAAAATAGTCAAAATATGATTAATAAATTATAATAATAATTATAACTTCTACGACACTGCATGTATCATATTCTAAAAAAGAAGAGAATTTTACTAATTTTTAATAATTACATATTCCTAGGTACTGAGATTACATTTTGATTTAACATCTTTGATGCGCGTTAATTTTACGGATAAAGAAAGCCAACTGGCGCCATCTAGGTCGCTTACCACGAACTAAATAGTTACAAAAATTGACACAAGGCGCTGATGTTGCAACATTTTTAAATAACATTTTCATTTGTTAAATATATATTTTAATATGAAGTGTTTTATTAAATCTATGTATTTTTTTGTATAGTAAACACTTGATTTCAAATTATTTAATTACAATTTTAATTACAATCATAATAATCATCAAGCAATCTAATGTGATCCTTGGCTATAGAATAGATAGGTAGGTATTAGTAAAATATTAGGTAAACCTATGGCCTAAAATAAAGTACCTACTTATTTATAACTTGCATTATGAAAATCAATGAACTAGCTGACTAGCTCGTAGGCAGAGACCTAATGCAAATTTGAGCCAAACTTATTCCCAGACATTGCCGGGTCTCGAATAAGGGTCTATTACAATTAGTTACAGAGCTAACACCTCAATCTGAACCACTACAACAACTTCGATAATTTTATCATGGAAGTAAAACAATAATTTTTATACTATCTATTTTTAAAAATGCATAAATGTAAAAGTTTTTGCAGCGCCACCTATCGTATTAAACGAAAAAGTTTAGCTTGAATGCCTGAAATCGCCACGAGCCAATTTAGCCGTACTTTTCATTTTTCAAACTCACGAGCTTACATCTCTTTCATATTTGTACGGTGGCCGTATGTCTCACTCTTATCGCGTCGATCATTGATCTTTTTAAATGTGGTAACCCGAGCGGCGCGCGCGCACACCTTCGGCCACTCGCTGCGTCTCGCTCGCACTCGTTGTAGAAGAGTGGCGTTGTCTCGCGTTTCTTTTATTGCCGTTTTATTATTTCTTGTAGATGATCACGCGATTGTGAGCTGTCGCTTCGCGCGCACACGTCACATCCTCTGTCCTTGTCGCTCAGGTTCACCGCCGTATGTTTCATCTCTGTCAGTCCGGCGCACGACGGACTCGCTGCCGTGCGCCGATGTTTTGGGAAGTGCACCCGCCCGGGGTTCCCACGGTTCGCGTTCGGTCGACTTCCTTACGAAAAAAAACAAACAAGAGCACTTTGTTGAAGAAAATCGACGTCTAACCGGTCGTCTTGAATGATTAATACAATTTTGAACACGTACGCTGCCTTCTTGGGTTCAATAATAATAGTTCTTTATTAGAGACACGTGGTCAGTGGTCGAACCGACTATTGTTGTTCGAAGGGCTCCTTTTCAATTCGTAACACCATCATATAAATTGAATATTGATTAGTTGATTGCTAAGGCAATAATTATATATACACATATCACATTATACCTACTGTAAACCTTTAGCTTCCTTAACAAATTTTCGTTAGTTATAATGTAGGAATTTTACTTAAAAGGTACATAAGTACATAATTTTACTTAAATACCTACCTAGATAAACGTGAATTGTACTTACATATACTTTCTTTTTTTAATTTGACATTAAGTCATTATTAAGTACCTAGGTACCTATAAAGCACGACTTTAAGGATACAAACTTGTGTCAGATCATAATTTCAAATAATATGTACCTATGTTGCCTTTTTTGGAGTAGCCCATAATAGTCCTTTACGCAAGTTTTTTTTATATCTAATGCGTCCATTTATAATTTTTTATAAACTATATAGATTACTATACCTATCATATTTTTTGCATCCCGAATAAATAACCCGTACGTTGTTTTTCAGTTAATATGTCGGGCGACCGAGGACGCGGCAGATGGCAAATCTTCCTTTTATACGGGACATTGTATTCAATCAAATAAGAGCTACGTTTGAATAGGGTGGATACGACTGCCTCATTTTAAAACGATAGACGACAAAAATATTACATAACTTATCAAGTATAATAAAATTAAGTTCATTTAAGTATTCCGATATAGTTTAAGTATTTTTTCTTATTAATAATGATCAAACTACCTAATAGATCCTACATAAAGCTGGTAAGAGTTTTTCAAGCACACTTTAGTAATTAACGGGCGCTAAACTAGCCGCCACCGTCCAACTAGGAACGAACTATTTTCCTAGTTGAAGGAAGCTTAAGTAGGTGAATCACATAATCATCATCATCATAATCTTAGCCTATCAGCCGTAGGACGTCCATAATTTTCCAAGAAGACCAATCAAAAACAGCCTGGATTCACTGTACCTTGTGGGTGGACGTCCTACGCTGAGCTTTCCATTCTGTGGCTTCCACTCGAGAACTTTCGGCATCAGTTACGGTCGGCTCTTTGTAATATTATTTGTCCTGCCCACTGCCACTTCATTTTACTGGTCAGTTTATGATTCGATCTCACAGACTAACCCCAGAGTTAAACCTCTTTTCATAGCTCGTTGAGCAACGTTTGGGTTTTCTAACGAGGCCTTTAGCTAGAGAACACTTTTCAGCGCCATATGTCATCAGTGGCAACACACATTTACGTTAGTACTAGCAAATCTGGATCAAATGATTCATCGCCTTTTCATCGCCCTTTACAGTAAGGTGACGGTGGAAATTCTGGAGAGGGGTAACGACGCATTTTAACTAGGAAACATTTTACCGATCAATCTCAGGACATTCCGTATTATACTAGAAGCTATGAGTTATAAAACAAGTACTTACTTCAGCTATTTCCAAGGACATACATACATATTTTTCTCCAATAATAGTTTGAACCTCAGGTTGAACACTCTTAGCTTGCCAGCCTGTGTGGTGCCATTTTTAAAAGAGAATATTTTATTATGGTTATATTAAACTTTATAACAGCAATTTAAGGGTTGACTTTCACAAAACAAGTTTGAGAAAAAATCTTTATTGAAAAACCTAAAAAAATTGTATTTTCGTTGTCGGCGTCTGTTTACAGTTTTCTTAGAATTTTATGACTTGGAGATTTTTATTGAACACCTCGTAAAGTTATTTCTTTTTCATTCGTTGGTGGTTTACTTCCTAGAAAAATATTGCTACGTTTATTTTATTATACTTCAAGGAAGTTCTCTTTGAGGATTCGACTCGGCTTTGTTATTATTATACACCCATACACACATGATTATATACACACACGTCAAACTTATAACATCCTTATAGTGTCGGATGTTGGAAGTTAAAAATTAAAATTAAAAGGTTTTAGTGCTTTCATTAATTTCTTTGCAAAACAGTTTTTTTTTTAAATATTGAGTGTTAATATCTCTTATATTGTTAATTTGTCATTAAGTGACAAAGAGGGTTTTGTTCGCATTTGGCAGCATTATCATCACAGTTGTTTTTGTAGCGGAATGTTTGGTCAAAGCAAACCCTTGTTCACTAATTGTATAGTGTATTGTCAAAAGTAAACAAAGCACGAGTGATACTTTCTCCTGGACCTCTAATAAAATATTCCGTTATTTTATTGCAAGGGTCGGCGGGCGCGTGCATCACAGAGACCGGAAATAACAATGCGAACAAATCTTTTCACAAAAAGACAATGTTCATTTTGTTAACTCTGCAGTCAACATTTGTTGACATTTTTTTTAAAACTACAGGCCCGTTTCATACCTTTGTGCATTGCATGACAAAACCTATTAGACTTCTTAAATAATAAAGAAGTACATAATACAATAGTGTGTTGCCATTAGTGATGTGCCTCATCGTTAAAAATGTAGGTAGATCCGCGGATACAGACACGGATATTAACTTTATTACTCAATCAGTGTCGGTGCGCTGGACCTGGAAACTATAGTTGACGCCCGCCACTTGACGCTTGCATTATAAAGGTGCCAAATGTTTGATTTTAAGAAATAAAAAATAATAATCTGAATGGGAATTAAAGTTTTTCATTGTTACCTATATGTAGAATTTCAGCTATAAATTAAAAATTAATAAGGTGAAAGATCCGTAAAGAGATCCGCCAAAAAGTAACGGCTACAGATAACTACGAATTTTTCTTCTCCCTCGGATATCCGGCAAATCACTAGTTGCCATTTCTAGTGATGATATATGGCGCTGAAGCGTGGGTTGTAACTATGGACCTCGTAAGAAAGCTCAATGTCACTCAACAAGCTATGGAGAGAGCTATGCATCAAGAAGCTCAAGATTGAATATTTTAACCAAGTACTTAGACACAACAGATATAATTATGAAAAGAAAAGACGCCTCATAAATATATGACGTTGAATTGTGTTTTTCTGAAATTAGATGATCACTCGGAAACAATACTTTCTTCTGGATAAAAGATACCATACATCCTTTTTTCTATCCCTGTTATGTGTGTCAGGAAAACAGCAAAGGATATAGGATACCCTCCATCCAGAGAATATCCAGAGAATTGCTCTAGAGGAATTATAAAAAAAAAATGAAAAACAATTCAATGCCTTATTAAAATAACTGCACAGTAAATTCGGACGCGGACGAAGTTACGGGAAAATTAGCAATGGCCATGATTCTTCCTATATCTCTTGTACCTACTGGAGTAAAAATTGCATTGACTAAATAAACTGAAGAAAAATGATTTCTTTGGTTGGTTCTTTGGTCCTTATTTGGTTAATTTATAATTGATTCGTTCACTAACTATAATACTTTCATTAGGCCTTAAATTTCAAGAGAGTAAAGATTAGAAATATTATTATATAGTACACTACACACACTGGACTCTTACTATCCTCTAACTAAAATAATAAAATGAGCCACATCCACATAGTGACAACGTTTGGCTGGCATGTGCTCAAGAAACAATATCCCTACTTGTGTATGGCAAGACAGTCCCGAGGGCGCGCGATTCCCACGCTCCCCCTTCTAACTGCACACGTGTCTCTTAACAGCCCACATACCTACCAAATACCTACGCATGGTACGTCATTCATATTTGAAACCAATAGCCGTTGACATAACAAAATTCTAATATACTTAATAGAAGACAACAATTACTGAACCAGTTTTGAGAAAAGTCAACTTTTTAACCTACTTAGAAAGATTGTGTGTCTAATGCCTCGAAGGACGGTTGCAAAAACTTGGGGGTAGGCATTTAATTAAGCATATTACATCACAATTAGGCACATTTAGAACATTTAGAATCGTTTATATTAAATTTTATTCCCAAAAATCTTTTAGAAATTAGACAGTGTAGATTAGAACCTATTAAATTTAAAAAAAAATATCATCCAGGACTTAGTAAAAATTTATTTTGCGCAACAAGTTTTTGTTGAAAAGCGCTAAAATCCTAATTTCTCAGGCATTTGTTTGGCTTTTAGTAACTTTATACGTTGTTATTATCTTTCGAAACATGGGCTGATTTAAGGTTGAACTCTGATGGGAAGTGGTGTTATGTAATACTGGAGAAACCACTACCTACTATGGTTTCTTTAAAGTAACTAAATAAGATGCACATAGTTATAAATATAACCCAATTCAAAACTTTGGCAAATTACGAGTAGTAGGTACCTACATACCTAAATTCAAGTTACTTGACTACTTGATGAAAATAACGTAGGTTCATAGGGTCCGCACTTTAACATAGGATTATTTAATTGAGCGCCATCACGCTTATCCTATTCCATAAAGGAGATGGACGCCTCAAGGGCCATCAAGAGGTGTTTAGACCGTGGTTTCCACTCCAGGGCTTTCCCAACCATCAAACTACTACAACATGGAACACGCGTGCCATACAAAACACAACGAATTTTATGGAACATTTAAAAGTGACATATGCGTAGAGCATACATTTATAACAAAACAAACATAATAATAAGTACGTAATTTAAAGAAAATGTGACTTTACGTCAACCCATTAGAGTTTAAAATGAAATAGTAGAAGTTGATCGTTATTACCTTTTACCATTGACGCGTGAAGGCAAGAGTCCGCCATGATTCTGTCAAAGGCGTTCTTTTTATGTTCCCCTTTGGCACTTGTGACGCAAATTCCATTATAGTATTTCGATGTTCCCAACACACAATATAACAAATTGCTATAGGTACTTATATATTTTATCGATATAAATGATTTGTAATAAGATATAAGAAGAAATAAGAATCGATATTATACACGTGCCATTATTACTTACCTACTTCTTTCCCTAAAGCGTTCTTTCTGACTGTTTTTCGTTTGCTCGGCTTCTAAAGGCCATAGCGTGATAATAGGTAAATAGCCTATAACCTTCTTCAAGAATTTGAACTAACAAATGAAAAAAATGTTTTTCTTTTAAAAAATCCGACTATGTAGTTGAAAAATTTAATGCGTTCAACAACTTTATTATCTTACTAGATTGAGCATGCGACTTCGCCCGCGTTGAAAAATAAATGATATGGGTTGGACTGACATAATTATACAATGACGTCTGTCATTATACTTTTGCCAAGCGCTGGATATTTAGATAGCTTGTGCCTGCGTCTTCGCCTAAGTGGAATATTTAGCCTATGTCCATCCTGAATAATTCTATTCTAACTTTTAGTGTAACATTTTTTAGATCGGATAGGTTCGAAGATTACTCCTAAACACAAACCAACAACAAAAAACCACATAATAATATTAGTTTAAAGGCTAGATTGCTGTAGATACTTTTTATTTAAACTAAATTACTGTTATTACATAGTTATGTATTCTGTAAGTAAGTAACTAATTTTAATGACTATTTAGTAAAGTTAAAACAAAATTTTCTTTCATTTGTATTCTTATTTAGATACCTATAGACTAAATTTAAAAAATTCAAAAAATGAAATGTTTTTGTATTTCTAATTTCGTTTGTTAATTTCATTTAATTAATAAACATGTAATTTTAGTGTAAATTAGTGTAATCTCATAGTTCTACTTCAGATGCTATTTAAATATAGCATAATTAGAGTATCGTCTATATTCGAACAAAAATAAAATTGTGCGAAGAAATTGTCTAAAAAGAAAATTTTCCATTTTGTAAGCATAATATCATAAAGCTTGGTATATCCGATATCGGTTGACTCGCTATAGCGGAGAGGCGGGAACGAGGTATGCGCCCCAAGTACCTGGAGAAGGGTCGGAGACCGAAAAAACACAGCCCGGGTGGCGGGCGACAGCGGGGCAGTCTCGTGTATACATCTGTGTGGACAACACGCGTCCTCAGGTTATTATTAAGGAACCAGTAACTGTATACTATCCATGTGGAAATATAATAATTGAAGATAGTTTGAGTTTGATTTACGTCGTCCTACATTTCTGGAGCTGTACCTCATAGTCTCAGAAGTGAGATCGAAAGGAAAAAAGGAGTTTAAGACTTCTTTTTCGATCTACGCCTACAAGAAAAAAAAAATGTAAGTAAAACTTCCATCATTTATGTGACGATTGAACTAAGTACACCTTTTTTTACAGTTCGTATCACTGAGTAAAAGTAGAGTTTTTCTTTTGTTTTTATTTTATCAATGTTTTTAGTAATAATAACTGCCTAATCATCTCAGTTCGTAAAAAGGAAAACGGAATTTAATGTAATTTGAATTTGAACGCGATGTTACCGTTACCTTAAACCGGATGTCGTATTAATAGTAATTATAATAGTGATACAACGATTAGCATGCCGCGACATGAAGTCGAATCAAAACAGCAATAATCCAAGTCTACTAGGTGCTTATTGTAAAAAAAAAAGTGTTAAAACTGAAGTTATTCTGGAATATCATACTCGTAAGTGTAACGCGCTGGGTCAATTCCTCTTTGTTCGGCGCGCACGTGCTAGACACGTGCTAGACCGGCGTGCATTGGACTCTTCCATGTGCATTGGACTCTCCCACGTGCACCGGACTCGTCCACGTGTACTGGACTCGTCCACGTGCACTGGACTCGTCCACGTGCATTGGACTCTTCCACGTGCATTGGACTCTCTCACGTACATTGGACTCTCCCACGTGCATTAGACCCTCCCACGTGCGTTGGACTCTTCCACGTGCATTGGATTCTCCCACGTGCATCGCACTCTCCCACGTGCATTGGACTCGTCCACGTGCATTGGACTCTCTCACGTGCATAAGACTCTTCCACGTGCACTGGACTCTCCCGCGCTTCTTTCCCTTATATATAGAGATATAGTAGCGTTGATAATTTCATATAAGGTATTATTATGAGTTATTATTATAAAGTAAGAAAAGGGATTTAGGTTTGCGTATTCAGCGCCCAAAATACATGTACTAATCTAGTCCAAATATGGAACATTTATAATGGTATATGTTGCAAAACACGAATTTAGATTTAAATGTCATGGATGTTTGTATTTATAATATGTATGTATTTACAAAAAAAAGTAATCTATGTATTATATCAGCTGTCTGGTATCCATAATACAAGCCTATAGTTGCTTAATTTGGAACAAGATGGTGCTGTGTGGAATGTGTGAAGATATTTATTATTATTATTATTAAATGTAAATTCAAAATGGTTTACATAAGTTGTACTTTTATTCTAAGTTACTTTTGCGTAACTTTATCTCTCGATTCTCGATCTCGTGGTTATTTGTGAATTATAGCGTAATTTGTAATAATATGATTTAAAGGGAACATGTACTAAGCTGAATTATGTCAGTTTCAGCTTTAACAATGGATCGAGAGGACACGGAGAACCGACGTCATAGAAACTTCAGTGCAGACCCAAGATGGCCCAGGTTCCAGAGCCAGGGTCGGGAAGCACGTGAACTACGACGAAGTGGGTTCAGCGTTGCGCCGTGGCCAAGAGATTTCAGGCGTGAGAGTCGGTTCAGGTCGACGAGTACTCCGTGTTCGGAGCGGCCAGGGGTATCGCGGGTGCGCGATACTGAGGCAGAGCGTCAGTCCAGATCGACGAGGACTTCGTGTTCGGAGTGGCCAGGGGTATCGCGGGTGCGCGATACTGAGGCAGAGCGTCGGTCCAAATCGATGAGGACTCTGTGTTCAGAGTGGCCAGGGGTATCGCGGGTGCGCGATACTGAGGCGGAGCGGCCAGGGGTATCGTGGGTGCACGATACTGAGGCGGAGCGGCCAGGGGTATCGCGGGTGCGCGATACTGAGGCGGAGCGGCCAGGGGTATCGCGGGTGCGCGATACTGAGGCGGAGCGGCCAGGGGTATCGCGGGTGCGTGATACTGAGGCGGAGCGGCCAGGGGTATCGCGGGTGCGCGATACTGAGGCGGAGCGGCCAGGGGTATCGCGGGTGCGCGATACTGAGGCAGAGCGTCGCGAACTCGGCGAAGAGTCTCAAGGACGAAGTATTCTCCACTCACGGAGAACAAGGGAGAGGTCCCTCTACACACCTATGCGGGTTATGCGAAGTTGTTCACCCAGAGAATATGGTGGTCGGAGGAAAGATCAAGGAGGAAGCTCGGGTTGGTACGCCCATCAACAAGAAAGAAGAAGGTCAAGATCAAGGCACGACAGAAGGAGAAGTCGTAGCTTATCAAGAGAATTTGACGAGTTGTGGCCATCTGACGCTAAACGACGTGAGGATACGACAGGTAACATATTAGATAAAGTTTTGTCGATGCTACAGGCGGCCAAGAGTTCAGATAGGCCTACATTTACCTTCAACACTAATATTATTCCCGAGTTCGACCCTATGTCTAAGGAGCAGACTATTTTAACGTGGTTATCCAAAGTAGAGGAGTGTGCTCAAATTTACGGATGGGAGGACAGGGAAACAATTCACTACGCCCTACCAAAATTGACTGGCGTGGCAAAGTCCTGGTATCGGGGCTTGCCAACAATGATGTTTACTTGGACCGAGTGGAAAAATAAATTAATAGAATCTTTCCCCGTCCGCGAAGACTATGCTGAACTCTTGACTGAAATGCTTGCTAAAGGGGTTAGGTTCGGAGAGTCACTTGAACATTATTATTACACTAAAATAAACATGTTAAATAGATGCAATATCCATGGACGCCGAGCTGTTGATTGCTTACTGTACGGAATTGAAGATAGGGCCGTTAAAGTAGGCGCACAGGCCGCGCAATTTTCAGAACCAGAACAGGTCTTAAAATATTTTAGAACCGTTAATGTTGGGTCTACACGTGAGAGGAATGATGTAACTTTTAGGTCTCGAAATGACCGCAAAGGTGTAGTTCCTAGCATCAAATTTAGTGATGCGAAAATGACGTGCTACAACTGTGACCAAAGTGGCCACCTCAGTTACAGGTGCGATAAACCCGCCGTCAAATGCGTTAGTTGTGATAAATCAGGTCATTTATCTATTCATTGCTTTAAAACCAAACAAATAGAGGTCGCGAGAAAGAATGAATCTAACTAGGAATAAAGATGAGAAACAGGTAGCCCAATTGCGCGAAGCTGAAGACCCAACCGCTAAGTATATAATGTCTATTAAAATTAACGCCCATGTTATAGACTGTCATTTAAATTTATAAAGTCAGTGCTCTCTTATCAAACTTTCGAAAGTCAAGGAGCTCACCTTGGATATTGTAGTACCTGAAGACTTACCTGTCTTCAGAGGCATAGGTTCTAACTTAGTCTCTCAGGTGGGTGAGACGACAGTTACCGTCGAAGTTCAAGGGATAATAGAAGCCATTAACTTGTATGTGGTAAACGGCTATGTTCTCAAGCAGTCGGTACTATGGGGGCACTCTTTTACGGAAAAGCCGAATATCTATATTTACCAGAAACACAACTGCATACCGATGCCAGCGAGGATGGCTTAGCCGGCATCCTACTACAAACGGATGCGGATGGCGTTTTTCACCCTGTCTCATATTTTAGTCGAAAGACCAACGCGGATGAAAGAAAACTCCATTCCTACGACCTTGAAACGCTAGCAGTAGTAGCATCTCTCAACCGATTTCGTGTCTATCTCATCGGCATTGCTTTTAAGATATTTACACTGCGATCGACACTGATCAAGCGTGATCTAATCCCACGAATTGCACGGTGGTGGATACAGTTGCAAGAGTTTGATTGCACCATTGAATACCGCCCAGGATCTCATATGTCGCATGTCGATGCACTAAGTCGCAACCCAGTTGGTGAAGGAAAGTCAGAACCGTTAACGTGCTTAGATGTCTTAGCTATCGAAAGTAGTGAAATAGACTGGATTGCTACGATACAATCAGCTGACGAGGAAGTGAAAAGGATCAAGAAAATTTTTAATGGATACAAATAAAAGAGCAACAAACCAAGGACACAGAGAGATTTAATAGTCATAGAAAAGCCGCAAAACATTACTCCGTAGGAGACTTAGTACGTATAGAGCGCCAAGTACCTCATGATGGACAATTGGTTGTTAAGCTGGTTGTTAAAGATCAAGGACCGTATCGCGTAGCTGAAAAAAAAAAAAAAAAAAAAACTCCCCAATGACACATACATTACTTTGCGGTAGACAAAATGCAACCCTGGCTGATCTTCAATAGAAATCTAGAGAGTAGTTGCGAAGAAAACAATTCAGACGATGAATAACATAATAACAAAAATTGCATAAATAAACATTAAAATATTAATAAGTTATTCGCTGTGAAAATGTGTAAATCGAGAAAATACGTATAAGTACAACCGATTATTGTTTTTCTTGGTTCGTTCTTTTTCTTTTATTATTACTATTGCTTTTGCAATACTTACTTGTAAAATAAATAAACTATGATAATAATGGTAACAGCCACAAAAACGACTATATTTTAATATAAATTATATAACTATTATTTCTTGTATCCATCTGAATTTAAACGCTTTGTTTTGGAGCGAAGGGATTCGCTCTTAGCAGGAAGGCCGAGTAGTTGTAAGCATAATGTTATAAAACTTGATATATCGGTTGATTTACTATGAAAATGTGTAAATCGGTAATATGTATAAAGTACAACCGACTATTGTGTTTTTCTTTTTTTTTCTTTTGTTTGTTTGTTAATACTATCTGTAAATTAAACTTGTAAATTGTAAAATAAACAATGATATTAATGGTAACAATCACAAAACTACGATATTTTTTTTATATAAGTTATATAATCTTTTTGTAAGTATTGATCTAAACACTTAATTTAAACGCTTTGTTCTGGAGCGAAGGGATTCGCTCTTAGCAGGAAGGCCGAGCTGTAAGCATAATATCATAAAGCTTGGTATATCCGATATCGGTTGACTCGCTATAGCGGAGAGGCGGGAACGAGGTATGCGCCCCAAGTACCTGGAGAAGGGTCGGAGACCGAAAAAACACAGCCCGGGTGGCGGGCGACAGCGGGGCAGTCTCGTGTATACATCTGTGTGGACAACACGCGTCCTCAGGTTATTATTAAGGAACCAGTAACTGTATACTATCCATGTGGAAATATAATAATTGAAGATAGTTTGAGTTTGATTTACGTCGTCCTACATTTCTGGAGCTGTACCTCATAATTTATAAAGACGAATTTAAAAGAAATTATATACAATTAAGTAGTGATTTATAATTTATTTTAAGAAAATCATTAAGTGTCATTAGAAGGGCATAATATTATGATTCATTTCCTTTGCCTAATATTATTCGCAATTCCAAAAAATACAATACCTATTTAATTTTGTTACTATTAATTATTTAAAAAAATAAAATGTTTTCAATCATAACTTCATTAACTGTGCAATAATTGCTGCGTTTAAACATGAAAACAAATTAACTACACTCCCCATTAACTCCAAGTGTGCCGTAGCACAATTATACTTAACTTACACTTACACTAAATACGTAGTTAAGTTATGAAAGTTATATTTTACACTTATTTCTTATGTGTAATGTTTTCAGATAACTTGACATGCGACATCCGTTCTGTTGTGGGAAAAGCAGACAGGTGTTGTCACTAATCGGTTCAGCGATAAACGCTTTTTACTTAACTGCTCAGAGGTTATTAATCTAAAATTAAACTTTAATCGCGAAGCAATAAGGATGCGAATCGTTCGCGGTTGATTGTTAAAAAGAATCTTTGTAATCTGAACTCAAGAAGACAAGTCAAATGAAAGGCTAAGTGCAAGGCGATATCAATTCAGTAATAAAACAGTATTGAAATACATTCTAATTTATGCATCCGAACGTTGTAAAATAAAGAGTGTATTAAAAATCTTCCTAAAAGTTTGTGTTAATTACATTTTTTTTTAATATTAAGCTTGGTAGACATGCTGACGGTCCACTTGATGGTAGGTGGCTACCGTCGCCTAAAATACAAGCAGTGCGTTGCCGACTAACAGTAGGGTTAAGGATAAGGAATTGGGAGGGGAGGGGGGGATAAAGGGGAAATGGGAACTGGGCTCTGGCATCCCTTACTCACTGACTGAAACACAACAGCACACATGCTGTTATTTTATGGTGGTCTTCTGTAAGGACTGTACTGCAGCCAGACGCCAAGCAGACAGCGGCGGTCAGCAATTTTATTTTATGACTAGCTGGCGCCCGCGACTTCGTCCGCGTTGAAAAAGAAAAAGTAGCCTATCCTGTGTCCCGTACGTCTAAATGTTTATCTACAAAGTTTCATTAAAATCATTTAATTCGTTTAAGAGTTATGAAGGAACATACATACATACAGAAAAAAATTCTAAAAATGGTCAATTTAGTTTCAGTATCATGTATAGAGCCTATAAACACGATATTTCTGAAAACAAAGTAAATTACTCCATGACCAACCCTTACAGATTTATTATTAGTATTGATAAGCAAGTGTTGATATTGATATTCTATTAAATGTCCTCAACTACCGAATTATGCTCTCTAGGGTGCAAATACACTGCAAAATCAAACGAATCTAGGTCCGTACCTAGGTAATAGGCAATGACTATGTATATACACATACTATATGTACATTTATCTCTGTACATAATATAAAAAAATGGATTCAATACGCATTATCTAATTAATTAATGAAAGCTACTGCAATGCAAACCGATCAATCAGATAATTACAATTAAGTATGTATTGTTATTATCTCTCCGATTTTAAATTCATTAATAAAAGTAGTTGGTGAAACAACAGGTGTTTTGTTTAGTATTATTAATAGTTAATTAACTGCACAAGAATTACCTATTGGATCATTAACAATGTCGGACCACCCAATTTGTATTATAAATCATTAAAGATTTATTACTTAATTTTTATAGGACTCTTCGCTTTTAATATCGCTCTGTGTTAATTAAAAATTTAACGGTAAAATTATTTTGTATACAAAGTGTCATTAAATTATATATTTCATGAGTTTTCTTCTTAGTGTCAGAAGAAATAAAATTCTTGAAGCTAGCCTTTCAAGGGGTGTAGCCTATCCTGTGTCCTGTACCTACGTCTAAATGTTTATCTACCAACTTTCCATACATAGATACATACAATACCTGCACTTACAGATTTATTATTAGTATTGAGTATTGATGATGATTGATAATAGGAAACAATAGGATACTCTGCATTTTTCAATACTAAACTTTTGCAGTTACCTGTTCGGGCATTTTGCGTTTAAGTCGTTGTACTATTTAGGAAATATACTAACTAGTCGTTTTGCGTTTTTGTCAATATAAGAATTAGGTATTTTACATAGTAGCCATATTGCGATGTAGGCAAAACTACAAGTCAAATTGCGTTCTAGACCGTTTGAGACCCACCCATTATACACTAAATTTTTATAAAAGATAAATTCAATCAATCAAATCATTTCATCAAAAGTTACCCACACATTAGAAAAACTTATTCTAAAAGTGTTGGTGCGATAAACTAAAAGTGTACCTACCTATTTATGTAGTCTGAGATTTAGATTTATGTCTCCTATCTACGGCAATTACTATTTTCTTTTATTTTTTTTAATTTATTTATACTTAATAAAATTTACTAAAATGAATTTTAAACGGTGTAGGTACCGAAGATAAATTATGGGAAGGTGTATACCGAATGTCCCGTTTTACGAACCTAATTAAGTTCTTGTAACTTTTGCCTGTACAGTCTATCTAAAAATTCATTAACTTGTTAGATAAAAATTTAAAATAAAAGAGATTTTATGTGTCGACTAATTTATAACCAATTCGTCAATTGTCGAGTTGACGGTTCGCGAATGAAATGTGGACGGACCTGTATTTCACTGCATAATGTTCGCCCTCGGTTAGAATACATTTATCACATCTTAAGAGAAGATTATCGTCGCGGTTTAACGATCCTATAACAGTTTGTTTTACGACGTTTCATTTGTTTCAATGCACGAACCATTCATTGTCTCCGGACAATTGCACAGATTGCAGGATGATGAGTAACTTATGTTATGTTCATATTTCATGAACATCTAAGTATACATACACATTGGTTGTCGCAATAGTTTTAAAACCTAGTTATACATTTTGGCATCCCTTATTACAGGGTGATCTTCAATAGGGATTTCATATCCTATATTCCGTAAGCTTAGCATCTTGATTTCGATTTCATTTTTGAATTAGATATAAACTTAATTTCCAACAAAGAGGAGCCAAAACTCCTCTATGTTGCAAGTTTGGGCTGCCCAAAATATGATACGCAGTCAGTACCCTGCCACTGCTTTCCAAAGTCCCTCACCATTTTTTTATAAAAGGCGTGGTCGCCGGAACGTTATGACACGACATCCGAAGTTGACTCTGCCAGGAATCGAACCAGGGACACCTGAGACGGAGCGTTAAGGCGAGCACCCTAACCACCCATACAAGGGACTCGTCAAATCGTCGGTTTTTGTTATTTTACAATAACCTGTATCTAGTGATGTTTATGTGAAATGTATTTATGATGTAGCAAATTTGTTTTTATTGCGTTCGATTTCTCGGTTTAATTGAATTTCTTGATTAAAGCTGTTTAATCACAATGATAAACTATTCGAAATTATACAGAACAGAGTATAGGTGTATATAGTTAAAATGATCGTAAAAATATCAAAGTCATACAAGAAGTTGTAAGTTTAATGGAGTTGTTTACTAGCTTCCAAGAACTTGCTACCAAGTTTATTATAAATTCCCACTTATCATTGCTTCAAATGAAAACATTTATCCGTATTTACTTACTTACAAATTGGATATAGCGAGATTATCGTATCGCTGTCAATTAATGCAAAACTGCGTTAAATAAAAAGAAATTTTATGGTCAGACGTTTTCAATTTTATTTCAAAAGTAACAACTAAAAAAATGAGTTAATTATAAAAATAAGAATTGAGAGTATGTACCTAAGTATTCAATAAAAATCGTTTCTAGGAATAAAATAAAACGCAAAAACTACTGAACCAATCATGAAATTTTGCATACACGTTATTTGGGACACCAGAAAGGACATAGGGTACTTTTCATCGTTTAACGCGGACGAAGTCGCGGGCACCAGCTATAGTATTTAATAATTATTCTTATTTAAAGATTTATTTGAAAAGAGTAACAAAATTAATACAATTAACAAGTGATAGATCAAAATATATAAGACGTAAATTATTGATTTTTTTGCTCTATCTATACTAATATTATAAAGAGGAAAGATTTGATTGTTCGTTTGTTTGTATCGAATAGGCTCCAAAACTACTGGAACGATTTGAAAAATTCTTTTACCATTAGAAGCCGACATTATCCCTGATGAACATAGGCTACTTTTTACCGCGGGAAAATGCTTTATTTCTACGGGAAAACGGGTAATAGGACAACGGGAAGTAAGAATTATCCTTCCGTACTTATCTTTTTAACATAGCTTCTAAACGAATGAACCGATTGTATTGAAATTTTATATGGGTATTTTGATGGTTTCCTGGATGATTTAAAAATACAATTGGACCCGGTAGGTGGCGCTGCAGTCAGTGTGTCAACTACTAAAATATGTAAATACCGGAATTCAGCTATGCCAAACCGACTATATATTCGGCCTTTATAACTATACCGCTAGGCTAAGCCGAATCGAATAAAATATGTGTACGAGTATTAGTGAGGTTATTGTTCTAGTACTGTGTTCCGCGATAATAAACTGGACAACTTGTTTACATATTTACCTAGAAGAACTCCATGAACTATGAACTATAGAACGAGTGCTCTTATTTTTCGGTGCATGAATAACGGTTGAGACAGCCCATTTCCCTGTCAAGAATAGGTAATACCTAGTATTTTTTCAAATAAGTGAAAAACCTTCATAAACTTTATAACAACAAAAAGTGTCAAGGCACAGTGTTTTTGTGTGCAGCTATTAACTTTGGTACCTAGTTTTTTGGTAGTAATAACCATTCTTTTTCAACAGCATTTATTTATTCTAATGGGCAGTTTGCTTGTCTATCACAAACTCTCATAAAAATAATTTTATGAACTCATGAATAAAAAAGAAAAGTGAGATGAAAATCAATGATCGAGAAGACACCAAACTAAGGCAGAAAATTTTATATGAATAAAATTTTTAATTTTTCTGATATCTCTACTTTAATGTAAGATTTAGATAAGTGTTAAACTTAAATACCAACACGGTATTAAAACGTTAACGATTTCACTATAAAGTTTAATACCAACTACATATTAAAGCTACGTAAAGTATAATGACAACTACCGATAGAGATAATGATATTGAAAATATCTACTTCCAGAGAAAATAATCTACTATAAGAAAATACAATACAACAAAAACTATTAAGTAAGTGAAAAAGTTTAAAATTTAATTTTTTAAACAATATAAAAATGTTAGATTTTTTCGAGTAATATTTAAAATACATACCCATCAAGATTTCGGTCGGTGATATTATATTGATATATTGACATATTATTTTATATATATTATTTTCAAAGCACGCTATAATTCTGTTGAACGACAATCAAGAGATTTATTATGAGTAAGACTATTTTATGTGTAGTTGCTTGCAAAAACACAATTTGTTTATAGGGAGCGAAGCTATTACAGATAGTTACGCATGTTTTTGCATTATTTGTCGACAATAAAGCACAAATCGAAATATATGTGTGATGTTTCTTGTCATACATCGGTTCCCACATGCAGTACAGGTGTCAAGCTGCCTTCGAGCCAATTTAAATCGCATTAAGATGATAACTCAATTGGAGGTGGAATAAAGACGTTAAGATGTAAAAATGTTATAGAAGTTTTGAAATGTAAACATAAATATATTTTTTATTATACATTTTCTTCAACAAACAATTTTGAGATTTTGATTAGGGAGATGTCTGCAAAATCTTCCTGGAGTAAAATGAGTTACTGATGAATAAATTATCTACAAGCGATTAACAATAGATTGTGAAAAGATAAAAATTATTATATCTACGTCATTACTACAAGTACACTTACCTATGATAATTTATCATGTGTTGTTGTAGTGTAGCTTTATCTAAACTTATGATAAAGCCTACATCATATGGAACTCTAATCACATAATTTTAATGAATACAAATTACCTATTAAAAATCAATCTTCTGTGTTACTACGCTAAATGGAATTGAAACAGATCATCAAAACGCAACAATGTTGGGCTTAAGTGGCAACTTAGGGCCTAGTGCGAGTTTTAAGGTGCGTACCCACTATGTTCGCGCACCAATCGCGCACCTGGAGCGTGCAACGTTGCATGCACCAAAGCTGTGCTCCAAGCGGTGGCGGGTTTTTAGCGAACACAAGTTGTGATGCGCGTAACGTCTACACTTGATTTGTTGCAGGTGCGTGATGCACGATTGATGCGCAAACATAATGGGTACGCAGCATTACACTATCAAACGCGTCGAACGCGTAAACGTCAATTTGTATGGGAATGAAGCAGACCTACACGTTAGTCACTAGGTGGCGCTGCTTCATTCCCATACAAATTGACGTTTACGCTTACGACGCGTTTGATCGAGTAAAACTCGCACTAGGCCTTGGCACCTCGTTGGAATCTGAAGTGAACCTTTCTGCCGATGACGTCATTCTGTTTATTCATTTAAAATTTAGTAGGTATAACATAACATACAGTGTTTAGATACCTAATTTAGCGAATTAATTAGAATTTTATAATTAGCTTGCGTCATCAAACTTTATTAAAACTACATATTAAATTAATATTTAAATTAATTGGATTAAAACATCATCAATATTCAAAATTATAAATTATGCAAAAGGTTAATATATTATGTAAAAGGGTATGATTACACAAAATAATGGCGTATACAAAGAATACATTATTATAGAAATTTCGAAATATTGACATAACTGGTAACTAGATAATAATTATAAACTCCTGTAGTTTATCTAGTTTATCTAACTATAGTTCACAAATATTTTTCAATTATATAATAGAATAACATTTCATAATTAAAAACGCGCCTGGCAGATACGACAAACATATTTTGTTTAAAAAATATTATACATTACTAGCTGCTGCCCGCGACTTCGCCAGCGTAATTTTGTAAATTATATACTAAAACCTTCCTTGAGAACCACTATCCATTGGTGAAAACAGCAGTAGTTTTTGAGTTTATCGCGAACAGACATACGCGGCGGAGGACTTTGTTTTATAATATTATGTCATCTTTGGTTCCTCGGCAGCAAATTTCAGAATTTCTGATACTATAGTCACAAAAGAAACTCTAGCTTAACCCTCTCCATGTCTAGCTAATTGTAGACCTTGCTGGTCTTCAGACGTTGCATTAATTGTAAGGAATAGTTTTAACGATACATATTAAAACCTAATATTAAGTCAAGGAACAAATTCGCTGTTTATTAATTTCAACTCTATACATTCACAAGTCTGTGCCCAATAAAGAACCTCAACATTACTTATGGAAATAGGTTCCATTAAGCTTGATTTAAATGTTAGCGTTGGTGCCCTGCCCTCAAGGGCAATTTGTCCAATAAAAGCCCTTACATTAGCACCTCGACGAATGTGCCACCACATTTTAATGCGCAAATAGTTCAATGCAGATAAGGATCGTTATCCATTCTGTTTTTGTTACTCGACGCGCTCAAGGGCTTAATTATATGAAGTCCGATTTTATTTTCTCGCTGCCTTTTCGAGGATGCATCTAGATGACGACCTACTCTTTGTGTATTATTAGCACAACGTTTTATTAACAGGTGCGAGCACTATCAAAGATTATTATCAAATATCGATCTCTTATAGGTATATTTTTATTTTTATACTAGCTGGTGCCAGCGACTTCGTCCGCGTTCTCTATAGCTTATTTTTTCAATTAGAACCAGTAGTTCCTGAGAGTAGCGCGTACAACCAAACAAACTATATACTTATATTAGTATAGATTCAGACCGATTACCTAATCGTATATTTTTTACCGACTTTAGAGTGAAAAAGAAGAAAGTGTCATTTATTTCGCATTTCAGCTAGAAGACGTTCACTGCTAGAGACAGGTCACCTATACCCAAGCAATGCCAAAGGTGCTTCAATTATACTACCGACCTTAGCAGGACAGGAAAATGGGCTCAGGCATCCCTTAATCACTCACCGAAATACACATGCTGTTATTTCAAAGTAATCTTCTGTAAGCGGGTGGTTACAGAAGTCTCAATGTGTTCTACCACTACTTATCTAATATTTACAAAGAGTCATTAGTCTTTGTAAAAAAAAAATGTTAATAGAAATTTTAAAGGTATATATTTTTATTTGCAAGTGGTACGAAGTTCACCGGGTCAGCTAGTATGTAATAAAAACAATTCGCGCACGTGTCGGCTATTATGCAACATAAATACACACGTGCTTAAGACTATTGTTAATTGAAAAGTCTAAAGTACAAACAAATATTTATGAATTGCAATAAAACTGAGTTAACCCGATAAAAACGCTTACTATAGAATAGATTAAAGTGGCCGTGCTGAATTGTTTTCAGTGTTGATACGAAATTGGCATACTTTGTTTATTTTTAAAATTACAGTGAATTTTATTTCAAGCACATTTATTTTAAGCAAATGAAAAAATAAACCAGTTCTGTATCCACTCAAATTCATTGCGTTTTAAGATAGTAGTATGTAATACCTAAGTATCGTTGTCATTTCTGTCGTAACATATACTACACAGTAAAAGAAAAATTAATTTACAGTATTAACTCTAGTACCTATTACACGTTGATTTTTTTAGTCAAAAAGATCACAATTTACACAATTAGAGTATACAATGCCACTAATGGGAATCCGAAGGGTTTTGGATCCACAAGTTTTGACACTACCTAAGATTTTAGTTTATGATCTAGTTTAGTTTAGTTTTAGCATATATAGTGCGTATAAAGCAAACAAAATTTGTAATTTCACCCGCGTGGCCCCTTGGACATGACAGTAACACAAAATACATAGAATTACGCACAACATGCGACGGAATGTAGCGTATCTCGCTCAATAAAATTGTTATAAGTGCCAAAAGTATTAAATATTAATTATTCGTAAACTACAATGTCAAATTAAAAATTGTTACATACAGCCTTAGATAATATGTGAAGTGAAATTACTTATACACTTTTAGCTTTGTAATGTGTGTCATTTTGAAAATAAAACTAAAATCGATGGAAATGAGAGCTCACTTGGTGATTTTTTTCTATCGAGAAAATTTCATTATATTATGTTTTCTGTTACAGTCGTCACTTTCATTTATAATGTATTTATCTATTTAAAAAAATTAATTAAATTAGACTTTGTTTACTTAGATAAAATTCAAATCTAGGATTGGCTGTTTCTCTTTATAGTGATCTTAAATATAATGACTTAAAGTTATCTTTAGTCTTAAAGTTACCTTGTGCGAAGTTTTAAGATACACTTATAGATCAGCCGAAAAATGGTAATGTTTTTTAATAAAACGTTATTACAACTAACGGTTCCAACCTATAAGTGGAGCCATTTTCATTATCGTCTAATCATCAGCCTGTGTCTTGGTTTTTGCTTCTCCCAAGGCTCGCCAGCATGCATGGTCTTCTCTCTTTCGCATTCAGCCTAAAGATTAGATAAGTAACTAGCTGTTGCCCGGGACTTCGTCCGCGTTCATAATGTTATATAGCCTAAAGCCTTCCTCGATAAATGGACTATCCAACACAAAAAGAATTTTTCAATTCGAACCAGTAGTTCCTGAGATTATAGCGCGTTTAACCAAACTCTTCAGCTTTATATAATAGTATAGATATTGGTGAATTCAGCCGTTTCGCGAGTGTACCTATAATCACTATATTACTTATATACATAGTCTTTGCCTATAATAGGTACATATTTTATAACATTTTTTTTCTGACATTGAATTGAATAAGTACACACCTACATTGGGAGGTGGTAAATGACAAAGAGCAGCGAACTTTAATAAATATTATGAAGTGTCAAACGGTGTTTGAACAACGCTGCCTATGTTTGAATAACACAGTCGCAGTGATAGGTAGGCGTGTGCGAAAACTTACTTCACTTTGGTAGCTGTGTACATATCGAGCTCGTTTTTTAACAAATCATTTAGATTTTGTCCCCATGTAATATACTAACTAAGAGAAGACGCAATTTAAGTTTTGAATATATTTCAAAATTTTATTTGTGATTACACGATATTGGCATTGTAGGAACAAATGACAGAACATTTTTTTATACTATACTTATTATAAACTAATAAAGTAAGTGCTCTCCGCTTCTGTCTGTTTCTCGGCTAACTTCTTCTAAACTAACAAACAGATTGTGACACGACTTTCACTAATTGAAATAGCGATAACGGAAAAGTTTGTGTACATACATAATTTTGAAGAAAAAAAATTGCACCCGTACAAAGATGGGAGCGGGTCGCTAGTTTTAAATAATAAGATCTGTAGGTATTTTTTAACAGACTTTCAAGTAAAAAATAGAAATCTTTTATCAGATTCCACGGAATTGACACGTAATAGTAAAAAAAAAAAAAAAACAAAATAAGGATTATTTTACAAGTTTACAAAAAATAATGTTACTTATCAAAACAATATTTTCACTTTTACTGCACCACTTGCTTTCATTTGAAAAACCACAAGTATCTTTTTATTATTATTACTCAATATGCTTTTGCAATTATTAATTATATTGTTATTATTAACTCAATGCCAAAACAAAAGTAAAAATACTACCTAAATGTATATATTTATTTTCAGTACTTTTAAAACTTACTGCTTAAAAATATAAATATAAAAACACAACTGAATAACAATAGTGGAACAAAAGAAGTGGGTAAGTACTTCTTGCAAATGGGCCGAAACTAATTTTATGTACCTACCTACTTAAAAAATGATAACCTATACCTGGCTTGAGACTAAGGAAGAACAAAACGTGGCACAAGTTAAGAATTTTATTATTTGGGACGAAATATAAAGAAAAAAAAGCCTCGTGTCCCGTAAACATGGATTGAGATTACCTATCTTACAATCTCACATCTAGTAAACACAGTAACGAAGGCAAAGTTACAAGACAAGTGGATTGTCGGCATTAATTTGACTTCTAAATGTCAGTGGGCACACACCACACCTGTTTATCTTGAAATCCTTTCGATAAAAATATTTTTTCCATATCAAGTGCACGTACAGTGTCAATATTAACCGTGTACTGTTGACATTTTATAGTTTAAACAGCGATATTGCAAGGAGAATCAACAAAATTGTGGACGTGGCGAGTAATTTTCGAGTTCACTACTCCCGAAATTGAGTAAATATTTGATTTGAATTACTTCAAATTAGACAAACATACAAATGGGGTTTAAAATCACATAGATACTGGCTGTGGGTGTTGCCAATAACCGACAACGCTTTTAAAGTAAATAAATTGAGTGTAAATATTACAGTTAACCCATCCAATAATTTTAGTAGTGGCCGTATACTGGCCGTTTTGCAGTCATTTATTAGACAGCAGTGCACTCCCTTACAGAATACCAGCGTGAAATAACAGCATATGTGCTGTTGTGTTTCGGTGACCGAGTAAGGGATGCCAGAGCCCACGCCTTCCTTATTATCCCTTATCCTTCTATGGTCAAGATTATTACCTACATACTTTCTACTTAACATGGACAAAACTATTCACACGCTTTGAATTTTTGTCTTCCCATTTGCTCGGTTTCTGTATATATAACATTTTCTAACATTATCTTCGTCTTTAGATAGTATAAAATTGAAGTCGCTTTTAGCGGCTGCCTCCTATACTTACCACGCAACAGATTTTAATGGGGAAAACACCATCAGTTAGATAAATTTTCACGGATTTGGGGGAAGCCGGGAGCGGGTCGCTAGTTGTAATATATGTAGTATTCATACAAAGATGAAATATATAACGACACATTTTTTTTATCCAGGTATCTTTGACATGTTTACCTACATGCAACTTAATGAGCTCATTGTTCGGGTGGTTAAAGTTTAGTGCTTGCCTAGTGTTCTGTCTCAATGGTCTCGGCGTCGATTCCTGGCAGAGTCATAACTTTGATAATGAACTTTTGAAAGTTGACTCTGGTAGGGTTTCGCAACCTGACCTTTATAAAGTTATCTCAAAGCACAAGCCTGTAAGTGCTTAACTTTATAAAGCACACCAAAAATTTTTTTAACAAGGAATTTTTTTTACTACTACTGAACTTTTTTTTTGTAACTAAAACATTTTTGCTGTAGTTATAGGGAACGCTGAGCTCGACAGTTATAGTATAGTAGAACACCGTGAAATAAAAGCATGCGTGCCGTTATTCATTGCCCATAAAAAAAATGCTTGATGTTTCTACCATCAAACGAATCAACAGCCTATCTTTCATAAAACAGTAGGTACCTAAGTCTGAACAGTTAAATCTGTTTAATATGCATACAACTACTAACTGCTGGGATCTATTACACAGTAGGTAGGTACGTGGCCCTCGAAAATTTATAACTGTTGTCATAAAAAGGATACGTGATTGAAAAAATAAGAGAACCCGGCGGGTCGTATTGAAACCTACCATGTCAACAAAGCACTGTGCCCACGCGCTAATGTATTCAACGCGGCAATTGATGAAGTATAAAATTTCTTAGTACCGTCTCACTCACAATGGAATTATGATAATTTATCGGTTGGCTTGTGCCGGCCGAGTGTGTGGGAACGCGCGCGGCACGGGCTTTCCCACGACAGCTACGTGCGGCCCGAAACGTCACTATCTGTACGGGGCGAGGCCTCACTTACGCCCTTCTGAACCGCGTTAGTTTCGCCACTTAATTTCAATAAGATCGTAAACGCCTAGCGGCTCGCAGACGCGGTACTTCTCGTCTATTTTAAGAACACGAGTTGATACATAAGACGTTCTTGTGTCTGGACGTCTAAGACAGAATTGGAGTAAGTAGCGTCACGGCGGTTTCGACCGCACAATGGGCCTGTAGCCGACCGAATAGCGGTGTCGGAAACTCTCACACCTTTGCAAGGTGATACTTGATAGTCAATTTGTTATTGTTTTGACCAACTAATCATTGAATAGCTTGATTGCGATTTCTGTTTTTAAACATCAAGCGAGAACGGAAGAAGATTGGACGAAATAGGTTTAATTTAAGGACTTACCCCAGGTTTCCTAGTTTCATTACTCCCAAAAAATATTCGCACAGTAATATTGTAATGACTAAAAATGTGGGCATACTTAAAAAAAATTGCAAAAAAATAGTTATCTATTCGTCACTAAAGTCCGTATGACCAACGGAGGCGATAACAACGCCGCGTGTCGCACACAGACCTGCGCCCGCGCCGCTGCCACGAGACAGGGTTGGCACTCATCGATTTGGCACTACACTGCAAAATGAATATATAAAACTAGCTGTAGCAGTAACATAGCCTATAGTATTTGCTTTCATATCTATTAATTTATATTAAATTAATACACTATAATATTGATATAAAATTAAATTATATTATAAGGAAAATTACACTAAAATATAAATATTAAAAAAATATATATATTATTTTAATATCAAAATTAAATGGTCTACTTTCAATTCACTGAGTTTTCACTCTTCATCGACCATAATTATTTCGAAGGTGGAAAAAAATATTTAATTTTTTTATTGGTAGCACTAAAATTCAATAGCTAATAAATAACAAAAAATTAATAGCTTCACAAACAAATGAGAATTGGAAAAGAAACTTTTAAGTTTTTACTTATTTATACATTTTTATAAACAAATTCTATATTACCTATCCTTTCAAAGAAACTTTAAGTTTTAATAACTTTTAATAGCTTTTAATAACGTAAAAAGGTCTGCAATATTTAAAAAAGTCTGATATTTTTATCCAACCATTGTATATAAGTACAAAAAATTGAAAAAATGAAATAAAAATAAATATAAATTCATCATTCACTGAAATTAAAAATACGATATCTCTTTCCCTTTTTTATTTATTGCTCTTTTTTTTTAATATCTAACAATTCTTACAATGATTTAGTAAATCGCCACGAGTCACCGTTAAAATTTATACCTACTATGCAGTGACGTAAATGCGTTTTGTATTAAAGATGTAGGGAGTATCTGTGAGCTTTCTTAGGGATAGACGCAGCGTGGATTGTAGGGTGCGCGTGAGAACTGACGATGGCCAGGTGCTGTCATCTTGCTCCCCTGCTCAGGCTAGCCGAACAGCTGGTTGAAGAAACGAGCTTTGGAATCAGTATAGTATTCTGATAAATAATAAAAATAAATTAAACTTATATTTTGTGGACATGCCATATGCAGTTTTAATATCAGATAAATACAAAATACAGAAATTGTCATGTCATTTGAATAAATTTAATTAAAAAAATATTAAATCGTAGTGAACATTTAGAATACGCTTCATCATAAAACTTTGCATACAAAGTTTTCAAAGATCTACAAAAGGACAATAAGTAATAGCGTAAGCTTTCATCAAAAAATGAAATATTTTTCTAGAAGAATAATCGAAAAATATTTTTAAGAGATCAACGGATGACAAAATATACCTACCACTTCAAAATCGTAAAGAGCCTAGGTACTAACAATAATGAGTCATAAAATCTTTTATTTTATTTTTTTCGTTTAAGGCAATAAAGTCTTTTCTTGTTGGGTGATATTATTATTTCACTAACAACAAAAATTACCTTTATCCCTCCAGTGACACCCCTGGTTTTATCACGGGCGATTTGGCGTACGGAGCATAAAAGCAATGCGGCGGACAAAACGCGGCCCATTCGTTTACGGAACGTCAAACGCGCAGTACCAATGATCCTCCCTAGAACTATGTCGCCGCAAAACGGCGCGGGCGCCTTCCGTCCCCCGGTACACTCGCATCCATCGGTGCATTCAGACGAAGAACCAGTTTCCCGAACATACCAATACAGGAAGGTTATGAAACCAATGTTGGAGAGGAAAAGACGAGCTCGTATCAATCGATGCTTGGACGAACTTAAGGATCTGATGGTCACAGCTCTTCAGGCTGAAGGAGAGAATGTTTCAAAGTTGGAAAAGGCTGACATTTTGGAATTGACAGTGCGTCATCTTCACAGTTTGAAGCGCCGTGGACAGTTAGTGCTGAAACCTGAAATGTCATATGTGGAACGTTTTCGGGCCGGATTCACACAATGCGCAACGGAAGTGTCACAGTTTATTGCGAACGCCACTTTAGCAGCTAACGCCATGCAACGCCAGGGTCCTGTCGACCCTCAAGCTGGTGCAAGGCTGCTGCAGCATTTGAGTCATTGCATAAGGAGGTTGGAGAATCCGCAAGTAGTTCAACCTCAGCCGATTGCACCAAATGTAGCTAGGCCGATGCCACTGCAGCCGATAGCTCAAGTTACCGGGCCTCAACAGCCTCAAGGACCTCAGTCACTGGAGCGACCTTCTTTGGGTGGTGAGAAAGGAATAAAGAGGCCAGCACATTCACCGGCAGACGTTGAGGCGGTTCTCGCGAAACGTGCTTACACATCGACTTCCCCTGAGTGCCCCGCCTCTATGACAGACTCCGCCCAATCGATGTGGCGGCCCTGGTGAAAAAGTTTTCCTTAAAGATTTTCTCTGTGATCTCACACGTGCAGGAATGGACCCTGGGTGAAAGTGATAGAACTCTTGTTTGTTTGTATTGAATATTGTTTTTAAGTTTTTTTTGTTCCTAAGTTCCTTTTATTGGGCACCCTGTGTTTATTTATTTCTTGGCTTTGCATGTTTAAGTTTTGTGTTTTGCAATTAATAAAAACTCGTCCTTGTTAGATTATGTGGTTTTCAATCTCGATTTAAACTTAGGGAGCCTAAAAGCATTTATAATTATTAGAATTGTTAAAGAAAGTAGGATTTAATATTAATATTGTAACTGTGATATAATAAAAATTGTTATGTATAATATAATATAAATGAATTTTCGTCAAGTGATAATAAAAAAGTGATTAACTTATCATATAAAACATTTGTTGACATATCTTTACCTGTAGACTTTATTCCTTTCATATTATTGAAATGATCATTTTTTTTTGAAAACGTGGCCCTTTCCTTGATATCTGTTTTATAGAGAAAAAAAAACTTAACATTGATAATTAATTTGGAACTAATAATATATTTTAAGTACTTACTGAAGAAATAAAAATACCCCCCCTAATTTAAATATCTTTACAACGTTCTATTGCATATTACTATCTCAACAATCATACGTCATGTCAATGTTGTTATCTTTAAAACAATTTTTAAAAATATGTTTACCACTTAATATCTATAAATACCTATAACTTATTGATCTATATTATTTTTAAAGATTGTTTCATAGACATAGATGCTGAAACTGATTACCTATCTTCTTATCATTCAATTAACTAGATAAGACCTGCTGAGTGTCAATGAATAGAAGGAAAATGGTAAAAAAATAAAGCTGTTTTAATTATCAACTCTCTCTTCATCCATAAAACCCAGTTGAAATAGGAAATTTTATCAGTTAATATTTCCACATAATATACAAATACAATTTTTTTATTATATTAGTATCTGGGCACACAGCTTTTCGCAAATAAAATTAGGCAGCCCATCAGGCTGCAGTGGCCATGACTTTATAGAAGACCACCATTGAATTTAGTGTAGGTGTGTGTATGTTTCGGTGAGTAGTATTAGATGCCAGAGCCCTTACAGAACCCATTTCCCTAACTCCTCCTAATCAATTATCCTTTATCTTTTATTTTATTTTTTATGTTTATGAGTGGGTATAAAGCAAACAAAATTTGTAATTTCACCCGCGTGGCCCCTTGGACATGACAGTAACACAAAATACATAGAACTACGCACAACATACGACGGAATATAGCGCATCTCGCTCAATAAAATTGGTATAAGTGCCCAAAGAATTAAATATTAATTATTCGTAAACTACAATGTCAAATTAAAAATTGTTACATACAGCCTTAGATAATATGTGAAGTGAAATTACTGACACACTTTTGGCTTTGTAATGTGTGTCATTTTGAAAATAAAACTAAAATCGATGGAAATAAGAGCTCACTTGGTGATTTTTTTCTATCGCGAAAATTTCATTATATTATGTTTTCTGTTACAGTCGTCACTTTCATTTATAATGTATTTATCTATTTAAAAAAATTAATTAAATTAGACTTTGTTTACTTAGATAAAATTCAAATCTAGGATTGGCTATTTCTCTTTATACCCACTCCTAAGGTCTACAGACAGGCTGACGGTCCACTTGATGGTAGGTGGCTACCGTCACCTATAACACAAGCAACCCCATAGGTGTTGCAAATACGGTCCGACCATAGAAGGATAAAGGATAAGGGATAAGGGAGGGATGGGTTATGGGATATTTTAGGTGAGAAGCACACTTCAGCTTTTATTAATAGGCGACTGTAACCCACCATCAGGTAGGCCGTCAGCCTGTTTGCAGATTTTTAGATAAAAAAATGTATATAATGATATACTTATTAATATAAAAAAGTATATATACCTAATGAAAAGTTTTCGAGTTTTTATACAAATATATCTCTCCTTATAATATTACTATGTTACTCGCTTCTGTTATAGTATAACATAGGTTATCCCATGTTACTCAATGATAATATAGCTTTTGAGTTTTTGAGTTAATAAATTAACGTCAAATTCGGTCCAGCCGTTTCCCAGATTATACAATCAGCTTAGATTAATTAAGGTATGTCTTTATAACAAATTATCAATCAATTTATTAAAGTATATTTAGAAGATTCTAAGATTAAGATTAACGCGTTCAACAAAACAAACAAATAAGGAAACTTCAGATTTATAATATTAGTAAATATATATATATATTCATCGTAATACCTTTACTTTTTTAATATATTTACTTATATATATTTTTTAATTATTTCTGTATTATCTTAATTAATTTGCAAAAAATTTGTCACAAATATTTTTTTTAACAACATGAGTATTGTTGTATTTATTACATTTTTTATTTGGATTTCTATTACCCTCTAATCTACATATTTTTTGATTTTTTATATATTCATGACAAAAGAAGACAATTCTGTCCGTCTGTCGGTCTCCTTCAGAAATTGTTAATATTGTTCTTAAGAACTCAAAAATTCTTCTTCCGTTATTCGCCAATATAATTATTGTTAATTTTGTAGGGACGGTAGCCAATGTATCTATTGTTAAGTAAGTATATTAAACAATTTCTCGGAAAAAATTCCAAGCTACTTTGTTGAGTTTATTTTTATTATGCGTATTTTGAGTGCTGATCTTTTATTATCTTTAAAGAAAGGGTCCAGTAAGCCAAACGATGCTACCCAAAATAGCATTTACATCTGTAGGTATTAATATTATTTTATCAATTACAAACTAAAATAACACTAAAAAGCAATTTTCACAGTAGCCTTTTATGTCTATGTATAAGTATACAATGGTCCATAAATTGATTACGATTGTGTTCTATGAAATATAAGATGATTTCTTTGTGTTATAACTACCTTTTAAAATGTCAGTTCTCACGCTGTCCACCGACCGCGCTCATCGCAACCTAAGAAAGTTTCCTCAGGCGAACTGCTTTTAAACAATTGCATGTCTATATTAATTTTCGCGCTGTATAGTATGAAGAGTATAAATAAGACGTATAAGTTATTTACTTACGTATAAGTTATTTACTTTTATATAAGTCGTAGGTATCTAAATTTTTACCCAGGTTATAGTAAATGTCTTGTTTTATGGAAATTGCATGAATGAATATTATGAATACAATACAAAATAGAAATTTATGAAGAAAATAACTACAAATTTATTAAATATAGTTATTAGAATACCTGGAAAAGTAGTCTTTACTGGGTATAAAGATAGAGAATCCACTGAACCTAATTCCATTAGTAATGACATTGTTAATGTATCTGCGTAAGTTCTCGATTTATAGTAACCCATTCTAGTAATTACACTAACATATTAACTTGTACGAATCATCAATTTCTCAAGACAATGAAGAAGCAGTTCGCCTTAGTAAGCCATCTTATCTTTCGATTATTATCGTGGCAGAAGTAGCGACTATTATCGTTGTAGGAGCGGCGGCGCACGCGCACGTAGAAATTAGTTCGGCTCAGTCTAATTGGGCCTTGTACTTGCGTGATCTCAGCCGTGGGAAACGCCCGGTGAAAATGCTATGGATAATAGCAATTTGAATTTAGTTATGGCGTGGCCGTGAGCTATTTAATTTTTAGTACTTGTAGAAAATTTGCGTGAGAACACTTTTTTTTGAAACGTGTAAAATTGAAAACATTCTTAAAGAAAATAATAGATTGTTTTTAATGATGTGACAGGTAGTTTTACTGGACTATTAAATTAATTTTATAAATTCTGTTATTAAACTTAATCCTATATAGAAAACTTAGAAATCTTAATTTAGATTATATCTAATATACCTAATACTTATATAAATAAAGATTTTAATTTATTTTGGACTTCACTTCATGTGAGCATTTTATCACAGAACGAACATCCATTTTGCATAAGATTGCAGCTAAACGACTAACATGTAAATAACAGCTATTTGATGAAATGATATATGTGGTGATTATAATGGTTGTATCACTCAGAAATAAAGAAATAATAAATACATACAACGAGTATAACTTTTTAAAATCTTCTTCCTATAAACAGAATAACAGTAATAACAAAGATCTCCTCTAACAGAGCTTTTGTTTTTTGATAGACTGACGATCCAATTGGTAGGTGTTTTGTTTTGTTAAAATTAAGTGAATTGTACTATTTTATATTTTAATGATGACAAAAAGAATAGTATCCTGAGTTTCTTTCGGATCGTCATCTTGGCTTTTTTCCGAAACTCTGGTATATTTAAATTTATAATGATCATAAGAGTTTCTTGTAGAAACCTAATTGATAAATAAATATTTGGATTTTGATTTGATTTTGATTTTGGTGGC
This sequence comes from Synanthedon formicaeformis, assembly GCA_945859745.1. Classification (NCBI taxonomy): domain Eukaryota; kingdom Metazoa; phylum Arthropoda; class Insecta; order Lepidoptera; family Sesiidae; genus Synanthedon; species Synanthedon formicaeformis. The sequence continues at coordinate 3,252,070 of OX243969.1, read as the reverse complement.
TACCGTAGCAACGCCACAGGTGTTACAAATGCGTTACCGGTTAAGGTTAAGTAGGATTAAGGATTAGGGATTAGGACAGATGAGCCATGAGGACTGTTGGCTCGTAGTGTGTATCAGAGATGCAAGTTTTACTCGATCAAACGCATCGAACGCATAAACGTCAATCTGTATGGGAATGAAGCAGACGGGATGAGCCATGAGAGCTACACGTTAACGATTATAGGTGGCGCTGCTTCATTGACGTTTACGAGTTCGACGCGTTTGATCGAGTAAAACTCGCACTAGGTCCTCTGAAATATTACGTCATGTTTGTAAGTCGCGGTAAATTAAATAGCGATGAAAAAGAAAAGTTCGTATTATGTCATTCACACCATGTTACAGCGCAAAAAATAAGTATATATTTTCACTATAAAGAGTAAAATATATATTCTTTTGCAATATTTGCAATATAAAGTGATAAACGAGGGTTTTAGTATATAATTTGCAGCAAAAAAAGTATTAAATAAATAGTATAACCTTTTATATTTTTTTTATATTCTGTCCGAGCGAGTGTTTCAAAAATTGGAAGCAAAAACTGAGCGTGTGCGGTGGTGTATTAATTGCAAGGACGATTATTAGCTGATAAACGGTATCCAGTTTTTACTTCAAAACAATAAGGTTCGTTATGTAAATAATAAGTAAATACGCTCTAAATCTCTGGAAAATTGTAAAATTAATTACATCAGACACGCCTGTTTAACGCCACCCATTGTTTTAGCGATCAAGGCTTAGGCGTGCCTTCACTTAAACTAAAAACCTCTAACTCTAATTACAAATTGCATTAATTAATCACATTTGCAAGTAAAAATATGCTATTGTGACATTATTTCTCTATTATTATTACCTACTTATTTAATAACTCTAGTTACCTAGATAGTCAATGGTCATTATTCTTTATTAAAGAAAGTAGTATTTATTTTCGTAAAATTTGATGAGTACGTACTACAAATTAAATTCCTATTTAAATAAATGTCCTAATAGCCGTAACAGACGTTCGGATTCGGTTCGGCGGACTATATCCGCCAGACAAATCCGTTCTCGCTACAGACATCCGGACTGGACCGGAACGGACTCAAAAATCATCGTGGTAGCGACAACACCAGCATCGTCCGGGAGCCAGCGACACTTTTGGTTGTTATATTTACCCAAGCCTGGTTTTTTTTTTATTTGTCGTGATAATATAGCCTATCAACAAAATGAACTCCTGGCATCTCAATGGCGTGACAACAAGTGGCTGTGATATGTCGATTATGTTTAAGTGTCAAAAATGAAACAAATCAAACAAGTGAGTGAATGTCAAAAATGCGCAAAGCTGCAACTTTACATATTGTTTATTGGCAGTCCATTATGAAAAAAAAATAAACACTTCCTGCAACCTCTACTGTCGAACAACAAACTCCTGTCAACAAAAAATAGTGTCGCTGGCTGCCGGACTAGAACCTCCTGACAAGCCTCCACACGTTCGGATTTGGTACGGAGAGAACCAAATCCGATGTGAAAACAAGCGGACCGCGGCGGACTCGATTATTAATAATTATGTTCGCCGGACGTGCCGGACTACTCTACAGACGGTCGGATTTGGTTCGGAGCGTACCAAATCCGCCGGTCCGGTCGAACCAAATCCGAACGTGTGTTACGGCTATTAGTATACGAATTCTCCCACTAAGTAGTAAAATTAATAAATTATATTTTATATAATATTCTTATTACCTTATTCTGAAAAATGTCAATCTTGGCGTGTACGTGTTTGCTAAATGAAACTTTTTTTCATCGAAATACTACAATGGAATTTGCGTCACAAGTGCCAAAGGGGAACATAAAAAGAACGCCTTTGAGAGAATCATGGCGGACTCTTGCCTTCACGCGTCAATGGTAAAAGGTAGTAACGATCAATTTCTAGTATTTCATTTTAAACTCTAATGGGTTGACGTAAAGTCACATTTTCTTTAAATTACGTACTTATTATTATGTTTGTTTTGTTTTAAATGACAGTTCATGCTCTACGCATATGTCACTTTTAAATGTTACATAAAATTCGTTGTGTTTTGTATGGCACGCGTGTTCCATGTTGTAGTAATTTGATGCTTTTTTTAAAAACATATTAGTGTTTGTGTGTGCGTGTGTTCCTTTATTTTTTTAAAATATTGAATTTTATTGTTTCTATTTGGTTTCTATATATTATATAATTTGTTCCAGTTCTGTTTCACTATTTTATCAAGTACTGCGAAATCAATAAACAATGTTGACAATAGTCACTTTGTACGGAAGTAGACGTTATTATTGCGTTTGATGACAGTTGAAAGGCTTCAGTTGAATCGCGGTGGCGATTGAAAGGGTCTTACGTAAACTAGAAGCAGATTCGATTCAGTGCAAGATAAAAGAGCACACTTTTACTTTTTTATCGAATCACATTATTGCATTGAGTCGGATACTCTTATAATCTATTAACGAATCACATCTTGAAGGTACAATCACATCTTAATTGACTGCTCAATAAACTGAATTGATTAAAACCTGTGTGTTGATCTGTTATAATTATGTATGTTAAATTCACTATTTATTTCTTCTCAGTATTAGACACAAACCATGGTACATAATGAAATTATGCCATTCTGTAGCCTTTAGCAGGTTCGGCTAGCCTGTAAAAATAAAAAAAACGGCTCCAGAGTGAGCTAGCCCAAGCTAGCCACACAACTCATTACAATCACTTACCCATGACAAACGTCTATAACGCCACGATATCCAAGGTTTGGATGCTAGGTAGTGAAAACTAAGTGGTACCTATCTTCCGCTTGGGAGAGCGTTGAAAAGACAGAAAAGCATGAACAGTTTTGCTTATAGATTGGAACTGACTGATTGCAAGTGAAAACGCAGAAAAAAATTTGATTAAATCACTACATATTTTGTCAGCTAGGTTTCCTTATAGTAATAAATTGAAGTCGCTTTTCGCGTCTGTCTGTCTGTCTGTATATCAGCTAACTTCTCCTAAACCACCCGACAGATTTTGATGCGGTTTTCACCAACATTTGCACAATTTTCACGGAAAGTTTAAATAGCACACTTTTTACTTTCTATCGATTCTCATTATTGCATGTGTTAATGTTATTTTTAGTTAATTAAATATGAAATTATTCCGCCATCACATCTTTTACAATAACCTCTACTTTTATTTCTTTTACTTTCTTTAAAAAAAGATAATTTAATGTGGTCTTATATACACGTATTATTATATATTGTATTATGTACTACCTACATTAGCTAAAAATTTCTGATGACATAAAAAATAACAGAACCGAGTAAAATTGCGGTTTCGTGCTGTTTTTCTATATTTTGTAATGTCTGGTTTTATTCTTTAAATCCATGACGCTCCTACGTTAATAAAAAGCTAAGAATTTAGGTTTGGAAATGTGTTAAAAGACAAAGCAAAGTGTTGCGGCCGCCCGTAGTTCGTAGTCCGTAGTCCGCTGCGGGTGAGTTGAAGTTGCGTCAACTAGAAGCAAGAAGTCGCGCGTCAGAGCGGTCGTGATTGCGGCGCGCGCCGTCGCGAACGTCACGCGCCCGTGGTCGCTGCACGAGTTGCCAGGGCCGCATTATGAACATTCCACTTAAGTATCTATATCAATACTGATATTATAAACAAGTAAAGTTTGTAGGAAGTGATCTTCGAAACACACAGATACCTATTTCTCGAAACTTATTAGACTAAGGGCCTCTTTCACGAACTACAAGTAAAGTGTTGATTACTTACTTTTAGAAATCATTTTCTGTTATATTGAATTATGGACTCGGTTTACTGCATCATTCGACAGCCGATTTTTTTTAATTATTTTCTATTTAATATTTGGGACGTTTACCGTACAAACAAAGTATATCAGCTAAATTATTCCCGGTTACCGGTGACATTAAATGACAGATTGGCCTAATTGACGTTTGTGAAATAGGCGCTAAGCGCCTCTTTTACCAACGTCAAGTAGGCTAAACCGTCACCTGTCAACTGTCAACGGGAATAATTTAGCTGATATACCTTTGTTTGTGCAATAAACGTCCCAAACATTAAATAGAAAATAATAAAAAAAATCGCCTATCGAATGATGCAGTAAACCGAGTGCATAATTCAATAAAACAGAAAATGATTTCTAAAAGTAACTAATCAGACAAATAGGGCTCCGGCCCTATTTCTCTGTGTCTTTGGCAATGTATGCAAACATGATGATCGGTTGAGTAGTTAAGGTAACAGACAGACAGAGTCACTCACACATTTATAATATTAGTAACAGCAAAAATCTTAATTTAGTACTTTACAATTTGGTTTACAATTATAGGAGTGTTAAGTGTACCAAAATGGTCTCCGCTCAGCATGTACCTAATGAGTATATCAATGGATATAGGTACTCCTGCTTCAACATTTTCAGTGTATGTTTTTATATGTATACACTGAATATAAAAACATATACTGGAAATGTACTGAAAACTTGCCTCTCTAATCTTAAAGTACGTCCCTGTACTTGGCTCGCCACAGGCGATAGTTTTCCCACGGTCTCGGCCGGTTCGTTCGGTACTCAAGTAATATAGCTCTGCCATTTGCATGCCCGCCCCGCGCTGCTTACCGTATTACACCGGTAACATACCAAGTACCTATCACACGTTCCAATTGGGAACAACATAACCGCATCCTCACTTTGCCGGGTTACCGACGGACTGCGCCGATGGCGGTCAATTCATTTCTTACTAAGCTGGGGATACACATGCCCGTAGCTTGCACACTAGCATACCAGCTCCTTGCACGCGCCAGCTATACTGTCATGTGTATACGCTAACTGGCATGCCTGTAGCTGGTATGCATGTAGCTAGCACAACATTTGATTTACTTGCATGCCCGTGGAATGAGGGACGCGGGGGGTTGCCAAATTGCCAAACTGTGTATCCGCGATGGTAATACTGGCATGCAAGGGCAGCCAGTATTACTTGCAAATGTATCTGCAGTGTGCTAGTTACTTGTACATGCCAGTAACTTTCATGCCAGCTACTTTCCCGATTTACTGGCATGTGTATCCCCGCCTTTAGGCTGAGTGGACGAGAACCCGTAGAACTAGAATGAGCGGTGTGATTTATTGTGAATCATTATTATGATTGTTAATGTATGCCTAACGATGCCGACTTTTTAAAAAACACTTTTCATTAGCAGAAGCGGCGAGGGCTTCTCAAGAGTTGATTGAAATTCTTTTCTCTTAATTTCATACTTAATTAGATTAGAGGTTCGCCACTGATTTCGTGAAGGTTGCACCCTTTTCTAAAGACGGTCATCTTAAAGGGCCATAAAGGTTCCTACACACAACCATGAGATTCTGAACCATACTTGGCTTAATTATGACATAACAATATTATCATGCGAATTTTTTATCATATAAGATGTAATAAATAATAAATGTCCCTCATACTAATTTGAGAAATCGTTCTTTGCTGCATGTAGCTCCTAGTAAGTCAAATTATAGGAAAAATACATTCATGTCGCGTTCATTCTTTAATGAAGTGTTATTAGAGGATACAGATGTTGACCTGTTCCGCAGTTCTATAGTTAAAATAAAAAACATTATAGCAGATAAATTTTTCAGTGGCCTACTATGACTTTTATTTTCATTTTGATTTTATTCTTGTTATCTTTGTTATTAGACTATAGTTTGTTATTTATAAGTGGAAATTTTTTATTAGGTTTAAGTTATTTACTCACCCATGTTAATATGAAATTATACCTGTAAATTTCCCTACAATAAAATAAATAAATAAATAAATAAATAAATACTTGGCTACGTTCAAGCCTTTTGTTATCCCATGGGGAAGCATTATAACCAGGATGAAAAGTACTACCTATGTTCTATTGAAGTTCTATTAATACTTTTTTGTATCCCTGAAAATTTGTATGCAAAATTTCATCACGATCAGTTCTGTAAAGTTAACTTTTCTGTATTAAAGTTAACCTTTTTGATAAAAACAAATATAAAAGTCGACGCTGTAGTGTATGAGGGGCACTGGACTCGGAAATTCAGTCACTGGGCTTGGAAATTCACTATATGTGGCAAGTAACACAATTCACATATCCTACTCCGCCTCATGGCCTACCGAATGCTGATCAGTGTTGCCACCATAGATTTAGTATTACTCCCGTTCCGTAGCTAGGTATGGTTGCCACCATACGGTGAACGCGAGGCAGTGTAATACAACGATGATTTAGTTATATCTATACACAAACACTACAGTCGCAATGATGATTGCCAATCTATGCAAATAACAATCATCATTGCATCAGACCGTCTGCTAGGTACTATGATGTATAAAAAGTGCTTTAACATGATTTCCACCGAAGAAGCGACTGCCCGTTTCGAACATTGTAATTACTAACCCGTGCCGCCCATATCCATCCTCTTTATAGCGTCATAAGCCCTTTTATAGTTAAAATTAAATTAGTGGGTAGTTCAAACTTCATCAGAATTTTAATGATTTCTCAGAAGTCGATCTTCAAAGAGTAATCTCAACGTAATCAAAACTTAATACTAGAAATTATGGCTCGTATAACAAATTGCATTATTGGTATTTAAAAAAATTTATAACAAATTTATTATAAAAAACTTTTTGTTTTCGTAATAAACAGACAGGCCGTCAGACAGGTTGACGGGCCACTTGATGGTAGGTGACTATTGTCGCCTATAAAATAAGGAAGGCCACAGGCAATCAAATAGTCTCTGGCACTCACCGAAACACAACAGCACATATGCTGTTATTTTACGGTGATCTTCTGTCTTCTTTGAACTTTTTCTTTGAAATTTTTTATAAATATACTTTGGTCTCAGTTTTACCTACCATAAAATATAGCCCCATGTACATCCTGTAGATCCATTCTAATAATATACCCTATCCTTTCCTTATCCTTAATCCTTCTATGGTCGGCAGCGCATTTGCAGCACCTATGGCGTAGTACCTACCATCAAGTGGACTGTCAGACTGTCTGTCGACTTTAACATAAAAAAACAAAATTCACTGGTCTAAATTTACAAAATATTACCTACTTATATTATATAGTCTTTGTCCAAAATCATTTAAACTTTTTATTTACATTTCGACTGTTTGAATTTTGATCTGTATTGTCAATAAGATAGATTGAATGAAATAAGTCTAAAAAAGTGTAGTCTGCAGTTTTACAGCTAGATGTCTAGAATGATTCTTCTTTGTTTAAGATTTTATTGAGAAACCAGATCGCCTGCCGTTCCCACGGTCCGGCTTCCGGCCGCGGCGAATTTTGACAGATATTCATCAGAACTAGCAATCGGGTAGCGATAGAAATGCAATGATTAATTATATTTTATATCATTATTTTTTTAAGCGAAAAGGGTAAAACTTTTGTCAATACTAAACTAATGGATATTTTATTACCTTTTATTCTCAAAAGTTAAGCGTTTTTTATTAATATCAAAAATTGTTGTTCGTTGCGAAAAGAGTTCTATAGTATAGACCATGGCAGTTTTTCGCCACAGTTAGTTCAGAGTTTTCTGGTAAGCTTAATACGAGTACTTAATTAACTTAATATTTTTGGACTTATAAGGACTTATAAAAAAACATATAATTTTATGGCACAATGAAATTGTAGTAATTTGGATATTTTTTTAAAAACATTTTTTACATCCTAGATAGTTACCGTCGCTTGCAAAGACAAACAATTACAAGTATTGGCTTTAAATGAAAAATGATAAGGGATAAGGGAGGAGATGAGGATACCTATAGAATTTGGCATTCCTTATCCAATCACGGTGGTCAGAAAAGGTCGGGGTAAGAAAAGGTTCGTCACCTTAAAGTGGAAATTTGCTTGCACCAGGGCAAATGTCATGCAAAAATTTCATTTCAAACGTCTGTCAGTTATCTGCTTAGTGCTTTAGTTTTAATAGGTACTAAGAGTAGACAATTTTGATAAAGAAATGAATTTGAAAACTGACGAAGGTTTTCGTACCCCGACTTTACAAGGATAACCATCAGATGGGATGGTAAACCTGTCCTGTCACAACGATTACAAAATTCGTCGCTTCATTATTCCTACACAATACGTACGTACGTTCAAACTGTACGTCTGTGTATGTTACGCGAAATAAATAAATTTTATTAACTTGTTTGTTTTGCTGACGGTCGAGTTGTGGAATTAAATGACCATCAATTAGTTGCGCCGGGCGCCGAGTACTACTTTTGTAAACTATACTTCTCGTTTTATTGCTTGCCGACAACAGGCATTTTGTTCAAGATTTAAAATTTAACTGTTATCTATTCATATAACACAATAAAAGTAAAAAGTCTTTTAATTATTTTCTGGTAAAAAGAAAAAGTCTTTTAATTCAACTGCATCTGTTTGACAGCTGCACTTACTTTCAAGATTCATTCTAAATTATAAAAAATAATAATTATGAATTAAGTTAGTAATTGGTTACAACAATTCTGTTTCTTCATGTGCAAAAAAGCTATGAAAATTAGTTGTCAGCTTCTTATTTTAAGCTTCCCAATTGCCCATCGATCCGGCCGGATTTATCAAATCGGGATGTTTTTGGTTTTTGGTTCAGAAATAAACTGTGTTCTTAAACCTTTATAAAAACCTTTACTTATTTTTGTTATGTTAGAGCACAATGTGCATTCCGCGTTTACAGATTTGTCTTTTTGCATTTTTTTTAAATAATGCCATATAGTTTTCTCCATTATAATCCTCCTCATTTTGACTTGATTTTACATAAAAGTGACATTTTGTGAAACCTTCTTTTAACTAGGATAAACTAATAATAAATTAGTACCTATATATAGTTAGCAGCTACTACGAGTACCTAGGTAGGTACTATTTTAATTCAAATTTGCGTTCTTACATAACGTAATTCAACTCTATTCAATCCGAAGTCTAATAATTCAGACAATTTGTATGAACTATCCGTATTTATTTACTTTATAACGTTATGCCTAGGTTTCATTCCTGAACTTTAATGGACATCACATTTCAAAAATTCGTAACAGTAACATAAATATGGCAAACCCGTCTCGCTTTAACTGCACACTTATTATAGAAAAAATAGCTTGTGTCTTGTTTGCTTTTGGCTTTAGTGTTTCCTGAGCTATACCTAAGCTATCACAGAGCCCCTTTCTTTACTTCTTCACAATACCTACTTATACCTTATCCTGAATCCTACTAAGTTCGACATCACACTTTCAGCACTTGTGACATAGCTTCAGTTAATAGGGGAACCAATAAAGTGGATCGTCAGCCTGTCTGGCGACTTTTACATAAAAAAAATCTTCACTTGTGATTCCATTAAAATAATTCAAATCTAGTGTAGTGAACGCGTGTTTTCCCCGCAATAAAACTAGAACTAGGTACAGATGTGAGCAATAAACAAAGACATTATTCAAATCTATTAGTCATTTTTAAAGTTTATACACGCGTGTGGTGCACGTGTTGTTTCGTGACATTATTATTAAGCAAAAAAGGAGTACTGTACAGTACATTCAAAAGAACTGTTTAACTTTATGACTTTTTTGTGTTTTCTTCTTGTGTTGTGGCGGGTCTTTCAAAGAGTTTTATTTGTTAAGGCGAACATTGCGTACCTAACTGAAATATCGAGAGATGGAAATTAAAAATATTTTTTGGAGATATTGAAAAAAAAACAAAGAAAAATGAAAAATTGAATTCCGAAGTAAATTACCAAAAAAAGTTTTTTTTTATATATGCATTTGAATAATTTTGAAAACAATTAATAAGTCAAAAGTATTAAAATCAATCTTTTTTTTAAATTACATTTGGAATTTACATTTTTACTAAATAACAAAAATCAGTCAGACAAAGTTAGTAAATATAATCGGAGCGTTTGTTGTCTATTTTATTCTTAATAACCGTAAATTCAATGTAGATTGTAAAAACATACTGACCGAAAAAAATTAACAAAGGCCGCCTTGCCGACAAAGAATTTCTAAAAACTTAGGTAGTAGGTATCCGATATTGTACCTACTGTAAATTGTATATTATCTTGTATCATATTATAAACGTACCAATACATTTATAAACCCAAAAAGATGGCACCTTTATATGTAAAAACGTTTTAAGTTAATAAATACGTTATAAACAAAAGTAAAAGTTTTGTTGGCGGAATGACAAGGCAGGGCGCCATCTGTTGTAATCTTTCAAAACTATTGTCTCAAGAGATCTTTACCGGGATATAATTAATTTTAATATTAATATTCCTATGTTGTAAGTTTAGTTTAAGTCCATGGTTCATTTGTGTGTGCAAAATTTTTAAATTTCACCCTAACTGGTAGAGAACAAACATCAAGTGTCATAAAATAAAAATTATATTGGTAAGTACAGTCGACAGACTGGCTGACGGTCTACTTGATGGTAGGTGGCTACCGCCTCCAATTAACACAAGTAATGCTAGTGATCCGCCGGCCTTATTATGATAGAAAATAAGGTTTTTTTTTCAATAATTAGTTAATTATTATAGTTGCTAATAAAACAAGATTAATTACTTTAGGAAGGAAAGCTTTATCGGGGAAATGGACTCTGTCATCTCTTACTCACTTACGGAAACACTAAGCGTCTCTTTCACCAACTTAAAGTAAAGTATTGATTAGTTACTTTTAGAAATAATTTTATGTATTATTAAATTATTCACTCGGTTTAGTGCATCCATTGATAGTCGATTTTTTTTCTGTTTTATGTTTGGGACGTTTACCGTACAAACAAAGGTATATCAGCTAAATTATTCACGGTGACAGGTGACTTTAAATGATGGTTAGCCTACTTGACAGTTGGTGAAAGAGACCCTAAATCACACAAGCTGTTTCACGATGATGTTCTGTAAGAATGTACACTGGACCGCAAAGAAAAAAGGGTCGGTTAGAAAATCTTCAATATCTTCAAACATAGACCTAGCTTTATGAAATAAAGATTAAAGACTACTTTTGAAGATATTGAAGATTCTTTGCGGTCAAGTGTAATTACAGCCAGACGGTCTGCCTAATTAATGAGTGCGAAATACACTGTGCCCTGCCACTACAAATTCAATTATATTAAAAACTAGTTGGTGCCTGCGACTTCGTCCGCGTTAAAAAAGAAAAAAGTAGCCTATCCTGTGCCCTGTACGTCTAAGCGCCTCTTTCACAAACGTCAAGTAGGCTAAACTGTCATTTAAAGTCACCGGTAAACGGGGATAATGGAGCTGATATAGCTTTGTAGGTATGTACGGTAAACGTCCCAAACATTAAATAGAAAATAATAAAAAAAATCGGCTATCGAATGATGGTTTACTACCAAGTGTTATTCCCGGTGACAGGTGACTTTAAATGACGGTTAGCCTACTTGTCAGTTGGTGAAAGAGGCCCTTAATTTATAAACTGAATATAGAATGTTGTTGGTAGGGGTTGTAGTCCGAGAATTGAATGAATGTTAAATGTGTCTTCGTTAGTCGAAGAAAAAACTTGAAAGACACGTAAATAAAAACTAAAGATTTATGGGCTATGGGTGGCGAACGAACATGTGCACGTAGCTATTGTTTCTCTGATTCCATCGATGTCTGATTCTACTCTTGGATCATCTTGGAGTTGAGGGTCATACACACCGCGGGAGTTGGGATGTCGATTTTACAATGAATTGGTCCTTAGTAGCTTTTTATTGAAATTTTTTACATATTACGAAAGCTGAGATGATGATGATTTTATTCGTTGAGTGAATGATAATAATATACATATTTAGAAATCAGAGCAGAAAGAAGCGGATGTTTACATAGACATAATAATTGCGAGGAATACAGTTCGTTCTTTAAAACAATATTAGGATCGAGTGACAGAAACGAAATCCGAGCGGAGACTTATTAAGATGGAGACTAATCGTCAGTCGAAAGCCGAAAGATGTAGTAGGTGTTATTGTTACGAATATGGCACGCGTGAGAACTGAACCTGAGTGGGGGTTCCCACACGCCACTTGCTGATAAGTCTGGACATACTTAAGTGGATGAGTATCACGTGGGCGAAAGTGCTGGCTGGAAAAACAACTTTTCTGTCCGTGCAACGGTCAAATATTTGACAAATTGTCCGTTGATTGAGTGACGTTTAAAAGCGTTCCTTAAATTTAAATTTAAAATGTCTAGAATAGCTTCAATTATATTTTTTTTTAAAGTCAACTTAAAAATTTGTACTAAGTAATAATATACCTATCTTAAATACTGTTTTGTCAAAACATTATACCAATAAAAAACTTTTTCTTAAATTTTGTATACGGGCCTTTTTCACCAACTACAAGTAAATGTTGATTAGTTACTTTTAGAAATATTTTTCTGTTTTATTGAATTATGCCGGTTTACTGCGTCATTCAATAGGCGATTTTTTTTATTTTCTTTTAAATGTTTGGGACTTTTACCGTACAAACCGTACAAAAAAGCAATATTATCTCCGGTTACCGATAACTTTAAATGACAGGTAGCCTACTTGACAGATGGTGAAAGAGGCGCTTAAGTAAGTAATACAATATAACATAAAATTACAGTATATTATAATTATAAATAATATCTCACGGAAGATATATTTGACGTCTCTCTTTTGAGTGTTTCAAAAGCCGACCATTTTATGCAAGAATGTTTGAAAACAGTACCGACCGTGTTACGATCTTTTAAATACAGATAATAGGTACCCATGTAGAAAAGCAATTGAGGGGGATATTACTATTGTTACTATATATTAATTACCTAATAGGTAATGGTTACTACCTACACACTTTTGTAAAACTCGAGGCGGTACGCGCTTGTTACTAAGGGCCTCTTTCACGAACTAAGAGTAAAGTGTTGATTAGTTACTTTTAGAAATCATTTTCTGTTATATTGAATTATGCTCTCGGTTTACTGCATCATTCGATAGCCGATTTTTTTTTATTATTTTCTATTTAACGTTTGGGACGTTTACCGTACAAACAAAGGTATATTAGCTAAATTATTCCCGGTTACCGGTGACTTTGAATGACAGTTTGGCCTAATTGACGTTTGAGAAATAGGCGCTAATTGTAATAAATTTTTACAACATAACATACTCGTACCTAATCGTTTAACATAAAATTCGCTCTGGCCTTAAAAGCTGTTTCGCTTAATTACGAAATTGTTTTAAGTAACAAAATAAGTGTGCTATTAACTTCTACATTCCCTGGGAATGGTATGCTACGCGTGCATGAAATCCGATCGGTGTTGGAAGTAGTTGGAACCCACACAGCCGACAAGACGCGGTCCGACCGCACACGTGCTGCTCGTATGAATGGACGTAGGGCCGAGCGGGGGGTGAGGTAAGGGCTGAGCGGGGAGGCGACGGGGCGAAGAAGGCTTTTTTCAGATAGGCAGGCAGTACTCGGCGATGCGCCAGTGAGGGCGCGCGTCCTTAACAAGATAACAAGCCAATAGACTATTGTTTACCGGTGTGACTCAGTTCTCAAGTGATTATCCCACAATGTCCTTCGATACGGCACCTCCTTTGTCGAAAACTGCTAAATATAAGAAGATCACAAAACCACTTTTGGAAAGAAAAAGGCGGGCACGCATCAATCGCTGTCTAGATGAACTCAAAGACCTTATGGTCTCAGCTTTGGAGGTAATTAAATTAAAGTCTTTTTTTTATTAATTATAAATTAAATACAAAATAAGTTCTAAATTTAGGCTTATACTTTCAAATTGACATGAATTGAAAATGCAACCCTAAAATCCCTGACTAAAAGCAACTTTAAACGGCAACTTTGTTCACAAAACTCAAACAACTTAAAAAAGCTTTTATACCTACGATATAAAATATCATAAGTTTTTGAATGCATAAGACTTTTTAGTTTACTTTTTTAATTCAAATTTACATTCAGTTACCCTACTAGCAAACATTATCTTAACTTTAGTTAGTTAGTTAGTTATAAAAAGATTTATCTGTCATATGCATCAGTAGATAATTTTGTCGTAATCTGGCTATAGAAATCTACAAAAAGCTGTGCAATTTTTTTATTGATAATCAAAATGCAATCAATCATCCATTCACATACACCATTTATTTTTAAACGCACACCAGTCGTCCTTCTGTTCATTATCTCAGCGAAACTGGTATTAAAATAGGTACGTGTTCCATTAAGAAACAGGAGTGTATGCTTGTTCGACGAACAGTTATACGAGTATTAATGCGATGTTTACCCTCGCCTTGTTCGAGCGTGAGAAACTTTGTAGGCACCTGCGGGCCGTAATTAATTGTTTTTTTATCTTTGCCCACAGATCGATGACGACAACCTGAGCAAGTTGGAGAAGGCTGATATCCTTGAATTAACCGTTAATCACTTAACAAAACTGCACAGCCCTAAAGATCCAGTGACTGAAGCTCAGAAGTTCCAAGCCGGGTTTGGACAATGCGCAGCGGAAGCGTGCCGGTTTATTATGGCCGTGCCCGATTTGGACGCCAACGTCAGTCAAAACTTAATAAGTCACTTGTCCAGATTGATAACAGTACAGCCCCTTTCAATTCAAGTACCTGAACGTCCGTCCTTCACGCCACCGCAGACGTCGCCATCTTCTGTCATTTCCGACAGACAGCATTACTTCAGCGACTACGATAGATCCTCGTCGGACGCCGAAGATTCCACATATTCTGGTGACGGAGTAACGAAGCAGTGGACTCATAAGCAAAGTCCAAGATCCTCGGTCAAACAGTCACCACCTCTCACAGGACTCTTGACCACTGTCGACAAACTAGCAGCGCCATGTTATCCTTCTCCAGAACAGACACATACCATCAGAAACAGCACATATTTCAACAGAGTTCCAGCTGAAGCGAAAGATGTTATATTACAGAAAATCAGACAACACATTATGGACAAGCGAGGCAACTATGTCAATGGCGATGTAATGGGCAATCAAACAGCTATTGAGCATAGACAATCGCAAGGCGACGCAAACTGTCATTACTCACCGAATGTACCCAGTAACTATGATACGCTGGATCTCAGGAAGGTAAGAACACCGGCGAAGTATGCAAGCGAACAGATACACTCGCCAGAAAAAGCCGTCGGCGTCGCATACCGCGAGGCAAATCAATTAGACACAACTCCTTTAGCCGACAGCAAAGTTGAGGTACCCAGTCTTCCGGAACAATGCGAATTGCCGATGGATTACAGCTACTTGCCGAAAAAGAAAAGGAAACTGATCGAGTACCAAGAGCACAAAAAACAAGAGGAGGCAAAACGTCGACTTGACGCTTTTTGTGAGAAGAAAAACGACAATCACGAAGAAGGACCACCGGGTAACCACGAGGTCGATTGCAATAAGTGGCGCCCGTGGTAAAATTGTTAAATGCATTTTTTTGTGCCTTTGGGATTTTTTGTGATATTAATAGTATCTTCCACGATAAAGCTTTAATTTGTTTTAATGTATGTTAATTATTAGTTATAATATTAATCATAAGCAATCATGCTCGTTTACTATAGTTTTTTAAAATCATTAAATGTAGGTATGTAATTGTAATCAATAAGACAAATTTTGTATATGTGCCATTTATTTGATCTCGGTGTCTTCCAACGGTAACTATGTTCTAACGAAACTTGGATGAGTGTCTGTCTTCCAAATATTATGTTTGTATGTACAACTATTACGTGATATTAATAAATATGTACTTACTTATAAAAAATATTATAAGAGCTTACCTATGTGCCTATTTCCTTTAAATAAAAGGTTTAAAAAAATATGTATCGTTTTCATTCGTGTCATCATAATATTTTTGGTTACGAAAATTATTTTATAGAAAATATAAAATACATTTACTATATTATTCAACAGCGAAATTATAACTGATACAATGGTGATGAGTAATAGTATAGAGTAAAAAAATAATACATAACCAGGTATGTAATAGGAATGTTTATATTAAAAAACCTAGTAAGTGACATATTTATTTAAAATTAGTATTGATTAGTTTGCTATTCAAATTTAAATTTCAATCTAACGAATTTTATTATTGTGTTCAAATTATGTTATAAAAATTATAAATTAGGCAATTTTTGGGGCATGCAGCGTCATCTATGAACAACAATTGTAAAATATAAAAATAAGTAAACAACTCCATCTATAGCGATAACTTTTAAATACCGAATCGTTACGTGGCTCCCTCTTTCAATTAATATTAAAACTAGCTCGTTCGTCGAAAAGCGTGATTAGTAACAATTACGCTATTCGACAATAGGTGGCGCATATCATAAATAATTAAAATAATATAATTTACCCATTATTTAATTGTTTTTATAATCACTTCATGCATATATTAAACAACAATTATGAACTGTTATCTAGTAATTAATAAATTTATTTATATGATAAAAGTTACGTCTACCGGTTACTAGATGGCTCTGCATTTTTAAATTTTGTTGATGTGCTTGATAGTAGTACGAGTGACGAGTGGTAGTAGTAGCTTCGAGTTTCATTCATCCATTCATTATGTCGTGTGTATATCGGCCGGCCGGCCAGTCGTTCGTAGTTGATCAATGAGTGAAGTTGTTTACTGACAGTTCGAAAAACATGTGTCCCGCGATTTGTAACGAACTTTTTCGACATTTAAAAACAAACGAATTTTGACAGCGACAGTTGACGTGAATTCAATCCAGTGTCAAACATTTTTTATTTATTTCGTAAATAATAAAATAAAAATTAATCACATAAAAATGGCAGTGCATTCAAGAGTGATGTGGTTTTTTTGTTGTTGATTAACACGTATTGTACAATGTTGTGGCTGTGAGGAGATGCTTGTTGGCGAACAATCGCCGGCGCCGCGTGTGGTGGCCGGCCTGCGTAAATTGCGTCCAGAACTGACCCCAGGACCTGTGGCTACGCCTGCGGATCCTAATCTTAGAATATCAGGTCAGCTATTGCAAAACATTCAAGCACATATATACCTTGATTCAAGTAACTTTTATTTCACCAACACAACACGATAACTTCAATTTATTTGTTTTGTTTACCCATTGTTTTATTCAATTATCCCACTAAATAACAGTTTTATATAAATAATTAACTGTTAACTGTTAATTATTTAATCTAGGGACAGGATTACTTGTGTGTGACTGTGACAGATACTCGTAAATTGAGAAAAGAAAGGTGAAGGTAGTTTAATTTCGCATTTCTATAGGTACGTTATTTCCTATTATTCTACCTACCTACTGTTATTGTTTATAGTAGGAAACTATTGGCCTACCTGTTTTTCTGTCCAAATATATAAAAAAAAACTAAGGTATAATTACTTATGCTGTGGGTCGATTTTAGAAATTTAAGGATGAAGTTTAGATACAATTATTTTCACTTTTAGTCTGCTCCTCTGACTATCATAAAACAAGGCCTTTGGTACATTTGTATTGTAAATTGTATTTTATTAGTATCAGTTTCTATTTGGAACTAAAAAATAATTCAATGTTTTATCTCAAAATTGTTGGTGTTTTTAACTTCTTTGGCATTTACAGTAATGCGAAGTGCCTACAATATATTTATTTACATTACATATATTACATTATTATCTATATTTACATTACATAGAGAAGTAAAGAATGTTATCAAATTTTCTTAAAACAGTTTTTTTAAATGGGATAACTGCCTGTTAAGTTGATTCTATAAGTTTGGTATTTTGTTGGGTGAAGAAGCATAAAATATGCATGGACTTAGAAAACTTATAGTTATTATACTAACTTCACTAAAAAGCCTTTTTTTCTATCTTTTGGTGTAGAAACTAAATTACTGTTTCTTGTTATGGAAATCAGAAATCAACGATGGAAACCCCTTAGAGAAAATAATTTTAGTAGTGAATGTTTTGTTTTGTACGAGTACCTATGTAAAATGTACTTAATTCCTATAACTAGTTTAAATTTATTCCTGAAGCTTAATTTCTAAATTGCTTAACTGCTTTCTTTTGTAGTGTAAGTACATATTTTACTAAGTATGTACTGTATTTTCTACTTTAATATACAAAGAATAATATTTATCATTTATTTGTTTATTTATTTATTTCTTAATTTATATAGGGTTATCATATTGTTAGTGCTTTGTCGTTTAGTAAATATGAATGACAAATAATTATAGACAGAGGTCCTGATAAGAAATAACTTTCACTTTGACTAGGTATACTATGTAGGTACTTCGACTACCCTTTCTGTTGATAAACACTATGTTCTGCTACCAGTTATTGAAAGTTAGTTGTAGGAATACCGGGTATGGTAAGGACTCTTTACTGATCACAGTGAAATAAAATTCTGCATCCACAACAATCCTACTGTCTACTACCATTCCAAAGCGCTCATAAAAGCCTATAACTAGTCGAAACGTGACAAACCAGGCTATGTCGCTTAGTAGGAGCAATTTGTGCATGCTAACTAGGTCTTTAACGGGGCACTGCCGCCTTAATAGGCACCTTAAACTAATGGGTCTCACTAGTACAGGAGAGTGTCGCTTCTACTATGAGGCAGAAGAAACACCAATGCATATCCTGTGCGAGTGTGGCCCGTTGATGCACAAGCGCAGTCACATCCTAGGAAGCCACACAATGGCTTGTGAAGATGTGAAGAATGCCTCTATCAAAAAAGTACTACAGTTTCTCAACGTTGTAGGTATAGGTAGAGAGCTTTAGTTTACGTGGCGATCACAATATTTCAGCAATGGACGAAGTGATACTGGTTCTCTAGCAGACAGAAATAGCCACTAGCGAATAATAATAATAATAACAATACTGTCTACTAACTAGGTACCAAGTGTTTGCCTGTCTTCCACCCATAATCTTAAATCACTGTCCTTGGAAACTTTGTTTTCCTAATAATTCTACCTCAGTTCCCATACCTAACCTCAGTTGAGTGTGTAAAATTAATTTGTGTTAGAATTGTCTAGTAGTTGGCAATAAAACTGACAACAAAATAACTCGCAACAATGTCAAACAACAACGCTGAAGGAAAGATGTGCCTCGTTCAACCTTCACGCTGATTCTATTCACAGAGGTTCTCAAACTTCCTAACTGAGCCTAGTTGACGGATATCCTGCTCAAATTGTGTGAACAGTTTGATTATAAAAAGTCCTTGAACTTGAACACATTAGATAAGTCTTAAAAAGTTTAATCAATCATAAGCGAAAGTGAGTTTGTTTGTTTGTTACCCTTTTACGCCTTAACTGAGTAGTTATGATCGTAAATGTTGTAAATGATCAACATGAAATTTTGCATACACGTTGTCAAGGGTATACAGTAAAGGACATAGGATAACTTTCATCCAAAAAGTATTGTTTTTTTTTTTTAAATGTTAAGAACTTATCGTCGTCTAGACGTCAGTAATCCGTACAGGCTAGTCTAGCTTTGGTAAAGACTGCTAAGTGTTAAGTCAATAAAATAGTTTAAGCTATACGGAATAGTTAGTCGGGCGAGCGTAACTTTAATACGGTATTGAAAAAAAATATTTTATGTTAGGTAAATCATTGCCAATGAAAATGAAGAAAGTCACAACTATGTAAAAATATTCAGCGCCATTGACGCATCAGCTATGGCTATCTACTTCTGCAAATCTGCGTAACAAAATAAGCCAATATCAAACAGGATTAAATATTACATCAAATAAGATTAACTACATGTTACGTTATATGAACTGATACCATAGAAATATCCGATTTTGTACTGCGTAAATACAAATACATTTTCTAGTTGACGAAGGGATTTTACTAACTTCCATAATTATGTACGATTGGCGTGAAATACTGTTACTTGGGTGGTATTTCCATTATATATTTTCTTGACTTGATGCTTCCTGCGGGATATCCAACATCTTATCAAATTACAGCAGTTGATAAGAACAATAGGAAGTCGCGGGTTAGTTTATAATTATTTAATTATAGCTTGTGACTAATGAAATGAATTATTCAACAGGTGTTCTCCGTCAATACTACAACGAAGATAGCGACTCTTGGTCGTGGGTACGCGCAGCGGTACGCAGCGGGTGTCTGCTCGCGTGGCGCGATGGGACGCTTCCTCGAAGACCAGCAGCCCGCCTGCCTCTCTGCGGCCTCCACTTGCGAGCGGCGTCTCGCTTACCCAATGCGTTTCAGCTGTCCCGGTTGCGGGACGACTCAGCCGTCGCCACGTTTCAGGTAATTGCACTATTTATCCCAGTGATATGTTAAGTAAGTACTAGATTGAGCACTCCCTACGATTTTTTGCTAAATTCATGTTCCAACGCGGAAGGTGCGCGGGGGACGGCGCGGCACCAGTGTCAAGGTCAATACCTACGTCAAGTCGTAGACAACTGAATATTAATATGGCCAACCCGATAAGCACGTCGTTTTTAACAAATTAAATATTAACCTATTAAACGTTTCAATATTAATAAAACTTACCTATGGAACGTCACACCAGCAGTTTTACCAATATTTTTTGTTTTATTTTTGCAATATCTCATCCCACAAGACGGCATTTTTATTGGTTTTGAAAATAACGCGCCTAATCTCTACGAGCGCGTATGACAGACTGTGAACGGGTAGGACGTCGGAACTCCAATCATTTGGAACACTCATCGCGTCTTGAGTGTTCCATCTAGTACGTAGTACTTAACATATCACTGATTTATCCATACTAATATTATAAACAAGCGGCCTGCCCACACCCCCTGCTTTTTTTCTGAAAATTATATACTTACACAAATCTTCCTTGTTGACCGCTCTTTCGGTTGAGTGGTTGACTGTTATAGTCGCTGTCTTCTAAACAATTGTAGAAATGTGAAAGTAACTCTCTATGTCTGTTACTTTTTTTACGCCTTAACTTACTCAACCGATCATAATGAAATTTTGCATAAGTAAAAATTTTCATAGATACACAGAAAAATATAGTTCTGTTTCCGAGAGATCATATTAGGATAAAAATTAAAATCCAACGCTTGGCAAAGTATCTATAACAGCAAATAAGGATGTCAGCCATTATGTTTTTTATTTTACCACGGAAGAAGTCGCATGCACCAACTAGTTCAGAATAACTAAATATTAAATTTATCGAATACGAGACGCTTATAAACGCTATATAACCCTTATAATATAAAAAAAACTGTATTATATTAGCTAATAAAATACTTAAATTTGAATTTCTTATATTGGGCATTTTTGTCATCTCAACGATATCGTTCAACCATTTCGGCCTTCCATTAAATCCATTAAAGTCGGTAATATTAATACTTTCTGCCTTTTTAGGAATGACGGCAAAAAAATTGTAGTGCATATTTCTAACTCCAAAGAATTGGTCAGAGAACACTTATAACGGGTAGATACAAAGAAAAAAATAACCGTTTTTTAACTAAATAACTAATACACTTTTGTCTAATTAAATATGGCCTAAGATCACTTAAGGGTAATGTAGCTATTTATTAGTACCTACGATAATAAAATTATTAGGATGTTTTCAGAAGTTTTAGTCGGATGGTGGTGAATATATACGAGTACATACGGAGATTTTATATTTTGTATCCAGTTAAATTTGACCAGAGCATTTACATACAAACTGTAGGTGTATAACTATTGTCCGTTCGCAACAAATTTGCTCTCATTCATCTCACGATAAATGAGAGCTGATCAAAATATTACTTTTGTCGTCATTCCAAACAAACTATTGTGTTTTCGTTTTAAGTGTCATTGAACATTGACTATAGAGTATAATGTTTACATTTTAAACGAGACGTTCCCATCTTTCATTTTGAAAATATCTTTAGTAAATTGTCTAATTAGTGCAACGTCTCGTTATTGCAACGTGTTAAAGTTAATCTTTCTTTTTATGATTATTTTAGTTTATGATTCTTTTAATGTTGTCGAATTTTTATCCATTGTAACTATCAGTCTTTCAAAGTGTTATCAAGTTAGCCGATTGATAAGATTATATCAATGTGTTTAACGTGTCATGTTTGTATATGCCTTAAGAAACTATCTCTTCAAATGGATATGTACCTACTTACCTACTTAAAAAACATTTTATAAAGAAAAAAAATCATTTGCAAAAAGTCTGTTATAGTGTCATAATTCAATAACGGATTTCCTATAACCTTTTTGCCTCCAAAGGTCACCTCGCTATTATAAATGGCGTCTTAAAAGAACCATAGTGTATAGCCCCTTGAAGACGACGCCTTTCTCACGATTTGCTCACATTAATAGACCTTAATAAAACGAAACACCCGTAAATCACACCCTTTGTGTGCAGCTCACCTTTATGTGGGGACATTAACATATGAACAACTAGATGGCGAAGGTGTTGACGGCTCAGGGAACACGTTTGACGAAAAACGTTGGCCTATGAATGACAATTATTACATTTTGTTTGATATCAAATATCATCGTGAAATATTTGCATACCTACATACATCCATATCAGATTTGTTAGGTTGTCTCTCTTTATTTCCGGGTTCAGATTCCGGTCTATTATGAGTTTTTAAAAGTCTATATGAATGGGGAGGACTTAGCAGAAAAGTGTTACTTTTCGTCGCCTAGTTTGAGTAGAATAAAATTATAGGTTTATTCTACTCAAATAGATAAAAATTCAGTGCATAACATGTATAAAAAAGTTAAAAAGGCTTTCTTGTTACAGACAGTACCACAAGAAAAATACAAGTATTATTACTAAAATATTCCTAGACTTTTGGTTTTTAAGCTTTCTAAAATCAGTCGTGAACCTCAGATGCATTTGGGTCTTAATGAATCCTTGAGCCTTCTTATGCAACGTAGAAAAGAAATTCTGAAATAATCCTAATTGGGTATTTTTCACTTGTTGCAGACTTGTAACGCGACAGAGTACGCAAAATGGGTGCGAGCGCTTTGCGTGGAGATACTCGGACAGACACCGTTGCCGCAAGTGCGATTTCTCGACGTGCTGTCGGCTGCGGACACTAGAAAGACACAAAAGAAGGATGATGCACTGCAACAGGACACGGCCGTGTGCGCTCCCAGACCACCGCCGAGGGCTCGGCGGAGACTGTTGACCTCGCCGGAAACACTATTGCCCCGGAGAGACCACTCGCCCGCCGCGACGGACGAGGGCATCGTCGTCGAGGACGACGACTACGACTCGTCGTCCGACCGCAGCCTAGACCTCTCCTTGTCCCTCGACGCGTTGAAATCCACGGACGTAGTAGACGCGCCGATGCGGACCGCCATCAAGTGCGACAATTGCAGCAAACTGAACTCGCAACACCACACGTTGCCGCGAGCGAAGTCCACAGATGCGGAGCAAGGTCGCCGTTACCTGAAACGATGGGAGGGGACGGTCGGAGGCGTAGAGCGGGGTCGGTACGCTCTAGAAGCGGCGCGCAGGAAAACCGCCTCTCTAGAGAGCAGAGCGAGGTCTTGCTCACCGAAGACCCAAGAGACTATTACTCAGTACGTTCCAGTCAGAGAGCGCAGGGCGCTCTTCGAGTCGCTGTCGCAGAGAGGTGAGAGTTTGACGCGCAGCAGTGAACACCTGTCGCGACCTTTACACACGTCCGAGGCTCCACAGAGGTCGGCGTCACTGCACGATCTGCAAACGCCACCGTCTCGGTCCGTGAGTGACCTTAGACAGTTCTTCGAAGCGGTAGCGCGCGGCGCGGGCGCCTGCCTAGCCGCGCAAAGACACAGCGCCCCACCGAACCCCGCGCCGCGCGCTTACGCTTCGTTAACTTGCGCTTAGACCAGGCCTGTCAAACTAGTAGGTCGCTATTATAGTGTCTGCCGTGTTAGGACCAGCGCTGACTGGCGGCACGACACGACACGGCACAAGTGTTCGCGTATCGTTAAAGACTTCGTGAAAATGTATTTGTGTTTTGCACGCAGCGCACTCACTGTGATGCAAGCGGTCGCGAAAGATGCAAGCGTTCGGGCATTGCTATCAGGCTTACATCTCGCACAACGAAAACGCTTGTTTGACATACTGGCTTAGACCAACTCCACATACAATGATCTGTGGCTTTAATTATGTGAACAATTGTACATAAAGTAATTTTGTAGGTAACTAGATACAGTAAATCGGCGTCGATCGCCGACTGCTAAGTCGTTCGCTTTAAGACTGTTAAAAGTATTGTTATATAAATACCTAATATAATAAAATGAAATGTATCTATTATATTTTATTTGTTTTATTCAGATTCATCTATTTTTAAAATATACGGAACGGTAGTAATACTAAATATATGGTCTACATAGTATTACGTTTATTCAGTACAGAGCCTCTCAATCTTTTAAATTTTAGTGACATTATTAATGAGGTGGATTAATAAATTAATGAGGCGGACCACGGGCAATACCCGAAAGGCGTGACCCCAACCGCTTCAGCCGGTTTTTTCTTAAATAAAAGCCTGATGTTGTACTTAACGTTTAGCCAATAATAGCTAGTCGAAATGTCAAGATGCGGCAAAAGGTCGCTAGTCACGAGTTGTGCCATTCACGGTTTTACGTGCACTTACTCTTATAAAATAGCAAATAGAGTCTTTCAAAACATTCGCAGTTCGCATCGACACGTTTTGTGTCATAAACTATTGTGGCACTAACATAGTTTACATGCCGACCTTATCTCTGTTCTGTTTTGTATATGAATATGTCGGTTATTGAGAAAAAATGTTGCATAAGGAATTGTTACTAATGAGGAGATAATAGGTATACATATATGAAAGATATCAGTGTGATGAGTATAAGCCGAAAATACTGCATTAGTTAGTAAACAGAAATTATAAAGAATGTCTTATTGTTTCTAGATAATGCAACAATCTATACCTTCTAATATTTGGTTGCCTATAATGGAGTTCATTTGAAATTTAAATTTATTTTCATAAAATACTCTCGGCGTCAAAAATATCGCCCCTTCGCGAAAAATAGTTTCAACCGACTTTAAACCTTATTCGATCAAGGGTAAGGGTATGATTGTAAGGTATCAATTGAAAGGTAATAAAATATACTTTTCAGGAAAATTAAAAAAAAAAATAGGATTTTGCATTGGGTCCAAAAATCAAAGAAAAAACATGACGGTCAGTTGAGAAATGTTTATTCAAACTTAACTTTATAACAATAAATCTATAACAAAAATTTACAAAAATGTTTAAAATTAACTTAAAATCTAGTGTTACACCTCCCTCCCTAGCCCTTATCACTGCCTATAAAAGTTGCTTCATCGATCGAACCAACTTAACAACGCTTTCTTGTGGAATGTTGCCCCATTCCTCAATGACTGCATTCTGAAGGTCTTGCAGGGTGGTAGGGGGGGCAGCTTGTGACCGAACCCGTCGCTTCAGCTCGTCCCAAAGGTGTTCAATTGGGTTTAAGTCAGGAATCCTGGCTGGTCACGGAAAAACAGGGATAACAACCTCCTCCAGATAACCTCGAACGATTAATGCAGTGTGGGAGCGAGCGTTGTCGTGCATTAATGTGAACCCAGGACCGACGTATCCCGCATAAGGAACCACGTGCTCTTCCAGGATCTCGGCAATGTAACGGCGAGGAGTCAGGGACCCTTGGCCGCGAGTTCCTCCAGTCCTGGAGACGCAGACAAGGTCGGTTTTGCCGTCCATGCTAATGCCGCCCCAGAACATGCACGAGCCGCCTCCGTAGCCCACTGTCTCTTCGGTACATGCTTGAGGAAATCGTTCTCCCGCCTTCTGTACACTCTGGCACGTCTGTCGTTGCAATAAAGACAGACTCTGGTCTCATCGGTGAAGAAAACCTGCCTCCATTGCTCAAACGTCCAATCGACGTGGTCACGGGCGAATCGCAAGCGATCTCTTCGATGCTGTGTGGTCAATATGGGGCCCGTAGCAGTCCTGTGAGCCATGATATTCTTCTCTCGTAGTCTTCTTCTAATCGCAGAGACGCTAACTGCGGTGGTCCGAGCTTCCCTGAGGTGTTGTTGCACCTGAACAGGACTGGAGAAACGATTGCGTAGTGAAGACGTCACAATGAAGCGATCGTCTCTTTCGGATGTGCAGCGTTGCCGACCAGCTCCATGTCTTCTGTTGTAGCCCCCAGTCTCTTGGAACCGCTGGAATACTCGGCGGACAGCATAACAGCTTAAATTCAGTTGCCGAGCGACGAACTCCTGCTTGCAATAGTGCGACGACTTGAGCAGATTCAGCGGCGGTGGTTTCCATCTTCGAAGGTTGATTTCTTGCTGGAGACCATTAGCTGTGTTCTCTTCGACGTTTGGACAGTGTATGATTGACATTTGACCTAATACAGATCTTTAATATCCAAGGGAACAGGCACAATTAGCGTCCCTGCAACCGCGAGTTTTGACACCTTTTTTTTAACGCACACACCTGGAAACCTCGTGGCTTTTTATTTAAATTAACCAACGTTAATTAAAAGGTTATTAAACGTGGTTTCATTTGATATCAGTATTAATAATGTAAAGTAATTTTTATAAAGTTTATATTAGCTTGAATCAGATTTTCGCGGAGGGGCGATATTTTTGACGCCGAGTGTATATAGTAGTAGTAAAATTTGTAGATAATAACAGCAAGTATTCGTCAATTGAACAAATAATATACAGTTATCTAACTGCAGATTTGATCAGTACTGCACTTCTGGTGTTTAGCGAATCTTTTATTTGAGAGTCTGGTATTTTCCTCTGTAAACATTCAAATAACAATCTAATAATGGTGTGTTTACTGTTTGAAACATTTGAGAGGTAACCTTGCACCAGTGAATTGCGATTTGTAGCCATCAGAAAAAAGTGAGCAGTCACGTTCAAGGCCAGTGCATTCACTGACCGAATTTATATTGTTTGGTTAGATAATCACAAAGTCAAACAGTTCAATAGTTTTCCTACTTTTTTTAATGTTCTAATTCGTTTCAGTGAGTAAGTTGTCCCAAAGTTCATTTCCATATTTCTTATCCTTAACCCTAAGTGACCCTAGAAATGTACCCTATGTACTTTTCGGTAACCCTTACAAAATGTGTGCAAAATTTCGTGATGATCAGTTGAGTAGTTAAGGCGTGAAAAGGTAACAGACACAGACATAGTTACTTTTACATTTATAATATTAGTAGATATGGATGTTGTGTTTTTAATTTAATTTTTGTTTTTAACTAAAATATTATATCGTTTGAAACCGCTGGAGAAGCCGTGTATAAATTTCTTCACATCACGGCTACCTGTCTCATCCCTCGGGATCCTTTGTAGGCATCTTTTTTCGTATCAAACTATCTATTGTCCGAAATATATTTTTTGTTATATTGATTACTGGTTGTGAGGGTGCACCCATCATTCGACACGGCGGCCGCGTCGCATTCCAGCTGTTAATTTGATAGCGTTATATAAAACACGCATGTTTTGTTAGGGTTAGAAAGAGACGGGGTAATACTTTGTCCCTTTTTACATCAAGTTTCATGTTCATGCTTTTTTAAAGACGTCCTTTTTTAATGGACATTTAATTGTATATGATTTTTTTTTCTATTATGTTCCGTGCTTTTAGTTTTCTTGATTTTTGACTAAAATATATTTTAAACAGTCACTTTTGAATCGAAAATACAAAATAATGTAAAAGTAGGTAAGTATCGTAATATTTTGAAAATGTATATTTTTATACATATTATGTATTACCATTCCATGTCCAAAATGGTAATTAATAAAATAAATAAATTATTTTATTTATAAAAAAATATGTATGACCGTAAGTTATTTTTTTATCTTGTATTCAAGTGTTTCAAGTTCCAGTGAGTTGTTCAATTCTCTGCCCTTAAATGCCCTATAACAAAACCGGTATACTAGAGAAAAAAACAGCTGCATTCTATTTTAAACAACTATGAGAAAGTACAAAGATAGGGATTAACCAAAACAAGATAAAGACAAGACAAGAATGAAAGGGCAAGGCGTTAATAGTAAAAACTCTAAGAAGAATTGAATCGACTGGCTTCTCACGAAGATAAAGGATTTGCTAAAGAATTGCTTTCTTTGCTATCAAATAATAATTACTATCGGCATAGGCAAATACATATTATAATAGCAACACAGCAACGATAGATTTAATTTTTAATGCAGAAATAAATGATTGAAAATAATAATTTCAATTATTTATCGATTGAATTAATCTAATTGAACTTTTAGTAGAAAATTGGAATATAAATTAAAAAACCCATATCCCAAAAGATATGCTTTTGCGGATGCGGATGCGGATGTCTAAACCGATGCGAAATTTCCACAAACAACCCTGTACTAGTGGAACATCAATGAACTCGATTGTCCCTATAGATAGTAGGTAACATTTTTTTTTGTCTGAGCCACCAAATCGTCATTGACATTCTATACTTCATTGTACACGAATGGGCGTTATTTTCTACAACTTTCTCTTAATCCGGTCAGCTTTAAATGGGTCAAGAGGGGACGTGTCTTTGAACAATTAATTGTGTCCAAAAAGAGATCACCTACTTCATATGTTGTACAGTACAAAGCATTGACGTTACGCACTTTGAAAATTACCTCTCTTGATTTTAATATTTCTCATAATTTGTTCGTACTGAACTGTACGACTGGTGATTTGAATGTAATGTATTTTCTTAAAATCTTTGTTATATTGTATCAAAGCGCGGCAATCAAATTTTAATAAAAAATATTGCCTTTTTAACTTTTTATTGTCTGAATATGTAGTCCAGTGGGTCGAACGACCGCCAGCCGGATCAAGTCTGCATCTTTGAATATATATTTTTGTTTTTTTTAGGTATACATGGATTACAAACACCGAACAAATAAATTAATTTATTATCTGTTTTATAATTGTAATTTTACAAATAACAATCACTGGCTTTAACATCGAAGGAAAACATTAGGAGGCATAATCTCCATGTCTCCTGAATTCTGGTAATTTTCGGAGACATGTGTCACATTCTCTGAAAACTCAGTAGGCCAATGTGCTGGCTGGCTGACTACTTTCTTTCATTGAAGAGAGATGTCTAGGAGCAGATATATAATGTTATTATGTGCCAGATATATATGCGTATTGGTGTATTGTATAATTAAAATAAAATACTCTATTATCAGAATATTATGTGTATTGTAAATGCTTTAAAATGCTGGAAAAATAAGGGTAATATTAAGGATACGAGTAATACCTACTCTTGCCTCGAGGGCTCTGTGTGGTAGATCAATATGGTACAATAGATACTCATCATACCCTATAATTGTATACTTATTTATTACTAGTTGGTGCCCGCGACTTCGTCCGCGTTGAAAAAGAAAAAAAAGTAGCCTATCCTGTGTCCCGTACGTCTAAATTTTTATCTACCAAGTTTCATGAAAATCAGTTAAATCGTTTAAGAGTTATTTAGGAACATACATGCATACAATACCTACACTTTGAGATTTATTATTAGTATCGATTGAACTAGAAGTTTTCAGTGATATAATTGTAAAGTCAGGATGGTTTTAAGTTCAAATAACATACAAATATACGATATATGTATTCATACAACGTATTTATTCCCTTATCGTTTGAACAAAACGGTACTTATCTGTAACTAATAACGGTCAGCTATCAAACAAGTCATATTTGTACTTGTAACGAGATGTGGGTGGTGCCGTTATTGCAAAAAAAAAAACCAACAATGTACGCATTTTGACATTGTACAAATCACTTGCGGTACCTATATAAATGATACGGCAAATTTTAAAGTCGGTTGATTGATTAGTATGAGCTCTTCGTGTTCATAAAGAATATTCGTACTTCATTTATAAGAGGTAGCAAAAACAGCACGTTTTATTGTGGCTCGATTGTGCTGCCCAAGTTTACGAGGTAACGAGGCTACTATTCGATTATGTGTCAGTCTAATTTAGAACGGACTAGCTGTGCCAAAAGCCTCGCTCTAATGTAATTTAGCTAATGAAAAAATATCTAAATATTTCTATCTAATGTGGGGTTTACACGGGTGACTAAAGCCGCACGATTATTGCCGCGCGGCGTAAATCGACCGTCTAAATGGCAATTCGGCTAGGTCGCAAATGACTAAAGCCGCAAGGCCCAAAGTTGAGTAGCATCCGACTTTAGCCGCGCGGCGACCGGCCGCATGCGGCTGGTGACTAAAATCGACCGTGTAAACGATTAGTTGCAGGCGATCGCCCGCCGCATGAAGGAGTGTTTCGCGCACGTTGTTCAACTAACGCGACCTATTCTGCTCAACATTTTCGAAGGAAATGAACGAGCCACATGCGATTTTAGTCACCTGTGTAAATGGGCTAGCGATGCGGCTTGGTGAGACGATTTGTGAAGCGACTAGCCGCAAGCGCGAAAATCGACCCGTGTAAATCCCCCATTAGTCTACACGTTAATATCTTAAAAACCTATAATATAAATTCTTCCTAGAGGTTTCATCATGGCTAAAAAATCCATGTCCAATCCCCAGAGTTAAAAGCATACCAAAGATGCACAATGGCCCTTTTATTTTTGTCTTTTATGCAGATTTTTTTTTAAATCTAAATTAATATTAATATATATTATGTGCTTAGTGCTTAGCATAGTATTATCGATATAATGTTAGCAAAGGGTACATTTATTTATGCACTGAAGTGTGGGTAGGAAGCTAATTCATTATTTTGAGGTCACAGTTTCTAAAACGAAGCAGTTATGTAGGTACATTACATTATTTTATTACAAAGGACGTAAGGATATAACGACATTGGATAGATCATTTTTAGGATGATTCTTAAAGGTTATCAATCCATCAACGAGTTAAAATTTATTTGAACGATCAAAATGAACAAGGTTTTAAAATAACATAACATTTCCGTATTGAAACGGATGTTCAAAGTTTTATGCGTGGTCCATATTGAAATCATTAATCTTTTATTTATTGTAGCCCCATTACTGTTCAAGTATATCGGGCGGGAAGTAACATTCGGTTAGAAATAATAACCACAACACATAGTTTCTACCTGTGACATTAAATTAGTAAATTGATAAACCTAGTAGGGCCAAAGTAAAGTAAAGGGATACGAAAACCTTCGTCAGTTTTCATATTCATCCCTTTATCAAAGTCGTAGACTCTTAGTAGACGTTCGAAATGAAATTTTGGCATGACTGATAATTGCACTTGTGCAAACAAATTTTTCTTACCTCGACTGTACACTGGTTTTCGAAGTGTACAGTCGAGGTTAAAATAAAAAAAAATTGAAGTCCCTGTTTTAACTTTAAATAAAAATAAAGAATATCTAATCCAACAAATAATAATAATAAAAAAAAAACAAATGAACTTGTTCAATAATAGGTACGATGAAAAAAATGTTACATACCTATAATTATGATAATTGAAAAGAAAAGTATTCTATTGATAACTGCTGCACTTCATTGTAAAATAATTGTCTTAATTGAATGGACCATCTACAAGTTTTGACGCCTCACATTCCAAACTGGTGATAATTATAATGATATAAGTAGTTAAAATATAACTATTGTAAGTAACCAACTTAGTACTTTGCAACTCTGAAAAACATTTATACTTTTTTGAATAAGTCGAGCAGAATAACTTTCGAAAAACTAGTTTTTTAATTTCTAAAAAGCATCCCTTGTCTGTCTGTTTGCGATAAACTCAAAAACGAATGCAACGATTTTCAGGCTGTTTTCACCAACGGGTAGTGGTTCTCTAAGATTTTTTAGTATATAATTTACACTGTTATGCTGGCGAAATCGCGGGCAGCAGCTAGTAATATAATAAATTGAGATCCTGCAAAGTTGTTGTAAATGTATTTACTCGTATTTATAAATCAGATACAAAAAGGTGCCTTATTATCCTTCCCGTCTGCAAAAAGGTACCCAATATATCAGATCTGTATGAAGTCAAAAATAAAGTTTAATTCTCGCAGTTGTGATGAATACAAACTGACTCAGCTTTTAAGTCGATTCAATTTAACTTACATCAAAGAATATTTCGGTAGCCTGACTCATTGTCAGGGCGCCGCTGGTGGACATAAATTTATTAATCATGAAACGATGCGATAGATCGGCTTCGAGGCGCCTGCCCACTCATTATTATCCATTTATTAACGAGCGCTGGAACAATTCGGTAAGAATTTGACCTCATTATCTAATGAAAGTGGCGGAACACTGTTTATGTAAGATTTGACATCGATTGACCAAATAGTTTGACCAAACAGCAAACATTGACGGTTACTGCAAACAAACAGGAAATTATATGATTTCTTCTTTGAGTATCCGTTCCATGTTTTAATGATAAGAATATGATGGGAAGTACTAACTACATGGGGTAAGTTCACTCACTCGATGGTTACAATAAAATTTACGCCATAGGTACCCATTATTCCTTTCTAAACCTACTATAGTCGCCATTGCTTGTGTTTATAGGCTACGGTAAACACCCTATCATAAAGTTGACTGTGACAACCTTTCCATAAAAAAGGTGCAGCAAGTAGGTACGTTGCCGACCTTTAAGACTTTAACAGCCCTCTGATAACCCTCTGAGTTCTAATTTCTATTTTTCCACTAAGTACTAATACTAGTTAATATACATTTTACATTACCTATTCTAACTAATATTATAAATGCGAAAATGTGTTTGTTTGTTACCCTTTCACTCCTTAACTAATCAAACGATCATTATTAAATTTTGCATAAGTACACGTTGTCAGTATAGAAAAGGACATAGGATACCTTTTGATGTAGAAAAAAGTACCATAGAAGTCGCGAATATATGCTAGTACTGGATATACTCGCACTTCACTAAAAACTACAGATCGTATTAAGAACAAATAAGTAGATGATAACAACCTTGAATTTAAATAATATTTGATCACGAATCGACAAATTTCAAAAGAGCATCAATGAAGGTTTCTTACCGGATGTTTGTCATACAATCAGCATTTCGAATCAGTGGTAGGTAAACATTACTATTAAATAATAAAATGTGAATTTAATATATAATTTTACATGGACTTAGAATTTTATTAATGAGCTTGAATGTAACTAGGTACATAACTTATGTATTGAAGATGATGAATATTTTATAAAACCTACAAAATATAATTGATTTTTTTAATTTAAACTTGAGGCAATTGCAGCTTCATGGATATCGAAGAATGTCGGATAACAGTATCGAGCAAAGTATGGAATGAAATATGGAGTATAAAATTTTTATTTCATCAAAAAAATGATAAATTTTAGTTTTTTTTTTTTATAATAAAAATCTGGCAGACAGGCTGGCGGCTCACTTGATGGTAGGTGGTTACCACCGCCTAAGCACACAAGCAACACCAAGGGAAATGCTTGTGCACTGCCTACCATGTAGGAGTTTGTTTACAGCCCGCTTGGTACAAACTTGGGGCAGGCATTAGTTTGGAACAACTCATCAAAGCCGTAGAACACTCACCACTGTACAGCCGGTAGAACCACACAGAGAAAAAGTGAAAAAGTTAACAAAATTGAGAATACAAATATTCTCTCTTTATTAAAAAACTATACTTAATAAAAATGCTTGAATTTTTCAACTATAGGAACTTTTGATTGGAAAAAGAAAAATGGGATGAACTTTTCTTTTCATAAGAATCTAGCCTCGGATTTCAACGAATATATTATAAAATAAATTAGACAAAATGGTCTAGAAATTCTCGCGTGTTTTGCGCTTAGGGATTAATTTTTATTTATATAAATAGATAAATAGATAGATAATACTTACCTATTTTTTTTATAAATGATGGGTTGCTTGGCCAGCATCTAGCCGTGTAGCGAAGACCAGACCGATGATGAAGCGAGCTAGTGAGCTGAGTGCAGCTGGAACTCGAAAACAGACGTTTTATCATTCTCCAGATATTCAAAACTATAATGCTTATAGCGCCCTATTTTTGCAAATTGATATACATACTATTAATAAACTCTAAAACACGTTTTTACAGGATTATCATTCCCATCAGATAACCAACCGTCAATGATAAAGTTTCTCGTAAAAGATGACACACTTTAATGACGTGGACAATTAACAGTTATCTGGGTAAATGACTAATAAATTAACTGATTAATTTTATCATAGTAACAAAGATGATAAGGGGTTGTTATAAATAATGTTGAGTTTAATTGAAATTTTCTGTTATGAACTATAATCAGCTGAAGTGACATTTATGTTTTAGTTAGTGGCTCTTGCTATATATATTTATACATATATGATCCTACTATATATGAAGTTATAATTTTGTTTACGCTGGTTTCTATAATATTAACTTCCGATCCACCCCCGGCTTAGCATTAATTTGCCAGGATATGTGCTGTTGTGTTTCGGTGAGTGAGTAAGGGATGCTAGAGCCCACGCCTTTCTTATTATCCCTTATCCTTCTATGGTCAAGACTTTCTTCTTAACATGGACAAAACTATTCACACGCTTTGAATTTTTATCTTCCCATTTGCTAAGTGAGTAAGGGATGCCAGAGCTCATTACCCCACCCCTTCCTTATTCCTTATCCTTAATCCTTCTATGGTCGTTAGTAGTACTTATGGCCGTACTTATGGCGTTGCTTGTGTTATAGGCGACGGTAGCCACCTACCATCAAGTGGACCGTCAGCCTGTCTGTCGACCTTAACATAAAAAAAGGAAACAAATGTGCGTTTCATTTAATCCAAAGACCAATTTTAACTACATCTAAGTAGATTCATACTATTGTATAAAGACACGCTACTGGCCTGATGTGTCAGAACTCAGAACGTATGTTGCGTTGTGTCAACATACACACATGTAATGGCTTGCACAACTCACCGGTAATGTTTGTACTCAGCCGCACCTACGCCTCACTCGTATATTATACCAGTTCTAGTCAGACACCAATTTTAGGCTATATCTTCAAGAGAAAGTTATGCCGTGGAGTTTGTTTTATTAAATTTAATATGACTACTGTTTGATTAGCTGAATTTTGTCAAGGCATCAAAATATAGGGTTAGATAATGTGAGTTTCAAATTACATTTACATTGGCACATGCTCAATCAATCTTATTACCTATACGGCCATATCTACCACAGGTTGGCCATATCTACCACAGGTTGGCCATATCTACCACAGGTTGGCCATATCTACCACAGGTTGGCCATATCTACCACAGGTTGGCCATATCTACCACAGGTTGTGCTCATGGTGTACTCATCCCGGACCATTGACGAAGGTTTTTAAGCCAAGACGTTTTACGTCGACGTGGCATTCGAGGCTCTTCGGTAAACAGTAGTCATAAAAATAAAAAATATATATTCGCATGCAAGATATAAATTAAGCCTGTGAATTCGCTCAAAGCATAGTTAAAGAAAGATATAATATTTTTTTAAGCAACAAATCCCGGGCCCGTTAATGTTGGTTAACTTCGGAACCCCAACGTTACAGAAATAGCACCAGTACGAATTCTTATATATGCTTCTGAGTTGATTGCACTCATTTCCAAAACAAATACTATGTAAGGACTATAAATGGCTAAAAAGGATAGGTATACAATATTACATACGCTCCTTACAGCTGCATGTAAAAATATCTCGTGTTTGTTTTGCACACGTCCAAACATTTGCGGTTAGTGCGCCCAAACTATTATTTTGTGTTTTATAAAGTTACTAGCTGTTGCATGCTACTTCGTTTGCGTATATTATTATTAGCTGATAATGCAGCTTTCTATAGGTGAAAGAATTTTTAAAATCGTTCCAGTAGTTCTTGAGTTTATTCAACAAAAATACAAATCTTCTCTTTATATTAGTATAGATAATTGTGCATTCATAATTGGAACTCATATCTAATGTTTACTGGCGACAATTTAAACTAAGCATGTATTGCCAAAGAGATATCATAACCAGTTATGTGTATTACAGATACAAATGCATTATCTTTGTAGACAAATATAAGATATTACACAACCATTGTAAGCTTAAGTTGAGAAAATTAAATGGCACTTGCGCGCCTGGTTGCTCTTGTTTAAAATCCGGTATGACAGTAGCTACTTATTATACACACAGGATTTTCTTAAATAAGTATAGCAAGCTATAATTAAAAAATATAAACTAACCTACCCCCCACTTTGTCGGGGGTAGGGGGAGGTTTCATTTGTTAAAATTATAAACAAAAAATCAAATTTAAATTCTTATTTCTAAATGATAGGAGAGAAATACATTAACACCCAATACGACTGCTTTCTGTAATATAAATTAAATCTTTCTTAGGTTCAAAACTATTTATTGTTGAGTCATTTCGCCTGAACCAGTTTTAATAACAATCTCAATGTGCATAGGTATTTGTGGAATGTTTAATCTATTTAGTTTCGTTATTAGCGAAGTTACAACATAACGGTTTATTGTTAATTAATTATATAAGTAATTAAAATTTACGAACACAACACAGTAACAGCTTATTTTTGTTAAAAAAAAACTAGAAAACTACTTAGTTTTTGAAAATAATTTATTATATATCATAATAATTAGTTATCATTAAAATATATATACAAGTACAATGACTGCATTGTAAACTAATTCTACCTTGGCACCTTGTAAACTAAGCTACCACAAAACTTTTATCAGCAATTTAGATTTTAGAATTTTTTTTTATCTACGGATTGTAATTACACATTCAAACATTATGGTGCTGAATTATTAAAATGAGGCTTCGTTTTTTTTAAATAACTTTGTTGATTCAATAGACAATCTACTTAATAGTTGGCGACTTTAACCACCATAGACACAAACAATTCCAAAAGTTTGAGTTCTACTTAAGGCCTAACGTAAAAAAAATCATAGGAAATAATTGCAGCAAAAAAAAATTAAAACAAAGGCGAAAATATTACGAGAGATTACATTGAAAACCAGTTGAATAACACCTATTACTGTGTACATAATAGGCCGTATCTAATAAAGTTCACATAATTTTTTAAAGAGTAGTCGATTACATTGTTAGTGTGAGATTGCAATCTGAATAGGATTGTGTAAAAAATAATAACAAGAACAATACTGGAACAATAATTGTGTAGACGTGAAAGTAAACTTTTTCATGACTGAGCTTCGAGCACGACATCAGACAAAGCAAACCGCAGATAAACTGTACGGTGCAGACCTAACAACGTTGAGACGCGGCAATTAAAAGTCGAACTAATGCCGGTTGAAATTTCTGCCCACTGTTTAACTTTCTGTCTATCTATCACTATGTCTGTATCAAAATCTTATTTCACTTTAGTCAATAGGATAAAATAATAATAATTGTCTATTGCTTTCAGAGGAGACCAAAACGGACAAAATATAATTACAATATCTCACAATTGCTAACATTCATTCATTTATTTGACGGCCTTGAGGAAAATTATAGACCATAAGCGGTCAGTTGATTGTAACTGAGAGCGAGCTGTCACATCGAATTCATTGTGATGTAGCTAACGCATTGTAGCTAAAAAAGAGTTAACGACTGGATTACGAACCATATATAAATAGACTCTGACACCCCTTATTCACGTGTTGAAACAAAACAGTACTCAGACTGTCACTGTGGCGTTTTATAAGAAAGTGGTTAATGGTAAGTGTTACCCAACGTAACTGCTCTGTTGTTTGAATAAATTATGAATGTAGATTTTTTTATTTACTTTTAAATACTCAAAAGTAAAGCAAGAATATATTTTTTTTTATGAGAGCCATTGTTATATTACAGTTTTCAAAATCTAATAAGTCGATTAATATAACATTAAGCAGTCATATCTACATGTTAATAGCTCTATATTTTTCTACAGAAAGTGAATGTGACGCTCGGCGCAAGCGCATCGTACTTTGTGCTTTATGAATAGCGTTAAAATTAACAGTTATCATTTGAAGTGGTGTCGAACGTAAGCTTTTACTTTCTTTTGTGAATTGTTAAGTATAAATTAAAATTATTTCCGTACTTTGGGAAAGTCACAATTATTGCCACCTTTAATAATAAAGATAAGTGAGTATGTAGTAAGATTGACATTTTTACATTGGTAGCAAACTGTGGCAACTTTCGCAGTCGTCATATAAGTGGCCCGTGTGGCGGCAGTAG
The DNA here is from genome assembly GCA_945859745.1 of Synanthedon formicaeformis. Classification (NCBI taxonomy): domain Eukaryota; kingdom Metazoa; phylum Arthropoda; class Insecta; order Lepidoptera; family Sesiidae; genus Synanthedon; species Synanthedon formicaeformis. Next base: position 3,214,003 of record OX243969.1, on the reverse strand, counting down.
CCAAATAGAAAACCACGAAGAAATTAACCCTTACCGATAGCATCATAAATTTTTTCTGTGACTAAACAAGGGCTGCCGGAGCCCTTCATTGCTTTATTCATTATCCCATTAAAGACGGCAGCGTAATAATTGCACTAACTCAAAAAGCGCAATTGCATTTTGAAATGCAAACAAATCTGCAATAAGCAAGTTTTTTAGATTTCTTTGAACATACTAACCTAGTGCCGTGAAAGTTTATTGAATTCATTCAATATTTATTGAACACATATCACTGCCGTTACAGTTTTCGCGACCGTAATATGTCTTAAGAATTGAATAAGCAAAGAGCATTGCATTACGCATAGTACGAGCTTCTCATGCTTGGCCAAGCGCGGCGCAGTTCAGTGTTGTAAAGCCGTGTCCATAATCGCCAATCATAACTGTGCATTATGAAATGTTTTACCTCACTAAATACCGCCTAGTTGTGATTCAATTATTAGTTATTTATATAATTTCAACGTATAACTATCGCTAGTTGAGTGAGACGGTGTCTTCGTATTCATCATCAACTCAGTCGTAGGACTTCCGTTGCTGGACATAGGCATCCCACATAATTTTTCAAAAGGACAGGTCAGAAGCAGCCTGGATCTACCTGGTCGCCTGTAAACTTAGTGGGTGGATGTCTTCAAGTCCCAGCGGCCATCGGCTCTCTGTATTACGTGACCAGCCCAATTCCATTTCAATTAACAAATGCGACGGGTTATGTCTGTAACTTTAGTTCTTCTATGGATCTCATTCCTGATTAGAGCTCACAGTGTAGCCCCATGCAAACATAGCTCGTTGAATGACGTGGGAAGACACATAATAGATCGAAAATTTTTGAGACATTGAGGAATTTTGAATGAGAAGATGTCTCGTTTCGGAGCTTCCCGAACGCTTCTCATCCGAGCTGGATTCGACGATTGACCTCTTTCTTGAAGATAGCGCTACTTCTTGAAGTTGGTTCTTGAAGTTGGTATTACGGATTTGAAAAAGTATTAAATAATTGAATTTATATTTTATAATAGAAACGTTGTCTTGTCATAATGTAAAATCTATTGCTAAAATTATATATCGAATAACGCTGAATCCAGAAGGTTGAAAATTGGTTTAATCCGTGAGTTATCGTGATTACTTACGTATCTACGATGTTTTTATATGTATTCGTTGCTTATACAATACTAAAAAAAAATCGAAATTTGCTAGTATAACCTGCCAATTAGCTGTTAGTTAGTTAGTCTCCCAATTAGGTGCTTAATGTAAGAAATACTTTATAAAATGTTGATAAATTTATTTTTACGAATAAATTCCAAAATATATAATCGGTAATACATTTTATGATATCACGAGGCCGTATTTATTTAAAAAAAAAAAAGAAAAAACAATTTGTGTAATAGGCCTTCATAGACACACAGACTGACAATTTAATTATCAAATGTTGAAAACAATAATATGACGACGCCATGCGCTGTGACGAATGACCTTGTGCAATGCGACTTTCACTTGTTTTGTACGTATGCATCATTCGGGTAATTGTTGTGAACAGACGAGGTAAAAACGAAAATTAAAAGTGACAAAAATAGACTGGAAATATAACTGACTCCCTAGCTGGTTCGTTGAAAAATACCTTATATGTTAAGATCGGCAGACGGACTGACGGTCCACTTGAGGGTAGGTGGCTACCGTCGCCTATAATACAAGCAACTTGTATATAGGCGACGGTATTATTGCGCTGCCGACCATAGAAGGAGTATTAAGGATAAGGGATAAGGAAGGGATGGTTTAATGGGCTCTGGCATCCCTTACTCACTCACCGAAACACAAGAGCACATATGCTGTTACTTCACGGTAGTCTTTTGTAAGCGCCACTCCCTTACTGTCGCCAGACGGGCCGCCAAAATGACTGCCAGGAATCTAAACCAGGTCCCTGAGACGTAAGGCAAGTATCCTTAACACTCATACAACGGGCTCGTCGTATATGCAAGAAAATTGAAGACAAAATGGATCATAAAAAGTCAAAAGTTGGGTGAATTATTTTCACATAAAGATGTCCATTGTATTAGTAAGTAGTTTGTACCAGTTTTTGAACTTCACAAGTCACACAATGACAACAATAGCAATATTTCCGATTCATTACGGAATCTGAACGCAACCGCTACACATAACCATTTCTCTATGATGGCCATACATGCAAATTCTTCAAACTATTCCCACGGCTTGCTGTTAAACGTAATAATAAGGGTTCTATTTCCATTGTTATTGTTGTATGATTCGGTCCCCTACTTTACTATTTTTTACAATCAAACGTGTCGTTTTAATGAAACCACCTTTACTTTGTTGTTTACTTGGTACCATTATCCGTTTCTTTGTAACAGCTAGTAGGGTGGTGTCTTTGGACAAGGGATGAAAAATGGTGTTTCTATAATTGACAATTAGAATGCTTCTTTCACTTTATCGCTTGGAATATGGACTGTAAAGTACAGTTGGGACAATTTACTATATAAGTACATGGCTACATGTAATTATTATTATTATTATTATTATTATTTACTTTTGAAATTTCTTTCACCTATAAGAAAGTTTTATTATTAGCGAGTCGCGTGCAACAGCTAGTATAGAATTAACAAGTGATATGAAACGCAACCAATCTCAAACCATACTTTCAAATTGATGAGTTCAAATAAGATGAATGCAATTCAAGAAATCTAATGTTCAAAGAAAACCGTTTTAACAGTGGTCGTGAATCATTAAGTGGTCATGTACTCGTGTTGATACTCGTATGTTGTATCAATGCCTTGTCTTCATTTAGCATTTAGCATTAGCATTAGTTAAGAGAACCCTAATGTCTTGAATTATATTGAGACTAATTATATTTGAAAAAATATATATGTAAAAATGTACTTTTTAAGTTATGTGCGCACGTGACATTTGATTTCACGGTGTCTTACGCTCGATTTTCGTAACTATTTTTTTTTAAAAAACCCTGATCTAATAGCCTAAATAAGGTTAACTTTTAAAACTCAAAAAATATACAATTTTAAACAAATTTAAAAAATATACAATTTTAAACAAATTTTTAGCTTTTGTTTTGTATATAATTTCTTGATACTTACTTTAAAAATGAAGCTGTAAGAATTGATAAAGACAAGTCATTTTGGCATTATCGGATCCTAGATTCAAAAATTATCCTCCTTTATCTATTTATTTATGTAATGGAATAATAAAACGCATGATAAACGTTTACGGTTCGCCCATTAGTTTGGATTTTAATGCATTCAATATTGGTTGGAGGTAAAAGCTTTTTAGATTTGGTATTTGTAAGCGAGTTAATGACCTACATTTACTACTTCACTGAATTCACTATTAAGTGTTACAAAACTATATACAAAGATGTTGGAAGAACATAGACTTAGCTATAGAAGAATGAAGACTGTTCTTTACCCCCGGCCTCCGACGCAAAAACGTAGTTTGACATCTGTCTGTGGAATCGTAGAACCCAAACGGATGGACCGATTTTGATCCGTTTTTTTTTGTTTAACAGCTGACGTGATCGGCATCATTCTCAGCTACAATTTATAAAGATCTAAATGAAGACTCAAACGCCTGAACAGATCTTCATAAATTTTCTAGAACTTCACTAGAAGGGATTTCAATAACCGTCACTGCACGATTGATGTGAAATTTGGTATACTGTTACTTCGGTGGTATTTCCATACATGCTGGTAACCTTGACCTGATACTGCAGCATCAAGTAGTCTACGGGATACTCAACTCCTTTACGATTTACAGAAGATATAAGTAGCGTAGAAAGTTGAGGGTTAGTTTATAACTTTAATTATTGCTGGATTATAGGTACTCATTATAATTTTTATCTGAAATTTTATTAACTTTCAATTTGATGTCTTCCTGGATCTTCTTTTTTAATATTCCGTCACCTTCCTTTCATAGTATAAAAAATTGTCAAAGTCCACAGTGTCATTCCGTCATGGAACATCTCAGACTCCGCCTGCATTCCTAATCCAAATCGATTCATCTTAAAGACGTCCCATTATGAGAGGTAACCCGGCGTAACCCGACCCGCATTAGGGGATAATGGGCATATTGGTCGCGATGTCCCATTGTGTATCACCATCAACTATATGTATATGTATATTGCATTGTACTGTGCAGTTAAACAGCTACAAGGTCTGACTATGTTCAGAGTAAATTTTACTAGGTCAGTGGGGCGATGTTTTATTTACTTTCGTATAAAAAATCCTTAATAACATTATTAAGGATGTTATATTAAGGATGTTATATTAAGGGCCTCTTTCACAAACTACAAGTAAAGTGTTGATTACTTACTTTTAGAAATCATTTTCTGTTATATTGAATTATGCACTTGGTTTACTGCATCATTCGATAGCCGATTTTTTTTATTATTTTCTATTTAATGTTTGGGGCGTTTACCGTAGAAACAAAGGTATATCAGCTCCATTATCCCCGGTTACCGGTGACTTTAAATGACAGTTTGGCCCACTTGACGTTTGTGAAAGAGGCGCTAATTCTTTATTCATAATTATGTACTTTTTACTTGCGATTTTATCCTAGTCCCTCAGGAATAGTGTTTTTATTCTGAATGAAAGGTACTTTATTCAGAATAAAAACACAGAGCAAAGTGCTATAAGCACACACCAACAATCTTGCTGTAGATCTTGGTGAATCCCTACAGAGTAGACGACTCAGGCGCCAGTACATTATGGGACATAATATGAGTGACAGGATCTTCATTGGAAACTCAGTTCTCCCACGTCAATATCACTCACACAAAGTATCTGCCAATGGCTCCAGGAGCCGATCGCATGATGTAGGAACATAAAAAAGGTACCTTATGACCTTTATACCACTGACAAGTGTATGCAAAGTTTCATGATGCTCGGTTGTAGTAGTTATGTAAGCGTGAAAATGTAACAAACAAACACTTTTGTATTTAAATATTAGTCAAGATTATAATAAGCATGTTCTTATATTATATATGTATATTTAGGGCAGTTACCCAAACGTGGAAAGGTAACAAACTAGCCAATTTATTTCCAAACATTTCAAGGTACCTCTGTAATAAATAGTTTTGTTCAACCGTCTAGCTACTAAAAGTAATGAGCATTATTACTATATTACACGTAAAACGAAATATTTAGATTATTATTTTATTTTCTAGTGTAAAAATTGATTAGAAAAAACATATAAATCTGTCCCACTGTACAATACCTATCTATCTAGCAAGGTTGTCAATCCAAACCGATCGGCGTGAAATCTGTTTAGGGACCCACCACGAGTTGCCTTTGCATTAAAGTTACTCACTAAACAATACATCATTTGTATTACAAACGCGATATTTAAAACTATTAGGATTATTTTATGGTTATCTGTTTTCTGTGAAAAAGTCAAAATATTTTTCATACGAAACCAGAGCATGCGCATGCGCTGCTAACCTAGATAAGGAAACAAAATTAAAGATATTAAAATCTTGTGTCCTTAACGATATATTAACGGTGAGTACTAACAATAAGTATAAACTGTAGTGAATTTTTATTTATTTAATAAAATTATGTATTTATTCTATTTTTTCCGGTACAAAGAGCGGTTAGTGCATAATAATGAACAATTTCCTTGTATTTTTCCCATAGATAAACTGTGCGGAAGTGGGTGGTTTATATGGATATACTAATTGTGTCTTATGTACATATTTATTACAATATAGTTTAAAGTTTTTCAAATTCCAGCACGTAGTTTACTACTTAATTGGAACTTTTGCATTTTGAATATTAGACCAAAATACATAATAAAGATTTATATTAAAAAACAAAGACAGCGATAGACAAATACTTAATTTTTTTTTTAATAATACAGTATTATTAAAATAAATATCATATACCTATAATGTATAATAGTTTAGATCAAAATGTAATTATTATAAAATTTTATATATGATTACCACTGACGTATAAAAAAGGATGATTACTAAATAATAATGAAATAATAATTTTTAACAATAAAATTGTTCCGTTGCGAAAGTCGCTTAACATTGTAAAATACGTGCTTCGTAACAATAAGATAGAATCTTGCAATGTTGTTTCTATTGCGACAGAAGGGAGCAGATAAAATGTCGCCAAATGACAAATGCGCAAGGAAAATATCCTATTCTCCTTCTAGAGAAAACAGCAGGAGTTTGTTTAAGTTCACACACGTACCTACTTGGTAGACACAAAATCGGGAGAATTGGGGGAATTCATTTATACTAGGGAAAGACCAAAACAGTTCCGTACCTTTCGCTCCCATGTTTTTTTTTTTGTTAGCCTTATTTTAGCCTTAGTAGTGTTCTGTATAATCTCTCCTCTGTTTTTTTTTTCTAGCCCAGCCAATCTTGAGATTTGAGTTAATTTGTGAGACTAACGCACGGCGATTGATTTTTATATTATAAAAAAACAAGATAAATATAGTTGAAACTGAAAATACTGAAGCAATTAATATTCATTATTACTACTCATGATAATTCCTAAGCCAACAGTTTGGAATAATGATTGAAAAATTACGAAAATCATCAGAACAATACATACATTTTTAATTGTATTTTAATTGCGAATACTTAAATAATAACGCGTTAATCAAATTAATCATGATTTAAGTTTACTTGGCAGGTTCATGATCCCTTTGATTCCCATAGAGTAATTCACATTTTATCTTCTGAAACTTAGAACTTGAACTTAACAACGGTGTTGTTATTCTAAGTTCTGAAACATGAAGTCTTTTTTTAGTTAATTGAGAACTAAAAAAGTTCTTCATCATTATACTAAAGGGCAGATTGTACATACAGTCTGGGATCAAGTTATCCCGAGCAATAACCACTTCTATATAAATTATGCAGATGTCAGCGAATGAAATAGGTAGACCCATTTGTAGATAAAGTCGTTTTGGCTGCTGTTGGTAACATTATTAATGAATGGCAACACAATGCACCGGCATATCGGAATATTGTGCAAAATGTTCTGATCTTATCTCATATTTATACATTCACAACTTGAATTTACTTTTAGATTGAACATAGATAATAAACAATGTAAGTATTTCGTGCATGGCTAAAATTTATAAGAGCGTAAAAACTTTTTCTAAGGGATATTTTTTTTCTCAAAAGTATATTCATAAAGTTCTAAGTTTACTTTATACTAGTATTAGCGATCCGCTCGCGAATTCGCCCGGGATGCATTTTTTAATATTTTTTATATACCTTTGTTGTTTTTCGCTCTTTCTATTAGTGAAAACCGTATCAAAATCCGATTTTGATTGTACATTGACAAAATGAAACTCTGACCTTTTGAAAAAGTCTGTGACGATTTGAAACTTTGACGTTATGGGACCAAACTATTTAGAAGTAGTTAGAAACAGACATTGGTACCGATATGTCATCGCGGATCTTTATTTGGGATTTTAAGAAGACCTACTACAATTCTCTAGTACATCATTTTTATGTCTCATAAATCTTAAGTGACATAAAAATGATACTAAGGGCATATTGCTATCTATATGGTATATTGGTATAGACATAATTTACCCTATATTACCTTTATACCCTCGGTCGAGATAGAGGCTTTTTAAAATTTCATCTGAGCTCACGGTTATATGAGTACGTTACGTACAACTCTATGAGCCAAATGCAATTAAAGCACATTTCAATGAATATTGAAGCGGCTATTGCATTGCTAAGTGCATACACATGACGTAATCCATTGTCGTACACTTCTCGTATTAAGGATTCAAGTTATTTCCCACGTCACCTAATTCTTCAGCATGCAATTTGTTACGTACGAGTAGCAAATAATTACGCCGCGGGTGGTCTAGCTGCGAAATCATAACTGCACAATATTCTATTGCTAAATGTTTAAAATGTGTTTGAATTAATCTAAGTTAGTCACCAATTCTATTGCTTCAATAAATCGTAAAGATAAAGCGATAGAATAGAATTTTTAGAAATAAGGACAACGAAAAATGAAAAATATGACACCTGAGAACATATTTCATATTTTTCTAACTTTTTTCAGGATAAAAATGTTAATATGTGTTAATCCAGATACTGAGCTATCTGTGCGAAAAATTTCATGAACGAGTAATAAACCATCTATTATAAAATCTATTATTTTTATAATTATTATAAAAATAAGTTTCCTCGATTTGTTCTTTAGAGCAACACATGCAGGAAGAAAAGACTATATTTAGGTCTAAGAATATGCATTTCACTTGAGATTGCCCAAATTGTTTGTTACATCCACTGAGCTTACATTGTATAAAATACAAGTCGTAAAATGCATTTAAAATATTTACGTTGCTTAATACCTATGAAATCATTACCTATGAATAATAATTTATTTCATAGGTAGTCACTATAAAAGGTTTACCCATTATCGAGACGAGTTTAAATCAAACAATACGCTTACATAAGTGTTATTCAATGTCTGCCTGTTAACTGCTTTTTAATGCCCACTTTATGCAGTCTCGAGTGTATGTATAGAAAGACTCGTTTAATTTGTGAGCCGCTCTACTGAGAAAGTAGGCTACCAAAATGATTCATTCGATAATTGGATAGGATAGAATGTTTCAAAATCTCTTATTTGAAACAGTGGAGGCAGGGCACTTGTTTACGCTGTCATAAATTCGAAAAACACATTTATTTCGAAAAATATGCGATCTTGTCATTGTGATGGTAGATTTTTGATATTTTTTTAATATTTTCCAGATATATAATATTTTTTTAATTATTCCGAATCATGAGTAAGAAAGAAAATTTCTCACATTGCATTGGTGCGGTGACATTTAATTATTTTTACGAGAAATACAATACTGCATATACTTTTTTAAATATTTTTCGATATTTTTTAATTCATTTCACCGGCGTTGCATCAGTAGTGACTTCAAATACCAATTCAAATATATTATAGTCTAATCTAATAGGTACAATGATAATTAAAGTTCTAAACTAGACGCAGGTACAATATGAAATCATAGACGATTCGCGTGGCCGAAAACTTCTATTAGTCACAAATCACGTAACACTTTCACCTTGTTGTTGTGACAACTACCTTAATCTTAAATCAATAATGTTTTAACATTATCTTTAGTTCGTGGGTTTTCGTATTGTAATGAAGTAGTTAGCTTTGTTGAGAATTTAATTTATGCTGCATATTTTATGTGGATTCAATGGTGAAGTTAGATAATATACTCGTAGGTATAATGCTACCTGACTTCTTACGTAATTTAAGTGGTTTACTTACGTTACACTCAATTAGTTAAAAAAATATAGATTTGTTTTTATTTTTATTTTGCAATGAATCCTATGTGGACCAGTCCTGCCATGAAAGGCCACGATTCGGTCCCATACGTAATTAATGGCAGTACGCACTGATTGTAGACCTCGGTCTTCAAATATTGCGGAAGTGGTAACTAAAAGAGATGACGTAGCTTCCTGAAAGCAGAACCACCCAGCTGGTTTCTTCTACCTGCCTCTTTGTTAATCTTAATACTTTGATAGTTAGCCCAATTTATCACTGGGAAACTACTAAAAGTGCAGTACTTAAAAGTGCCATTTTTGTAAGGCTTCATATAACATTTGAGTACGCAGTTTCCATTCCTGTGTATAACACATGTGAAGCAAGTTCCCATATAAAGTAAGCCTGACTTTTCCTTCCTTATGTAAACAGTTTTATTTTTCCATTAGAAAATCGAAACAGTTTTTCTTTTCCTGTTATAGTATACAGGTAATGCTTACTTTCTTCGTGTTCATAATGCGAATATAGTTTCACATTATTTTTTGTTTCAATTTGATACATTCGTTACTTTCTGTTTGTTGTAATATTTTTGTTCTAAATAAAATAAATAAAGTCTAATAATAATCTTACTTTATTACAGTGAATTCACTTCGCCCTACCATATACTCTTCATAGCCCCCTTTAGTAGCACTTTTTAGTATACTAGAAGTGGCAGTGGACATTAAACTTAATAAAAATGTTGAGTAATCTCTTAAATATTGCCTAAAATAAAATAGCACCTTCATAACAAGTATGTCGTTTATTAGTGCTATATGTATGTTAATGTTAGGTTGATTGCACACTTAGCTTTGCCCTCATATCGGGTCGTAGCCGTGACTCGACACAGTAAAGAGTTAAGATAATGGACGGTAAACATTTGCTAATGCACTGCAATTGTTGCAGCGACCTTTGACATTCAGTTGTTCGACCGTAAACTTTTAGGTATCTAATAAATTTGCTTTTAGCGACTTGCTAATAGCTTTTAGCTTTTAGACACTTCAATCACTATAGATTACTGGATACAGTGTTGAAGTAGACTTGTTAAGGCGAACACTTAGCAGAAAGTGATATTTTCGTAGTCTCCTTTTTGACTTCTTAGAGTATAATTAAAAATTAGACAAGAATACAATGCTTAAAAAAGTTGGAATCTGGCAGATTTATAGAAAAATTCTCTGAGACAAAGAATAATAGGTAAATTACTGTCCAAAATACCTTTCGTTTCACAGTAATAAAAAAGATGAAAGAAGTTGAATAATTAAAAATATTAACAATTTGGTAGATACGATGAAGCCCTGCTCTGGACTTATTCTTATTAGCGTGGTGGACTTTAAAGCCTGAACAGGTTTGTTCCCAGCAGTAGAACCTAATATACTATACTAGCTGTTACCCGCGACTTGGTCCGCGTTCAAAATGTTATATAGTTCAAATTTAGCCTTCTCGATAAATGGACTATCCAACACAAAAATAATTTTTCAATTCGAACTACGAACCAGTAGTTCCTGAGATTAACGCGTTCAACCAAACTCTTCAGCTTTATAATATTAGTAAAATGTATATATAGTAGGATCCAGCTGTATAAACCTGTACATGTGTGAGTGTTCTAAAGCCTATTAAACACATGTACCTATGAGTATTGTTGCGAACAAAGTTTATTTGACATTTTGAACATTTGCGCGATGATTACGACCCCAATCGTGAGATTTATTACTAAATGCGCATATAAGTCAAAGTTCGATGTCCAGTGAATCACGTTTCGATGCAGATGTCTGTTATAATGAGCTGAACGTAACGAGATTGAATAAATTATAAGGTATTTTATTGGTTTATTGATGGCTGATACTGCACCTCATAATATAACTTTTTTGAGACATGAAAAGAGGCAAGTGAATGCTATTCACAAGTTTACGATAATAGCTTTTAAATTACAGTTCAATATTATACGAATTTTAATATTCATTTTCAATTAATTGTCTATGTTTTTTCTATTTTACTTACCTATTTATTACTTACCTAAAATACATAAGAATAAATTATTTGTTTTCTAACTATAAACTTAAACAAAATTATTACTAAACTAGCTGGCGCCCGCGACTTCGTCCGCGTTGAAAAAGAAAAAAGTAGCCTATCCTGTGTCCTGTACGTCTAAATGTTTATCTACCAAGTTTCATGAAAATTCGTTAATTCGTTTAAGAGTTATGGAGGAACATACATACATACATACAATACCTAACTTTTACATATTTATTATTAGTATTGATACGCAGTTAGTTAATTAGTTAGTTATATCTAATTAAGAAAACTTTTACTAAAATGTAAAATACAAGTATGCGAAAACAAATGTTATTTATTCTTGCAACCTAAAGAAAACCTATTGCTTATCTATCACAAAAAGTAAATGGTGGTATTGTGAAAAATGTTTTTTTTATTACGAGTACTATAGCGTCATTGCTAAATTAATGTCAAAAATAATTAGCACAATCTCGATTCAATATTGCCACACAATACCTATTAGTTACTAAACTGACCAAGTTTAGAATGAACAAGTGTGTTCAAATTCGTTATCTTATTACAATTAAAACATAAAAAAAAACTTGACATAATGTAGGGCACATTTTATGCATAATTGGATTGACTTGATTGTCTAATGAAAGAATAACTTTTTCAAAGTAATAACTTTAGCAGTCATATACTGAAGTGAATATCCCGTCTGTCAGAAGTAACCACCCTTGTACAGAAGACCATTCCCCTGTCTTTTCTTATCAGTCGTGTCCCTTCTTCTCTTCTTATCGGGGTCATTCGAATGTTGGAAGCCTTCGTTTCCTACATTAATTTTTATTATTTTTAATAATTTTATTTATTTATTATTTTTAATTATTTTATTTTTTAAATTTTAAATTTAAATTTAGATATAGATATTTTAACATTTATCGCTGCTTAAAAAGTAAAGGGCCACAAATCAAAATTACACTTTTTACAGGAGAGCTAATCTAAAAAAAAAATATTTTTTGTCAATTTTTTTCCTATTAGATATTATATCAAATATATGCATATTATACATCGTTAGAAGCGCATTTTTAAGTAGCATTAAATGTTTTAAGTATTTTTATAATAAACTGAATACTAGAGGAGATAAGCATATAAGTTACTTTTGAATATAATTTTTTTTTATCAAAATATACTAAATATTTAATAAACAAATATAAGTATTTTTGCAACATAAAATATGAATTATTGTGATTGTATTTTTGCAATAAAAACATTTTGGATTTTATTTTTGTTTTATGGCCCCTTAGTTTTTAAGCAGCGATATGTATAGATAGATTGTATATATCCAAGGGCCCTAAATATACATCTTCTTTACATAGTACATACATAATTTGAAGTCGCTTTCCGCGGCTGTGATATTTTTCCATATTTCTATCTTTTTTCCTGGGCGAAGACGGAAACGGGTCGCTAGTCGTATATACGAGTAATCAATACTAATAATAAATCTGTAAGGGTTGGTCATGGAGTAAGTTACTTTGTTTTCAGAGATATCGTGTTTATGGGCTCTATACATGATATTGAAACTAAATTGACGATTTTTAAAAAAAAAATCTGTATGTATGTATCTATGTTCCTCCATAACTCTTAAACGAATTAACTGATTTTCATGAAACTTGGTTGATAAACATTTAGACGTACGGGACACAGGATAGGCTACTTTTTCTTTTTCAACGCGGACGAAGTCGCGGGCGCCAGCTAGTACACAAATAAATCACTCAAACAAAAATGTTTCTAATCACAATACCTTCCCCTCTGACACATAACACAGTCGATTAATTAATGTTAGAGGCATCGCATGCAATGTTTACTTCTGCCACTCCTCGCAGAGGTTATCCACAGTTCAATGCATCGCTATAATTAGACAGTGCACTTGCAATCGAATGCGCCTCATTCATTCGGTTGCATTTTGCAACTTGTTAATACAACACGCGTTTTATTGCAAAAGAGATCATTGTTTACAATGTATAATTCATTCAAATGTATTTCAATGTAATGATAAGATAAAAAAATACACTCGATTTCAGTGCACAAAGCTTTTTTTTACTTACACATTGAATACATTGTTGCCATGAAATGAGTTCTTTATGTCTTTCAAAACTAAAGACTTATTCTTTTAAGTAGGTACATTTATCAATAGATTAGATTAAACGTTAACTGAAAGAGTTTAATTTAGGTATGTATTTATGAATACTTGAAACGATATGTTTTTTGTTTTACTTTTTAACTATCATTTTTGATTCATTACTATCATTTAACTGTCATTAAACATTTAATTTCAGCCAGTCGATAAGTCAAAGCCGTCAGTCGATCTCGAACTAACTTTGCTAGCATGCTCGAGATGAGTTTGCTTTTGACCAGCATCCAGCCGTATAGCGAAGGTGAGGCCTATGATGGAGCGAGATCACCCAGAAAATGCCTAACAAACTCGAACTTTGAAAAGAACTTTGAAAAGCTCAGGAGCTCGGGAGTTTTAAAGCGCTTGGTCCAAAAAAGAGGGATTACGACAAGGGCAAAACGAATTTCGAGGCAAAACGACGAAAAGGCAGATGGATTTCGACAAGATGAGGATGGTAACCAGCCGTACGTCTAAATGTCCGATGGAAAAAAGAAGTTTTTTTTTTTTCAATTTTCTTTATTATAATGACTAATCCCTTGGATTTTCATTTTGTTGTGTCAAAGAGCACTTTTGAAGTGTCAGAGGTAGGTGGTATACCTCCGTAATATACCTCAACTGATCAATGCACATAGTGATCAATGATTGAGCATTTAGTAAATGGTAGAAAACAGCAAACATGTCTCATTGCAATCAGTTAAGTATCTGTTGCATAGATATCTTAATTAGGTAAACCGATTAGTCCTAGATTGTACTTACTTGGTTCCATTTGTTTAGACATTAACCAAGTTAAGCATATCGGACCAGCTGCGGTCAACCAAGGCCTAGTTACGTAACTTTATGGTTAATTCATGTTCACAACTACGCGATGGAATTTAGTAGAGTACTCAAGTTATATAGTAGACGAAGAGTCGTGCGTTTAATTAATATTATTAATAAACATTTATTGAATTGCAGTGCCTATATAAATTTCATTGTGACAAGACAAATGACTAAATTACTTTGTATATTTATTAATGTTTAAATTTATTATTATTAATTTAATACATTATTTAAATACATTATAAAATGATTATTATTTAAAATTATTTTATGTAGGTATTCTATATTTAAATATTTAGTTATGTTATTTTGATATTTTGAATTTAAACCTACTTAATTATGGTAGAGAAAGCTTTTAATTTGCAAAACCCTAGAAATGATAAAAACTTCATTGCACTATAATCAGGAAATAAATTTGTATTTTATTATTATTATTATTATTGTAAACAGATCACAGTAAAATTATTTCTTTCTTTATTGTCTAATAAGTAATGCTGCGTTTTGTTCAACCTTATTAATTATAGACACACTTCAGACAAACATTTCTAACTTAATGTTAGCTTAATCTTTACTAATTATTTTATTAATAATAATGTTCAAGCACCTCAATAAATAAACATAAAAGACTGTTTCAAAATTGTAGCTAAATTAAGCTATAAAGGATATTTTAAAGTTATCTATTAAAATAAATTTTATTTTTTGTACAAGTTTGCATTTTTTGTCGTTCAGCTCTTAAACTATGGAGTACCTACGTTATAGGAGCTGGCGTCGCCCTCAGAATGCTATTATTCTATTGACAGAACGTCGACAGCCAGCGGACACATATTTGCCATCAAGTTTATATGTATATCTGGATGACTGTTTGCTATGCCTATATAATATCGGTGTCGGCATGAATACCATTAGTATGATTCGTATTCAAATGATGTCTTTATTAAAATACCTTTTGTGGCGGTAGGTAAACGGAATGTTATTGTTTAGCGTGCTTTAAAGATAATATATAACTTCCTCACTACGATGCACAATATCTTGAATGAATTTCAATTAAGCTTCCACATTTTACATTCAACTAAACTAACGTCTAACGACTGACTGATGCCCTATTAAAAAGTGATGACATTCACCTTTCAATTTTAACCAGCTATAATTAAAATTATAAATTAATTACACCATGGAGAATGTGCGTCCATCCTATGGGATCTGATCCGGCCAGAGCCGTTCCACTTGCGGAACACGAGGCGCGGGCGGGGGTTTCATCCCTTCGTGGTTGATGTTCCCCGGTCACGCACGAAGCGTTATAGTTCCACCTTCCTTGTCCGAGCTGCTAAGGAGTGGAACTCATTGCCTGCGTCCGTGTTTCCCCAAAATTACAACCTCGGGGTCTTCAAGTCTAGGGTAAATGGGCACTTACTAGGTAAGCGTGGTCCATCTTTGGCCGCAACTGCACCTAACATCAAGTGAGATCGCGGTCAAGCGCTGCCTCGATGTAGTAAAAAAAAAGCTTTATATTGAGCCCTAACAAGCTTTATCTGCTGTAAGCTGTAAGCTGCTAAGGAGTTGGTTGTCCCGTAGATATGCTAAGTTGGTAACTTAGCATATTACCGTGGCATGGAAATACCACATCAATAAAACTTGTGGAAGTTAGTGAAATGGGTAGGTGGAACTTCGTCATCTAGGAAATGGGCAGATGATCTTCAAAGGCCTGTACAGATAGATCTTCTTAAACTATGGCCAGGAACCATCTTGATAACGTCATCTTTCAAACTTTAACGCCGGATCAAAATTGGTCCATCCGTTTGATTCTATGGACAGAAACAAAATAATATAGATATTATTTGTAATTCAATACATTATATAGATATTATAGATATCATTTGTAGATCAGTCGTAGTCTCTGCGATGCATATAGGGTTTCCTTATTTTCATGCCACTATTTGTCTAAACTTATGCTACAAGCCTTTAATGTGCTATTATAATGATATATAACATACGTTTTTCCCTTTATAATCAATTTAATTACTAACATACCACGACAGCATTTGTTGTATTAATTAATTGTTATTAATAACAAGTTGAAACTTGTGGCGTGGGTTATGATGGCTTAAATAAACATAATATATATTGAAATAAAATTATGCAAGACCAGAAAACTTACAGTTGTAAAAATAAAATTTAAATATTTAAAAAAATTATAGTCAGAAAATAATATCCTATCAGTCAGAAAATTACACATTTATAACGTATACCTACTGAAAAAGCATCAAACATATTTTGTTACATTTAGCGATTGTTATAGTTTTGAATAGATAAAAACATTCTCGTATTTTATGAAACAGGTACTTATACATACTTGTACTCGTATATATATTCATAGATAGTGATAAAGATCATATTGATATAAGAATCATAATGATAACTAATCATTATGAAAATCTTACAAGCCCATCCAACAAGAATTCAATAACAATTCTACAATAACAAGGGCGTGGTCGGGCAAAGGTGTGGCACATTCGTGTCAATAAAACAACACATTGTTTAATAGGTAAATAAGTCTTAGTAAATATAAGGTCTATAGAATACACATAAAAATTCCCTTATGTCTAAAACTTAAGGAAATAAATAAGATATATCTACTATGAACAAACAGATTTTATTGTAAATATTTTAACAAAAAATATCTACATATTTACATAATGTTATTTATTTTTTGTGCAATATTATCATGTTTGTTTATTTATTTGCTGAAATTATAATTTAATATTACGTTCACAGTCCCCATATAAAAAGTGTAAATCACCCCATATCTACGTCCAATAAGGTTTTCGATAAATTTGGAAAGAAATATGCTTAGACATGTGAAATTCAGTATTATAATATAATCTATCCATCAGTATATCAAGTTCCATACCGCAACTTTGTCTGTGTACACGGACATATTATTAATTACACTATACATAATTTCTGTATGGCATGTTTTCATTTCATTGTAGTTCAATACCTCAATTACAAAAAGTCTCTTTCAGAAAGAATATCTCTATAATCACAAATATAAACAGTGTAACGTAAAAGTAAACCACCGTATAGTGTACACGGACTCGGGGGAACCGCTCCGCGTGTACACTGTAGTGTACACTGGACTGTGAACGCGTTAATACAAAACTAAAGCCTAAACACAGTGACACAAAATATGTAAGAAAGTTTTGTAAAAGAAAAAACAACGGCCATAAGGCATCTTAAAATTTACTTAGGCACTCACATAAAGGTCTAAAGTTATAATAAATTTCGTGATTGCATCAATACTCAATATATTCTGTTGTAATCGCTAGCGTGTTGAACAAGGGAGGCGTGGTGGCTTTTGGCTTACCAAATCTTTTGTAGCATGCAACGATTGTTGCATTCGAGTTACTCCAAAATATTATTTCGTATCGCGTATCGAATGAAATAAAGAATGTTGAAATATTTTTGTTTGCTCCCTTACTTATATAATACTCTAATATTGTAATGGTAGGAAGTACCTATTGCAGCGAATAATTGGGTAACCTATCTGACAGCAGTCTTCTTCTCAATCGTAGACTTCAATGCTTGAAGACCGTGTCTCTGAAAGTCTATCGTGACTTTGTGTATTATACGCCCATTGAAATAATATATCTCTGCGTTCAAGTTCGCTGTATAGGCCTCACCTGGCAGTACTACTGCCAGGTACTTCTTACAGAGCATTGGCGAGAAATAACCGCATGAGTTTTGTATGTGTTTAGCTTAATGAGTAAGGGCCTCTTTCACGAACTAAAAGTAAAGTGTTGATTAGTTACTTTTAGAAATCATTTTCTGTTATATTGAATTATGCACTCGGTTTACTGCATCATTCGATAGCCGATTTTTTTTTTATTATTTTTGATTTAATGTTTGGGACGTTTACCGTATAAACAAAGGTATATCACCTCCATTTTCCCCGGTTACCGGTGACTTTAAATTACATTTTGGCCTACTTGACGTTTGAGAAACAGGCGCTTTAGACATGTAAAAAGAGATTTCTTAATCAAGAGTGACAAAAAAATAACAACAAGTTTACTAATAATAAGTTTCATTATTATTAATAGTCGCTTTCCGCCTCTGTCTGTTTTTTTTTGCGTCGGAAAATCTGCGAACCAGATCCTCGCCGCCTATGGGGAGATCAGTGGGGTATGTGGGACTAAAACATCCACTAAAAACATGATAACCTAAAAATATTTGGTGTGTTTTCGGGTACAGATATTTCG
Organism: Synanthedon formicaeformis; assembly: GCA_945859745.1. Lineage (NCBI taxonomy): Eukaryota > Metazoa > Arthropoda > Insecta > Lepidoptera > Sesiidae > Synanthedon > Synanthedon formicaeformis. Next base: position 3,195,413 of record OX243969.1, on the reverse strand, counting down.
TGCACTACTTACCTTGTTACTTTAATAAAATTGATAGTAAAATTAATTAACATACCTACATTGAAACAATTGCATACGAATTTCGACATTGAGACGGGACCTTAGCACGGATATGCAACGGAAATGCGCCCTCAATTCACGCCCAACTGTACCGATTCACATCGATATCTAAAGCAAACATCCTGTCTCACTAAGTCACGTGTTCGTTGTCGTTTTCTTTTATTTGTATTTGATAACTGGTCACAAATCTGATGATAGGCCAAGTGACCACTAGGAACGCTTTGGTTAACACAATTCGCTTTGGTTAACCGACAGATTTGTGAGCAGTAGTTGCAGTATTCTTATAAATGTCAAGAAATTAAGTCCCTAACTAACCGAACAATATTGGGTATCTATTGGAATCAGCTATTACAAACTAGTTGTTTCGTAAAACATACACACACATAGGGTTTCTATACACAGAAATCCAATTTATCTATACTCAATAAAAACTGACCCAAATCTCTTCTTAATAGTACTTGCATGTAAGGTTTAACAAGAATATTCATAAGAAAATTTTGAAACTACAGATTTTTATACATAATTTATTCGTATGCAATAAAAACCAAAGCAAATTCTGTTGTTAATTGTACTGTACCCCACCAAGATATCATTATATAGATAGATAATATCTTAATACTTATCAATTAGAAATTACTCGTAGTATACTTAACAGTGAAACCATTCCTAGTTCATCGTCCAGTCCACACGGCTATCTACTTTTATATCTTCTTTGTCTATAGTAAACTAACTTACTATAGTAGTACTACCCTACTATTCGGAGTATTGTATTCAAATTACTTACTACTCATGGATCGTGAATCATTTGGCATTGACAATTTGGGCATAGCTTGCAACTACTCCTAAAATACGCAAGCTTAGTTTGACATTAAACATTCGATTTAATTCTGTTGGCTTCTAAATATTATTCTATTATCATAACATTTCAGAGTGTATTTAGAACGGCATGCAACTAGTAGTCCGACTATAAAAATAAATGTATTTATGCGAAAAAATTGTGGATTGATATGAAGGGTAAAAATATTCATAGTTAGTTCTTGTTCAAAATTCCTCAGTGTTTTAAAACAAAAACAAGAGTTTTCGGCCAATGTGTGTTGCTACTTTGCTAGTGATGATGTATGGCGCTTTTAACTATGAGCCTGGCTACTTGGAATTGTACCTTTATGGGGCCTTGTAAGAAAGCTCAACGTCAAGCCAAGGTTTGGAACTCCCTACCAGCGTCTGTATTTCCGAGACCATTATAACCCTAATCTTTTCAAAGTTCGAGTGTATAGGTATTTTCTGGGTGAGCTCGCTCCATCTTAGGCCTCATCCTTGCTACACAGCTGGTTGCTGGCCAAGAGCAAACCCATCTCTAAGAGAACAAACCCCTCTCTCTAGCTCTAACCTATTGAATGACTCTAACTCTAAAGTCATTCAATAGGTTCGAGGTTTCTCTGCGAGATCGACTCAGGAACGACATTGTCAGTAAACAAACGAGCATCAAGACATAACTTGGTGAAGTGGCAAGAGAGCATCAAGACATAAGAGATCGACTCGGGAACGACATGGTCAGTAAACAAACGAGCATCAAGACATAAGAGATCGACTCAGGAACGACATGGTCAGTAAACAAACGAGCATCAAGACGTAACTTGGTGAAGTGGCATGAGAGCATCAAGACATAACTTGGTTATCGAGAGGAGACCCCGGACCAGCAAGCGCAGCGCAGGACGTCAATCCACAAGATGAACTGACGACAAAAGGCCCCCGGGTCGACGCTGAACTTAGGCAGCTAGAAAAATTTGAGGAGGCCTTGATGGCTGAAATGATGATGACGAACATAGAGCGTAGTATAATGAGGAAACAGTATAGCTTTGTAAGGCATAGCATTAAACTATAATAGTCTGATTTAAAAAAAAATGTGTAACATAAAAATAATAAATTTAATAGAGTTACAAATTGTCCACGCTACATATAAACAACAAACACGCCTTTCTCTATTTCAGTCCACTGACGTTTACGTTTTGTAGTTAATATATTCGAAGTAATATTGTGCAAAACAGTATAATTGCTTCTAATGTCACGAGATTTATTCCCATTATTTACTATTGGAACGTTAAACAGGTTTGACGTGTGAGGCCACATGAATAAATCACGGTGTCTTACTACAACAAATAGTTGTAATGCTTGAACAATCAAAGAAACAATGAAGACATACGTTTACATTATCAGTGACCACTTTATCTCCAAGGAGCCTCAATATGCCATGTCTTCATTTATTGTCGGAATGACCTCTACTGTTTACAGCTTCGTAAAGTCATTCCCACACATTATTTTAAACGGGAGAACATTATATTATGGCATCTGAATACATTTTTGGCCTTTGCTTATTACAGACTTCACCGTTAGAACTTAAACTTGATGGTAGGTAACCACCTACCATCAAGTGAGCCGCCTGCCTGTTTGCCACCTCTTTATTATAAAAAAAAAGGGTATGTAGTACACTCTACGATCATATTCCTTGTCACGCCAGGAACGGGCAAAATGGAAACCAAAATATTTTCGTCACACATCACATGACCCAGGGATAGGGCAGATCTTTATTAAGAATTTGCAAAGGAATATTGGAGAATGTATTGAAGGTTTTTTTAATGAACCTCACTGAAGGTGTTAAAGTATGTTCTTCATTTTATGGGCGGTGGGTGGACACTTTGGTTGATTGTTTGAATTTATGTACACTGTGTACGAGTACAATACATATTTATGTGGGTTCATTTACACCTTTAGTGTCTTTAAGGAAAGAACTATGTACTAGGTTGTTACTCTAATGTTAATTCACGGGAAGGAAAATAATTCGAGTTTATTATGTAAAAAACTGAGCTCGTACTAACGCATCCAACCACAAGTATGTTTTTGTGGATTGCAAATTGTGGTCTAAGTATTAGGTACTTGTATGTGTCAATGATACCCTATGCCCTATGTCCTATGCCTCACGAACACCATCTATTTAATGAGTTTTGAATCAAAACTAAAATATTTAGGTTATTTTAATCCAGATGTTTTATGGTCTTTCTGCGAGCCGTAATTCAATCACATCCATTCTGTAGTGTGTGTGTGGCTCGGTAGTTCACTATATATTTAGCAAGTCACACGTCTACTCAAGGTACATTATACTTCCTTGCGTCTACACCGGCTCGCGGCCTACGGAATACTCCCCCAGTATTGCCATACGGTGCAGTGTTGCCATCCAATACAGTGAACGCGAGACAGTGTATATAACTATGATTTAGTTATATCTATACACAAACACTACACATTCAACAGGTAAAATCGATGGTAAAATCTAACTTATCTTTAACTAAAATCATGCTTTACATTTTTAATTTAGATTAATTTAATTTTAGAACACGCTAATTGTGTTTTATATATATATCAAATAAACTACTATTACTGTCAAAAGAAGACTTTTTGGCCGCTGTTTGGATAAGCATATCTGATACATGTGATAATAATAACATAAAGTACAAGATCACCAGAAATACATGAGATGAGCGTAGGAAAAACTTCTTTGTAAAGCGGAGAAATAGACAGAGGCTGACATCGACTTTGTTTTCTAATATGTGTTGTTGACACAGCCATAAAGTTTTGAGGATAATTTGTTTAGGTCACTCTAATAGTTGTGAACGGTATAATGTCGTGATTCGTGACCAACAAATTTACAAGGATGGTAATCTGTGATATGGCAATTGTCAACATTTTTGAGACTCGTCGACCTTACAATAATGCTGTTTAATGTTATTTTCATTGCATTTGATTATGCATATATTGTGTGTCAAGGTATTTCGAGCTATAATTTTTGTTATAGTTATAAATATTAATGCAACTGAAAAATATATTCCCTACCTTCTTTAATCCCCAAGGACCAACGATGTGACTTTTAGACCAGTTGTACAAAATTAAAAGAAAAATGTATAAATAAAAGCAAATAATAGTTCATTGTTTTGTCAATAATAGTGTTTTTGTTGAACTTTTTAACAGATTATTATTTTTTTGCATATTTTACCACTAAATTACTTAAATTCATACGAATAATCTTATTAAAGAATGGTGTTAACCTATCACCATCAACATTGCTTGTGTTAATCGGCAAGCAACTCCACCATGATATAATATAAGAGTAATGTCATGTGAATGTTACATAAAAATGATTAAGCACCTGTTTCACAAACGTCAAGTAGTACAAACTGTCATTTAAAGTCAGCGGTAACCGGGGATAATGGAGCTGATATACCTTTGTTTGTACGGTAAACGTCCCAAACATTAAAAAAAAATTAAAAAAAATGCCTATTGAATGATGCAGTAAACCAAGTGCATAATTCAATAAAACAGAAAACCATTTCTAAAAGTAACTAATCAACATTTTACTTGAAGTTTGTGAAAGAGGCCCTTAGTATGTTAAACGCCTCGCTAATAATTTACTCACTAATAAGTCCAATGAATTTAGTATTCATTGGGCTGGTTCACTCTCAAATAAGATAAATACAATTGACAGTTTCCCACTAACAGGCCAGAATAAGTTGGGAATCACGAACGTGATTGCAAATTTTGTGTCACGACTCTTCTTCACGAACCACATAATATTTGCATTTCACATTACTCAATATGCTTAAGTAGTGAAGAGAAATAAACATTGTCTTGTTTCCTTCACTACTTATACCTGTGATGAAATTACTTTATAGTTGTGGCATTAATTACAAATAAACGCTTACTTAGTTGTGACTTATTTATTATTACTTTGTAGTTATTTTAATAATAATTAAAACTAAGGAATGGCAAGCACACTGCGTTTCGCAGTTATTTGGGCAGTAACCACCCCCTTACAGAAGACCACAGTGCTATTGTGTTTAAATTCATGACGAAAATATTTAATTTTATTCAATACAGATTGAATAAGTGATTAATCTTTATTCAATAAAATTGAATAATTATAATGAAAAGGGGCGCGCACGAAGTTGCAGGCGAAAGTGTATTTAAGGTGTTAATTTTTTTTAGTATCACTATCACACAAAAAAAATAAACATCACACGAACTTAACCTTTAGCTAATATATTACAATGTATTATTGGGAATAAAATGTATATATATCTAATCTGAAACACTTTTACTTATCTCGAGATGTCAACTTTCTCAGCGACAGATAAGAATTGACAACTGTCACATTGTTAAATTACAACCATGACCTTCGGTAGAATACATTGTATAAGATACTTGTCACATGTAAGGCGAATGTAGTTATTTAGAATTTTTCGAAAGTACTAAGGTATTTCCCGGTTATGTTATACTTATAACTAGCCATAGCCTGTGACTTCTTTCGCACACCGTTTTTCAGAATGTAGTCTAGATTCTTCTGTCAAGTTAAGTTTCTGTTCAAGCAACTAATAATTATTAATAACCAGAGGTATCTTATAACTCAATCAACTCATTATTTGTGATAAAAAAAGTGATCCATTCAATATTATCTTCTGTACAATGGACAATAGGTATTGTAGGCTATAACTATAACCTATAGTCTCGGTTGCGGTAATTTAAAAGGATTATACGTGAAAGTTAATCTGGTTGTAAACGTTCCCAGTGTACAGTCAGTATCATAAAAGTGAGTAGCAATCCTACTGTTAGATCTTCAGAATATGTAGAATGTAGATCTATACAAAGTGGTCGCGTTCCCATTATTTAGGGCTCCAATTTTCTGTTCCAGGGTTCCCTGGGTTAATTCCAGGCAGAGTCAATTTTGGAAATGAACTTTTTAAATATGACAGCCTGTCCGCCGACCTTAACATGAAAATTAATACTTATTATCTTCAAAATCAAATATCTAAACAAATTTTAAAATTAATAATACGAGTAACTTGCCTTTTTACAAAAAAAAAAATTTTTTTATCACTAACGACCTTAATGTTTTCTTTGCAAATTATACACAAAAACCTTCCTCGTTTAGCATTTTTCCAGTTAAAACTTTATTAAAATCTGTTAGGTGGTTAAGACGACAGTTTAAGCAGATAAAAAGATCATATTAACATTAAATTACTCGTTGGTACAAGTTTATTTAATTTTTCATTTCTATAAAAGAAAATGTCACATTTGTTTAAAAAATGAGACACATTTAATGTATGTATTAATAAGTCATGTCAAGCATTTAATAAGTCATGTAATGTACATTACATTACATGACGGTGACTGTACACACAAACTTAAATGCATTACAAAGAATTACTTTCTTTTTCAATAAAATCCCAGCCATCAATCAAACCAGTACGATAACAATGACCGTCGTATATAAATAATTTTATAGTGAAAGCTCACGGAACTTAATTGGTCACAGGTCTTTGGAGCCATGTTTTATGATCCTGCTATAAAGTCATTAACTGTCTACCGCTTATTATCTTCTCCGAGCTTAGTTTGTAACACACATAAATCTTTCATTTATTGACCACTCTTGTCAATTTATGTTCTCATTAATTGTAATAATACATAATTCTTAACTAAATGATTACATCCCCAAACAACACTATATGCTATGATTGCAACAGGGAAGCAAGTCCCTGTAAGTGTCTGTAAGTCCCTGTATGTGGCAAGTACGGGATTTCCCTCACTAGCACCGTTATTTCTACAGAAAAAGCTGGCGCTTTCACGGAAATGACGGAGTAAGGTCACGTTCGCACAGGAGCTTTATAAAGCGTTCGGAGCTCAATGGAGCATATAGACGGATAATAAAACTCCCGACGTAAGAAAGCGCCCGCGTTTGAACACACATCCTAAGAAGCATTTGGTCTATTCGAAACGTCAGACGTCAACGCTTTTAACGCGTGTTAAAAAGCTCTCGTGCGAACGTGGGCTAACGGAGAATTTTAAATACAAAATCATAGATTTCACTTATTGACTTCGACGCGCCTGTAGTCTATCAGCGTCGTCCCCGGCATGTCGATCCCGCGAGATGATTCTACCAACATCTGGGAACCTTGAACCCAAATTCTTCAGCAAGTATTTATGCTATGCTTAGTTAGTAATTAACTTTCAGTTTTATGTATATTTTTACAAATTACATTTTTTAATTAAATTTACTTGCAGTTTAGAATTACTTACTAAATATTTCAAATAAATTTCTCAAATAAAAAATATTATAAACAAACATACTTACTTAGACCTTTTTTTACGTGTTTAACTTCCGAAAGTGAAACCGCGATAAATTCTTTGAGTCGTTCGGAATCGGAAGAAGAAAAACTTTGTTTTATATTGTTCAGACTATATTATAAGGGAAAAATGCAAGTGTCCAACGGTTGGTACATCTGGAAACCAGTTTGGATGACCCACATGCGAACGCACAGGTGTGTCGATGGCGCCGCGCCGTCTATAGGTAAGCGGAGATATTACGTAACTCTCTTACATTATTTACATCAGAATTCATAATCAGATAATTAAATTAAATATTAATTAACTTTATTTATAAACTTTTACTACTATTAAATTCAACGGATAGTTAATTTATTCTTTACATAAGCGCCTATTTCACGAACGTCAAGTATACTAAACCGTCACTTAAAGTCACCTGTCACCGGGAATAATTTAGCTGATATACCTTTGTTTGTACGGTAAACGTCCCAAACATTAAATAGAAAATAATAAAAAATATTCGCCTATCGAATGATGCAGTAAGCCGAGTGCATAATTCAATAAAACAGAAAATGATTTCTAAAAGTAACTAATCAACACTTTACTTTTAGTTCGTGAAAGAGGCCCTAAGACTTTATTGTAATTGTAAAATTTTGTAGTTATTTTTTTTTAATGATAACAAGTATTTCTTAATTTCAAATTAATATTTTAAAAGTTTGTTGACCTATCGATGACCATATGCAGGTAGAATTTAATTTAAGCTCACAATGCCACACATTTATCGGCGCGCGCCGATTATATCGAAGCGTTTTGCAATCATTAAATTAGTGACGCGCTTAACAAAGACGCCCACAAAGCAGCGGAATGTAATTGATCATTATAATAGCGACACGTGTGATTGAAGCTTTATGTAATACATCATTATGCTATGAGTGTTATATTAGTTAAACTATTATTTCCTTATTAGAGAAAATATATGTTGTTATTAGGTATCTACTATAGCCAGACCTATATCTCTAGTATCTATCTTAAACGAGCCGTTTCTGTACATTAAATATTTAAAAAAATATATTAAAAAATGCACACGTTATGTTACCGTAGTTAAAAAAAAAATTGTTTGTCTTTTTAGTTTATACTAGCTGGCGCCCGCGACTTCGTCCGCGTTGAAAAAGAAAAAAAAAGTAGCCTATCCTGTGTCCCGTACGTCTACATGTTTATCTACCAAGTTTCATGAAAATCAGTTGATTCGTTTAAGAGTTATGGAGGATCATACATACTTACATACATACATACATACATACATACAGAAAAAAATTCTAAAAATGGTCAATTTAGTTTCAGTATCATGTATAGAGCTTATAAACACAATATCTCTGAAAACAAAATAACTTACTCCATGACCGACCGTTACAGATTTATTATTAGTATTGATTAGGTACCTACATAATTCCTACATATCACATAATTATGCCCCTTTTTTGGCTTCTATCTAAATGTGCCTTATACTATATTACTTATTATATATACTTGCCCTTAAATCGTTTAAATATAAATTGCTGAAACGTCTTCCATGAGACAACTGTTTGGCTTCTAAGGTTCATCCATCGATGGGTTCATCATACATACACAGTTTTTAATAATTAATTAATTAATTTGTAGATAAAATAGGTAAGCAATAAATATAACTATGAATGCACATATTTGCAACGACCTTTAACACCTACAGCCTATTACAATAAGGATTTGAGTGGGAGACATTTTCAAAATTGGCATTACTAGCTGACTCAGTATTCTCAAGGTTTAAGCCTACATTTGCTCATCTTTTAAATGCTTTTTTCTAAGAAGGCTTTTATTGTTCATGCATAAAGAAATAAGGTTATTCAATTTGGTTTATGATTAAGGAAGTAATATTTCGTTTATATTTTTGTTATCAAATTTCAATTTTCGATAAATTCCATGCCAATAAAGGGAACCTGATAAGAGCCGCGGATCGGCGATGGCTCCAGACTACTTTTAAGCGGTTTTTTTTACAATATTAATGGGGAGGCCTATGTCCAGCAATGGACATTCTAGGCTGAGATGATGATAATGATGTTGAAGTTTTAACAAATTAGGGCCTCTTTCACAAACTGCAAGTAAAGTGTTGATTAGTTACTTTTAGAAATCATTTTCTGTTATATTGAATTATGCACTCGGTTTACTGCATCATTCGATAGCTGAATTTTTTTTATCATTTTCGATTTAATGTTTGGGACGTTTACCGTACAAACAAAGGTATATCAGCTCCATTATCCCCGGTTACCGGTGACTTTAAATGACAGTTAGGCCTACTTGACGTTTGTGAACCAGGCGCTTAATGTTATAAATTAACAATATAAAAATTAAAAATTCGAAAAGGACACAGAATATGTATCCTCAAACATCTGGAACTTAGTTCGATAAATAGAGAAGCAAAATAACATTTTATTTATTAATTCGCCATGTCATGTAAACAAGGGAATTCCCAGATTTTGTTTTATAAATAAATGAACAATGCATGAACCGTGTCCAGTTAACCATAAGGATCAAATTGCGATGTTTCTGTTTTGCTATCATCATGGTTCAATTAAAAGCGATTTCAAGCCTTCTTCACTTTTTGTGAGCCTTCCGTTCTGTTAAAACGACCTACTCGTGAAGTTAATGGTGGATTAGATAATTTTAGTAAGACAAAGAGCGAGGTCTTTAGCAAGTAATCCACCTTGTGTTATATAGTAGTGATCTACTCGAAAGGTGTCGCTTTCCATTGAAGCCGAGTATGAACACTGCAGTTTGCCATTCAATCTGTTCATCTCAAGACTTTTGTACAGTGTGGCCTGTAATAAGAGCAATAAATTTAAACGATTATTCTATAGAGTATACGCAGTTACTCATAATGCTTAACCTAATCATAATGCTCCAAAATGCTTTGACGTACAGGACACAGGATAGGCTACTTTTTTCTTTTTCAACGCGGACGAAGTCGCGGGCACCAGCTAGTAGTGGTTAACATTATATATTATATCGTCAAGTCAAAATCTGCTACGTGCAAAAAAATACTTTTGAAAAAGTTTTCCTGTAATTATTTAAAATTTTTATTAAAAAACAGTATTTTATATGAAACTTAGGGTTATTATACTTAAATAAATTTATTTGTCTTTTAAATATAAAAAAATAATCCTTACATATTATAAAACAAAGTCCTCCGCCACGTCTGTCTGTCTGTCTTTTTGATCGCGATAAACTCAAAAACTACTGCACCAATTTTCATGCTGTTTTCACCACTGGATAGAATGGTTCTCGAGGAAGGTTTTAAGTATATAATGAAATAAGAACATAATAAGAAAAAACTCTTATTAGACTTTTTAAAAATTTACCTGACTTAGCGCCTCTTTCACAAACGTCAAGTAGGCCCAACTGTCATTTAAAGTCACCGGTAACCGGGGATATTGGAGCTGATATACCTTTGTTTGTACGGTAAAAGTTCCAAACATTGAAAAGAAAATAATAAATTAAATCACCTATCGAATGATGCAGTAAACCGAGTGCATAATTCAATATAACAGAAAATGATTTCTAAAAGTAACTAATCAACAGTTTACTTGTAGTTTGTGAAAGAGGCCCTTACTGATTCATAATCAAATAACTTTACCTACGTCATTGTAATCTGAAACTGAATACCTGCAACAGATCAATTGTATCTGTCATGGCCGCGTGACATCTGAGCGTTTGCCAAGGTTGCGGAAACTAGATAGTCACAAAGCGATTACTTTACTATTTCCTATACCATTGTAATTTTTTAAAACACTCAATAGTATTATTTCCATTGAATTAATCCAAAAAACACCCTTTGTACGTACAAAGAACAGTAATTTTTGTTTGTAGACTTTTATTATTATCAGCTTCGTCTAGGAACTTAAAATTAGTAGAAAATTAATGTAGACTCAATTAGTTTAATGCTGAGTCATTTAAGATTAGATTGTCTACACTTGCATTGCAAGTTAGATATTTGAACTGTTATTTCGTAAAGTTATCAAGCAGATTGACAGTCATTTTTATAATAGACGGCTGATGTAGCGAGCAAGACAAACTAATTACTATTTCCAGTCCGTAATATGAAAACTAAATATTCAAGAGTGCAGGCCCAACAGAGATTTAATAATTTGTGCGCTTATAATTATTTAATAACTAGTTATGAAATAAGCGAATGAAGTCTTAATGAATTTTCACCCTAAGAGTTTCTCTGCCCTTGCGGATTTGTGTTGTAACCGCTATTAAGTTCCACTTTTCTCGTTTCCGCTACATTAACATTACACGTTAATTAGCGTTCATGGATCGTTACAGATTTCCTCGGCGTTTAGTCGTAAACGCCGTGAAAATTGCTGCCAAGTGTTACGTACTGTTTTATTATTTCTTACTATTTGCTAAGTTCGTGTCACTATATTTTGATATCGATGCACGAATTGTCCGTAAACACTGAACCGTAACTCGTAATCGTCCGTAACTGAAGTGCTGAAAAGATATAGATGAAATTTTACGCACATATAATATGTAGTCTAATCAATATCAATACTAATAATAAATCTGTAAGGGTTGGTGATGGAGTAAGTTACTTTGTTTTCAGAAATATCGTGTTTATAGGCTCTATACATGATACTGAAACTAAATTGAAGATTTTTAGAATTTTTTTCTTTATGTATGTATGTTCCTCCATAACTCTTAAAGGAATTAACTGATTTTCATGAAACTTGATAGATAAACATTTAGACGTACGGGACACAAGATAGGCTACTTTTTCTTTTTCAACGCGGACGAAGTCGCGGGCGCCAGCTAGTTTCTTACTACTTGCTAAGTTCGTGTCACTATATTTTGATATCGATGAACAAATTGTCCGTAAACACTGAACCTTAACTCGTAATCGTCCGTAACTGAAGTGCTGAAAAAATATGGATGAAATTTTACCCACATATAATATGTAGTGTAATATTTTACAAAAACAATGAATAAAAATTTTTAACCTCTGTAATAATTTCCTAAGAGATAATACTTCCATACTAGATTTTGAACTTATGTAGGTAGTTCTCTTTCATGTGCATTTGATTCCCACCTGAGTATCTGATCTGGTATCTGAGTGTGAGTACCTACCTATTCTAGATATACCTACTAGAATAGGTACTCGCACTCAGATAGGTAATTGCTTGCATTTGTTAAAATTTAAGCAAACAGTTACAATGATTTCTTTATCCTTAAATAATATGTGTAGTGTATGTTTTATACATTCATATTTATATACCTATATACATTACGTTTTTTATTTGTTATCGTTGGTTGACACCAACACCAGACGAGACATCTGCATGCATACGATATAATATTTTAATTATCACTCCGTTTAGAAGGCCACACATTTTAGCGTATCACATGCGAATTGATGGCAGTAAAATTTCCAAAATATTAACAAATTATTCATCCGTAAATTAATTTTTTCAAACAACAAATGCCAATTTAGATATGAGTATGCCAGGCAATATTTTTTCGACATTGTTACCTACATAATGCCTAAATAAGAAATCAAATAACTAATTCCTCAGTGTCTCAAAACCATTGATGCTCAAAACAAAAGTGTTGGACTAATGTGTGTTGCCAAGCCAATGATGATATTATAGCGCTGAAAGGTCTATAGGCCTCGTATAAAAGCTACGCCGCTCGCTCAACGAGCTATGAAGTGGAGAAGGCTATGCTTGGGGTTACACCGAGATCGAATCAGAAATGAGGAGATCCGTAGACGTACGAAAGTTACCGACATAAGTCGGCGGATCAGTAAGTTGAAGTGGCAATGGGCAGGACAAATAGTATGGAGAGCCGACGACAGCTGGGGCCGGAAGGTTCTCGAGTGGCGCAGCGTGGTCGACGGTGAATCCAAGCCACTTCTGACCAGTCCTTTTAAAAATAGGGGGTAAGCCTATACAGGTAAAGCAGCGGCTAAGATGATGAAGAAACATCCACCAAATCGATCTTACTTACTTAAAAGTAGTTCGCATTAACAGCTGTACGTTTCTTAGTTGAAAACTATCCTTACGTACTTTTATTACATTTTTAATGTGGCCCTAAAATTTTAGATCGTAAAACTTTTACGACTCATAGTAAAACGGGTCATAATTCATCCTATTATGTTAATAACGTGTGGCCTCTGAGCTTTGAAAAGTAAAATTATACAAAGTGTAATCAAGAGTTAAATCTGTGAAATATGTGCTATTATTTGTGTTAAAATTTTCAGATATATTTTTTATTGTCGTGTGTTATCGTACATTTCACTATTTCTTCGTTAAATTTATTCGTAACCATACGAGAAAATGTTTACGGAAAGTAACAGGTAAATATACTTATTAAACAAATTTTTAGATTTGTTTAAGTGGATAGCAATAGTTCAGCTTTGTATATTTTACATGTTACTATCGAACGCGGATTTTATAATATAATTAAATTTATTTGTATTAGCTGTTTAAGTAACATCTAAAAGGCTTACCAGAAGAAATATAATGAGTTATGAACCAACTGCACTTAATGAGGAATTTGTGCTACAAGTTCATTAAAATGTTAAGGCATTCGAACAACTGGTCTGAGTAGCGGTCCAAGAAGTCGTTCATAGGATAAATGTCAGCCCTTTTATTTAGATGCTTATCTTTAGACTTTACTAAAAAAAGTTCTGTTTTTATTCGAATTACATTCTTTTTTTATATAAATTCTTATCTCTTCAAATTGTTATCACACATGCTGGCTGACATTCGAATACGGTTGCTCACGAGAAGTTTGACAAAAAAATTGAGAAAACATGTGATATTTCATCGGGATGAACCCCGGGTGGGTAAAAAGTAAAAATAACGTCGAACTTAAATCGCGTCGATGAGTTTTAGAGGCTACCTGATTTTTAAAAGGCTTAGAATGGTATCCCAATAAGGACATAACAAAAAAAAATTGTCACGAAATGGTGGTAACTTTTTTCAGTATCTTTTTTAAGTGTAAAAGTCGATGTGCAGGCTGACGGTCCATTCATTCGGTCATTCCATTCTTTTATCTTCTAATTATTCTAATATATTATATTATAAGTCAACGCAGATTTCTTAAGTACCATTTTCAATTATTGAAGTATCGTCTTAAAATTTTACTTTTTTAGGCAGGTACCATCGATGATAGGTACCATTTAAGTGGAAAATATAAACATATTCCAAGAAGCTACTTAACGACAGCGCGATGAGATAACTTAACACCTCTACCAACATCAATCTTACATATTTAAACAAATAATCTCTAAGATTTGGATTTCTAAGAAGGATTTGATGACAGCACTATCAAACAACTGATAGTGTTGAGACATGGGAATCTGATATTTATAACTATGACCATAACCTTCAATTTAGTTCGACAATTTTGTTGATTGTGTACGTGATCCATCGCCTTTCAATGGTTAAGAGCCACGCGATATAAATACAAAATTATGTCCTTGGGAACGGAGTCCCTTTTTTGTCAAGGTGTCTGCAAAGGCAATAAACAAGTATTAAAAACTCTATAGGAAATATTTTTTGTAATAACTAGATTGTACATAATTTTCTTGACTTTTTTTTTTGATACAAAAAATATATTTATTTCAAAACTGACAAGCATAATTTAAATAGAACTTCTACGAAGACTGTATTGAAAATATATGACAACATAAAATAATAAATACAATAAAATAATAAATTATAGAACTTCTACGAAGACTGTATTGAAAATATATGACAACATAAAATAATAAAAACAATAAAATAATAAATTATAGTGGCTAAGTGGCTAACCGTTGGCTAACGAGTTAAATAAATTTTTATTTTTTTTATTTTACAAGTTGTGTTTTTATTTAGAATTAAAATTAGAAATTGAAATAGAATTGAATTGATAAGAAAAAAGGAAGGTTTATTTTAATAATAGTTATGATTTTAATAAAATCTAGCTAATTGTTTGATTTAAAAAAAATCTTATAGTATATTGCAAATATGAAAATCGCTTATAATATTATTATTTACAACTATCATGAATAAATTAAATTTTTCTTTTAACATGACCACTAGATAGCGTCTGTCTTTTCCATGGTTGCCATAGAGGTTGCCATGACGAATCTGACAGCCAATAAGAAGCAACAACCAGAAAAAAATGTCTTAATGAGATCTTAATATGAGATAATTAAGAATTAACGAAACATAAAATAAAAACCAGTATAAAAGGCCTTCTATTCTGCAATTTTTTCTTTAATATTCAATAGTCCATAATTCACGTGGCAACGTTTCCCAAAATTCATTCTTCGGTGACTCTTTAATGAGGTATCCAGTTATTCTTGACACGTATGAATCATTCACACTAAACGTTTCAAAAAGGGTTGCTTTACTTCTATTGCAACCACAACGAACGTCTCACTTCAAATGATGAATAACTCTGTAGGCCATTCACGAATTTCTTCCAGACCGATACTAACCTGAGCAGTTTATCGCTGGCTTTTAAGACCTCCACTTAAGATTCAAATTTGAATAAAGTTTTCTTTGATCCAAGCATGTAGAACAAAGTGTTTCTTGTTCCTTACAATACCAATACCAGTTGCTTGTTCAGATGTATCGAGACTCCCCTCGGTTATAAATTAAGATTAAGCCAGATTAAAGAATAAGCTCTGAAAGACATGTAGCCATATTATTGCGTCAAAAGTAACGTGAGATATGACTGTGTATTAATAATATACAAAATTTTAATATAAATGAAATGCTATGGAAATTGTAATCCCATAGGTGTCATTTGAAAGTAGCATTATGGCGTTTTGAAACATCTTCTATTTACTGTATTTTGAAAATTATTTTCAAATTATAGTTAAAATTGTCATCGAATAAGTAATTAAGTAGGTATAATAAACAATTTTTAAAAGGTATAAACTATAACTTATTACAATAAGGGCCTCTTTCACCAACTACAAGTAAAGTGTCGATTAGTTACTTTTAAAAATAATTTTATGTTTTATTAAATTATGCACTCGCTTTACTGCATCCTTCTATAGGCGATTTTTTTTTATTATGAGTATTTTCTTTTTAATATTTGGGACTTTTACCCAATTTACCGTACAAACATAGTATATATATCAGCTCCAAGTCAGCTCCATTATCCCCGGTGACCGGTGACTTTAAATGACGGTTACCCTATTTGACAGATGGTGAAAGAGGCCCTAACTCTAATAAACAACAACATATTACTACTATAAATATAATAATCGCAACAACCGTATATGTAATTATAATGTCTCAGTAAAACTGAGCAGCGGGTGGCTACTCTGCTTATGTAGACCTGAAATGTCAGTAAATTAATGAATTATTAACTATGAATTAACTCACCACCACATTAATGAATTATTTTCGTGGCCTAATAATTTATGAAGACAAAGACCTAGATTGTAAAAGCACTTAAAAATCATTGTGGTAACTTGATACACGCATGTGTCAAAACTAATAAACCCTACCTTGCGTCTCGTGTCACGTGTCTGCGGTTGACATTTGACAATTAACTGCACCTGAGAAATTTTAAAAGGACACCATAATACTCGTACAAAATGAACATAATCTTATCGGCATTATATCCTATGTCAATTTGAATTTTTAATTACTTCTTTATTCAGCTGAAAGTATATATGTATATGTAACTTTTTTTTATTTTTATTATGGATGGGTTGAAAATGAAAACCTTGAAAATGAACAAGGTGTGAATTCTTACACTTGAATTTTGTTTTTAAATCAGACCCACGATCAGTTTAGAATTACATACCTACATAGTTTTTGAAATGTTACTTCACAATATTATTTTTATTATAAAGATGAAAAAAATAATTTTAAAATATTTACAAACTAATATCTAAAGCATACATAGTTGCTTGGGTAAATGAACTACTGTAGGTAATTGGAGGTAGAAAGGTATCAATAGGTGGATATCATTAGCAACACTAAATAAGGCTACGAAGCCTGAAATCGGAGGTGTGGCGTTATAACTAGGTTATCGGGTACGGTGACAATGTTATACGATATGAGCAGGATAAGTTAAATAATTTTCTCTTAATAAGTACTAATCTTTGATTAAAGGTAATAATCTACTTAATTATACTTATATATTATAATTATAATTACTTACACATAAATAATATATTATATAATAGCGATCCGTTCCCGGCTTCGCCTGAAAATTGAAGTTGTCATGAAAAAAGTAATCTACATAATTACATAATAGCACTTTTTATGGTTAAGATAAAAAGTACTAATAAGATACTTATTAAAGTTACAAGTAAAATTTAGGTAAAATTAACTTGGATCACTCCAACTTCCAACTTAAAAAGTGAAAATCAGAGCCAGCTTTGAAAAGTTTAATTTCAAAGTTAACTGCCATGAATCGAAGACAAAGCTTTGAGGCAAGCAAAATAAGTCGCCAACGGATCTGAAAAAATATCGGTAAACATTTTTATTAGCTGTACAACACAAGAAGTGTGGTAATCGCAGTAAGTAGGTACCTATATTTTTTGTTTAATATAGTGCTATGGGCGAAACGAAAGGTCGGTGGGTGTGTTCTCTGACATGCCGAAATTGAATAATGCATTCACGAAAACACAAATTAAAAGTCCAATAAAAGCCGTCTGTTTTTCTTTTTTTTACTATCTTTTTAATTTTTGGGACTTTTACCCATCGATGCCTTACAAAGGTACGTAAGCTCCATCGTCCCTGAGCTTAGTATCAGCATAATAATATCACAATGCCTATAAAAGCTTCATTGAAGCATTTAGCTTTGCTTGGACAATTTTCACGTGCTTTAATGGCTTCAACTTATTAAATACTTTGTTTTTTTTTTATTATAGCATCATGTCCCATAATATCATTCATCTGTGAAGATCATTCATCGTTGTCACTTTTTAGAGTATCTAGTATCTACACTAAGCCCTGCAGTTTCAACTGCTTTAATGATAAACAAAGTGAAGTTTCTTGTCTGCTTTTCCTACCTTATGCAAAAATTAAAATCTGTGGAAATGATAATAATAGTTACTAAAATATGTCAATCAGTGGCGGATTTACCAGAAGGCTGAGAAGGCTAAAGCCTAAAGCGGGAGATTTTAGGTCGCGGTAAATTTGGACAATAAATTATTTTTGTCTTACAGAAATATAAATATATATTATTATACAAGTGAACCAGAAATTGCCCGCATTCCTCTCGGGAGCTGATACTGTGACTAAATTGGAGTACCTTATTACATTAGTTATTTTTTCTTCATATTATTATGATTGTGAATTGTAGGGTATCGAATTGCAGGGGTCAGTCAATAGTGGCGGCGGCAAATGTGTAAATCCGCCACTGATGTCAATTATCAACGACCTAACTTTAGCTTACCAAAAAGACAATTGAGATACTTTACATTTTACGACTTAATATTGCATAGTGAAAAAATAATCTATGGTTGTAACAGAAAAGCCCTTTTAAACAACAATAATGTCTTACAAATATAATTATGTAAGCACTTAACGATTCTTTCTCTCTCTCCTTCTCTCTATCTTATAATAAAATACTAAAGTTGAGTTATCTTTAAAAAAGCAATAACCACATAATATTTTACATAGATACCTGTAACAGAACAAAGGTGTTGATTTCGTGCCTCCGATGATTTACTTCCCATGTTGTTATCTTTTTTTTTTGTCTGTAACATTAGTTTTTGCTTATTAGACATGACTGTATTGAGAAGAATATTAAAGTTATTAAATAAGTTCTGAAGGTCGAACCCATGATTACCTTAACAATCACGGATTTGAGATATTAACGCCACTTTAACAATTATTATCTACGAGTACCTTAGTAGCAGTTGTATGTGTCCTCTTACGCCATCTGTTTCTGAAATCGGAACTAAAGTGATGTTAAAAATATTTTGATAACATTTTGGCCAAATAGATAATCTGAGCTTTCTTCATGCCTTAATTTTGAAAATGAACTTTCAAAGTTGACTTTGGTCTGGATCTGGCAAGTAGTGGCAGGTTTGCCCTACTTGCCAGCCACTTTCAGAAGATCTATCGAAATAACAGCATAGGTACGCGCTGTTATGTTTCGTTGAGTAAGTAAGGGATGCTAGAGCCCATTTCCTCTCAATTCCTTCCTAATATGACCTCTTATCCTTAATCCTTATATGAGCGACAGCTCCCTTTAGGATTTAACCTCCCCTCAGGACCAATTCTTCAGTCACATAATGGCGGCAGTTACAACTCCATTATAAAAGGAAACCGCTAATAAAAACTCTTATGTTCTTATGTTTCAGTAAGGGTGTAAGGGAAACTCTTATCTCGCTACCCCTTTTTCTTTATCATACCAAGGTCGACGATTGCAAACCCTGTGACATTACTTATATTATTAGGTTATGGGGTAGCTACCTACCATCAAATGGGCCGTCAGCCCGCTTACTAATCGTTACATTAAAAAAAAACCGGCTTGTTAATGTACTTTTTTTTTCTTTTTTTTTCTCTAATTGAAGAATCGACTACTGTGAACAAAATTGATTAGGCGCGGCTGATATAACAGATCGCTTTAATGATAGAACTCATAAAAAATAATTTCTCGTTCCCTCATATAAATTGCTATATTCTTTTTCTATTTGATACAAATTTTATATGTTAAAAAATGTTAATGGTTATTATATTTTCAAGGTATCCTTCATCTTTACGAGCTAAGATTTGATTTGAAATTGGAATGTATAGTATCTCGTTATCCCATCTCGAAGGATCAATAACCATATTTAAGTAAAAAATATATTAGCTGATTAAATTTTATTGTTAACTAATGTTAACCAATGCAATTATTAGTTCTGATTATAATCTAATGTATTTAATCTTTCAACAAAAAGTAGCTTCTAAGCGTTGTATATTTAAAAAGCGTTGTATATTAAATTTTGGCTTAGTAGTCGTCTCGCACAATTTGGTTTTTATAGAAGAAAAATATTATATAAAAATAAAAGAAAATTACATTTTTTTCTTGAACCCTGTTCCTTTTGAACATCCGTACTAATACATATTATTATGCGAAAGTTTGTATGGATGTATTTATGTTTGTAACTCTTTCACGCAAAAACTAGTGAACCGATCACCATGAAATTTTTCATACACGTTGTCTGGGACACTAGAAAGGACATAGGCTACCTTTCAACGTTCAACGCAGACGAAGTCGCGGGCACCAGCTAGTAAATGAATGTCACAATAAACTAATATTGCTTCTATTTTCTGTATAAATGGTAGGTACCTTTACTTTTACTTTTACTTTTATCACCTTATTTGCAACCGGCCGTTGTAAACAATAACCATATAATATAAATTAAAGAATTGGCAACAGTAAATTGTAATAACATGTATAAAAATATAAAATGTTTGATAAGAATAACAATATAATATGTGAATGCCCTTACATCAAGGGCCATCCCATAATAGTATATTTATTTCATGATATCCCAAACTGACTCACACCGAGTATATGACACATTTAGGCCACCCGATATACTGAAATGAAACATTTCAATTTATTTGCACGTTTACGAATACATTGCTTGTTCTATTTATATTATTTTGCATTACATTTGTATTTAAGGGGCACTGAGCTTGAAAGTTTTTTTTAGACAAAAACAATCGGCGTACAAAGTTAATCTTTGCAGGGGAGTGCAGACGAGGCCGTACCACGCGTAGATGTATTTTTAGAGCAATATCTTTTATTATTACTCATTGTTTTGAACAATAGTTCATAATATGTAATGTATTATACTAAGCGCCTCTTTCACCAACTACAAGTAAGGTGTTGATTAGTTACTTTTAGAAATCATTTTCGATTTTATTGAATTATGCACTCGGTTTACTGCATCATTCGATAGGCAAATTTTTTTATTATTTTCTATTTAATGTTTGGGACGTTTACCGTACAAACAAAGGTATATCAGCTAAGTTATTCCCGGTGACAGGTGACTAAGTGACGGTCTAGCCTACTTGACGTTGGTGCTAAGTGTATATAAAAAGAAGTTTGTTTCACTTCATAATATTAAATATTAAAAACGGCTTTTTACAACAGGAAATTATATGATCTTATCTATATTTAATATTATAAAGAGAAGATTTGTATTTTTGGTATGTATTTTTGTTTGTAATAAATAAACTCAAAAAATATTGGACCGATTTTAAAAATTCTTTCACATATAGAAAGCTTTATTATCAGAGAGTAACATAGTCGCTTATAATGTAGATTCTAACGAAATCGCATGCAACAACTAGTATGTTAATATATTCTTAACTAGCTGGCGCCCGCGACTTCGTTCGCGTTGAAAAAGAAAAAAGTAGCCTATCCTGTGTCCCGTACGTCTAAATGTTTATCTACCAAGTTTCATGAAAATCAGTTAATTCGTTTAAGAGTTATAGAGGAACATACATACATACATACATACATACATACAGAAAAAAATTCTAAAAATGGTCAATTTAGTTTCAGTATCATGTATAGAGCCTATAAACACGATATCTCTGAAAACAAAGTAATTTACTCCATTACCAATACCAACCCTTACAGATTAATTATTAGTATTGATAATATATGTTAATAATTAATATATGTTTTTTTAAATCGAATGAGTTATTATTATTTTTTATTTTTATTCTTAGCTTTCTTTTACTGTATTCCGTTATAAAATACTTAATAGGTACTTACTTATATATGTTTAAATATTATAATTAATATATAATTATGTAACATATGAGTCCAGTTGCCTGAAAATAAATGAATATGAATTTAAATTTTGAAGAATAAAAAAATAATTTAGGTTTTTTTATTCCATACTGCTCTAGGTACCTAGTAGGAATGTAAAATTCATAAGATACAATATCCATTCACCGAACCTCAGATAAAACTGAAGAAGCCATGCACTTAATAATATTTATTTCTTATTACTTGACTCTCTGTTGAATAAAAAAAAAGTTACAAATGGCAAGTGCTTTTGCACTTACATTGAATGATAACATACAGACAGATGTCATCAGTAATTAATCAAGAGACAGCCACAGAACTCCTCTTGTTTTGTCTGGCCCGTTTGTCTGTCAGTCTGTCACGCCAATTGCACCCTGGCCGGTTCACTATTGACCCATGCTAAATGTCAAGAGGAACTTCAATTAACATTGTGCTCCACTAAGTTTACTTTGCAACTGCATAACAATTAACCACTTGCTTTAGAATGCAATAGTTCGCAGTAAATTAATATATTCTTTCCATTATGAGTGTATGTTTTTAATAGTGTATAAGCACTTCCAGTGCTTTTAAAGGCGAGGACTTAGCAGAAAAGCCTTATTTTCGTCGCCTAATTTGACTTCTTAGAGTAAAATTAAAACTTAGATTTAAAAAAATTTAATCGGGCAAATTTATACAAAAAATTCTATTTTCTGAGAATGAAAATATAGTAAATTACTTCACAAAAAAACCTTTTGTGTCACAGTAATAAGAAATTTCAGCGATAACTACATTTTTTGTTTTTAAGCTTATTTGGTGATTAACTTTTCTGTACTAAATTTATTAATTAAATATTTTACGCAATATTTAAATATTTAATTTTTTTACTCCTCTAAAATACAATATATACGAGTTTTAATTACAATCGATTTCATTATGTGGACATAAAATAAATAATGGATATGAAATTAAATAGAAAAAACTGTGTTTAGCTGTTTCGATTCAGTTTTGTTTTGCGCCGCATTTTCTTTTAAATCAGTTATTTTTTTCTTATTTAATATACTAGCTGGTGCTCGCGACTTCGTACGCGTTGAAAAAGAAAAAAGTAGCCTATCCTGTGTCCGTACATTACAATACCTACACTTACAGATTTATTATTAGTATTGACTAGCGGGCCGCCCAAACTTATATACAAAAACCTATTTTAAATCTTTGCAAAAACCTGCCTCTTTTAACACTCTTTCCATTAGTGAAAATCGCATTAAAATCCGTTGATCGATTTAGAAGAAGTTAGCGATTAAACAGACAGACACGCGGAAAGCGACTTCAAATTATATTATGCAAAGAAGAAGAAGATGTAAAGATGACTGTTATAATTATAACAAATAAAAACGAGTATGTGAGGTATATGTGAAGTATACTTTTTTAATTGTTGTGGACCATTAAGCTGTTAATTAACTACAGTTAAATAACTGTTACTGTCATACCTCTTTTAATATTTTATCTCTCATCAAATTTAGTGAGAGCTAATTCAATGTATCTACTTATAGGAAAAAGCATGTGCACATCTCGAACCCACGTGTGGTATCAATCTGTTTTTGTTCGCTTTTTTGCTAAACATTCCTTTGCCAATGGCTTTGAAAAAAAAAATGTAACCGTCGTCCAATTGTAATAGAGATCACGTTTCGTGTCGTGGGCGATGGTCTCAAGGACATTTCTATATGTTTAATGGCTGTTTATACGTGTTCTGCTTACATTACCAAATTGATTTTATTTTTTATAAGGGCCTTTATAAAATAAATAAATAAATATCTTCACACATTCCACACAGCACCATCTAGTTCCAAAGTAAGCAAGTAATGCTTGTATTATGGATACCAGACAGTTGATATAATACAAAGATTACTTTTTTTTTGTAAATACATACTTATTATAAATACAAAACATCCATGACTCAGGTACAAAGGTAAAATGTTCACAAAACATTTGCCCCTAGCGGGATTCGAACCCGCGACCGTTTGGTTAACAGCTAGGGTTACTAGCCACTAGAGTCTAGCTAGACCAAACGTGTGTTATAAACTAGACATGCAAATTTTTAAAAGGTTTCAAAATTCGAATACAGAATCCTATAGAAATATTGCAACTTGGAGGTATCCACGTGCGAATTTTGTATTTTGATGTACCTATTTGAAACATTTTTTGTTGTTGGTTGTTCTGAATAAAATAAAATAAAATTATAACACTTCATTTAGCACCATTAAAAATACTAATAGTTAAATATTAAGTTATTTTTACTTTCTTGACACATTTTAACATTCATTTACTTAATTAATTAAAAAAGAAAGCTTAATTGACTAACATTATGTTACTCGTATTTACGAGTAACTGCGCATTTAGTGAACTTATTAAGGTAATATAACGAAACATAATTTCTATATAACTTCTATACTTATATTGTCCATTTATATATATCCATTTATTTTTGAGTGAAAGGGTAAATGTTAGAAGAAATTTTCATATTTTATCAATGTTATTTCTACAAAGTTTTACCCATTTTTTACCTATATAAAAAATACCTAATTTTTATTTATTAAATAATACGTAACAAAAGATTTAAACATTGAACATCTAATATTAACTTGTTTAGTTTATGTAACTTAAGTAATTACCGTCTAGATGGATTTGTATTTAAGATAATTATACACACGTAGATAATAATTGACTGTTGATTGTGTTCTAGGAATAGAATCTGTACTACCTACATAACTACTACGTTTATTTATCTGAATTATAACCTACAGTAGACATTTCGCTAATTACTTAATAAGTATAGTAAAAACTTATCATAATACTTGGTCATTGTCATAAGTGTCATAAGATGAGTGTTGCTAAGGTCCAAATAGGGTATTTGAATTTTAATAAATTTTAAACTTCTAAATAAAGTCCAAATACAAAAACTATATTAATTATTATTATTATATTAATTATCTAATTTATATTAGATAATTAGTTTAAAAATGATAAAAATCATTTGGTGAGGGCACCGTCTCATGCCGATCCCGGTTACCTACGCTTTAATAAAGGTCTAATTTGGACCATGTCCTAATTATTAGACCTATCTAGGGACCAAAGGCATTAAAGAAACTCAAGGTAGGTTTTTAGTAGGTAAAAATCTTAAATAACTTTGTGCATGTGGCGAAAATGCTGTTTCATCTCTGCATGAGTTCTCTTTTGTAGCACTCTTCCAAATCTCCTGTACCTTTCTTTCTCGATATTAGGGCTCACAATATTAATAAAGTCAGTGTTTTCATCCGCAGCAATACCTAATATTTCCATCTATTTGCGCATCGTTTCTTTTGATCTATTTAATAATTGCATCGCAATAGATGTTACGATATAGTTGCTTCGGTTAATCAACAAACGAATTATATAAAATTGCCCTCGTATGGAGCCGAACTCATGTAACGTCCCAAAATCATCACGCGAATGTTGTCTGTAATTAATCACGGACACCAAAACTACTGGATTAGTAAATATTGACAAAGCATTTTTATTTCAATTTTTGGGAGACTTGTAATATTGTTTTAATTTGAATATATTATATATTTTTTGATGCTAGATCGGCAAACAGGCTGACGGTCCACAGATGGTAAGTGGCTACCGTCGCCTATAACACAAGCAACGCCACAGTTGCTGCAAGTGGGCTGCGGTCTATATTAGGATCAAGGATAAAGAATTGGAAGGGACATGAAAATGGGCTATTAGCATCCATGGACAGAAAGCGTTAAAATTACTTTGATGCAAAATTTGTCTTTTATAGCTCATCCAGTGACTTACATGTCCTGTCCCTCTATATCTGAGCACCCAACATAAGGGCAATTACACACGCGACGCACAGTAATACAGCTAATACATGCCACACTATTATTATATCATTAAGGCCCGTTACGCGCTGAAAGTGGGTCTCGAAAAATCACTTATTGTGGTCGCCTAACTGAGTAGAGCGGAATTCTTAGTAAGAGTTATATCGGTCAGTCTTGATTGCATCTGTGGTCATGGACTTACGGAATTATTATTAGTGTAATAATTTGCTGTTAAGACTTGTAGTTACAGCTAACTGCACTGTTGCATACCTATGTGAAATTATGAATTACATTCCTAACTACATTGCTTTGTCCATTTAAATGCATGACTTAGTTTTTCAAATTCAACCATTCCAATTGTTAAAATATTAAATAATTTATAAAAGCTCTCTTTTTCCCTGCCTTATAAAGGAATGTTTTTGACTTAATCAGAGCTGAAAATTGGCTGTTATCAAGCTACGCTGCTTTTGTGGTCTCTTTTAGAGGGCGTGGCATTCTTTAAACATCATTAGTGATTTTAAGTCCCCTAAATATTCCATAAGTATGGCAGTGACGATTTTCCCATAGCATGAAAGTGTTATAGCAGGCCATAATGTTTAAGATTGTTTTATTAAGGTCAGTGGAGACCATTTTGAAAGAAATTTGTATTTTTAAAACGCTATATTATATTAACGTGTAGAATAACGGACGCTGTTATAATAAATATTTTTTTACCAGTAACATATATGGCCATACTAGGCATCGTTATTTACAAAAGTAATTTTTTTAGATGATTTATACATATAATAGTGTCTAATTTTTTACTAGTGTCGCCCACTTCTTTAATGTTATTCTCGAAATTTGTAGGCGGGGTAGCATCTTGTCAATAGCACTAAACAAAAAAGAAAAGCTTGTGAAAAACACGAGACAAGGTTACTACAACAACAACAACAATAAGAAATATTGTATTAGCTGGTGCCCCCGACTTCGCCCGCGTTGAAAAATAAATAATTACCTAATATGTGACATTAAAATATAGCTGGTGCCTGCGGTTTCGCACGCGTGGAATATTTAGCCTATTGCATCTTGAAATTCTAATCTAACTATTGGTGAAAGATTTTTTTAAAATCAGATAAGTCGTTTTTAAGCATCGATGTTTTTAAGATTACCTCCTACATACAAACAAACAAATACAACAAAGTTTACCTTTTTATAATATTAGTACAGATTTCCAGACTAAAAAGTTCCATCTTTACTTAAAATGTATAGTATGTTTTTTTCTGAACAACCTATAGACACATAAAGTCGGCTTCTTCATTGCTGAAGGTAGTGCCCGCTCTGAAATGCCTTCGTGGCATTGATCACCAGCTGTTTCCACTCCACCCTGTCCTCAGCCTTTCTCATAGCCTTCGCAACTATAAGGCCTGTAAGAACACCCTATCTATAATATTATTAAAAAGTATTACACGCTTCACTACCATGCTATTACCTATTACGCATTGCCTCTATATTCTTTATTACGAAAACGAACGCATATTGCGAAACATTACAAAAAGAACGAAGGTCGCGTGAATCATTTCAGATGTATTTGCTTGTCACAATAATCCTTACCAGGTGTCAGATTAGTGAACACATCAATTAAACAAGAGCAACAATTCAATTATAAATATATCATCTAGATATGCCAAGGCCTACTTAATATTCAATAACCGGCTCGTACCTATAATAAACGATTGATTTGCAATCAAACATACACTGTATAACTTATGTATTTATAATACATGTTAACATTTTTATAGTAAGGTTGGAAAAACAATATGTAACGTCAGCAGCATAAATATCAAAGCCGAAATAATATTATGTGATTTCCCATATTATAGTGCCAATATATGTATTTGTGCTTTGACAAAAGTAATATTAAAGAAGAAAAAGAAGGTTTCTAAAGCCGCTAAACTAGTAGTTAGGTAAATAGGTTTAGGTAAATACATATTTATTGGAACGTCCGGGGAGACAATAAAATCTGGTAGGATTCACTTTACATAAAACTAGTCGATTATCTGGTTCATAGACAATGTAATTAGTAATATTGTCTCTATTGTATGTTATTTCTGTTTCGCTTTAGGGTTTTTGTTTAAAATAAAATAAATAAATATTAGAGAAATATAATGAATTAATTTTTTCAACCCTAAAATACGATGTATGAATTGCACAAAGAAGCAATCGGATATAAACGATACCTACCTACCTATAATCAGTCTACGTCTCAGATTATTAAAACAGAGTCTATGTGAGCTTTGTCTGTGTTCCATTTTTAAAAGCAGGCTTTCCTGTTCCGCCAAGGTCGGCGCAGGATTCGTGCGAAAACCTCGTCCTTGGAGATCAGCGTGCCACGTGTCTGGCCGTAAATAAACAAGTGGGGAACCAGGCATTGCCATACCGGTTTGCAAACGTCCACAGAACATAACTTCATATTAATATACATGCGTGAACGAATGCAGTCCGAATATTAATCGGAGAGATGGAAACGTACCTACTCTAAATACTGGAAACTTATTACTATTAATATGGCTTGGCTGCCGATACGGCACAAACGAGCCTGGCTTGGCTGCCGATACAGCACAAACGAGCCTGGCTTGGCTGCCGATACGGCACAAACGAGCCTGGCTTGGCTGCCGATACGGCACAAACGAGCCTGGCTTGGCTGCCGATACGGCAAGAACAAGCCAACTGACTAGCCTGATGAAGAAGGTTTGAGTGCTTGCCTTAACTTTCTGTTTCAGGGTGCTCGGGTTCGATTCCCGGCAGGGTAACTTTGTCAATGAACTTTTCAAAGTTGTCTCTGGTTAGGATAAAAAAATAAATAAACAAAATTTTTATTAAAAAATTTAAATCAATAGTTGGAATATTTGAAGCATTTATATCTACGTTTATAACAACACAGACAAAGTTATGAGTATACTGTATAAGTTAGTTATATTAAACTAGAATAAAAAATGAGATCGTCATTCAAGAGACGTGTTGAAATTGCGTATCGAATGACCAAAACAATTTTTTATTGCATTCCAAACGCCTTATATTTTGGCATACTAAAATCTCATTTGATTATCTTACCTTGAACGTATTAACTCGCAATGAACAAACGTTTGTGATAATTATGTATAACAATCATGTAACAATGTACTTATTTCTTATGGTCATTTAGATTTTTTTTAGATATGTAAATATATTTTTCTAATCTAAGGCCCTTCAACTTTTGTAGCTAAAAGAACGATTTACAAATAAATAGATTTGCCATTCCATACCTCTTCTTTGCAACTCTAGGAAAGCTACACGGTCGTCGCGTGACAACGTGTCGTCACGTGACCACTGCGTTAATTTTTGGTTCTACAGTGACTACTATTCTAAACAAGTTATAATTAAAATTATAAAATAATTGCTTTCTATTGCTAAGAAGTTGGGAAATCTCTTCGTCAAAACTTGGAAATGGGCTGATGATCTTCAAACGGCTGAACAGATCTTCATAAATTATATTTAAGAAAAATCCTAATCAAGTCACCTAACAAACCAAAAATCAACAAAATCGGTCCATTCGTTTGGGAGCCACGATTCCATAGACATAGGTACACACAAATACACGTCAAACTTATTCACCCCGTTTTTGCGTCGGGTTAATATGAACAGTTGCTGTTACCGCAGATTTATGCGATATTACTCCTTATAGTTTGTTGCGAGTGTTCAAAGTTCAATAATATTATAAAGCCTTTAAAGCCTGTTACAGTAATTGCATGTATGTATATGCTTTGTGTATCCGTGTACACCAGCCCTAACATAACTTATTACGCAAAATATGTCAAGTTGCAACAGAAACTGAATGGTTTGAGGTAAAACAAATGTTTTCTGCGTAGCAATAGTTTTGCAATCAATGTCGCTCTTCACCGCAAACTAATGCAAAACTCAAGTAAAAGGATTTAAGTTTAAGACTTTGTTTTTTTTTTTTAATTTTAAAATTTAAAATTTATTTTAAATTATTTTAAGTTTTAAATATTTTTTTTTAACATTTTTTTTTAAATCACTTTACAGAAAAGGTGTAATGTATTTCTTTATAAACAAACCCCAATGTTATAATAACCAAAAGAAAATTCTCATGATAACCACTTTCAACCTTGCATTAGGATAATATGCTAGGATCAAAATTTGCTTGTTTTCGGAATATTTTATTATCGGGCGAAGTTGTAAATATTGTGTTTTAAACCGTTCATCAGGTTTAATATTTTGTAAATATTTTTAAAAAATATTCTGGTTTTTATTAATATTTTTAATTTATTTTAAGATCGACAGACAGGCTTACGCTTGATGTTTGATGCATAAATTAGGTATATATGATAATTATGATGCATGCATAAATTTCCAGGATTGCAATCAATCACCATTAACATCGCCGGAAGTTATTTTTACACAGGAAACAAGTTGGACCTTTGTGTGACAATGGCGACGTCTGAGGAAGACGTTGTTTGTGGAACGTGCCGCATGATGCGCTCGTAAAGACCGTATCGTATTGTCTCGCACAAACTATTTAACGCATTTAACGCACATTACGGCATACCAATAAATCGTTTTTTTTTTTGGTGTTTTTTTTTATAGATTCTGCACCATAAAGAAAAAATCCGAACCCTGACATGGGTTCGCTTACTTTGTTCCATCCTCTGAACACATGGTATGAGAACTTGGTTCAATCATTGTTTTGTATACAGCTAGAAAGGCGGCAGTTTTGTCTATTCTATACGTCATGTAAAAAATCTTTTGTCTTGGGGAAATATATATCTAATTATATTTTGTTTTAAGCTATAAAAGGCAATTAAAACTAATTAACACACACACAATAATAAATCAATTCATGCTTAGATCATGATTAAAAAAATATTATACAGTTTGTGGCTTGTAATAAGAGCAATAAATTAAAATATAGACCCTTTAACAAATCAGTAATTAATTCCAAGGTTTCAATTAATTAAAATGAAAAACATAACTGTTATTTTCTAACAAAATTACTAGAGCCAGCAATGTGCTACTAGACATAATGTGTCCAATCGGAGTATTTGATCGTTCTCGCCCCAGTACCCTAAACCAAGACATCTAACGACGGATAACCGACAATTTAGCGTATCATGAAATTCATTGATTATGTATTGTAACTATGGATTGCTATATAACTTATAAGCACTTTGGAGCATTATGATTAGGTTAAGGTAACTGCGTATACTCTATAGAATCATCGTTTAAATTTATTGCTCTTATTACAGGCCATACCCTATATAACTAGCTGGTGCCCGCGATTTCGTCCACGTTGAAAAAGAAAATAAGTAGCCTATTCTGTGTCCTGTAGTCTAAATGCTTATCCACACTTACAGATTTATTATTAGTATATATTTATTAAATAATAATTTAATAATTACAACAATAAATCTTTACGTATGTTGGTCTTTTAAAATTTAAATGCTATAACTCCATTTAAACGACGAAGACAGTAGACCGTGCTTAAGCAAATAATGTTTTTAATTGGGTTCAAAATTGAATAAGGAAAGGAAGTGCGCTGCGAAAGTGTGCCGTCACTAATGAGGCGAGTGAACTGTCTACTTAGTACACTATGCAACAGGTGAAAGGTGCAAGTAGCACTTGTCAGCTCAAATGAGGCTCAGCTACTGACCGACCGACATTTCAATGTCATGCTTTTTTTTTTATTATTTTGAATCTTGAACAAGTAAGACCAATAGGGTTGCAAATGCTTTGCCGAACTTGATAGATAATAGAGACCTATGGAGTTCCTATTAGAAATAGAATTTGGGTAGGTATGTGTTAATGGACTAATGCCCTTAATGGCCAACTCTTAGTTGTCCTAATATTAGAGTCCTAATAAAGAGGTGATTGAAAGACTGAATAAAAATTGAGCAGAGAGACCAAACAAAAAGGTAAGAAATTTAAAACCAAAGAGCAACCAAATTTTACATTTTTATTGCTCTTTCATAGCACTTTTTCATTATGTTGTTAATAATAATGTATATTACACATTGATCTAAACTAATACGAGTACATATTACACACTTCACTATTTTGTATTTTTTTTTAGGGAGTTCTTTTATTACAGAATAAGCGTAAGGTATTCCGGTACTTTTTTTAATCGCACACTGGCTATCGCGGTAACATATTTTAGTGAAAATAAATTTCCGCGTTATCTATAAATATTACAAAATGTATCCGCCTACGCGGCGTATTTGATAATATCAAACATCGTCAAACTGCCGCAATTTCAGCCATTTCGCGGTGAAAGTACCGATAAGTGAGCAGATACCCGCCCGCATTGACGCACAGGTTTGCCGATACTGTGATTTATTGTTAATGTTAATATAACTTCGAATTAGTTTCGCAATGTTACCTAAATATGTACATCAATACTAATAATAAATCTGTAAGGGTCAGTCATGGAGTAATTTACTTTGTTTTCAGAAATATCGTGTTTATAGGCTCTATACATCATACTGAAACTAAATTGACGATTTTTAGAATTTTTTTCTGTATACATGTATGTATGTATGTAAGTATGTATGTTCCTCTATAACTCTTAAACGAATCAACTGATTTTCATGAATCTTGGTAGATAAACATTTAGACGTACGGGACACAGGATAGGCTACTTTTTTTTTTCAACGCGGACGAAGTCGCGGGCGCCAACTAGTGCTAAGATAATTTTGCGGCGCCAAAATTTCGTCGCCAATGTCTGGCATCGCAGCATGCCGTTCGCCGACGGTGATAGGTGCTAATTTCAGCTCCAGCCATTAAGGCGTAACTAGTTGACAGCCCGAACTCATCGTTGCCTGTAGCTAAAATTCATTCTGTTTCACACAGAAATTGGGCGAAAGAGAAAGACCGATGATGAGCAGTTAGAACATAGCGCGCACACATACACAATTGGACCGTATTGTGACGTTGTTAGGCAACGCACACTGCGAGATCTCGTCGAACGCGGACGTTTGCCGCGAGTGTTTTATCACTAATTTATTGTAGTACTAGTCTAGCAGCACGCCCCGGCTTCGCACGGGTATTTAACAAATAAATGACGCTTACATCGCATATTATAGTCTGGGGTGAGCGGCGACCACGCCACGCGACTTTTTTCTAATACTTACATTTTTAAACTCGTGATATCGTTCGAATGGAATGGTATAATAAAGACATTTAATTTAAACTCATACTTGTAATGTTCCTTTCAGTAGTGTTGTATATAGTGATTTTAGTAAGGCCAAACGGGGTAATAATAAGACTACCGATATTTTGGGTAAATATAAGACACTGTTTAAAAACCTCGAATGAAATTGAATTTCTGTTACTTATATAGACTAATATATTCCTTATTTCATAAGCAATAACGTCCAAATTTTTTTTTATACCTTTTCTTGTAACTTTAACTACTTTGAGAACAATTTGTCAATAGTTGAGAAATTTGGCGCGAAAACTTTTAATCAGGGTCCATAAACTTTTCTAGTGCTCGCTCAGACATTATACCTACGTGCTTCCGCTCCTGCGCCGCGCATGCGGCGGGAGCAATACTTGCAGGAACAATCGGTCTTATTAGTCTGTCTTTCGCTAGCGCACGGTAAAAACGGTTTATTTTTGTGGGAAAAAATAAGACGCGTCTTCGGGAAAATATAAGACAAGATTCGTTTAAATATAAGACAGACTACCTATTAGCACATATCAAAATGCCACGAAATTACGTGCCAAAATTGAAGACTTATGAACTGAAATTACAAGAAGCTTTAGAAGAACTGCAAAAAGGTAAGCTGTCATACAGAGAAGCAGAAGAGAAGTATAAAATTGAAAAATTGTTGCTATGGAGAAGAGTCCACAACTATAACACATTGAAGCAAGGCAGAAAGACAGTGAAGAAGGAAGAACAGTAAGGAAGAAGAAGAAGAAGTAATATAAAGCCTGACCTCTTTGCTGTTATAAAATTTTCCGGGGTTGTATCTTTATTTTTAGTAGATAGCTGGTGCCCGCGACTTCGCCCGCGTAACTGTAAGTTATATACTAAAACCTTCCTCGAGAACCACTCAATCCATTGATGAAAACCGCATCAAAATCCGTTGCGTAGTTTTAAAGATATAAGCATACATAGGGACAAATACAGCGGGACGCGACTTTGTTTTATACTATGTAGTGAGGACTAAAACGTCTCATTTTTGTACTTGAATTGATTTTTATGCAATTTTTTTTTTGTTTGTGGACAATTTTCCATTTATTATGAATAATTGTGATCTCATGCCTATGTGGTACATTTTGTGACAGTGATTTAACTACTCGTACTAAAAACCTAGTAATTACATTCCAAAGATTATCTATGTTAAGCATAGTAAAATAAAGTGTTTTAATTTTGTTAAGAAGTTTCTGAGAAAATAAAAGACTTAATGAAAGTTTTCTTATTTATTTGTATCATTTTTCGTCACTCTATCTTACGACAACCCTGTCAGTTAAAAAACATCTACAGCATAGAAGTTATTCGATGTCTTATTTTTAAAGTATGGTGTTTTATAGTTACCCCGTAGTACAGGAAAAAAATGAGACGCATATTTTGTGTTAAAAAATTACTTTCTAGACATTTAATAGCATATGTGAATCTAATGCAAGATAGATACTTTAGGAGTGCATAGTTTTAAGCTTTCTAAGATCTTTTTAAGTATTGCTATTATCTTGAAAATCTAAAAGTTGTTGTTTTCGTCTTATAATTACCCCGTCTGGCCTTATGTCTTTAGTTGGTAAGCCTTTTTAAATAAATAAATACTTATGCTGTTGCGACACTTTGTATAGATATTGATGTGTTCTGCAAAGTTTTCGCAGCGCACGCGATGTAAGGAATATTTTAAGTAATTTTTTTTACACCTTGGGTTACATTATTGGAGTTTTAGTAAGGATCTCTAATTTTTTTGAAAATTTATATAACATAGGCTATGTTCATCGCTGATAATTTAGCTTCCTAACAGTGAAAGAACTTTTCAAATCGGTTCAGTAGTTTCAAAGCGTATTCAACGCAAACAAACAAAGATTTAAATCTTTGCAAAGAAACAAACAAATTAGTATAGAAATAAGGTTAATTTTCCTGATTAGGATGTAAATAAAAGAAAAATACTTTTCATATTTATTTATTTTATAAACATTGGTATAACATAAAAATGAATGTTATATAAAATACAAACACAAAAAGTCTAAATTAGCACATATGGAGTTATTATTTTATTACTAGGTACTTCACAGAGATAATAAATATCCGTTGCGCTATTGATTTAAAGTGATTGAGTAACAAATACCGATGAGTAAGATACAATACGTGATTGAATACAAATATGAACATCATCATCATCACACACTTTCGTTCGCATTTTATAATTATTATGATATGTATGCGTGGTATTGGTGCTAATTCTCTTGTCATAAAAACTAAACTATAAATTAAATTGACAGTACTAAAATTATCATATTTGTCAGACACGGAATGAAATAGGCAGAAATACATTTTTATAAATAACCCAGTCACTGAAGACATCTTAGGTCGCAATAAATTGCACTGTCTTGATTTTTTGGGATGTTGTTAGGATAGATACCAGTAGTGTAAAACTAAGTTTGCAGTTTCGAGAGACCTGTGTGCTAACTGCACGGTGCTCGAAAAAGCTCGAAATTTTCAGACTTTTTTCAGTTTTTCTCTTATAACTTCTGAAAAGTGCATTCTATGGAAAAATCATCCTAGACACTCTTAAAGAAAATAAATTTTGCTACAATTCGAGTGTACCGCAGCTCTGTATGTCAAACAGATCTCGAGATACACTACTTCAAAAATGGGTCATTTTTCCCAAAAAGTTAGAAATTTTTGAAACAAAATATCATTTTACATGGAAAGTTATGAGAAATGAAGTTGTAGAGCATTTACTTAGTTTCAATTTGAGCACAAGTACAACTCTGTAGGGCCAATAACTTCACTTGTTATCAAGTAAATAAGTAATAGATCCCTTTTGGAGGGGGAGACAAGTTAAATTGAGTATAATAAAATAATAATAATGTGCAAATAATATTAATGTGTAGGTTCTTATCAATATTGAAGTCACAGAGGTGAAGTGG
The DNA here is from genome assembly GCA_945859745.1 of Synanthedon formicaeformis. NCBI lineage: Eukaryota > Metazoa > Arthropoda > Insecta > Lepidoptera > Sesiidae > Synanthedon > Synanthedon formicaeformis. The sequence continues at coordinate 3,159,411 of OX243969.1, read as the reverse complement.
TGGAGGAACCTCACCTAATACCAACGCCAAAGGGTTTTAGTCGGTTAATGTCCGACATAACCCACAGGCCACCCCGGGTCTGTGGGTATCCATGGATGAGATTTCCCCTTGTCAAAAAGAAAAAAAAATGCAAACTTGGTTTTACACTACTGGTATCTATCTTAACAACATCCCAAAAAATCAAAACAGTGCAATTTTTTGCGACCTAACGCGATTTGCTGACAAACGCAAAGGGACGGCCGAATCAATTCATAAACAGCACTTGAGTGATGAACGACACTATGTGTCCGTCAAAATCGACGCACAGGTAAAGTAGCCGCCGAGGCCCAAGCTATATTAGCGAACGCATTGTGTCCCGGCTTATGTCAAAAGCAAGGTTATAATCGTTGGAGTTTGAATGGTCGTCGGTTATTTCAGGTTATATTCAATTTGAAAATTATATTTGTATCAACTATGTACTTTCAACCAATGGATTACAGTAGCGAAGAGGAGTTTGATAATTATATCAGTGTAGGATTTCGAACAATAAGTACAAAAAAGTAATAGGTGGTTTTCAAAAATCCTTTCGATTACTACAGTGCGGATGAATTTAGGAGGCGGAATAGATTTTCAAAAGATAATATTGTTCTATTCGTGCTCCTGCCACTGATTAGTTAAAATCTCGACAAACTAACCAAAAGAGGCCTTCCAATACCTCCTGTTTATCAGTTACTAGTGGCCCTAAGATTTTATGCTTTTGGGAGTTTCCAGGTTATTGTACCTCTCTAATTAGGAAAAAAAATTACAAATAAACATTTGTATTATAATATGAATATAATTTATTATTTATTGTAGATAATAACGAAATACATTGACTTAAAAAAAAATGTTTCAATAAAGTATAAGCTTTATTGAAGTAAATGATTTACCATTATATTATTTACAGATGATTACTGGAGACCTTATAAAAATCAGTCAACCTACAGTCTCGTAATATTAATATTTGGTCAATAAAATAATAATAAAAATCATATACCCACGCCGAAATAAAAATAAAACAAGCAACGCCAAACGAAAAATATTATACAGGCATATACAGGTTATAATATTAGTTAACATCTGTAATATCAATTGTCAAATACTAGAGTGAAGTATGCCACAACAAATTAACCAATCACAGGGCCGTTATTCAATACATAGTAAAGAACTTCTTGAATGGGATGGCTTGATATGAGTAACGCATAGCGTTCTTTGTATAGTATTGCTACTTAGACAAGTATCATTTGTGAATACGGGTGTTATACATACAAAAAAGTGTCAAAGGTAAAAATTATTCTCATAAAATTCTAAACAAGAGTATAAAAGTTTTTATACTAACTTTCAAAGTTTGAAAACTGGCGGTAACTTAAAAACCGTCAAGCTAATCAAAATAATGTAGAGAACATATTTTGTTTAAAAATTTAATGTGGATAATTTTTGTTTTTGATACTTTTTGTGCTTATTAAAGTTTTCGCAAAATACTTAAAAAATCGTTAACGGGTTGAACCGTTAACCCAAACAAGTTTGAAAACTTTATTAATTTGTTTGATTCCTCCATACATTGCTTACATAGAATGTCTGTATATATACTTACAAATTTGAGATGTTACAAACAGAAGCGTCAGTTTCAATGCATCCCAGTTAGTTTGAGCCTGAATATTATAGTAGCTAAATCCTTTACAAGGGGCATGTGCTGAGGGAATAATATCTTTGAAGGAGGAAACACAAGGTTGATTATGTACGTCTGTTTGAACCACCATTTGTAGAAATGATTCTTGAGGTTACCTAAAACAAAAATATATTAATTAAAAATATACAATTAATAAAATAAACACTACATAGACACTGGGATTTAGTTACGAATTTGAGTAGCAGTAGCAGAACATGAGGAAGAAGATGCTTTGTATGTTGTTGCTTGAACCACAATTGCTTTATATGCCTCAGGATGGTTTACATGAGGTGATCTAAAACAGGAATTATATAAATAAAAATTAGTTTTAAATTTCTAGAAAAATAGAACCTGATTTAAAATTATTTTACAAATAGCTACCCGGGGTGCATTTTTTTACGTAAAAACCTTCCCTGATTATGCCTCTATCCATGAGTGAAAACAGAATTAAAATCGGTCCAGCCGTTTTCGAGTTTTGCGCTTAGCAACACATTTTGCGAGAAGCAGTTAGGTATAAGCGTTTTTTTTTTCTCCATTACGACGATCCTTTTGCGGTTCTGTTTCATAAAATAAAGCATATAGCTATAAAAGCAGCACATACCTATTTATTTATACTGTAAGAATTTTATTATTTATGGACCATAAATTTAAAAAAAATACTAGGACAAAATTATCTTTACAGGGATAAGAAATATTCGTTGCTCTAAGATATAATTATTATACTCTAACTATTCAAATCCATCCAGCCATTTCCGCCTGATTGAGTAATATAAGTATATTATGATAATATGATACTCATTATTATTATATTATGATAATCATTATTAATTAGTATGATTTGCATAGCGTTGCCATCTCTAAAATAACGATCATAAAATTCAGTCCAGCCGTCTCGAGTTATAAATAACTAGCTGGTGCCCGCGACTTCGTCCGCGTTCTGGATGAAAGGTACCCTATGTCCTTTCTGGTGTCCCAGACAACGTGTATTATGTATGGCCGACCAGAAAAGTGCTTTATCAGTTTCGATAACAAATTCCATTCATTTCAAAATTCGCTAAGGCTTAGGCCGGTTTCAGTGTTCTCCTGACGGTCAGTACTGACGATACGTACTACCGACCGTGCGACTGACGCGGTTGTCACTTGTATGAAAATTCACAAGTCGTTACAAAGCTCGCCTGACCGTACGCACGCGTATTGCTACCGCGGTCGGTCAGGAGAGCACTGAAACCGGCCTTAGATTTGAAATATAGGTATTGATTACTGATTGACATAATTGTCACTGAATTTTCAAAAGAAAACTGACCTTATTATTCTACAACATACAAATAATGTTAGGGTGATAAAGTACTTTATTTGTCGAGTTTACCTATATAATATACCAAAAATTATGTATATATTATAACAAAAATTAGATTAAATATGTAATAAAACTTACCCATTATTTTTATATTTTGTAATTTGGTACAATGTGACGAGATTGTCCAAAGAGAGTCAATGTGATATGAAAATATGAAGTCACTTGTACAACAGCCTTGCCTAACTAAATAATAAAATAATGTCTTTACGTACAAACTATGCCACGTTATAAATAACTAGATAAATATAATATTTACGATGTATTTAGTAGACTATAGACTCTAGTCTAGCTCAGTCTAGCTGACAGATGACAGAGTGTTGCCATTGCCAACCTTATACGAAGTAATATTCGGGGCCCTAATAAATCCGTATAAATTCCGTATGACTGTGTATTGTATTGTAAAAAAATATCAATTGCAAAAAAACAACCGTTTTCATAGGATTCATTTATTAAAAACTAACTGGTGCCCGCGACTTCGTCCGCGTTGCAAGGAAATGCAGGAAATATGTGAGTGGTAACGCCAGACATAGTTATCCCTGTGACAACGGTGGCGTCGCCGCGCGACAGTGGCGCCCAATCCGTACAATATCTTTTTTTTATCCACACAATATCTTTTTATCTTTTTATGTCTTATTCTGATGTATAAGCTATATTGTTGTGAATTTCATTGAAATCCATTCAGTAGTTTTTGTGTGAGAGTAACAAACATCCATACATTCATACAAACTTGCGCATTTATAATATTAGTACCTACGGAATAAAATGATAATGTATGATTTTAAATAATAATTATAATAAATGAATAATTGATAAATTAACATCGAAATCAAAACAATGGTGCAATAGATACTTGTTAGGCAGTGTTGTCCATCAGCTGGATTATTTAGTTTCGTATTTATTTATGTACAATACTACTTATTGTATTTTTTTATATTGTATCCTTATAAAATTATTATTATTTTATATTTCTGAACATATAATTCCGCATAAATATTTGTATGTTTAAGTTACCCGTATGTGAAGTTGAAAATTAGTACATATACGGATAAATCCGTATAAATGGCAACACTGTGACTCCCTGCCCGGCCCATTCAAGGAGGATAGAGGTAACTCTTATCCTCCTTGATACCATTTATTGTGTGGGCGTGCCTTCCCTCCACTACCCGCGGGGGAAGAAAAGTCGAGTGAGATGCACATCGATTCATACCAAATATGAGGACAGAAAAAATCACAAATAGACCCTTGGGCTAACGGTTTTTATGAAAAAACTACTGCATATATCTATTTTGTGTAAAGTTATTTCAACTCTTGAATAACTAATCAATGTTTATGGGCAAAGTATTTTGGAGTTTTTGTAAACTAGAGTGACCTATTCAAACTCAAAGTTGCATTAAAACTTGTGTTAAAATATGGATTTTTCAATGATCATATCTTTTAAATTAATACTTTTTTTAAGGATTGTATGCCTAGAAACTTAGTTAACGACAAGATAAATCGGTATCATGCTTACTTTTGTAAATTAAACATAAAACAGCGGTGTAATTAACCTTAAACGTTTGTATGTAGGAAAAGTGACTTGTAAAACCTTAACTCGCAGTGTTTGTTTTTTTTATTGTCGTGACCACGCGTTGGTTTTAAAAAATACAATTATTAGTATTATAACACATGTTGGAATATATCAAAATAAATCTGTCTCACTCTAACAAATACATTGAGACCCTTTCTCCTTCACACATATAAATATTAAGTTATTAACAATAGCTCTTTGTTTCTTACAAGTCTTATAAACGTTTGACATTGAGCTTTGGAGTTAGTCTGTAGTAGTACTGCGCCCCTTACTAATGAATACGAACACGCCTTCCTGATATATTAAAAGAGACTTATTAAATAATATTATTCAGAACGAATTCCATCTTTCAATGCTTCCCATAACCCAATAGGTTATGGGCCCAGCAAATGAAAGTTTCCTAGTGAAATAAAAACTATTCAGTGAAATATGAAATAAGACTTTATTAAGTATATAAAATATAATAAGTTTTAAATAAAATAGTATAAAAATAGAAACCGGACTATATTAAAATAAAACTTTCCAGTGAAATGTGAAATAAGACTTTATTATATAAAATATAAGTGAAATAATTTTTAAATAAAACAGAATAAAAATTGGATAAATAAAAAAATAGTAATAGGACTATTAAAATAATACTTTAATAAACGTATAATTTAAAAAAAAATAAACTAAGTGAATTTGTGGTTTAAATAATATTATAAAATGGACAATTCAAAATTAAAACGCAATATTAAACCGTTTGACGGTGAGAAATATAGTGTGTGGAAGCTAAGAATTAGAAATTTATTAAATGAACTTGAACTGTTAAATATAATAGATGAAGAACCTCCCGCGGAACCTAATAATCAGTGGCTTCAAAAGCAGAAAATTGCAAAGAACACAATTATTGAATATTTATCGGATTCTTTGCTAGGCATAACTAACGAAGAAATTACTCCAAAAGAAATCTTTAAGAAGCTGGATTCAATCTACGAAAGAAAAAGCGTTGCAACGAAACTCGCTTTGCGAAAACGGTTATTAAATTTGAAACTGGAGAGTGATCACTCACTTTTAAAGCATTTCCAACACTTTGACGAATTAATTATCGAATTATTAGCTGCGGGTGCAAAATTGGAAGAGGCTGATAAAATTACACATTTATTCATGACCCTTCCCAACTGCTATGATGGTGTAATTACAGCTATTGAAACATTAGCCGAAGACAGCTTGACTTTAACATTTGTTAAAACAAGACTTCTAGACCACGAAATAAAATTGTTACATGAAAGAAGAGATACGAGCTTGAAAGTGCTTCAGGCCGACACTATAAAACCTCAAGCTGCGTCATCAAAAACTTACAATGGAAATTTTAATAAAAATAGAAATTTAAAAGGAAGAAAATTTTATCATTCTCAATTTAAATCGAAAAATAAAAAAAAATAAAAATCTTAAAATGTCATTTCTGCGGAAAGCATGGTCATTTTCAAAGGAATTGTTTCTACAAGAAAAACCAACGCCCTGAAAACATTCGAACAATTCAGACCATAAACACTGATAACGAGAAACCAAACATATCGGGATTCGCTTTTATGGCAGGCGACTTTGAACAAGAAAATGAAAATGAAAATAACATAACGTTCATTTTGGACTCAGGTGCCTCTGATCATATTATTAACAAAGAGGAGTTGGCACGAAAATTCATAACTTTAGAAAAACCAATAAATATTTCTGTAGCAAAAAATGGCACATTTATAAGCGCAACAAAGAAAGGAAATCTCCAAGTAATTAGCAATACTGGCTTAAAAGGAGTACTACGTGATGTTCTTTTCTGCTCAGAAATTCCCTACAATTTATTGTCTGTTAAGAAGATGCAAGATGCTGGCATGACTGTCGTTTTTGACGGCGTCGATGGTGGTGTGAAAATATATAACGGAGGTAAAATTGTATCATGTGGTAAGTCTTTGAACAATTTAATCGCAATTAATTTTGTGTACGATATACAAGCTTTAGTAGTGAATAGCTCATCAAACAAATCCGTAAATAATAATTACGAATTATGACATCAAAGATTAGGTCACATTGGTAAATCTAAATTTATGCAAATAAAAAGCAAGCAAATGTTTTCTGACATTAAAAAATTAAATAATGTTAGTCCAAGTAACAACCTATGTGAAGCTTGCATAAATGGAAAACAAGCATGTTTACCATTTAATAAAACAAAAAGTAAAATCGTAAAAAGACCACTTTTTAATGTGCATACAGATGTGTGTGGTCCCATCACTCCTTCAAGTGTTGACGGCAAAAACTATTTTGTCCTTTTTGTTGATGAGTATACCCACTACTGTGCGACCTACTTAATAGCCCATAAATCAGATGTTTTTGCTGTGTTTCAAGATTATGTAGCTAAATGTGAAGTTCATTTCAATTTGAGAATAGTCAATTTGTATTGTGACAATGGTGGTGAATATTTATTAAAAGAAATGAAAGAGTACTGCGTGCGAAAAGGTATAAGCTACCACTTAACAGTGCCGCATACCCCTGCGTTGAATGGGATTGCTGAACGAATGATAAGGACAATAACAGAGCGTAGTCGTGCCATCTTATCTGGCGCTAAATTAGACAAAGCGTTCTGGGGTGAGGCTGTGCTTACTGCTACATACTTAGTAAATATCAGCCCCACAAAAGCACTGAAATCAGTTACCACACCATTCGAATTGTGGCATAATAAAAAACCACAACTGAAATACTTAAAAGTTTTCGGTTCAACGGTTTATTATTTAAATAAAACCAGGAAAACCAAATTCGACGAAAAGTCCTTAAAAGGAATTTTAATTGGTTATGAACCGAATTGCTATAAGGTGTGGGATGTGGTAGATGAAAAGTTTGTAAGGGTCAGAGATGTAATAATTGATGAGATCAATTTCTTATCTACAAGACCTTTAAAGTCTGAAGGAATTTTTATAGAAAATTCCAGTGTCTCTGATCAGCACTCCGTAAAAAGGACGTGTAATTCTGATAAGTCTAAATCAGATAATTTTAAACAAACTGGCGAAATACCTGTATTATTAGGTCCACCACCTAATAAATCTGTAAGTGAAACAGATGGCTCTTCATTTCAAAATACAATGACTTCATCTCAAAATGGATTGACTTCACATAATCTAAGAAGAAGTGAAAGAATTAAAAACTTGCCCTGCATATCATATAATGAAAACGAATCTGATAAGCATGTTAACTATTTATTATATGCTTATTCTTTAATGTGCAAAATACCTTCGTCATATAACGAAATTGAGTCTATGAGTGACAAGGACTTATGGTTAACGGCAATTAATGAAGAAATTCAGTCATTAACCGAAAATAATACTTGGTCCCTTGTACCAAAACCAATGCACAAAAACATTATAGACTGCAAATGGGTATTTGCTATTAAAAATGATGAGTTTGGAAAACCCCTTAAATACAAAGCACGTTTAGTAGCTCGTGGCTTTAGTCAGGAATATTTGATTGACTATAATGAGACTTTTGCACCAGTTGCAAGAATCTCAAGTTTCAGATTCATATTAGCATTTGCGAATCAATTCAACTTGCTTGTCCATCACATGGACGTGAAAACGGCATTTTTAAATGGGATATTAGAGGAAGAAATATATATGAAAATTCCTGAAGGAATCCCAAATAATAATAATAACGTTTGTAAATTAAATAAAGCCTTGTATGGTTTGAAACAATCTGCACGCTGTTGGTTTCAAATGTTTGAACAGGCCTTACTTAAAAAAGGTTTTCGATACTCATCAGCTGATCGATGCGTTTATATTTTTGATGCGGGTAATATCTTGAAAAACATATATGTTTTACTTTATGTTGATGATCTTGTAATCTCTACAGCAAATACAAATACCATGAATTATTTTAAAAGATACTTAATGAACGAGTTTAAAATGGTAGACTTAAATGAAATTAAATGTTTCTTGGGGATAAGAGTTGAACGGAATCATAATAAAATTACATTAGACCAAGAGTTGTACATAAAAACAGTTTTGGAAAAGTTTAACATGAGTGACTGTAAAACTGTCAACACCCCTCTAGAAAGCAAAGTAAATTATGACGGCTTAAATTCAAATGAAACAACAAGGCCCTTTGTATGAACCTTTTAGGTTGTTTAATGTATATAATGGTATGCACGCGACCTGATATGAGTTTTTCTGTTAACCTCTTGAGTAGATTTGTGAACAAAGGTAACCAAACAGTTTGGGCATACTTGAAAAGGTTATTACGATATTTAAAAGGAACAATGAGTTTAAAGTTAACCTACACCAGACGTAATTACAATAATAAACTGTGTGGCTTTGTTGATTCCGATTGGGGAAGTAATGAAGTGGACCGGAAAAGTACCACAGGTTATTTGTTTAGATTATTTGAACAATGCACAATATGTTGGCAAACAAAGAAGCAACTCACAGTGGCGGCATCGTCTACTGAGGCCGAATATATGGCTTTATATGAGGCCGTAAGAGAAGCTCTTTGGTTAAAATCATTAGTTACCAGCATAAAAGTTGAAGTATCCAGTCCAATTCCTATTTATGAGGATAATAATGGATGTATAAGCATTGCAAATAACCCCACTAGTCACAAGAGATCAAAGCATATTGACATTAAATATCACTTTTCAAGGGAACAAGTCGAGAAAAAGGTTATTAAAATGATTTATCTGTCCACAGGTGACCAGTTGGCTGACATATTGACAAAACCATTACAAAATCAACGTTTTTCTCAAATGAGAGACAAGCTCGACTTGATGTAAATTTTAGAATTAGAAAATAATAATTAAATATTATTACGTTACCTTGAATTAGATATTAGCATATTAGATTTGAACTGGTCTGATTAGGTTTTTCTGGGTTTTCCCTAATCCTGCGCAACAAATGTTGGACCGTATATGTTCAAAAGATTGTACTCCCAGACAAAGGAAGGTGTGATAATTTGTATTGTATAATTTTTGATTAGATATTGAGTTTTTGGAGAAAGAGGATTTATTTTGAGGGGGCATGTTGGAATATATCAAAATAAATCTGTCTCACTCTAACAAATACATTGAGACCCTTTCTCCTTCACACATATAAATATTAAGTTATTAACAATAGCTCTTTGTTTCTTACAAGTCTTATAAACGTTTGACATTGAGCTTTGGAGTTAGTCTGTAGTAGTACTGCGCCCCTTACTAATGAATACGAACACGCCTTCCTGATATATTAAAAGAGACTTATTAAATAATATTATTCAGAACGAATTCCATCTTTCAATGCTTCCCATAACCCAATAACACAAGCCACGCTACAAGCACACGAGTAATTCCGTACTCTGTGCTACAAGTATTACGAGAAGAGATAGATTTTGTAGATATTTCAGTTTATATTAATTACTAACTGGTGTCAGCGACTTTATCCGCGTTGAAAAAGAAAATATAATATGAGTAAACATAACGTCTGACAGTGGCACCCAATTATTTATATTTTTAGACGAACCCGCGGGAAGCTAACATTTAATTCAGGATAGAAAGTATCCTATATGTTCTTCCAGATAAAAAACTATTTGCGTTCCAAATTTCATTCAAATCCGTTCAGCCGTTTTTGCGTGAAAGTGTAACAAACATCCTCACTATCGATGAGTCTCACAAACTTTCACATTTATAATAATTTAAACATCGATAATAAAATTTATTAGTAGGATAATATCATGTAATGTTAATGCATGCCATTCTAATAATTTTAGCTTAAGGTCGATTAGTTTTAATTCCTTTTATGCCAAACAAAACCTTGTACCAATTCTACTTTAATATTTTGCAGCGCTGTCAAACGCTTTTCTTCATTTCTGTAACCATAGCATTTAAAATCAATAAATATTCGTGTTCCAGCAGTTAAAAAAAAGTTAGCTGAGTATAAAGGTGTACCTATACTGTATGTGAAACGTTACAAATAGACATGTAAAATTTTTACTAAAAGCTAAAATAAAAAACCTCATAATTACACATCGAACTAATTCGATATAATTACAGATAGACACGTTCATTTATTAAAATCCATTATTGTTATGAAACATTGTAGGTAGGTACATCTGTTAGTGATCATTTAATTAGTGAAGTGCAAAAACTAAATTAAAGTACAATGCAATTACTGTCAATTACTGAATTGAAAGTGTGTTATTAGTAATGAATTTAACATTTTTCAGTGCGGTAAACCGAGCAGGAAGCGGGGCTCAAGAGATTAGTGGTCATGCGTCCGTGAAGGCCGCAGGTAAATGCTTCCGAACCACGTGTGGCTATGTTAGACCAATGTGGCATATCATCAACAAAATTGTATCACTTTCATAATATAAAAAAAAATACGCTTCTACGAGGTTAGTTTATTAATTATGCTGAAACAAATGTGTGTAAATCCCTTTATTTTAACGAAAATTAGTTGTATGTAAGGAAAGGTGGGCAGTATCGTAGATGGGAAGACGATATTAAAAGGGTGGCAGGAAAGATATGTATAAGAAAACCAAAAGATATGTAGATTGTTATGGAGAATACTTGGGGAGGTCTATGCTGGAAGGCAAAACAATCAAGAAACCGGTGTCTAATATGAAGTTTTTTTTACTATCTAAATTTTAATTTAAAAAAAAAAAAAACATTTACAATACTTGTAGAATAAGATGAAATGTAACTTATAAGGATTGTAAATACGAGTAAAAGGCTATTATTATTATTATTAAGGCAGACCACCGTGTGCTATTGCCAGATGGCCTAACCAAATGACTGCTAAACGCAGTGTGCCATACTACTACTTTTCATATCCAGACTACAGCCAACTTTGACCCAGCCGGGAATCGAACTCGAGACCCCTGGAACAGAGCTTTAACGCAAGAATCCTAACCACTCAGTCATCCAGTGGGTTCGTCAAAACTGAAATAGCGATCACTTGTAAATACTAGTAATAAACAACAATAATATTGGTCTTTTTGTTTTATCAATACTATTAATAAATCTGTAAGGGTTGGTGATGGAGTAAGTTACTTTGTTTTCAGAGATATCGTGTTTATAGGCTCTATACATCATACTGAAACTAAATTGACCATATAACTCTTAAACGAATCAACTGATTTTCATGAAACTTGGTAGATAAACATTTAGACGTACGGGACACAGGATAGGCTACTTTTTCATTTTTTAACGCGGACGAAGTCGCGGGCGGCAGCTAGTAATAAATAAAGTATTAAAATATTTTGATCGGGAAAACTATGAGTAAGCCTCCGTGACACAGTATGTAATTAAGCGGAACAGAACCTAATGTGACCCATAATGTGACCACACACGATTGTTTATTTTGTCCCGAACTCGTAGTTCTGAACGGAATTACATTACAGTAGGTTGCCGACAAATTACGACAGTAAATTATATTGTACACACACATGTTCGTGTCCGTTTCGCTAATTCTCGGAAAGGCAACCAACACTTTGACCCTTGTAAATGGTAAACCAATTTATCATCAAGCACGAAACAATCTTAATGACTTTTCTTGGTATTAAGTTACAGACGTTTGGACACTGCTGAGATGTTCCGTGAAGATTTTGAAGACAAATGGCTTTCATGATTGAAGAGGGGCTTAAAATTAATGTATGTAGGTATATATGTAACAAATGAAATACTAGTCCCACCAAACTTGGTAAGTAGTTTTAGCTTAGACATAGATTTAGGCTTATTAGCAAAATTAAAGTAATTTTGTTTGGATTAGAACTAAAAACCGAAACTCAATATGAAAAGTGCTATTTTTAATAATTGACTATAAGAATTATATCTAGGCACCGAGCACAACCAATGTCTAGGTAAAATTAGCTCAAAGGTTGATAGTACTTCAACCCTATTTTTATTATATTAAGCGCCTCTTTCACTAACGTCAAATAGACTAAACCGTCACTTAAAGTCACCTGTCACCGGGAATAATTTAGCTGATATACCTTTGTTTGTACACATTAAATTAAATAGATAATAGATTAAATAGAAAATAATAAAAATAATTCGCCTATCGAATGATGCAATAAACCGAGTGCATAGTTCAATAAAACAGACAATGATTTCTAAAAGTAACTAATTAATACTTTACTTTTAGTTGGTGAAAGAGGCGCTAAGGGTAGCAAGAAAGCGTCTGTCCATTTGTAACTGTCCTGCATGTATTCCCAATGCTACCACTGATTGGAATCACCTTATAAAAACTCTATATTATAGCTATATAGGTATCCAACTAAAAAAAACCTAGGAAATTGTTTTCTATTTTTCATTTAAGAAGTAATAATATAACATTAGATGACTTGACCGTTATAATTTCAAGAATAATTTTCACATATTCTTTGTCGTGTTTTTGATTCTTTCTTAGAGGCCATTGACTCTTTTGAATTCGCACTGACATTTTTTTTTACCGTAACTACACTTTTTATGTAAAATTGTTTAATGTTGGACATCCTGTAATATTTCCCAGTGTTATTTACTGTGCTTTAATATTACACTGATGACATCTAATAATGCCAATGAATTATACTAAGGCGTGTTATTCTAAAACTGTTTAAGAATAACATGAAAATAAGATATAGGATATAGCATAGATTTTTTAAAGATTATGCAAACAAAAATATCCATTATAACTTTTTATTTTCAAAATTATATCAATGAGTAAAATCAAATTTTCTGCACTTTGAAGTCATTACTTTAGTCCTTCTAATGGAAGGGAAGTAACCACCTTCTTACAGATTGACAACTGTGACGTTATATTTATGTCCAAATAGAGCCTATTCTATTATCTCCTCCTTATCATTTATCCTTTATTAGTCCTTTATTCTATTAACGTTATTAGTCCTTTATATTATTAGTCCTTTATTCTATTAACGTAGCCAAATATTTTATGTAGTCCACATTTGGTTCTTAGATTGTCATTTCACACTTTTTAAACAGCGAGGCTAAATTACTTACTATATTACTATGACATTTTTATTTCCGCCATAAGGTCACCGACTTGCTTTAATTGCCACCTTCGCTTTAACTTCTATAATTATTATCTGCGAGCTGCAATAACGAGCACACGGAATTATGTTTTGTAAATATTTTGAACGGTACACAGTTATATCCTTGTCTTTGTGTTCGGCCGATGGCCAGTCTCCGACATGACACCTATTGTAGCTGACACCTTGTTTTGTAAACACTAAAATGGGCAGCGGTATGTTGTCGCGTATGCACTAATCTTTACTAAACATTACACATAGATGGCAGCACTTAATGTTTACAGCCGATTGGATGAGTGGTTATTGTGCTTACCTTAACCCTCTGTCTCAGGGATCCCGGGTTCTGTTTCCGGCAGAGTGAGCCAACCGTGACAGATAGAGACGCCATCGCTGATTTTTCTTTAGGACTAGCTGGTGCCTGCGACTTCGTCCGCGTTAAAAAATGTAGCCTATCCTGTGTCCCGTACGTCTAAATGTTCTAATCTCTAAAAACAAAGTTAATCCATGACTAACCCTTAAGGTGCTCCCTCACAGGGAGCATTCGCATGTAATGTAATGTTACAGATTCGAGCATTAACATCAGTGAAGGAGGAGAACCGAGCATTACAATGCGCACCTTGTAATGAATGCTCGCAAAGTCAAAATAATGTTACATTACACGTGAATACTCGTCAGTCAAGGAGGTAGTATTGTAATGTAATGCTCAAAGTCGAATCAATAATGTTACATTACACGTGAATGCTCCCGGTGAGGGAGCACCTTTACAGATTTATTATTAGTATTGATTAGTTAACAAGATAAAAGCCACCGGACACACTTAGTTAAATTTAAATCAGGTTACATATTCGCCTAATTTGCCACTTATTTGATGGTAACTCCACATGCGAAACCTTTTGTGGCACCTTTTACATTGTCAGGGACCGCGGTGGCGGTGGGTTGTGAAACAATGGTTCTGCAGGGTCAATGCGCCCCGTGGGACGACAATAAGCCACTAATTATATTCAACTAGCAGCGTATCATGTGCTAAACATCCGAACATGTGGGAGTACAGGCGAATGTATTGAAGATGGGTAATTACTTATGGAATTTGCTCATTATAGATGCTAACACTTAATTATTATTGTACACAAGTAATCACAAGTCATATTATATCATTTCCATTAGAATTTTATTTAAAATTTTGTATTGCATGCAGGGCACATTGCTTTCAATTTTTCAATCAACTAAGAACTAAGAATAATAAAATCCTATTACCTACAAAGGATCCTACAATTGTTCTTGTGTTTTTGCGAGTGAAAAATAAAAGAGCACTAGTGCTGGTATTTCAAGGTAGGTAGTCTTTCTGTAAGGTGTTACTCCCGCCAGACGGGCTGCCCAACTTATAACTGCGAATGCGACCGAATTAACGCAATAGGTAATGTGTTCTGCGATTATTTTAAACAGCCAGATCATTAAAAAAAAAGCAGTGGCACTTCGGGAGTGCTGACGACTTTCGTCTTAATTTTTTTTTAACATGCATGTGTATCTATGTACATACTTACACAATATTGTATGTACATACTTAGATACAGAGGTGTCGGTTACGGTACCTAACAGTTTTCCCATCTCAAATATGCCCAACGCCCCTAAAGACGTTTTCACTGCAAAAATTAAAAGTTGAAAACTTTAAAAAGTATATTTCCAAAGTTGGGCCCGCCGGGAATCGAACTGATTACCCGTGGGTCAGAGCGCTAAACGTAAGCCAAGGAAACAGAGCTAACTACGAGTAGGTATATTTACAAACTAATCAAAGTTTATTTAGAATTTGCTTCCAGCGAATGTGATCACTCTATTGGCGATGTGTGCAATAAATTAAGTATAATATTTTAATAAGTAATGACGTCTTATGTCGTTCCGACATGTTAAAATGCCGCCAGACTTCGAAGGAAACAGGATGCGATTATATTTCACGTATATAAGCAGCTCATTCATTAGTCAATTGCTTACTTATTTTGTTTAGGAATTAAATTTACAAATCGTCAAATTAAACCTACATTTTGTTTTTGAATGCAGTGCTTCGTATGTATTCTTAAGAATTAACTAATAATGTACATATTTGTGACGTTGTTATCCTAGTCTAGTCATTGATCTGAACTATAGATGCGGCGTAGCAAGCAAAAAGCCCCGAAATCTTTGGTAGTATTAAAATCATACTTACGAACTTAGTGAGAGATTGACACGCAATTCCAAATGTATATTGCTTTTATAAAAAGAAACTAGTTAAAAGTGTTCTGTACTAACGCATCAATGTATACTGCACAACGATATTGACTAGCTTACAAGCAACAAACCGCTAGCCGATGGTACATCTGGGTGTAATACAACATGTGTGACGTGTCACAGGGCCGCATTTGGAAGCGTGTAATTTAAAAATACGTAATTTAATTTAATTGGATGTTTGATATAGAAATGAAACAACAAATAGTACGTGATTAAATGAATATTTTTTAACAATAATAAAGCCGAATTTAATAATAATCCGCGGTTTCGATTACAGCTGTTAAGAAGAAACCGCAAGAAACACAGTGTTCTTAACAAATTAGTGAAAAATAAGCATAATATGTTTAATTATATTTACTTCAAAACTTATTATTTTTTATGTAATTATATACATACGAGTACTATTATGATCTCTTATTGTCCCTCAAATAAAATAAGCTTATTGAACTTTTGCCGCTTTGTGAGTTGTTGTGTTGATGGATCTGTGTCATAATTTATGGAAGGTACTGCTGTGTTTATTATTTTCCGATATCCCTTAAGATTCGTGTAAAAGTCATAATGATGGAAATGCGCAGAACATATCGCTGCTTAAAAACTAAAGGGCCATAAAACAAAAAATCCAAAAATGTTTTTATTGCAAAAATACAATCACAATCCTTCATATTGTATGTTGCAAAAAGACTTATGGTTGTTTTATTCTATATTTAGTATATTTTGATCATGTTTTTATACATTCAAAAGTAACTTATATGCTTATATCTCTTCTTGTATTCAGTTTATTATAAAAGTACTTAAAAAAATTAATGCTACATAAAAATACGCTTCTAACGATGTATATTATGCATATATTTGATATATATCTAATAATAAAAAAAATAGACAAATAATATTATTATTTTTTTCGATTAGTTCTCCTGTAAAAAGTGTAATTTTGATTTGTGGCCCTTTAGTTTTTAAGCAGCGATATAACGATTGAATTTGTTGGATTCCAATATTTGAGTACGTAATAAAATTGTCCATTTTTCTCTTCTTATTGGTTTAATAGGAAATCTATTATAAACATATTATTACTGAATATCAATCGAAGTATTCACGCACCAATTTAAACACAAGCATAAAAATGTAGTACAAAACAAACAAACTTATTATTTTTATTTAAAAATATTACAAGTGCGGCCCTGGATCAACCGTCAAACATATTGAAATGATAAGTATATTTGAAATCTATATGTATCTCTTTCTACGAAAGGACGATCTTATACTACACAATAAGTAAGAATGAGACAGCTATAAGGTTCAAATGCTTCCTTTTGAAATATGAAAAGGTTTAGCTAATTAATTAAATATTTTGTTAAAAATATTGTAATTAAGTCTGTTTATATGAAATACGTATGATACTTTTTGTTTTTGTCCTTTTTGAGGTCAATTTTTACATAATTTCACACAACACGATGGCATTTTGTCAATTTTTAACACAAATAAACAGCAACCAAACGGCTACAGCGCTAGCGAGCGACTAAGTGCGAATTCGTCCACTTCATCTCGAGTGGACGAATTGTATTACTACCATATTTTGTGGGCTACGCCGTGTCTATACTACCAAATATACTTATATAGTCTTTGAGTCTAGTCGGTTCGTCTGCGTTCTGCTTATACTAATGTGGCTACAGTCTAGACTCAGTGTCATCGCGATACCTAAAATCAATAATTCACCCTTTAAACACAGTGATAATATTGAGTAATTTAAACAGCAATAGTATTAATATTTTATATACTTAAGGGCCTCTTTCACGAACTACAAGTAAAGTTTTGATTACTTACTTTTAGAAACCATTTTCTGTTATATTGAATTATGGACTCGGTTTACTGTATCATTCGATAGCCGAATTTTTTTTATTATTTTCTATTTAATATTTGGGACGTTTACCGTACAAACAAAGGTAAGTATATGAGCTAAATTATTCCCGGTTACCGGTGACATTAAATGACAGTTTGGCCTAATTGACGTTTGTGAAATAGGCGAAATGAAATAGTAAGTCGAATAATAATAATTGCTACGTATTATTATTTTACTTACATGCGTAACAACTTTTTGGAAACATATTTGTAAATATTTATTTCTGAAATTTTCAGATGTCATATTTGAGACAATTTTCGTGGCCTATTTTAATTCGGTTTTCACATATGGAAAAAGGGATAAACTGGGACGATATATGGAAATTGCACCCTAGGTGAAGCCGGGAGCGGGTCGCTAGTATCGCTAGTATTTTGTGCACAAGATTTTTAATAAAAAATATTTAAAAGTTTAAAAGTAAATAAAAATGCATATTATATTTTTTATTGTCAATTTTTTACGTAAAGACTTATCTTTTCATTTCAGTACACACATTAATTAGTTACCTCCAGCGCTGTCCGTATTAATTAATTTGCTTTCAAGCAACAACTCAAAAAGATTGATTACACAGTCGGTGACGAGCTTTAGTTTTTTTTTGCGAGCAAATAACAAAAATATATCGTCAGCATTTTTTTTAATGACATCATTTATAAAGTGCAGGTCAGTGACTTGAATTTTAAATTTCGAATCGCTTATACCGCACTTGATCTTTGAGTAAATGCATAATGGTTCGTGCCGACGTCATAACGTTCCGATCAAGTTTCGTAGCGTCAATGCTTGACGCAAATTTCTCTCGAAATGTCATGCGTCTGAAACTTATCGTGAAAGAAAACATAGCATCGAATTAACTACCTTGAATTTTCTTTGAAATTTTCATGGTTTCAAAATTAAATAAAACTTCGTAGCTATTCTCAAATACGTTACACAGTATAAATTTAATTGTTAATTTAATTAATTAATCAATTTAATTTAATTTAAATAAACTAATTATATTAGTTAATTTAACTGCTAAACCACAGAACGGATTTTGATACGGTTTTCACCAACAGTAAGATAGATAAATCGGTGCAGAACTTTTCGAGTTTTTGAAGCGTACACAAACCAACTTAACAATTATCAATACTAATAATAAATCTGTAAGGGTTGGTCATGGAGTAAGTTACTTTGTTTTCAGAGATATCGTGTTTATAGGCTCTATACATGATACTGAAACTAAATTGACGATTTTTAGAATATTTTTCTGTATATATGGATGTTCCTCCATAACTCTTAAACGAATTAACTGATTATCATGAAACTTGGTAGATAAACATTTAGACGTACGGGACACAGGTTAGGCTACTTTTTCTTTTTCAACGCGGACGAAGTTGCGGGCGCCAGCTAGTTTTATATATAAAAAGATTTGCAGAAAAAAATTGTACAATTGTGCGGCCGAGCGAGCCGAGCCTAGTATTTCATAAATAAAGCCACATATATATTGTAAATATTTTATTAACGTATGAATTCTCTGACACTTCTAGTAATAAATAACATCTAAGACACTTGATAAACAGAGAGGGAACCTAGTTCCTCGCCAAGCCGTCTGGCAAACGTCCAGTCGTCTCGGTCTGATGCCAAGCCAAGTCTGTTACTTAGTTTTAAGTTCAGTAACCCTATTTGGCACTAGTTGTCTAAAGATAACTGTATTTGTGACAAACGATGATCCGGTTCAAAAGATCATCACCATTTAGAACTATACTCAGAAATACTTCACAACAACTCAATTTGTTTAGTATATAACAAGGAAAAAGATATATATGCGTGCAATTACTGTTTTAATTTCACATGGTGAGATTTTTCAAATTCAAATTTTCAAAAAAATTCACAAAATTTTTTTTGAAAAAAATTTTGAGTCGCTAGTTTCATATAAAGGTTTTATCTCGCTACAAATGCATACTCAAAAAAATTTTTTGAAAAATTTTGAGATTAATAATTTGAGTCGCTAGTTTCATATACTTAAAGGTTTTATCTCGCTACAAATGCATACTATGTAGTGTACTTTTCCCATTGATATAACACCATTCCATCAGTCGGCAGACACCTCCAATTTAGCTTCGATCTTGTGTAAAAATTAATACGTATAATAACGAAAAGGTTTCCTACATATAAAAGTAGCGGTTACATTGCTAAAATAAAAAATATCTATTGATAATGGGTATTACTTATCACACGAATTGAAAGCTTTTACGATAAGTATCTTCGTACTTACTGAGTGAACGTAAAATGTCAATGACACTGCATATTCAATGACATTGAGCTTACTTTTAAATTATAATGTACCTATATTAGTACAGTTGCTAGTATTCGCATTCGCATTCGCGAAGTTTTAAAAGCTTTTTAATGTGCTATTTCTTAAAAGAAAACTATATGCCCTCAAATCCTTATCCTTACATATTATAAAACAAAACGCCGCGTCTGTCTGTATGTTCGCGATAAACTCAAAAACTGCTGCACCGATTTTCATGCAGTTTTTACCAAAGGATAGAGTGGTTATCGAGGAAGGTTTTTAGTATATAATTTACAAAAATACGCGGGCGAAGTCGCGGGCAGTAGCTAGTATGATATATGTCGCAGTATAATCGAAACTACGAGTAAAACGGATTTTTGCAAAAATCCTACTGCGATTGCAAAGGACCGAATAATAGGAATAGGAAACTACGAGTAACAACAATTTCGTAATTATCCGAGGTACTTTCAGGTTCTTTGCAAAAATCCGACCGGTTTTATGGTAAGGGAGCCCAAGATGCTAAATGTGGAGTCACTCGAACGTCGGGGGGACCTATTGGACTTTTTAGATTGGATGATAAGAAGAAAAAAAGGTTATATGAAGTTTTTCATTTCAGCGGTGGAGTGAGCGTCTACAGGCGTTTAAAATTTTGTATGCGCTGTATTTTAAAAAATCATCCATATAATCGTCAGATTAAGAATCAGCACGATCAGGAATTCAGGTTGAACCATCTGTATGAAAATTTGACGCGCTCGAGTATTACAAAATGGCAATCGGCAAAAATCTTTTTTGCATTTTCAAAAAGCTGCCACGAGCTTGCGTAACATCCGAATCGTCTGAATTTTAAATGGGAGCTCAGTTTAGGTACACTTAACATCCCCTCTGAAAATCTGACGCGCTCGAGTTGTATTTAAAATTTTACCCCAACCCTCACCAACCCCACCAACCAAACCGTCAGATTAATACATATCCGTTATCGGAGACACATGGGAATATACATTAGCAATATCTGATGCGCTCGAGTAAATCCAAAAATTCCCTCTTGGGCTCCCCTACCATTAGGTGAAGCCGGGGGCGGGTCGCTAGTACTAGTAATAAAACAATTCACACACTCAATCTTACGTTTTGAATGTTTTTTTTTTAATAACTCAATTGAAACAAAGGAGATCTTTATGATAATGTTTCGCCCTGTAACACGCTTGAGCCTCACGCGAATGATTTTTTTTACCAACATACATTTGCATTTAATTTAAACGAATATAATTGTTAGTGGAGTGTGTTTTCAAACAGCATTGTTATCACGGTTTTCAATACTTCCTATTGGAATTAAAATATAAGGTAATATATATATATGTATTTTTTGTCTTTAAAGCATATTTTTTGTGGGTTGCGTACTAGTAAGAACATAAAGACTTATCAATTATAACACATAGTATATTTGCTAACATGTCTAAAACTCTGAAAAGGAACTTGGCATCAATTACAGGATGCCAAGTTCCTTCCTGTAATATTGAAGCATTAGTACGACACCCACGACATCCTCAGCAATTCCCTCAAGAACCTTATAACATAGGTACATATTCCAAAGAAGACTTGTAACGTAGTGTTACTTATTTTATTATATTACCTTATTTGTATATTTATCTGTTTATACATATTTATTAAAACCTTTTTAAATTAGCATTCCTTCACTTGATCTCTAAATTTAAATTTAAATTACTTATTTTATTATATTACCTTATTTGAATATTTATCTGTTTATACCTATTTATTAAAACCTTTTTAATTAAAAAATTAAATTTTTTAATTAATTTTTTTAATTAAAAAGATTTTAATAAATAGGTATAAACAGATAATATACAAATAAGGTAATATAATAAAATAAGTAACACTACGTTACAGACTCTGTAGAAGTGTGGGATTAGGGTTTTTATATAATATGGCTTATACATCTTTGACGGAAAGACAAACAATGCGGGATGCATCTAATAATACACATTTTTGGTGGAAGTCTAGTTCCAACAGTAGATATACATTCGATCGCACAACTGAACATTTCCTTATGATTAGCCATAAGCGTTCAGCAAGGAAGAAATTAGAAGCAAATAATTGAAACGGCAGTGAAGGAGAAATGGGTTCGATCGAGCATGACAGCCGTGTGTTGTGTTCCATGGCGCATTTATGAACACTTTTACATTTTGCACATACCTACACGTGAAACAAACTAAGAATGATTAGATATACAAAAAATATACTTCTTTGTAGATATATTTTACAATTTAAAAAGTGAGTTTTTTTTTTAATTTATATATTATCCTTAGCGCCTATTTCACGAACGTCAAGTAGGCTAAACCGTCACTTAAAGTCACCTGACACCGGGAATAATTAAGCTGATATACCTTTGTTTGTACGGTAAACGTCCCAAACATTAAATAGAAAATAATAAAAAAAAATCGCCCATCGAATAATGCAATGAACCGAGTGCATAATAATTCAATAAAACAGAAAATTCTAAAAGTAACTAATCAACACTTTACTTGACGTTGGTGAAAGAGGCGCTTATACATATTATAAAACAAATTCCTCCGCCGCATCTGTCTGTCTGTCTGTTTTTATGTACCACTGCACTGATTTTTATGCGGATATAGTGCTTCTCGAGGGAGGTTTTAGTATATAAATTTACAAAGTTACGCTGGCGAAGTCGCGGGCAGCAGCTAGTTTATAATATTAGTTAAGATTCGTGCCCTTGCGCCCCAAAATTACATAGGAATGAAGTCACAAACTGTCATGTCATTATTCTTTCTCTAAAACAAATACTAATGCTTAAAAAACCCTTTATCAACTCGACCATCCATTAACATAACTGCACATATGCTTTTAAAAATCACAGGAACCTTCGCAACCCTTTTTAACTGCCATAAACTATTTACATTACCGCTTTAGATAAATTAACAGAAAACATAAATAATCTTTATTTTTATCTACGTACTCTAGAAAATACGTACTTTTATGGCTCATAAGTATAGTTTTTTTAAATCCCATATTAGTTTTTTTTAAATTGAACACAATTTCTAAAGGCTTATAATTTTATAATGTATGTTCTTTTATTTACTAGCAAGGGTGTGGTGGCTGTACCCGTCCTTGGGGCCCATAGGCAAGATGCAAACGCTCCGTTTCGTACTTAGGAAATGAAGAGAGAACGCTAAGAGAAAGCTTGGTGATTGGTTGTTGGAACGTCAAAATTTTATTTTAAAATTTTGATCAATCACAAAGTTTTCTCTTAACGTAGCGTAGCGTACCTAAACGACTGTAGATAGCACACATGGCTACGGGCCCTGTCACGCAAGACCATTAGACCACTGTGAAATAATAGCATGTTTACCTACAGTTGTGTTTCGGCTAGTGAAGTGAGGGATGCCAAAGTCCGTTTACCGTAGTAGGATTAATGGTAAGCGTCCACAGGTCGGCATCGTACGCATCGCACGGATCGCATTATTTTTTCATAATGCCGATGTGCGATCCGTACGATGCGGATCAGTGGACGCACTTGTGTGACTTTCTATACAAAGAATACTACAATGCGTAAAATGCGATGCGTACGATGCCGACCTGTGGACGCTTAGCATAAGAATAATCTTTTATTCTTAAGTTTGCTAAGGTAGGTAGGAAACTGGCAACACCTGTAGTCGTTGCTTAACGGTAAGGTAACAGAATAAAATCTTAAATATACCTTTTTTTTCACAATTTAAATTCCCTGCTATTTTCTCATTTCCATAGTTAAAAAAAAAAAAAAAACAGGAAATAAATGTATCAAATATGGCAACTTACCACAATTTTACCCCATAACTCTCCCGACAACGCACAAGATAAATATAGTAAAAGGATACTTTTAGAAACATTTTTAAGACAATTTTGTTTTTATAATAATATAATAAATTTTCATACCTCTGTACTTATAATTGGATTTAAATATTCGATAGTAGGACTCTTAAACCTCTATATAATAAATCAATATACTGTATAATTATTGACTTTCAGAACTGAAATATCAAAGAAAAATATTGTAATAATTAAATTTCCTAGAAAATAACAATCTTACCACACCATGTCTATAGACGAAAGGCAAAAAATCTTATAACATTGCCTGCCATCTAGCGTTAAGTAGCTAACTATATTCTCAATTGTGATTGTGATATTATCGTTGATTTTTTAAAAAGTTAATAGATGGCAGCACCACAAATATTGCGTGCGCAAATTAGATATTTCATACATTTTGACAATAAAAAGTTTTCTTTAACTCTATTAGGCAGCACAGGCTTTAAAAAAGTTAAAATAGAGTTTTTACATTATTATACGAATTATATTTGCATAATGCATGCGAAAAGTATTTGTGTCATGCACTTTGTTATATTATATTTTTATGAATTATGATATACGAATTATATTTGTCGACTTAAAGAAGTATTAAGAATTTTGAAAGAGAACTTTGTAAGCTGCGGTGTCCGAGTGGTTAAGGAGATGGACTTGAAATCCATTGGGTTCTACCCGCACAGGTTCGAATCCTGTCCGCAGCGAGCTTGAAAGTCAGTTTTGATTTTTCTTTTATTAAACTATATTTTTCTGAGCGAATTCATTAGATTAGTAAGATTAAGCGCCTCTTTCACCAAAAGTGTTGATTAGTTACTTTTAGAAATCATTTTCTGTTTTATTGAATTTACACTCGGTTTACTGCATCATTTGATGGGCGATTTTTTTTTATTATTTGCTTTTTAATGTTTGGGACGTTTACAGTACAAGCAAAGGTATATCAGCTTATTCCCGGTGACAGGTGACTAAGTGACGGTTTAGCCTACTTGACGTTTGTGAAAGAGGCGCTAAAGTAAATAAATAAAAATTTACTCTACGAGTTATAAAAAAGCGACTAAACAAGACTTCATGCATTCACTTTTAATTCAATTGATTGATATTGAATGACATAAATTGAATTTATGTCAAAAAAATGCAAAAAATAATAATATTAAGCGCCTGTTTCACAAACGTCAATTAGGCCAAACTGTCATTTAAAGTCACCGGTAACCGGGAATAATTTAGCTTATATACCTTTGTTTGTACGGTAAACGTCCCAAACATTAAATAGAAAATAATAAAAAAAATCGGCTATCGAATGATGCAGTAAACCGAGTGCATAAATTTAATATAACAGAAAATGATTTCTAAAAGTAACTAATCAACACTTTACACATGTTAGTGAAAGAGGCCCTAATTGTAATAAAATTAAAAACAATAATTGCAAAAAGTGACACAAGCGTTTGTGTTTCCTTCGAGCCGGATTTGAACCAGCGACCTATGGATCACTATCATTGTACGACTACAGTCCACCGCTCTACCAACTGAGCTATCGAAGGTTATTTAAACGTTGTGAAATTTACGTACATAATGTTCGTTTAGAATATGATAAAACGAAATTAGGTTAGTTTTGAAATCGATCCAGAAGGTTTTGAACATTACAAACAAAAATCAAAAATAAACTAGATAGTCTTCACCATGTTAGGAAATATATGTTAGGAAAAAGTCTTCCGGTTTAGGAGGAGTTAGCGGCCATACAAACAGACGCCGAAAGCGACTTCAATTTTTATTATATACTAGCTGGCGCCCGCGACTTCGTCCGCGTTGAAAAAGAAAAAGTAGCCTATCCTGTGTCCCGTAATGTTCATCCACCAATTCATGCAAATCAGTTAATTCGTTTAAGAGTTATGGACGAACATACATACATACAATACCTACACTTACAGATTTATTATTAGTATTGATTGATGATAATAAACGAAAGGAAGATAATAAAGAAAAAAGAAGATACCTCATCAAAATAATAAATAATTGAAAAAGTTACAGCATAAGCGACATCTATTGGTCAAGTGTGAAACGGCGAGACGCGACGCGACGCATGTCAACAGACGGTTATAAACTAAAAACCTATACTTACTTATTAGTGTGAAGGCCAATATGATAGATGTCTCTATACTAAAAAGAATTTTTTATCATCAGGCGATTTTATAAAAATGAGGCGAATTGATCCAGCCCTTCAGGGGTTTCGAGATATACATATTTCATATTCATATTTTCATATGTAATTCATACAATTCTTAATCATCAATATACTCAATATACTTTATACTTACTAATAATATATCTGTAAGGGTTGGTCATGACCTACTGGAACTTAGCATGACCATTTTGTTTTTTCCAAAAACTGGACATTGTGCTGAATTGTGCTAGGTTTGTGCTGCGTTGTGCCGTAAACCGCGAGTCCCGATCTCAAAAAACGGAGCTGTAATGACGAAAAATCGATTTTTGCCTCAGCATGACCACTTTGTTTTTTTGGAAATGTAACGAATGTGCTGCATTGTGCTAGGTTTGTGCTGGAGTGTGCTGCAAACCGTTTTCGATTATCTCAAAAAATAGAGCCGCTATAGGCAAAAAACGAAGAAAATATTTTGTATGGCAGCATGACCACTTTGTTTTTTCGAAAATATAATGAATGTGCTGCATTGTGCTAGGTTTGTGCTGGGATGTGCTGCAAACCGTTTTTGATTATCTCAAAAAACAGAGCTGCTATAGGCAAAAATGTTTTGTAGGTATCATGGAACTTGGCATGACCACTTTGTTTTTTCGAAAATGTAACAAATGTGCTGCATTGTGCTAGGTTTGTGCTGGAATGTGCTGCAAACCGTTTTCGATTATCTCAAAAAACAGAGCCGCTATAGGCAAAAATGTTTTGTGGGCAACATAGAACTTGGCATGACCACTTTGTTTTTTCGAAAAAGTAACAAATGTGCTGCATTGTGCTAAATTTGTGCTGGAATGTGCTGCAAACCGTTTTTGATTATCTCAAAAAACAGAGCCGCTATAGGCAAAAATGTTTTGTGGGCAACATAGAACTTGGCATGACCACTTTGTTTTTTCGAAAAAATAACAAATGTGCTGCATTGTGCTAGGTTTGTGCTGGAGTGTGCTGCAAACCGTTTTCGATTATCTCAAAAAACAGAGCCGCTATAAGCAAAAATGTTTTGTAGGTATCATGGAACTTGGCATGACCACTTTGTTTTTTCGAAAAAGTAACAAATGTGCTGCATTGTGCTAGGTTTGTGCTGGAATGTGCTGCAAACCGTTTTCGATTATCTCAAAAAACAGAGTCGCTATAGGCAAAAATGTTTTGTGGGCAACATAGAACTTGGCATGACCACTTTGTTTTTTCGAAAAAGTAACAAATGTGCTACATTGTGCTAGGTTTGTGCTGGAATGTGCTGCAAACCGTTTTTGATTATCTCAAAAAACAGAGCCGCTATAGGCAAAAATGTTTTGTGGGCAACATAGAACTTGGCATGACCACTTTGTTTTTTCGAAAAAATAACAAATGTGCTGCATTGTGCTAGGTTTGTGCTGGAGTGTGCTGCAAACCGTTTTCGATTATCTCAAAAAACAGAGCCGCTATAAGCAAAAATGTTTTGTAGGTATCATGGAACTTGGCATGACCACTTTGTTTTTTCGAAAATGTAACAAATGTGTTGCATTGTGCTAGGTTTGTGCTGGAATGTGCTGCAAACCGTTTTTGATTATCTCAAAAAACAGAGCCGCTATAGGCAAAAATGTTTTGTGGGCAACATAGAACTTGGCATGACCACTTTGTTTTTTCGAAAAAATAACAAATGTGCTGCATTGTGCTAGGTTTGTGCTGGAGTGTGCTGCAAACCGTTTTCGATTATCTCAAAAAACAGAGCCGCTATAAGCAAAAATGTTTTGTAGGTATCATGGAACTTGGCATGACCACTTTGTTTTTTCGAAAAAGTAACAAATGTGCTGCATTGTGCTAGGTTTGTGCTGGAATGTGCTGCAAACCGTTTTTGATTATCTCAAAAAACAGAGCCGCTATAAGCAAAAATGTTTTGTAGGTATCATGGAACTTGGTATGACCACTTTGTTTTTTCGAAAAAGTAACAAATGTGCTGCATTGTGCTAGGTTTGTGCTGGAATGTGCTGCAAACCGTTTTTGATTATCTCAAAAAACAGAGCCGCTATAAGCAAAAATGTTTTGTAGGTATCATGGAACTTGGCATGACCACTTTGTTTTTTCGAAAAAGTAACAAATGTGCTGCACTGTGCTAGGATTGTGCTGGAATGTGCTGCAAACCGTTTTTGATTATCTCAAAAAACAGAGCCGCTACAGGCAAAAATGTTTTGTGGGCAACATAGAACTTGGCATGACCACTTTGTTTTTTCGAAAAAATAACAAATGTGCTGCATTGTGCTAGGTTTGTGCTGGAGTGTGCTGCAAACCGTTTTCGATTATCTCAAAAAACAGAGCCGCTATAAGCAAAAATGTTTTGTAGGTATCATGGAACTTGGCATGACCACTTTGTTTTTTCGAAAAAGTAACAAATGTGCTGCATTGTGCTAGGTTTGTGCTGGAGTGTGCTGCAAACCGTTTTCGATTATCTCAAAAAACAGAGCCGCTATAAGCAAAAATGTTTTGTAGGTATCATAGAACTTGGCATTACCACTTTGTTTTTTCGAAAAAGTAACAAATGTGCTGCATTGTGCTAGGTTAGTACTTAGCCCAATAAAATTACGGCTCAAAGAGGGTTTAATAAATATTAAATTAGAGTCTAGGACAATTTGCCGCCGCCAATTCGTCGCCGCCCTTTCGCCGCCGCCATTTCGCCGCAGGCCGTGTCGACGCCGGCCAATTCAACGCCGGCCATTTCATCGCCGTTTAATTTAGTTTCAGTTATCCACTTATCCGGATCCTTAACATAAATCGTGCGAATGCGGACCGCATTCGTGCATTATCCGAGTTGGTATAATTCCATCATTTTTTTATACATTTGGTCTATATAAGTAACTGATTAAGTGTACTAACCTATATCCTTATTTTTATTTTCAATGTTCAATGTTTATATTCGTATGAACCAAATTCGATGTTTATATCTTTTTCTTTTTAAATCATTATAAATGGGGAAAACGATTTGAGGAATGTTTACTAATGTAGAATTGCACAAATGCAAAATTAGTAAGAATGTGTTATCATAAATGTTTTCATTTTCAAACTTGTGTTTTGATATTAAATTCATTAGTTCTAAATTAGTTTATCACTACATATTATAAAACAAAGTCCTCCCTCCGCCGCGTTTGTCTGTCTGTTTGTGATATAAAATTAAAACGTTCGGTTACAAATTAAAATTTATAGTTTCTACAGGGTATCGACAAAAGGAGCATTGTCAGCGCTAAAATGACCTTTTTCATTGTTATTATGCAATTTATTGCCTGACACGTGCCAAAAAGGATTTTTTTTTACAAACTAACAACTTTAGAAAGAAAACAATACAAGGGTTACACTTTCCATCTTAAGAATTGCCTACACATGTTTTGTAAAGCTTTGAGTATTTTTCTTTACGATACCATTTTATGACGAGAATTTTAGTAATAGCCCGGGACTAAACAACTTAAAATGAAATAGTTAAAATCTTTGATATGATTTTTATTTATGCAAAAAAGGTATACTACGAGTATAACGGAAAAGTAGTAGATTTAATAGAAAATTTAAGTAAGTAATTAAAAAAATTTATTCCTTAATCAGCTGAGCCAAAAAAATGACAATTAATTTTATAGGCTTATCCTTATAACAAGGCCGTACTTTAAATCCGTAACTTTTAATCCGTACAGTGACCAGAGAATAACAAAAATAGAGTAAAAATAGTAAATTTGACCAAAGAAACTAGTATTTTTCAACAATGTATAGTTTTTTTTACATTTCTTTGTCTGGACAATAAGGTGCCAAGCCTTATTGTCAAGCCATGGCCGATGATTTTAAACAAATACAATTATGAATAAATTTGGAGCTCGTTTATGGAATAAACCTGAGTTTTGTGGCGTGGTATACAACTTTTTATTATTTTACTGTTTTGTCAATTATTGTCTACTTGTTTTTAAAACTAAGTATGTCTGTTAATACATTTGTGTTGTAACTTTGTACAAAAATGAAGGTAAAAATTTTAAGTTCAAGAGGCAAAAAAGTTATTCTTATGATTTATTTATATAAAAAAATGTTATGTTGATTTGTGTACGCTTCAAAAACTCCAGAATAGTTAGACCGATTTTAATTCGTTTTTACGTATGGAAAGAGGATAACGGGATATAAAAATTTGAACCACTTTTTGTATATATGTAAAACTGAGTCATGCTTACATCTTTGGGTGTATGGTACAGTAAAAGTTCTATTCTATTACAGAGCCAATAACATCAATATGTTTTACAAATTTTCACTCACGCTTTGTAATAGTCAAAAAAAGAAATCGAAAGCAAAATGCCCCATTAGTCACCCATAAATTACAAATTTCTCGATTATTTAAGCTCTACTGTCTGTTAAAATTAAAATGTTGAAACAATTTACGTCTATATCTACTAACGTGATCATTTCACGCTATCATGTAAAGAATTTATAAACGAAGTTCTATTCCAGGAGTTTCATGAATTTGGCTGGTATAAAAATGAAATGGCCGGCGTTGAATTGGCCGGCGTCGAAACGGCCTGCGGCGAAATGGCGGCGGCGAATTGTCCTAGACTCTAATTTAATGTTTATTAAACCCTCTTTGAGCCGTAATTTTATTGGGCTAAGTACTAACCTAGCACAATGCAGCACATTTGTTAC
The DNA here is from genome assembly GCA_945859745.1 of Synanthedon formicaeformis. NCBI lineage: Eukaryota > Metazoa > Arthropoda > Insecta > Lepidoptera > Sesiidae > Synanthedon > Synanthedon formicaeformis. The sequence goes on along the minus strand of OX243969.1, from coordinate 3,128,664 downwards.
TTTTTCGAAAAAACAAAGTGGTAATGCCAAGTTCTATGATACCTACAAAACATTTTTGCTTATAGCGGCTCTGTTTTTTGAGATAATCGAAAACGGTTTGCAGCACACTCCAGCACAAACCTAGCACAATGCAGCACATTTGTTACTTTTTCGAAAAAACAAAGTGGTCATGCCAAGTTCCATGATACCTACAAAACATTTTTGCTTATAGCGGCTCTGTTTTTTGAGATAATCAAAAACGTTTTGCAGCACACTCCAGCACAAACCTAGCACAATGCAGCACATTTGTTATTTTTTCGAAAAAACAAAGTGGTCATGCCAAGTTCTATGTTGCCCACAAAACATTTTTGCCTGTAGCGGCTCTGTTTTTTGAGATAATCAAAAACGGTTTGCAGCACATTCCAGCACAATCCTAGCACAGTGCAGCACATTTGTTACTTTTTCGAAAAAACAAAGTGGTCATGCCAAGTTCCATGATACCTACAAAACATTTTTGCTTATAGCGGCTCTGTTTTTTGAGATAATCAAAAACGGTTTGCAGCACACTCCAGCACAAACCTAGCACAATGCAGCACATTTGTTATTTTTTCGAAAAAACAAAGTGGTCATGCCAAGTTCTATGTTGCCCACAAAACATTTTTGCCTATAGCGGCTCTGTTTTTTGAGATAATCAAAAACGGTTTGCAGCACATTCCAGCACAATCCTAGCACAGTGCAGCACATTTGTTACTTTTTCGAAAAAACAAAGTGGTCATGCCAAGTTCCATGATACCTACAAAACATTTTTGCTTATAGCGGCTCTGTTTTTTGAGATAATCAAAAACGGTTTGCAGCACATTCCAGCACAAACCTAGCACAATGCAGCACATTTGTTACATTTTCGAAAAAACAAAGTGGTCATGCCAAGTTCCATGATACCTACAAAACATTTTTGCTTATAGCGGCTCTGTTTTTTGAGATAATCGAAAACGGTTTGCAGCACACTCCAGCACAAACCTAGCACAATGCAGCACATTTGTTATTTTTTCGAAAAAACAAAGTGGTCATGCCAAGTTCTATGTTGCCCACAAAACGTTTTTGCCTATAGCGGCTCTGTTTTTTGAGATAATCAAAAACGGTTTGCAGCACATTCCAGCACAAACCTAGCACAATGCAGCACATTTGTTACTTTTTCGAAAAAACAAAGTGGTCATGCCAAGTTCTATGTTGCCCACAAAACATTTTTGCCTATAGCGGCTCTGTTTTTTGAGATAATCGAAAACGGTTTGCAGCACATTCCAGCACAAACCTAGCACAATGCAGCACATTTGTTACTTTTTCGAAAAAACAAAGTGGTCATGCCAAGTTCCATGATACCTACAAAACATTTTTGCTTATAGCGGCTCTGTTTTTTGAGATAATCGAAAACGGTTTGCAGCACACTCCAGCACAAACCTAGCACAATGCAGCACATTTGTTATTTTTTCGAAAAAACAAAGTGGTCATGCCAAGTTCTATGTTGCCCACAAAACATTTTTGCCTATAGCGGCTCTGTTTTTTGAGATAATCGAAAACGGTTTGCAGCACATTCCAGCACAAACCTAGCACAATGCAGCACATTTGTTACATTTTCGAAAAAACAAAGTGGTCATGCCAAGTTCCATGATACCTACAAAACATTTTTGCCTATAGCAGCTCTGTTTTTTGAGATAATCAAAAACGGTTTGCAGCACATCCCAGCACAAACCTAGCACAATGCAGCACATTCATTATATTTTCGAAAAAACAAAGTGGTCATGCTGCCATACAAAATATTTTCTTCGTTTTTTGCCTATAGCGGCTCTATTTTTTGAGATAATCGAAAACGGTTTGCAGCACACTCCAGCACAAACCTAGCACAATGCAGCACATTCGTTACATTTCCAAAAAAACAAAGTGGTCATGCTGAGGCAAAAATCGATTTTTCGTCATTACAGCTCCGTTTTTTGAGATCGGGACTCGCGGTTTACGGCACAACGCAGCACAAACCTAGCACAATTGAGCACAATGTCTAGTTTTTCGAAAAAACAAAGTGGTCATGCCAAGTTCCATGACATTTGGTCATGGAGTAAATTACTTTGTTTTCAGAGATATCGTGTTTATAGGCTCTATACATGATACTGAAACTAAATTGACGACTTTTAGAATTTTTTTTCTGTATGTATGTATCCTATAGTATGTGTGTATGTGTATGCGTGCGTGCGTACGTGCTTGCATGCATGCATGCATGCATGTATGCATGCATGTATGTATATATATATATATATATATATATATATATATATATATATATATATATATATATATATATATATATATATATATATATATATATATATATATATACATATATATATGTATGTATGTATGTATGTATGTGTTTAAAAAATATATTAGTTTATCTATATCAAAATTATATTGTTCCATAAGCAACCTAACCTAAGTGCTTACTTATTGCGATGTACACCTTATAACACTACCGAAACGGCGATTTAGAATGATGTAAAACACTTTAGTTTTACTTCGTACGGAATAAATGAGGTCCCGATTTGCATAAATCGATAATGTTGACTAGCACAGTTTAGAAAATGTTGAGTTATAAAAAATGGGTAAAGTTGATTAGCACACTAACGTCACTAAATGATCACTTGTAAGTAGTCGCTTGTGGTCAGCACGCAAAACTGCCAAATGCACTGCCCTACTTGCAAGACTTAATTTATAATTATACTAGCTGGTGCCCGCGACTTCGCCCGCCTTGAAAATTTAAAAAAAATAATATAACGCTTGACCACTTGTTGCTATAACACTTTGGCGGCCAGGAGTTAGTTTTTATTTTATTTTAGATGATCCCTCGAGAATAATTCTTTTTCTGGATGAAAGGTACCCTATGTCCTTTCTGTTGTCCCAGACAACGTGTACGCAAATTTTCATGGTGATCAGTTCAGTAGTTTTTGAGTGAAAGAGTAACAAACATCCAAAAATCCATACAAACTCGCATTTATATGATTTATAATATTAGTAAGGAAGTAAGGATTTCAGGGAATTCCCCAATGTTTCTAATCTAATTGGGTGAATTCACAGAATTTAGCAGCCATCTGTAGGCTGTCTGGCAAAATTGCACACGTTAATAAAAACTTCAGATACTATGTAATCATCATTTTTATATAATTATGTCTCGTTTTTGCACCATTTGCACGAATTCCATTAAGCTTCTTTGTAATAGTGGGCTAAAATTCAAATAAATTCTTAAATTATAATATATCACTTTTATACATGCCAATAAGAAACGGAAAAATGCATCAGAAAGACTTCAAAAGAACCTGAATCAGAAAACCCACGTGTACAGCAAGGTCATCGCTATCACCAGCATAAAATTACAGTTATATTTTTGGTTTTGTAGTATCGCTTAAAATACCAGGTGGTCCAGAGAACTTCTATTTCTGAATTGTTTGCATACTAGAACGTCGCTCTTGAACTGCTAACGACGCGAGTTCACGACACATATAGGTGAAGTACATCCGAAACAACGCGACCTTAATTACGGTTTTTTAAAAAAAATCTAGTCCCAGAATACGAGTACATAACAAACTAGAATATGCCATTAGGCACAAAGCACATGAAATTATTCTTAATTAGACTAGTTTATTTTTGAGCGAATAAATTTATACAAGTTTTAGGGCCTCTCACAAACTAAAAGTAATGTGTTGATTAGTTACTTTTAAAAATAATTATCTGTTTTATTGAATTATGCACTCGGTTTACTGCATCATTCGATAGCCGAATTTTTTTAATTATTTTCTATTTAATGTTTACTTGGGACGTTTACCGTACAAACAAAGGTATATCAGCTCCATTATCCTCGGTTACCGGTGACTTTAAATGACAGTTTGGTCTACTTGACGTTTGTGAAAGAGGCGCTAATTAATATCTAAATTAAACATAATTAATTAAATTTAAATTATATCCTCTTTTGACATTCTGAAAACATTTATTTATTTATTTAAGATACACCAACAGTAGCTACGCGTGTTACTTATCTATACTTCTATATCTTTTTCTTAATTATATTAAGCTTAAAGATGATGATATAAAGTTGAAGTTTGTTTTTTTGTTTGGTTGAACGCGTTAATCTCAGGAACTACTGTTTTGAATTGAAAAATTCTGTTTTTTGGCTATATAACATCACGCTTATATATTTATCTATTAATTTAAGACCCTCTTTCATCAACTACAAGTAAAGTGTTGATTAGTTACTTTTCAAGTAACACTAACTGGCTACTAAATGTTACAAGTATCTTGTTTCAATTTCATTGATATTACACTTGAATAATGCTACTTGAAGATGGTGAAACTTGTATGCTTTCTTAACGGTGACTTTAAATGGCGGTTATCTACTTGACATTTTACTCAGAGATGGTGAAAGAGGTCATTAGTATAATTTCGATTTGCGTCAACTAGCGCCATCTGTCAGTGAAAAGTGACATTAAACCATCAGCGACTTCCATCAGTACCGGCGGGTATCCTTGAGAATTTACCAATGTTAAAAAAAGGGTAATTAATAATTAAAACGCTTACTTTGCTATAGTTCAACCTTAAAATTATTGTTGGGATTTATTCAACTGACATTATGTGTAGCCGAATCATTGGCAACTCTTTTCATTGGTAAAAATGGTCACTTGGTAAACTTTGTCATAAACTTGGTTTTAGGCAGGGTACCAAAAAACATTTCGGCCCGTTACTGGGAACAAAAAACTTCAAAAATTGCGTTACGTAATACTTTTAATATAGGTAGGTATATAAAATCAATCACCGTGCGTTAGTATCGCAAAAACTCAATAGAACGATTTCTTGATTTTCACTTATGGAAAGAGCGATCAACAGGAAAGGTTTGTAAGTAAGTGTTTTATATAAAAATTGCACCCCAGACGAAGCCAGGTTCGGTTCACTAGTTTTTAAAATAAAATTGAAAGACTGTCAGGTATTGAATGCCATATTTCCGGCAGCAAAGCCAAACTTTCCCAGAACCAATAGCTACTGTTACAAATTAATGACCCACAAAGACGGTCCTTAACGTCGAATGAGAATGTAAATCAGACCAGTTATCGATCCAACGGATTACTAATTTGTAAAACGTTTTTCAGGTGAACGCGTCTCCACTTTCAGAGACCATTGACGTCATAAGTTTTCAGAGCACAGCCTCTGTACTATTGTCAAACACATATTTAATTACCAACGTGTGCAGTGCGGCACGCGCTAAACTCGATCTGAAAACGACATAACATACAAATTAATTTTAAGCGAAATGTAACCTTTTCTTCTAGATTTTAAGGTGCATTTCACTCGAGAGGGTCCGCCTTGCATTCACTGTTTCAGAAAGAAAGGTCGGAGTTGAATTTCGGCCGATCCTGCTTCTCAATACGCATGCGCGCAAACCGCTTTGCAAGCGCGTCTTTCAGTCATATAAAGGCGGCGCGCCGGCTCGCGCGCTCGCCTGGCCGGCCACAAAATCATAATATGCCGTTGTTGATATATGACAATATGACCATTTATCAATAAAAAGATGCCCCCCAATGCGTTGATGAGGCGCGGTTGTTGTCCAAACATGTCAATTTAGTCGCAACTTTGGTTTCCGTGTGTGAACACATGTGGTCGGCCGACCATCAGTGTCTTCCTTTCATTTTTGTATCTACACATTACGTGATTGACTGTTTTAAGTGCAGGTTGTTCGGAAGAGGTGAGTTCGCAGTAGCCTTTTGAAGGTCGAAGGTCGAAGGTCAGCCGTAGTATTCGCCAAGTTGAAACATTCGAGTACGTTACATGACAAATTTGATCGCGTGACAGTAAATCGCAGCGAATCATTCAGCAAATTACTGCCACCTACGTTGAGGGCATAATAATATTTAACCTAATCTGTACAAGTGGAAGGCCACCATGCAAAAGTTGCGGATCAATAAAGGAAAGTAAACAAATGATGCGAGTAACAAAAAAATTGTGTTACGAAGTCGCGAGGAAGTTTTTTAAACAAACATCTCTCGGACAATAAGCAGGGGAACTGATATTGCCAATATTACCTTTGTCAACGTTTGAATTTGCTTCGAAAACACACATTGTATGTAGATTACATAACTAATGATATTCCCTCGTGTTCCCTACAAATATTTCCAAAAAAAAACTCTATTTATTTCAAAAATTGTCACAGATTCTTCTATAACTGTGGTATAACTGTACCATCAACTCTATACCAATATAAGGAAAGAGAGCTATTTTGTAAGTTAGCTTATATGCGATAATCTGCGGAATCCCTGCATCTATTTTAAAAATTCTTTCAATATTTGAGAGGTACATTATTTTATTGTTATTATATTATACAAGATGGACATAGGCTATAGATTATGTACACTAATTCCACAATTGCAACCAGGGGTGGCCAATTTGCGTCGGTGTGGTCAGTAAAAAACAATGGTTGTAAGTAAATCTTAACACAAACGATATTTTTACGAAACATTAAAGCTCAACCTCATTACTAAAATCACACATCACATATGGCAGCTAATTGTTATGTAATTTACACATTTATTGCCTCAACGATTAATAAACCATAAAACACGTGTATTTTTGGGTCATTATAATACAGTTACATGACCACAACACGACAGAGAAACTTTTCCAATAACGATATGCGTCGAAAAACTACACCCAACGGATAAAAGCAAGCGGAAAATGATAAAAGCGTTCACTGTGGCCGTTGAAAGTAGAACAAAGTTTAATAAAACCGATGATTACGTCGGTAATATCTATAGCTAAAATATAAGATGTTTTTTTAATAAACAAGCTAATTACTGTCTGGTAATAAAAAGAATCGTAAGCCTTATTAAAAAGCTTAATAAGCTACAGTAATGAGATTATTTGGGGTAAAATATACTCGTAGTAGGTAAGCTAAGCAAAAGCTAAACTTTTGATCGCTGCTTACTCAGCGCCCCATTTTCTTAATATAAAAAAACTAGTGAGCCGCTCCCGGCTTCGCCTGGAGTATAAAATTTTTATGCCTTTTCCATGTGGGAACACCGAATTAAAATCGATCTACCCATTTCTGAGGTTTTGAAGCGTAAACAAACGAACTTAACATTTTTATATATAAATAATATACCCTGCAATTTTTATTCAATCTTTATTGCTCATATGAATTGTCAGGCGTTGAACATTTAACTTTTAATGGTCCTTCGGGAACAGTAATTTTTTTTTGGATGAAAATTATCCTATCTACTTCTCTGTATCCCTAATACAAAGTGTATGCAAAATTTCGTGATGACCGATTGAGTAGTTAAGATCCTCTATTCCTTGTGAAAACGTAACAAACAAACTCACTTTCATATTTATAATATTAATTAGGATATTATATTACAAAACCGAAAATAAGTCTAAAATAAGTCTACAAAACCGAAAAAATATATATAACACTTTTTAATTCGTGCGATATGATAGTCAAAACCACACCAACACGCAATATAACACTCAATTTTAATTGATAGAAATATCCTTACATGTCTTGTCGAAACGTGGACACTTCAAATTATTATCAGTCAGCGGTTTTCGTGTGTTGTACCTTTATTATTTCGTAAGCGGCTTAGTTTGTGTCACCTCAATAATGAAGGTTCAGCCGGGGTTAAATGGATTTGCGGGGTATGATTAATAGGATAACGGTATCATTCCTTTGTCTTTTAAATACGCAACTCAGGGTGACTTCATCAAAGCCTTCTAAGTCCCCTAATGAAGTAGGTATCTGTAGTAAAATTTTCATGTTACATCTCATACTGAGATGCCTTTCTAAAAATTATGAATCTTGAACTCTAGACCAGTGAGTCTCTGTAGTTTGAGGAGATATAGGCAGAGAAGTTACATTATATTTAATTTCTTACCTGCCTGATATTAAAATACTTACCTGCGTTACAACTAGGCCGTCCGCACATTGGGCCACAAGACGCGGCCACTAAACGCGACCACTAGTGGCTCAGTCAAGCCACTAGACGCAGCCACCAATCGCAGCCGCTAGTGGCTTAGTGGCGGCCACCAGTCGCCGCCACTTAGCCACTACTTTTGGCTGAATTCCGTTCATTTCCGTCGAGAGCTTGCAGGGTCGAACGCGTTTGTGAAATGGAACACAATGCGTTCGGTTGCGTGCTTACAGCAAGACTGACGTGTGTTGGTGGGGACGCGGGCGCCGGGAAGAAGCCGGCTACTGTGGCCGAGTGTGCGCGCGATGCGAGTGACAAAACGCGGCCACTCGAACGGTTTGCGCCGATACTATACAAAATGTATGAAAAAACTCGTCCGCAGCTTGTGGTCGCGTTTAGTGGCCGCGTCTAGTGGCCCAATGTGCGACGGCACTAAGCATTCATCAGACATTTCTTCAAATCGAGCCAATCTCTTCTTAATTTATGGCTGATGATAATTTAGCCAGTTATTATTCACTAATTATTATAATATTTATTCAATATAATGCTGATCTAGTATTTATAGACCTGCATTTATGTGTGTTTATTATGCATGTACCTCCATAAGTAAGTTGCTAACCTTAGGTAGGTAAGTATATCTGAACTATTATCCTTAGGAAGTGTATTGACAGATATTAAGTAGCCTGTGAGCTGATTTAGTTCGTCATGAATCGTCAGTTCTCAATCCGTCATTTTAGCTTATTACTAAAATTATTAGTTTCATGTGGCGGTTTTGGCGTATAAATGTCTTCAATGAAGATCTATAGTAATTTTTTTCTTCATATACATTCGCCTTTCTTTTATTAAAATAGTGCAAATTATACTACAAATTCTAAAGAATATAAATACAGGGCTGAATGTACTATATTCGTGCTCAAAGTATACCAATAACACGATAATTGAGTAGGTTTGTAGGTTACTTGGTTTACCATTGTTAATAATTAGCTAGGTTTAATATTTAGTACGATTTCTATTGGGGATCTTTGACCTCAGCTTTATAACGAAACACGTATAAAAAAATTTCGTATTATTCAAAGGCTTGTAAAAGCAAGTATTATTTAATATTACAGAAGCACAAATTCTCACTATTTTAGTGATTGTGACGATTTTTTTTAATTAAAAATAAAATTAGCGTCATCAAATCATGATTATTTTAGGTGTAGGTAAGTATAACATAATAAAATAAATAAATTTAAAAAAAAATTGTCGTTCAACGAACCTAAATTCAATAAAAAATTACCTAATTATTAAATAGAGAATGCTTCACTTCACCTATGGGTGTGGAGATATTAATTATGTGTCCACATACGACATGGTTGGACAGCCAACATTCAAGGCTGGCCAAGGTTCAGATGAATCTGATTATTTACCTAATCTGTTCTAATATTACACAGAAAGAAAACTGATTTTGTAAGTGTGTTCATATGTAGAAGGAACTATCAATTATTTGAACTATGGACAAAAGAGACGTATTACATACGTAATCTCAACACGCGGGAGTTTGTACATTTGAATTAATTTTATGTAATTTTTTCAATTTAACAATTTTGAAGACAATATTTAAGACCCACTTAAACAAGCGACCCGCTCCCGGCTTCGCATGGGTGCATTTTTTTTTTCTGGAAATCATATAAAAAAACTTTCCTCGTTTAACGTTTTTTCTATTAGTGAAAACTGCATGAAAATCTTGGAACATATCTAAACATTCTTTCACCTATAGAAAGCTATTTTATCAGCGAGTAACGTAGTCTATATTTTATAGTTACAAGGACGAAGTCACGTGCAACCGCTGGTAAAATATGTGAGGATTATTTAATTATTCGATCATACTTTATAATATTAGTTACGATGTAATGAAAATTCCGGTTCAGCGAGTTGAAATGTACTTGGAATAACAGTCCTCGTTCCATTCATCGTAATACAAGAAGGAATTTCCACGTAAAAACAGAAGAATAAAACAAAAGAAAGACATTTTTGCTCGGGGGCGTACGAGAGAGATTCAACAATGAACACTCGGTACGTCTGCACGAGTACTGTGATTGAAACGACTCCTGGGGATGGAACAAAAGATATGAAATTCAAACGTAAATACATATTATATCGGAAAATATTGAGTCTTACAAGTCGAAAACATGTTCACATGTTTTAATAACTTGTATGTTTTAATTTGACGGACATAAAGACACAGCCATTTCGATGGAATAAAGCCTATACTTAGTAAAGATTTGTACATTTTTTTTTATAAATCAGTCGATGGCGAGATATCGTACAGGTGCATTAGGAATATTTTTGTTAAACTTATGTTATTACACGCTATTTAAGCACATTTTTCATTTATTATATTATTTGACAAGTTATGTGATAATCTTTACATAGTATAAAACAAAGGCCCCGCCACGTTTGTCTGTCTGTCCCTCCGAGTCCGCATGTACGCTTAGATCTTTTAAAGTAAGCAACGGATTTTAAAGCGGTTTTCACTAATGAAACGAGGAAAGTTTCTATATACTAGCGGGTACTCGCGACTTCGTCCGAGTTGAAAAGTAAAAATATAATTATAACACTTGATAGAGCCTACCGTGGAGCGGGTCGTTAAAAATATCACCAAGCAGTTCTATCCAAATCCGATAGATAATAAATAATAATAATTAATCTGAAGTAGGAGAGGCTTATTTATCTTTAGGGACTGAACCATTTATTTTGATGGTAGGTGGCTACCGTCGCCTATAACACAAGCAACACCTATACAGTAGGATTAAGATTAAGGGATTGGAAAGGTATAGGGAAATGGGCTCTGGCATCCTTGACTCGCTCATCGAAACACAACAGGCACACTTGCTGTTCACGTCAAGTAGTATTAGTAGGCTACTGTCACCTAAGGAAGCAACTTTTACATTGCTACCATCAAGCTACTACAACATGGAACACGCGTGCCATACAAAACACAACGAATTTTATGGAACATTTAAAAGTGACATATGCGTAGAGCATGAACTGTCATTTAAAACAAAACAAACATAATAATAAGTAGGTACGTAATTTAAAGAAAATGTGACTTTACGTCAACCCATTAGAGTTTAAAATGAAATAGTAGAAGTTGATCGTTACTACCTTTTACCATTAACGCGTGAAGGCAAGAGTCCGCCATGATTCTGTCAAAGACGTTCTTTTTATGTGCCCCTTTGGCACTTGTGACGCAAATTCCATTGTAGTATTTCGATAATTGCTACTACTAATGTAAACTAACGGAAATCGTCAAAGAATGGAAACTTCACCAACAATGTTTAAAAGTGAAGGTCACCTACAATATTTATTGTGTTAAGCAAGCCAGCTTCAACCTAGATGGATATTAAATGAAGCAATATAGAAAACTATTTCCGCGCAACGATGCTTGAAGCTTGTTTACCAGAGAAGCAATCAAGCGGAGCCCATTTTCGTCTCGTTCCGTTCCGTACGTCAAGAGTCGTCTATTGCAGCACTTAAATAAAGTTCACAACAGGTCTCTGGATTTTTAAAAAGTCCATTAAAATCAAATGCTAACGTATGTACTTCTAAACTATATATAGAAGTAAAAGGGAACATTCATAGCTTATTACTTTGAATCGATACACCAAGAGAACGCTTATTGCCGTGGTCTTTACAATTCTCCATAGGAGATACTATTTAGGGCATCCAAGACAACTAAGTGTCAATATGTCATTATTATTGGCTGCAAGCAATGTCTGGCATTAGTTAACCAGATGTGGTTTAATTTAAAACACTTTTTATGCCAATAGTAGTTTTCTTAGAGCCTTCTTCCTCATAGAATTAGCTGTATTGACCGGTGATTTAGTTGGTAGATGATTTGAATTTATATTAAACTAGCTGGCGCCCGTGACTTCGTCCGCGTTGAAAAAGAAAAATTAGCCTATCCTGTGTCCTGTACATCTAAATGTTTATCTACAAAGTTTCATAAAAATCAGTTAATTCGTTTAAGAGATATGGAGGATCATACATACATACATACAGAAAAAATTTCTAAAAATCGTCAATTTAGTTTCAGTATCATGTATAGAGCCTATAAACACGATATCTCTGAAAACAAAGTAACTTACTCCATGACCAACCCTTACAGATTTATTATTAGTATTGATATTGTTCACTAACGGATACAGTTTTTCCTACAAATTCTATACACAAACCTTTCTCGTTTATCGGTCTTTCCAAACACGGTTTAGAAGAAATTAAGGGACAAACAGGCAAAGGCGGACAGCGACTATATTTTATAAAACAAATTAAAATATTCTCTAAATCACAGACAATTCCAAACATAGTAATAGTCATAAAATTGAGATAAATTAAGTAGGTACAAGCATTAAGTATTTATTAGTACTACTTGTAGTAGGTACTACTACTTATTCTGTTGTATTATCTAGTTATACGAGCGAAAGGGACATTCTAAACGCTTTAATGACAAAGGAAATGATAAATTTTATAGGTCAAGATCATACAAAAAAGCATATGACCTTCGCAATTATAATATTTAAGCTGCATGTAGGTACTTATTAAGTGTTTACTTTATATATTAAGTATCTCATTATTCGAAGTGATTTATAAAAACATATTGATTATATTATTAAAATAAATGTTACTGTATAAATAGTATGGGTATTTTACTCGTTCATTCATTATGTCAAAATGGCACTGGCTGGTACGGAATGTCACGAACTCAACTCTTGTACAAGTTCGATACTTTATTGTTTTATTCTAACAAATTTTGCTTGTGTATCTATATAATTCATAATTTCAGAACATTTACAGAACATAATAGGTACACAACATAAACATAAACATAATACAAAAAATACAGAACATTTAGTCTAACGTTCGTCTTCATATTCCACCCAACCAGGAATCGAATCTGGCGCCCCATTATCAGAGAACACAAATCAATAGGCTCATCATGCCAGTTAATAGCCTCATAAAAACCTTGAGCCCATTATATGAATAAGGGATTGAAGTAAAGAAGCGATTACAGTGTTGTCCACGTCTGAGGAAGTTATCAATCAACCTATCACCGCTCGACGCTCATTAACTCTATTTCGGTGCTCCGTCGAAGAAATTGCCTTCGCCTTTTGCCTACTACATCAACTTTGTTAAAAACTAATTTTCCGTAATAACAGAACTGATCCCCGTTGAGTTAAAGGTCGCCCAATTGATTGCTCTTTTTCCAGTCAAGCGTACTTGTGTTAAGGCCTCTCTCTCATTCTCTCGAGAACGTCAAGTTTATGTTTCACAACGAGTTGTGCCAAACAGGTGTTCTTTTCTGCTTGACCCTTTTCTATAATACTACTCTGCCTACTATGATTTCACGTAAGAGGTGAAGGAATAAATTGTTATAAATAATTTTACATATTTTTTTTTCCTACCATAAAATGGACTGTCAGCCTGCCTGTAAATGTTACCAAAAATAGGATAAAGACTAACATTTATAAAATAAATATTTGACAACCATGGATTATTTTGTGCATTAAGTATGTTTTTAATATTTAAATCTAAGCATAGCTTTTGCTATACTTTAGAAAACTCGATATCTCAGATACTAATTTTATTAATTCACTAAATAATATTATTTTGTTTCAGATGTGAAAATTGTGAAGTGATTTTGAAAAATAGCGTGTAAGTTCGAACAAGGTCTACAAACAAAGCAATAAATTTCAAAACACATAACTCGTAGAAACCCCGTAACTATAGTGACATTTTAGTGATAAAACCTAAAACCTATATAGATATCTTCCATAGACTAAGGTTTTGTGTGGTTGCGTTCCAAGTGAAATGTATGACGTAGTGCGTAGTGTGTGAGAAAATGGACAGTGAGAAGTACAGTCGTGGAAAAAAGCGTTAGGCTTTTTTCGTGACAGTTCACAAATAATGTTATCGGGAAGATGCCGCAGCGAGCGTCGACGTCGTCAAGCTTGATGCGACCGTTGGTGGTGTTGGCACTGCCCGGAATGTATTTGCTGTATAAGTACAATCAGTACCGTCAGCAGCAAATGGAGACCGCGCGGCGCCGAGTCACCGAGCGGGAGCTTATGCACCTTAACACTAAAATCGTAAGTACATACTTCATTATTTACTTTGAAACGAACACAAGTCTTATTAGTCGCGGAGGTCAGCGGCCAAAAAAACGCAAATCCTTACATATTATAAAACAAAGACCTCCGCCGCATCTGTCTGTCTATCTGACTGTCTGTTCGCGATAAACTCAAAAACTAACTGGACCAATTTTTATGCTCTTTTCACCAATGGATAGAGTGGTTCTAGAGGAAGGTTTTAGTATATAAATTACAAAACGCGGGCGAAGTCGCGGGAAGCAGCTAGTGTTTTTTATAATTTTGACAATTTTTACATTTACAGCTACAGTTGTGATGTTTGTATAAAATTATATTACTTTTTGTAATATAATTATTTTACTTCTCCTTAATAAATAAATAAATATTACGTACAGCGTTAAAAAATAATACAAATAACTTGTACGAAATTCGCAAATCAATCCTTAAAATTTTCACGAAGTAATACAAATCAACGTAGTTAGTTCTAATATTGGCGGAAAATGATCGGCGCCGTTCGAGCTTGTTACGAATAGTCATCAATCTTGTAGCGAGCCATTTTTCACGTTGTTACGGATATATTACCTATACAAAAAGGTCGGCATATATGTTTCATGTGCTGTACAAGTATCAAATAACTAACTAGTAAAAATACCCTAGCAATTTGGTATGTTTTCTGTATATAGCAAACCTAATTTAGTTTATTCGCTAGCGAACGGGTCGCCAATATAATAAATAAATAAACATATCGCACCTTCGGTAAGACAAGGGCATAACTTCCATTTTTTTTTTAATGAGTTAAAATTAAAATATATGCAGAAATGTCTTAAAAAGACAATGGGGCTTATTTGATGAAGAATTGTTTAAAATCAATATAAGCAGAAGAATACGACATTGAATGCAAAAAAATTAACTTTAAATGGCTCTCCTGTAAAATTACAAAAAGTGCAGTTATGCCCTTGTCTTGCCGAAGGTGCGATATATAGACTTAATTATTTCTCGGTGTTTTTATATAAGGGAATGGTTACTCCATCGGCTACCAACACTACTAATAAGTAAATAATTGAATGTGATGATGGAATAAAAATTTGTTTATAAAACTCGCCTTTGTTCAGTTTTCAAATGACTCATTCGTTTCCTTAGAAATTTATCGCAAACACCACATAATCCCACACTAATAGGAAATATATGTACCCACGTGGAGTGAGCAGTTTTCTACGAATTCGTTGTACGACTATGAAAATAAATTATCAAGATTGTATTTTGTAGTATTATCGATAATGTTTTTAATGCAAAAATTTTTAAATACTGTTTTATGTTTCCATTTTAAGAAGAGAAAACTTAAACTTTTTTTATCACATCGTAAAAGTTGACATTGGCTTCAAACGCCTGTCAGTTGTCTGCTTACTGTTTTAATTTCAAAAAGTCGTTCAAAAATTGCTACAACTTGATAGAGGCATGAATTTAAAAACTGGCGAATATTTTCGTACCCCGACTGTACCTACGAGTAGGTACCTAAATAAATGGTATTCCGTACCTAGATTTTATAAGGTTTTGCTGATGAAGTAAAATGTGGTCTTGTTAATGAATTCAAAAAGCTTGTCTCCACTGCATGATCAAATTTAACTTTTTCCAATTGATTTTTTATATCAAAGGTACCTACGCTTTCCGATTTAATGTAGCGGAAAAATAACACAATTTCCAAGTAAACTCGCATAAAAATCTGCTAATAATTTACATAACATTAGCATATTAGCTGAAGTGTTCTGCCGACTGTGATAATGTACGATAAAGAATAAGGAAGGGAGAGGGGAATGTGCTCTGACAACCTTTCCCCACTCAGTATACCACAACAAAAAGCTGCTCTGCTCTCTCTCGTAAGGTATATATTTTTTGGAAACATGTTTGTTTTTGGAAACATGCGCACACGGCAGCCCGTCTGGCAGCAGTAATCACCTACTTACAGAAGACCATCGTGAAATAACAGCATTTGTACTGTTGTGTTTCGGAGAGTAAGCAAGAGATGCGAGAGCTCATTTCCCTGACAGATTTCTTATCATTAATCTTACTGTAGTCGCCAGCATCTGTGGCGTTGCTTGTGTTATAGGCGACGGTAGCCACTTACCATCAAGTAAGTGGTCCGACAGCCTGTCTGCCGACCTTTACGTAAAAGAGTTCTTTCGTTCTTTAAAAACCTGTTTAGAGCTTTATTTATTTATTTTCAATAAATAATTATTTATTTTCAAGGAAAACTTAGAGTTATAGACACCATTTACAAGTTTCCGCATATTGAATCTATATCTTTTTAGTTATTATATCAATATAACGGATATTTTTGCTATTAACTTTTAAACTACAGTGCAGATTCGAATGATGAGGGCCTTAAAAGCTTAACGGCAACGAGTTAGGAATAGGAAATAGGCCAATAGCAGATGATAGCAAACTATAAATACTGGCAGTGTCAAGGCAAAACGTTGAACGACCCTCGAGCTTTCCCTCTCGTCTCGTATTGTTCACATGCACTATTAATACAACGGAGGTTCTATATTAAAATCGACTCAACAACATTAATTAATATTTCCGACGGAATCGTATTGTTCACAATACTTCCCGATTGCGACAGAATCGTTTCAACTTTTCAAATCAGAACTTGATTTTCTGTTACGAATTGAAATTCAACTTAGTTTATCGTTTTTGAATGTATTATGAATTTTGTAATATAACTAATAATAACATTACAATTAATTAATAAGGGTTGATACAAAGGTGGTACTTCTTGACACTGCGCGTATTGTAAGGAGGTTCCTCACTCTGGAGGCCTAACCACCGGTAGCTTGGGCCTTGCCTCGCTACCTGCGGATAACTAGTTTTAAGTTTTTTTTATAATATTTATTGTTTTTATATAATTACACTGTAAAATAATTAAAAAAAAAGACATCGACTGCTGGACATAGGCCTCCCCCATAACGATAAAAGAACTTTTGAAATTGAGTGTGTAGTTTCGAAGTTACCTCCTACACACAAACCCGAGCGAGCTCACCCAAAAGATGCCTATTTATTCGAACTTTATAAAGATTTGGATTATAAAATAAAAAAGTGTATTCCAGATTGATTTATACATAAATACCTATTATTAATTGTATATTTCTATAATTAACAAATTCGTCTATTATAGGTACTCTCTTAACACAGTCCTGGATGTTTTTTTGCGATCCAAATTTTTTATTCTTTAAATGACTCCCAAAACATTTGGATAAATGTTATCTTTCATTTGGACTGTTTATTAATAATATAAGATCTTTTATAAGTAGGTATATGTGAGAATAATCTGTTATTTCTTGTTTAGTTTTTGACCTCGCGGAAATTTATTAAATTTATCTTTGGAAGAAAATAAATATGAAAGAATGTCAAGCATCGGTGAACAGAATAAAAGTGGCATATGTCACATTAAAATTTAAAGTAGCAACAAATTATTCATCAAAATCAGAACAAATTATTATTGGTAATTCAAAAATATATAATGAAAACTTTAAATTTTCTCGTTAAAACCAAATGCTTGTGGACTAATTATGTCAGCATATCGAATTCAGCAAACTTTGAGGCCATCGGCAGTGGGACTCAGAAACTATACTATTCGAAGAGGACCGGTAAGGAATGTAGGCGTGCAGTAGCAGATGTGCCTCCAGAAGTAGATCCTGTATGCCCTGAGCCATGTGAAAGAAGAAAGCCTAAAAAGCCCGGTATTCTGCACAGGATTAAATTGAAAGTCATCGAAGGAGGAACCAATTTTGGAAGTTAGTTGTTTTTGCGACATAATCTCTAACTGCTGCTCGATATTTCTAAGTCCAAGATGAAATATTGCGTATTTTGCAGCACCATTTCGTCGTATTAAATGCCAGCCGCCAGTATGCAAAAAGGAGATTATTGAGAGCCAAGTGGTACCAGAGATTGTGCCGAAAGTCACTCCAATGCCAGAGCCTCGGCGGGGTGTTCAAGTATCGGTGCTTGGTGCAGACTCCATTGTAGGTCAATATGTGTCATTACTATTGAAGCAATGTCCCTGCATAAGAAAGTAAGTTCCTGTTATCTGTAGAGTATAAAATTTTGTCTTGTTACTCCACACAGATTAAAATTTTAAAGGCGAGAAAAAATTATATTAGAAAAATAAAAACCGAAAAATGCAGTACACAATCATGAAACAAATTAAAATTTAACTAAATGAAATTGAAAGAAAAAGCTAAATTTTTTTTTTTTTTAATACCGAAGAAGGTAATTAATCTATCAGACATACCAAACCAGAATCATTAGTGAAATAATTTGCAAGAAAAGAAGTTACAAACATTACAATGAATTTTCATTGAAACCGTTGACATTTTGTATTTTTACTTCCAATTCCGTGAAGTCGTGATCCAGTATAACCGACCGAGGGTTGACGTAGTTACAAAGTTATGTATTTAGGGGCTGCCATCAGCGCGTGACGTCACTCGGCCTACAAGATACGCCTCATGAATTGCTCCCTCGCATGCCCTCTGGGACCGTTCGTCTCACCCGACGTCACAACATGAATTTCACACCTAAACAGCTTAAATTTATTTACGTAACACGCCTAGCCTTTTTCAAAATGAATATTTAAACAAATTAACCTTGCAAAATCACCGGGTTCGTGCATCCTACTCAATATTGTAGGTAAATGCGAAAGCGAAGTACTTTTTCACGAAAAATTACTGCAAAAAATTCTAAATTCTTTATATATTTTACATTAATATGGTTTATATATGAGAATAAATAAATATATTGGAATAAATTTATAAAGATACAGGGACAAATTCGTGGGCAACGGCCAATCCATACATACAAATGTTATAGATGTGAAAGTAACTGTCTAAAATGAACATAAAATTTAGCATACACGTTGTCAAGGACAATGAAAAGGGCAGGATATTTCATACAGGAATGAATCCATTAAATGAAAAGGACATTTCCTTTTGTTCCCGAGGGATTTTCTATAAATAAAAATCAAACGCCTGGCGATGCTCTAAGAACAATAAAGATTTCAGGCGTTATATTGCTCATATATTTTATCCGGCGTTATATATTTTTAGTTTTCAACTCCGATGAAGTCGCGGACACCAGTCTTTTAATAAAGCTATCATGCATCTGCATGATGCATCATCTCATCTGCATCGTCTGGTTAAAAAAAAAGAAGTAAAATTTCACCATATTCCGGGATAAAATCCTTTTAAACAAAATCCTTTTTATTTTAATCTGTCATATATTATCTTATTTATGTTATTAAAACTAGTTAAAGCGTATTATGTACTATAATTGAATAACTAACGTCCAATCATCTTCACAGACAATATTATTAGTAGGTAAGTCTACTAGTATTTTGACTATTTTGATTTTTGACGAAGACTACGAGTAAATATTCATTGCAATGAATATTTACTCGGTCCTAATGAAAACCAAGTCTCTAAATTTTAACTGAACTATTTAAAGAATAAGTTTTTTTTTTTCAGGTTTTATTAGACTTTCAGTAAAGTTCTTATAAACCTTCATCTCTTTTTTATAAAATCGAAGACAAGTCCGTATAAACTTGAAACCGTAAAACAGTTTCACGTATAGGAGTGTCGCGATTCACTAACCGTAACTCATGAAGCGAAGTCCCTCGGGAGAGACCGTGTCTCGCAATACCGGCAATGCGGTTTTACTGCCCACTTTATTGAACGGATTATCAAACAAATTTATTTAGTGAATAATAAAATATTGTAGACAGTCTGATACATCAAAAATTTAACAGAGGTTTTAGAAAATACGAGTTTTAAAGAAAAACTTGCAATCAAACGGCCCTATAAAGCGTGCGACATATGTGAAAATAGACGTGCGTTGACATATGGAAATAGCGGAAATATCTTGATTCTTCAACGGATCCTCGAAACTTGACTCATATTCTTCAGAGAAATGCCATTGCCCTTTCCATAGCTTGCTAAGCGACTGGTAATTTGTAAACGAAACATTTCGTGACCTTTAAAGTCTCGGCAACGTACCTATTTAACTTGCCAAGGTTATAGACCTTCGTCTTGAGGCATTGAGGGAAGAGAGGATTTAAAAATTATTGGTTGACAAGCAAAACCATACATTCTATGCTAGAACTAATGAATTTCTTCAACCGGAAAGTGATCTTGAAGAATACATTGTTCGAATTTTCTCACAGAAGACCTCTTATAAATAATATTACTATCATGTTATAATGAATTTATTTCATACATTCATAATAATGTACTATAACAAGATAGAAACTGACTACCAACATTAAATAATAAATAATTTTTCTGTCCTAGTTTTGGTCATATCCCTTCTTCTTTTTTCCGGGGAATACTAGGGCGTCAGCAAGTATTCTCATCCTAGTTTTCTCAGACATGCAACAGAAACATAAATAATTAAAATGTAAATATAACAATGAAGTGATTTTTAGCTTCAATATTTATAAATCCTTAATAATATTAAAACTAAGCAAAAATAAATCCCAATAATTCCTGATTAGTTTGTCTCAATAAGGGCCTCTTTCACAAACTACATGTAAAGTGTAAATTATCCCCGGTTACCGGTGACTTTAAATGACAGTTTAGCCTACTTGACGTTTGTGAAAGATGCCCTAATAGAGATATCACCGATTCGAAGTTTGAAGTAAGAATCCCTGTTTGCAATTCAGTTGGGGATATAAATCTTTCACAAAACCTAACATGATATTATATGGATTGCTCGAGCCATTGTAGTAAAAGATGTGAGATTTTATGTGTCGCGGGGGTCACGTTATTTCTCAAGATCTCTTTGCTATTATGTCTTGTTGTCTGACGTCATTATAGACGTAGGTACACTGTATTGGCCGGCTATCATTGATTATGTGTTCTTCTTTTCTTCTAAGATATCTGTGACTTAGCTTATCGTGGTATAAGATTTTAGACCGATGAATATTACAATGTTTTTTGATGACATTGAAGGACAACATTGTTTAAAGTTCTGGCTATATAGCCTCGACAATCATTCGCAACGACCAAGTCGACCAGTACTCGACTGAATACTCGACTTAACTACAGACTTAACTGGACTGCTCGACTTGGTCGCCTGACGTAATTGTCGCGCGACATTGTCGTGACGCGAACTTAGTCGATGTGGCAATGAAATAAAGCTGGTCGAAGTTTTCAAAAGATTGTAGGTATATTACTTTTATGTATCTCGATATTTACATGTAGATTATTACTTTTGGGTTTAAATGAGTAACGGACGTTATTAGTCTCTTATGCTATCCCGAATATCATTAATTTTATTTATAGGCGACGATAGTCCCATACCATCAAATGGATCGTCAGAGTCTGCCTGCTAACATTTATTTTAAAATAATAAGAAGATAGAAAGCAGTATCAAGTTTTTTAAACGTTTATATTATAAGTGAAAATCGGAGAACGTATTGTATAAGACGAGACTTTCCTGTGTGGGATTTACGTAAGCATTCCACTGCCTTGAATTATCTAAATAGCTTCTAAATTGAATTTCAGATTACGTCTGTATGAGGCGAGAGACTCTGAATGTAACAGAAATCTTTGCAAAATAGCCGAAGATTTGCACCATATAAACACTAACTGTTCGGTGCAGGCATTCAGCTGTGCTTGTTTTGAATTGGAAAGATGCCTGCAGGTAAAGCTAATGACGTTTCAATAAACTTAATATGTTCTTGCTAACGGAACATGATTAATTTTGAAACGAATGTTTCATTTATCGTTGTAATTAATTAGGCTTTTTAGGTGCTACTTTTAAGGCTTTTGTTATTTAGAATGCACCTACGTTGGGGTAAAATCCCTAGGTCTTTTTTTTTATTAAAACAATACCTATACATACTATACTTAGTAGACAGTTAATTTCACAGAGAAGTGTCTTAGATGTCTGTCTATCTTGATACTAATAGACATTAAATATGTAACGGACCACTAAGTATTTAGTAAAACCGTGTTTTATATTCCTCTCTCGTCCGGAGACAAAGTATTAAAAATGTATGCGGTCTTTTATTTAAGTGTTACTTAAGAGCCATTGCGATAGCAAACATTTTTCTATTGTATTGTTTACATTAAGAAGTAAGCAATGTTAATACTAAATTTATTACTTTTAATAAATTCTAAATGACTTTCTAGATTCTAGATGAGAATTCCCAATATTAATATTGGAAATTTTCATTACCTTTAACTTCATTACCTTTAAGTTAATATTGTTACTAACCATTATGGATCTGTGTAATCCGAAAATAAATAAATAATAATAATAATTATTATTATTATTATTATTATTATTTAAATTACTTATAAAATGAGAATATTTTATAATTGCCTAATAGGGTTACATTTATCGAACATCATTTTTAAATTATGACATTTCAAGCCTTTCAGTGGCGATGTCTGTGAATTGGCGTGTCTTTCTAAAAGCAAACAATGCAGAAATAAGTCTACACCATCGAAAGGATGACATCCATGAAGGATGACTTACACAACAGGTTTCACTGTGGTACCTACTGCTACCACTGCTATTACTGCTTTTACTGCTGCTACTGCCGCTGTAAGGAGGTGATTACCTACTTCTGCCACGCAGGCTGCCCGATTTATGAACGCAGTGTACCCTGCCATCAAAACATTAACAAATAGTCAATGTAGAATAGGAATTTCTAAAGAGTTATCGGCTATTGTTCGATAAACTACAAAAATGCAATCAACGCTATAAATTTATTGACTGCTTTGCCTCAATCCGCCCCATACGTGGTATTTGCAAGTGAACGAGGGTGGTGACCTCAGGCCTTTTGCCAATCAATAACCCAAGTACGTCCATTCGTGAATGCTAACTTTTCTAGCGCATATTAATCCCCCACACTTGTGCAAATAAATATTGCTTTTAAAATATTCTAACATATCAGTAAATTGATTTAACACATTATTTAACATCAAAAACTACAAACTAGTTCTTGATGGAAAGTTCTTCTCGTAGGTACATAAACTAAACTAACAGTCGTTAAAGTTGGCTCAAGTTAATCTTGAAATAATCTAGTGATACAATTATATTACGTGTTTTTATTTATTTATTTATTTATTTAAAATATGGCAGACTAATCTACAGTTATTGTACGAGTATGTGCAAATTTTATTCATCTTACCTACTCGGGTTTTCTTAATTATCCATACTAATATACAACTTTCATACCATACATCAACATAAGAAATAAAACAAATGATTTTTAAAAGTTAAATACGCACATACTTTTTTCAGTTATACACAAATATTCATACTCGTATATATGCGAATGACGCTCTGACTATGTTGAAGTTAACTATAACTTATTCCCTAAATACCATGTCAGTGAATTACGCCAACTTCCAAGTTGTATGTAGATGTATTTGACTAACATTGGTAGTAGAACCGAGTGCATGTCGCAGTTCGACATTTAAAATAATTGCCTGTATGAATCATTCATGAGTCTACTCTACAAGCGACCTACAAATAAAGCGAGAAAACTTTGCGAACATATTTACGTTATAAAGAAAGAATAATTGTTCCCAAAATCTTTAAACATTTTTTTTTTTTTTTTGTAATATGTATATTTATAAACCGGGTCGCTTTCGGCTTCGTACTGGTGCATTTTTTTTTTCTGTAAATTATATATAGAAACCTTCCTCGCTTAACGCTCATTCCATCCTATGAAAATAAATTTAGTAATTTTTACACGCGACTCTCTTTATAATATTAGTATAGTTAAAGTTTCATCGAAATTTGTTCATCAGAAGTATTTGTGTGAAAGGGTAAAAAACATCCATACTTTTGTATTTACAATACCTAGTAGGTAGTATAGTTACCTACTAAGTAAAATACCTAGTAGATATAGTTGACACGATTGTTTAAACATAAAAATTGATAATTTTCAGAACACGGATATAGTATTGATGCTGGAGTCTGGCAAAAACGTGGATATGTGTTTTGAGAAGCGATTTAATTGTCAGGCGCCAATAGTGAAGCATTACGCCGACGTGATTGCACATGAATGTCCCAAGGCGTTTATAATAGTCGCTGCCACGCCTATAGACTGCATGGTCCCTTTGGTTGCTGAGGTTATGCTTATATATTTGTATTAGCTGACGCCCGCGACTTCGTCCGCGTTGAAAAAAAAAAAACTAGCCTATCCTGTGTCTTGTACGTCTAAATGTTTATCTACCAGGTTTCATGAAAATCAGTTGATTCGTTTAAGAGTTATAGAGGAACATACATACATACATACAGAAAAAAATTCTAAAAATCGTCAATTTAGTTTCAGTATCATGTATAGAGCCTATAAACACGATGTCTCTGAAAACAAAGTAACTTACTCCATGACCAGCCCTTACAGATTTATTATTAGTATTGACGATATCTCTGAAAACAAAGTAACTTACTCCATGACCAGCCCTTACAGATTTATTATTAGTATTGACGATATCTCTGAAAACAAAGTAACTTACTCCATGACCAGCCCTTACAGATTTATTATTAGTATTGACGATATCTCTGAAAACAAAGTAACTTACTCCATGACCAGCCCTTACAGATTTATTATTAGTATTGACGATATCTCTGAAAACAAAGTAACTTACTCCATGACCAGCCCTTACAGATTTATTATTAGTATTGACGATATCTCTGAAAACAAAGTAACTTACTCCATGACCAGCCCTTACAGATTTATTATTAGTATTGATGATGATGATGATACCGTCTAGTAGCAGTAGTTCGGTTGTTTGTCCGGTTGACCGAACTAGTGCAATTTTGGGTAGCAATAGTTCGGTTGATACAAATCACCGAACTACTGAAACTCTTAAAGTTGCAATAGTTCAAAGATACATTTTCATAGACTTATTCGCACTTTCGGTAAGACAAGGGCATAACTTACAAAAATTTGTAAAATGAGTTAAACATGCAGATGATGCAGAAGTGTCTTAAATAGATTATTAAATTTAAAAAATATTCACAATTAAGGGGCTTATTTGATGCAAAAAAAGAGTAGTTTGAAAGCAATATACTTAAGCAGAAGAATACGATATTGAATGCAAAGAAATAAACTTTAAATGGCTCTCCTGTAAAATTACAAAAAGTGCAGTTATGCCCTTGTCTTGCCTGTTTTGTCTTGTATACGTTGGCAGATCAACACACAAACTCTTAGTTCCGTAGAAAGAAATTGTCGGTCACACTAACTACACCTAATACCAACAATCGAGATTATTTCGGATATATGGATAGATTAATAAATTTTATAATAGTAAAGTAAAAAGCTATTATTTCAACTCCTTATAATGTAACAGAAAAAAATTAATTTAATAAACTTTAATTTTAGTGTTTGTAGAAGTGTCTATCTAGGGTTATTAGCATAAGGACAGATAGATTCTCTTTTATACTCTTCTCTTTGTTTCTTTATTCTTATCTTATCTGATTCACGTTTATCAGTAAATATGTCTCCCAATTTTTCCTTTTGAATGCCGTGGCTTCATTATCGTCTCATAGGACCAAACCTACTTTTTTATTATCCTTTTGGTCCATATCGAAAAAAAAAATAATAAAAAATAGTTAAACTAGGTCATTGAATTCTTTTAAAATATACGAAACTGGTAATTTTACGAAAAAAATGTATTTTTTTTAAATCTTTATTAAATAAAAAATATTAAATTTAAAAAGGTCTTCAACACGTAGATGGTATGCAATGTATGAAATGAATAATGTTTTATTATTGGGCAGTTCAGCTTCCCAACATGTCGGTGCTGCCCCGCACCCTTGTTCTAAACCCTTAAAAAAAGAACATCGTTTATCTAATTAGATAATAACTTCTTTATTAGTTTCGTCAGTAGTTTTGGCATCGCCACGTGTGTACCCATTAAAGTTTTTACGACTGGTCTTCCTGATGACATATTACACGACTTTATAGGTTTACTTAAGGATCATAACTGGCCTTATATGAATGTAATCATCGGTTTACGAGTACTCACACCTTTTAATTACACTTTTGTCTTTGTCCTAGTATTACAAAGGGAAACTAAGTACATCAACGTCTTCTCTTAGCTGATTTATGAATTTTTGAATCTTTACTTTAAATATTATAAAGTTTTCATGTTTTTTTGTATGTTTCAACAATAGTTTGAATAGAATTTCAGGGTGGACATAGGCTAAATATTCCACGGGGCCGAAGACGCGGACATCAGCTAGTTTACAATAAGTGCCTATACTTAATTAATAGTAAACAGGACAACACTAAAAATATATACAAAAATAAGTATGTTTATGGTTATACACTAGTTAACATTCATTAACAAGAAAGCGTATAACTAACACAAGTATTCCAGTTTTTCATAAAATACAAATATGTACCTATTCTTTATAAAGGTAACCTAAATTGTAAAATTCCCATCTGACGCCGTTCTTTTGTTTTATGTATGAGCTCACACAATCACACAGTATAAATGATAAATATTTTCATCATCCCCGAGGCCCGGCTCTCTTGCCGTGGCGGAGTGGCACTCTGACGATTCTCGACAATTCGCGAAGTGCATTTCTCTCTTTATTGAGGTCATTATGTTTTTTTTAACTTGTCATAGACAGTTACGACAATAATAGCGACAGAATGCTCGACCTTAAAATGTCCTTAAAGTTTTCCTAGTTTCGGTGAAAAATAAATTTTAAATCAGTGACACATAATAACCTGTATAAGAGATATTGCAGTAAGCCTTAAAAATCTATTAAGATATCTCATATAATCTGATCGGCATATAGACCAATAAATTGGGAGATTTTTATTGTTTACAATGCATATTAGGAAACACCCAAACCAAGACAAACAAACGTACTCATCTTCATCTGTACACTGTGCCAATGATCTTTAATTCAAATGATTCAAAACTCTTGTCTAAAGTTAGAAGAACAGAAGGTTGCACTTGTTTTATCAATGCTTTTGCATTTTTTTTTTTTACTTATTATTAACTAATTGTGGCTTTATTTTGAACAGACCTTAAAAGAAACTGGCTGGTATGACCCGCGTAAATTATTAGGTTCACTAGCAGTACCGGAGATGAGAGCCAGCACGCTGGCTGCCCGCGCCCTATGTCTAGAGCCTCGATACACAAGGGTCCCATGCGTTGGAGGCACCGAGGGCGAATCACTCGTACCATTATTTTCAAAAGCCGTCGAATACTTCGACTTTACCAGGGTAAATTTACATGTTTACATTTAATTGTCCAACCTAATACAAGCACGAGACTCTCTTTGTCTCTTAATAAATTTGCCTCTATATATCTCTTTGTAGCACGCTATTTTGTTCATTCTTCATCATAGTTTCCCAAGAATGTTTTCCTTCACTGATTGTCCCCTACAACTAGCCGAATGGACGGCAGGCCTTATAGCAAGTCACTCAGAGTTGGGCGTTTTTCCATTAGCCACGGCACGGCACGGCCCGGCACGGCCCGGCATTTGACTACCGCCGGCCGGCGCCGTCGTAACTGCATGTGTGTTATATATGAATTGTAGCCGTGTGCTTGTGTGTGCGCGGGGCGGATAGGCGACATCCCTACCAAGGACGTAAACCGGCCGATCAACACCGGCTCAGTGGAAAAACGAAGCCCCGGCGTGCCGTGCCGTGCCAGGCCGTGCCGGGGCTAATGGAAAACCGCCCGTTGGAGAACACATAACTGCTAGTTATGCCGGCCGGCCTTTCAAGACAGTCAAATACACAATCCTGCATGTAGCGCCGGACTGCAAGGCGGACAGCGTAAATGGCCGTCTTAAATAGTAGTTAGGTGTTCCCTAACTCTAAGTGTCTGTTGGTGAAAACGTGCATAAGAGAATTTATTAATGTTCGTTTGTTCAAAACCGCAAATTTCCGGAGGTACTTTATCGATCACCATAAAATTATGCATACACAAACACATTGTCAGAGGTATATGGTATGTTGTACGGTAGCTTTCATTCATATTAAAGTATTCTTTTGAGAAATCATTTAAATTTAAAAAATACATAAATAAATAATGATTTGGGAAATATGAGCAACTAGCTGGTGCCCGCGACTTCGTCCGCGTTCAAAATGGTATATAGCCTTCCTCGATAAATGGACTATCCAACACAAAAAGAATTTTTCAATTCGAACCAGTAGTTCCTGAGATTAGCGCGTTCAATCAAACAAACAAACAAACTCTTCAATTTATAGATTAAGGCTAAATAAATCGTTCAGGTTCACAATGTCGAAATGTCACGTCTAAGAAAATTGAAGATTATATTCGTAGCTATTTATTTCATAAAACCTTTTGTGTAATTCTCGCCAGTGCAACGCTGAAATGATGACGAACGCTGTTCGGTCGGCTCAAGCTGCGGTGGCTCGATGTGACGGTCCATGTATGAGAGCTGCTGATTTAAGTGAGGCTCACGCCTTAGCTGGATTAGTATCAAAAGTGTCATATGCATTACTCTGTCAAGACGTGCCAAGGCTTACGGGATTCATTGAAACAGATCACGACAGCAACGTCATATCTCCGGCAAGGTTACTGTTGTTTTAAATATTTAAAATTTAAGTATAAAATTGTTATAATACCGGTGTCGATGTTAGAGGAAAGTTAGGTTCTTTCAAACAATTCACTCCGGATATAATTTCACATACATAATTATATCCGGAGTCTGGTCTGGATTGCGCTGCATTTCGCAGTCATGTGAGCAGCCCTTCTGGTAGCAGAAAAAAACCCCTTACAAAAGACCATCGTGAAATAACAGCATGTGCACTTGCAGCATCTGTGGTGTTGCTTGTGTTGTAGGCGACGGTAGCCACCTACCATCAAGTTGAACATCAGCCTGACTGTCATCTTAACATTAAAAAAGTTCCGTAGAAAAGTAAGGTTCCGTGAAATGATTTATTTTTGCTGTTAAATAAACCACAGTTAAAAACAAATTAGGCATATTGAAATAGCGTAAACTGTGTGATGAGAAGGCCCATTATCTATTGTTGTGTAGGTCAGAACAATGAATGTTTTCCACTATTATACAATTTTCTACAAGAAATCACTTTAGAATTAGGTACCAAAATTTGAAATTTCATAACTTGACTTGTTATATCTCCTGTCAGATTTTTCCGGATAGTGATAACATTGAATAAAATTAAAGTGGCATTGATTTGTAATCATTTCTAATGATTTTTCGTAAAATAAAAGGGATTTGGCGAGTGTTACGTTATCTTAAAAGTTCAGGAACCCCTGCTCTGCTCTTTACCACGGTTAATAGAAAGACCCAGTTACTAGGGGTTATTCTACATTTTGATGCTAGAAATGCTAACTTAATTAAAGAAGAACGCCACTCTATACACGTGTTCGAGTAACAGCACAAGTGTGTAATTTCACAATATTTGTCCGAACAATACCGAACACATGAGATCATTAACACGGTCTCCCTTGAAAATCCATGGATGGGGCTTATGTCTAATAGTGACCGACAGAACGTGTTTATTGACGTTATTGTAAACCTTGAGATACAAAAAGCCCCTTCTGCTGCAGATTCATCGCGAACGCTGTGGAGATCGGTGGAAGCGGTATTACAAAAAATCTTGGCCTACCTAAAATGACGGACAGGGAAACGAAATATGTGGACCAAGCTTTATGCGAATTGTGTCGTAAGGAGCGCTTGGTGAACGAGTGGTACTCCAAGTACTGTATTTCGGCTCCTGGATTAAGTGCTTGCCAGTTACGACCAGGGATCTTCACGCCAACACCAAAACAATTTGACGACTGTGCCTACGCTAACTTGTGAAGATATTTTTTTGTTTGTTGTGATGAGTTTTGTGGTTTGTTTATTTTTGTGTACTCCAATTTGAAATTTTTATGTGAGTGTTTCGTAAGTGTCATGTGACCATTTATTTAAAATACAGTTGTTATGAAATCTTGGGATTTTTTTTAATTGAAATGCACCCATTAAAATTAATTTGAAAATCATAATATATGAGGTATCTTTGCGGATTCTTCCTTATAGGAAATGTATATAGGTAGAAATTGAATTAGATTGATCAGTGATAATAGTAAAAAATAGACAATGTAAATAAAATTTAGTGCTATGCAATTAATAATATTTTTTAAATTTCCTCATTCCTCATATAAATAATAAATAGATTAGGAGTACGTTGCTGATTTTTCAGTGAGTTTCCCCTACTGATTTCCAAGGCCCATTAAATCTCGTTTTCCTTCATCTTTTGAGAAAATTATCATTACCTATTCCTAAACCACATAATTATGAATTCGAAAAATACTTGACAAATTGCAAAACACGACCAAAATTTGAAACCGCGTCTATCTTTTTGAAAGCAGAGGTTTAAAAAGCAAGTAATTTGTAATATAAGTAACTGTCTGTAATAGCAGAAATATTATTGAAAAAGCCGTTACATATCGCTTAAAACTTGTTAAATTGATAGAACCATCTGAAAATGTTTTTCGTTTAGTTCTACTGTAGAACAAAACTAGTAGAACTACATGGAATGGACCAAACCTTATTATTGCTGGATTTTTATAACACTAACACGTGATTTTCTCGTTTAGATACCTTTCTGTCGAGGTGCTATTAAATAATCATGGTATATGCAAAAAGTTCGACTTTCCGCCGATGAATTGCTACGAGAGGGAACTGGTGGATGTGGCATTTCAAAACCTTTACGACAACGTGAAACTCGCTAAGTGCTGGCATACGAAGGTCTTGCAGGAAGAATGCTGTAAGTGCAAGATGCAAATGCAGAAAGACTGGCATTTACCAAAACATTACGACCATTTAGACGAATGTATAATTCATTTGACATAGACTAATAATATTTGTGACATAGACATAATTACTATAAATATTTAAAAAAATGAAAAATTTAAATCAAATCTATAAAAATTGATAATGTATAAATATTATAAAAAAATAGAATTATTTGAAGGGAAAATAAAAAATGATGTTTATCACAACACTTTTATTACTAATAAAATATCACAACTGTTGCACTGGCACTTTTACTAATCTAAACGATTTATATATATATGACCCTGTGATGAACTAACATCTCAATATATAATAATCAAAAAAGCGTATTATCTCCTAAGGAGCGTTTCTTGCATATGGTGACTTTTCGTTTGTATCCAAGTACATTTTACCCGCAGATCTGTAAGTAATTAGACAAAGATAATTATATGCGATATATTATATATATCATATACTTAGATAGTATGCAGTCAAAAAATCAAAATGAAATGTTTGAATCAAAACAAGCATTAATGAAAACCTTAGGTGAAACATGAGATGGTCGCCAAACTCGACAATCATAACCCCCATTTTTTCGTCCCCAAATCGTCATATAAGATTAGAAGCTCTGTAGATCCCGCACACAACTCTAGTATCGATACAAAATTATGATTTTCTTGTTACAGTTCTATTGGTAGAACCACGGACAAATAAAAATGCCCTTAGTAGGACTACGCAGTAGGAACACGGGCAACGAATGCGTACAAAATGTACATGAGGAACCACCGAGAGTATTCTAATTATTGTAAATTGAATAACATATAGGTATATAAGGAAGCAATACTTATGCTGACAAATCGATAAAATTGTCCAGCATACTGACACACACATACTCTCAAAGATAAAGTTTAGTGAGGCCGTTTGCGTCGGCCATGCGTATCGTTATTGCGCCCTAAATCTGCGTGTATCCACAGTTAGATTCATGAGAGGAACGTGACCCGTATTTCAAGGGTGGAAATTTTACTATCGTAAACAAAACAGTACGCTTTCAGACTAACTGGCACTTATTGTCCATACATAGACCAAAAGAGCAATTTGCAATCGAGCAATTAACTTTTGCAATCAAATATTAATTAGATATATTGTCATAATATTTTTGATGAAAGTTACATTACCTCTACTTTTTTGTATTAAAAGAATTTGGAAATATTCCATAACTAATAATATTATTATTATTATTACAAAAATAACGCTATATTTATTACGTTTTCACAGTTAAACCAAAAAGCCTTTTGATGTAGTTCAGTGGAATTAACGTATAGATCTAGATAGCACTTAACACTGGGGAAGGATACTTTTTAAATTAGAATAGAGTACGTGTAGGTATTAGTAACAACCTATTTATAAGTACGAGTATATCACATAATTTATGTCTCACGAGAAAGGTCCCAATTCCCATAGAACACTACCATGACAGGTCCTATGGGATCTATTTTTTTACCTTTCGTAGCTTGTTTCTTACCTGTAGTTGTATTTGATTGATTGGTTGTATTGATATTGACCTATGGCGTTGCTTGTGTTATAGGCGACGGTAGCCATCTACCATTAAGTGTACCGTCAACCTGTCTGTCGCCACCCACAATAAACTGTCTGCCTTTGAAATAACAACGTGGAGAAGAACTTACGGTGGGGAAGCTCCATAGCCCATGTAACCGTGAACTTGGAACTGACAGCGCCGCGATGATCCCTTCCAGTTTCGACACAAAGTGGCGGGGAAGCCCCGAGGATTCCTAATAGATTCTGCATACAGACGCCACGCGCGATTGTGACTGCATCCAACTGAAAAATAACCGACCACTTTAGGGGGCTCTCTATATCGAAATATATAAAAATCAATGTAGATTAGTATGTTTGTCCTCTATTAAGAACTCTTAAACCGCTCAACCGAAGAAATTTATGTATATAAAAATTGTACCCTGGGCGAAGGAGTGGGTTACTACTTAGTCAAATATAATTATTACTTTAATTTAAGAATTATAAGATTTCATACCATTATCCAAGTGGAGGGAGGCTCAATGTTTTTGTTCAAAATTTTTATCATTACGAAATTTACGGAAAATCATGGTTTGAGCAAAACCAAATGTTACAATGTTTGACCAACAGACATGAAGTTAAGACATTAAAAATAACTAAGTAACATTGGGTATCTATGTTCACTCTTAATACTACAAGGAAGGTAGATCTTCTCTATTTTCCAATTTCATCTTACTATCGATTTTTAGATCTTTTAAATCTCTCTCTTCTTTTTAATCTTTTTTGCAATAGTATTTTTTTTGTTATCTGTAAAACCTTAGCAGACGCTTCACGTAATACTAAAGGGTTGTATTTTGTTTCATGAATTATTCTACTGATTAACCTA
Source organism: Synanthedon formicaeformis (assembly GCA_945859745.1). NCBI lineage: Eukaryota > Metazoa > Arthropoda > Insecta > Lepidoptera > Sesiidae > Synanthedon > Synanthedon formicaeformis. The sequence continues at coordinate 3,095,359 of OX243969.1, read as the reverse complement.
TATTTAGATAACCTTTTAACATTGAGGTGTTTTCGTCTGCTTACCGTGCGTATATACCGTGTATACGTTTATACTACCTGTTTGTGTATAGGTATTCTTTGAGACCGTCCGGAAAAGGTTCTTCAATAACTATATAATCCGCCATTGACATTTTGAGTGAACCATCCATCTTTTGGAGACTAGCCAAGTTTTATACGAAAATATTGTGTACCGTTTTAACGCTCCTTTATTGGCATTAATCAATAATAACAGTTACATTAACTTTTAACGTTTAAAAAATTTAAAAAAGATTTAGTTTGATGATTTACAGTTGATCTTGGAATCCAGTATAAGGGTAAGAAATGCACAAAATTTTAAGTGATTTAGCTTAATATTAAATATTTACTTACTTATTTATTTCGAGTCAAATTTAAAAAATAGCATATATTGTGTATATTTTAAAATATAAAAAAATTGATGTTTATATATTATAAATGCAGTCGCTCTACAATAAGCCTACTTTTTCACGGAGACATTTTTTATATCGTCCAATCAAAGGCGAGCAAAACCGCAAAGTGCTACTACCTAGTGTAGCCAATACTTAATCCAACGTAATTAAGTTTGATTAAATGGCTAAACTTCTACATTTTTTTTTCCTTTTATACCTTGTAATAAAAATATTGCTGAAATAAACAGTCTTTTAAAAATTATGTATTAGTATTACAAAGAAGGTAAAAATAATCCATACAATCTCCATATTGTATTATTATATTCGAATATTACTCCAAGGGTCGAAGGTTAATTGGATGGTCGGGCGATCTTTTTTTAAAACACAATTGTTTTAACTTTTTGTTTCTTCACTCGTGACTTGCATATTGTTATTGTTAGCAACTGGACCCGTATTTTTATATTTCACATACAATTCACATATGACAAAATTAATGTTATGTTATTTTAAAATATAATCTTATCCTTGTCACCTGTCTAAGTTACATGATAATTTTCTTAATGAAAATATCTACATCTGTTCATGAGTCTGTTAGTTTTATATTTATATTATCGCGCCGTATAAATCTTATTTTTTCATTACAATACAGAATTAATTCTTTACGTCTCGTGGTACGTCAACTTCAAGTGAATATGAAATGTGTAAGAATATGTCTACTTGAAAATACACACTTTATTTTTGCGGTAGCAATAACTTGCCATTGTCTAAGTTAGCTGAGCTAGATAATTTCCTAACTTGGGAAGCAATAACTTTAATACCTTTAACTATTGCTAGGCGATGCCGGTAAATCTAAAAATTAACTCAGACTTCGCTTGATAATATTTACGTTCTAAAATTGTATCATTCATTTGGAGTTTCTATTCATGTCAATCTCTGCGGATCCACATATTCAATAATATACGTATTTTATCTCTATGTCACAAGCCCCAGGTTTAAATTAAAATACAAATAGGCACGGTTCGGTGATTTGCTTTAACGTGCTATTAATAGCTTTTTCAAAGACAAATAATCTGGCCCGCGGTTGTAGCAACAACCCCATCCCCCGCTCTCCGCCTCCGAGGCGCGCACACCCCTGCAGCATCCGCGCTGTGACGTCAGAGCATCGATCGAGTTTCCCGCCGAAATATGCGGTTGTATGCAGTACCATTGAGGCTTAATCACTGCATAGTACTAGAACATATTGAAGGATTCGACCTCGACACTAGACGAAAAAATTAAACTAGCGACCCGCCCTCAGCTTCGAACGGTGTTGAAATTTAAAAAACAAATCTTTCTTAGCGGATGTTTACGTTTAAGATAAGTCTATGTTTCAAGTTTCAGCTTCTTAGACCTAGCAGTTTTGGCTGTGCGTTGATTCTACTTATATTAATAGAAGCTTTATACAGGACTTATTCAGGACAAACTGACCACTAAGTCAGTTTGAATAAGTAAGTACCTATAGATTTTATAAGTACCTATAGATAACAAAAAATAATTACAAGTATGTTTCTAAATTTAAAAATCAATCACGTGCCTTCGGAAACGGAACCATTACGTCATCAAAACATATGAATGAATAAAAAGGTTTAATTCTATACCGTATTGCCATTAAAATCTTCGTTGCAGTTAGTTTCTTAAATTATTCATTGTTTGTGTACATTTATGGTTTTAATTTTATTGTATTACGTCAAGTACATATTGTATTTTCTAGCTAAATCGAAAGATTTATCTTGTTCAAGTCTTAGATGTCTAGTTCTTGTGGTTACTAAATCTTATATCTTCTATACATATTAGAAAATAAACTCTCTGTCCCTCTTCCTGTTTCATATTTTTGTGCGAACAAAAATATTAGGATTAAATGAGGATTTCTGCCTTGAGATTGCTACTAAACATTTTATTAATAATTAAATTGTAATTCTACTTTCTTGTGATAATTTAAATTTAATCAATTAAAGTTATGTTGACTGTCCGATAAAACTTGTTCAAAGCTATACAAAAAATGCTACAAATATTCAATGAAAAAGGTAAAAAAAGACTTGTAATTCAAGACTCATTTCCCTGTCTGCAAAACACAGAAGCCAAAGTAAGTCACAAATGATTATATCCAACTTTGCAAGCCTTCAAAGCAAAGGACAGGTGAAGTATTACAGGGTGCATTTTGTTATCCTCTTTCAGTTCCCCTATTTTATAAAGGCACTTTTAAAGCTCGTATTTCCTATGTCACTTGTAAATGTTAGCAACTGTGTATGTATGTATAGATACATTCCATTCCTCTTTGTTTTTCACATTCTACCTTGTCACTGTGTGCACAGTAGATGTCTCTATTCTCTAGCAATTTACATGGGAATACATACATACATACATACATACATACATACATACATACATACATACATACATACATACATACATACATACATACATACATACATACATACATACATACATACATACATACATACATACATACATACATACATACATACATACATACATACATACATACATACATACATACATACATACATACATACATACATACATACATACATACATACATACATACATACATACATACATACATACATACATACATACATACATACATACATACATACATACATACATACATACATACATACATACATACATACATACATACATACATACATACATACATACATACATACATACATACATACATACATACATACATACATACATACATACATACATACATACATACATACATACATACATACATACATACATACATACATACATACATACATACATACATACATACATACATACATACATACATACATACATACATACATACATACATACATACATACATACATACATACATACATACATACATACATACATACATACATACATACATACATACATACATACATACATACATACATACATACATACATACATACATACATACATACATACATACATACATACATACATACATACATACATACATACATACATACATACATACATACATACATACATACATACATACATACATACATACATACATACATACATACATACATACATACATACATACATACATACATACATACATACATACATACATACATACATACATACATACATACATACATACATACATACATACATACATACATACATACATACATACATACATACATACATACATACATACATACATACATACATACATACATACATACATACATACATACATACATACATACATACATACATACATACATACATACATACATACATACATACATACATACATACATACATACATACATACATACATACATACATACATACATACATACATACATACATACATACATACATACATACATACATACATACATACATACATACATACATACATACATACATACATACATACATACATACATACATACATACATACATACATACATACATACATACATACATACATACATACATACATACATACATACATACATACATACATACATACATACATACAAACAAACAAACAAACAAACAAACAAACAAACAAACAAACAAACAAACAAACAAACACACACATACACACACACACACACACACACACACATACATACATACATACATACATACATACATACATACATACAGAAAAAAAATCTAAAAATCGTCAATTTAGTTTCAGAATCATGTATAGAGCCTATAAACACGATACACGATACGAGTAAGTAACTTACTCGGTGACCAACCTTTACAGATTTATTATTATTATTGATTCATGATGAAGCCGCATCAACGTACAAAATATATAAACGTATTTCAAAATTATTAAAAAAAACTCACAAATTAATCCGAGCTCTCGGTTCTTTAACAACTGGTCTATCCAACATCCAGGTTGTATCCATTTCCCGGGATTAGGATAGAAATCAACATCTCCAATAGGAAGAGGGAAACCGAACACTCCAGGATTCGTATGGAGGACATCCACAAAAGTTGCATCGCCTTTAGCTAAATGGTCGTTGCTGTTAGTCAAACTGTAACCTGGGTACGCTGGATCTAAACCTGAAAGCCAACATTTTTTTTTTAATAAAGGATGTCAAACAGACTTCTTGACGGAAGTCACATACCGTCACCTATGTTTTTGCATTTATAACCTTATTTTATTTTAAGGTCTTCCTCACGGTGGTCTTCTGTAAGCCGCCGCTACTTTTCAAATTCAGACCAGAGCTCACTTTGAAAAGTTCATTTCCAATGTTGACCATGTCGGGAATCGAAACCCCCATTGATCAAGCACCCTAACCACTCATCCAACGTACTCGTCAAAGACTTTGTTTCTGTCATAAAGAAACAAAGCGCCTAGCATCACAAGGGGCTGTCATTTTAGATTGGTAAGTAGACAAGACAGACTGCTCGGATTTCGTCTTGGCAATTAATTAATTAATTAAATTCATTCGTCTGTGACATCATTGACCTAATAACCACCCAAAATTTTACCTTGAATTATTTCAATTATTATTATCTATTTCTCTCTGAACATTGAGTAATTGTTTCATTAATGTTAAGTCTAAGTTATTGTAATGACTAAGCATTAAAATGTAAAGCACCCGAAGCGGTACAGTTAAAAATGTGACCTTCGACGACACTCGAAGGTTATATTTCGCGTAAAAAGGGTGTGGTACGAAATCACCGCAATATTAATGAAGTCACGCAAAAATTTCGTCAAGTCTGCGGTTTGCGTGACTGTTGCAAGCAAAACGCAAAATTTCTGGTATTTATCATAATACGATCGATGGGCTATCAAACAGAGGACAATTTATAATAACATATAAAATTTATATAAATTTCCCCAATCCCCAATCCCTATTTCCTATTACCCTATTTCTATTTACCAATACCGTATCTTTAACATAACGGACTCTAATCAATACTAATAATAAATCTGTAAGTGTAGATATTGTATGTATGTTACGAGTATGTTCCTCCATAATTTTTAAACGAATTATCTGCAGGATACAGGAAACGTACAGGACACAGGATAGGCTACTTTTTTCTTTTTCAACGCGGACGAAGTCGCGGGCGCCAGCTAGTTTTCTTATAAATCAAGTAATATAAATATGTATTTTAATGCTTAATTTGTTTATTTACTCACCAGTAATTCTACCTAATAACAGACCACGAGTCCTCAAATGTTTTCCCGCAAATCCTGCCGCTTCCGCACCAAGTGAGAATCCAATTATATGTAAGGTGGAAGCTCGTATTCCTGACGCGTCCAAAAACATTACGAATTCGGCCAACCGACTACCCATGTATCGTGCATTCCGTACTGCTGACACGTACCTGAAAACATTACACTTAATTTCACTATATCTATCTTTAGGAGCAATTTAATAGTAGGTACCAGGGGTCAATTTTTATCCAGTGATATGTTAAGTAAGTACTAGATTGAGCACTCCCTACGATTTCTTGCTAAATTCATGTTCCAACGCGGAAGGTGCGCGGGGGACGGCGCGGCAGTAGTGTCAAGGTCAATACGTCAAGTCGTAGACAACTGAATATTAATATGGCCGACCCGATAAGCACGTCGGTTTTAACAAATTAAATATTAACCTATTAAACGTTTCAATATTAATAAAACTTACCTATGGAACGTCACACCAGCAGTTTTACCAATATTTTTTGTTGTATTTTTGCAATATCTCATCACACAAGACGGCATTTTTATTGGTTTTGAAAATAATAACGCGCCTAATCTCTACGAGCGCGTATGACAGACTGTGAACGGGTAGGACGTCGGAACTCCAATCACTTGGAACACTCATCACGCCTTGAGTTGAGTATTCCATCTAGTACGTAGTACTTAACATATCACTGTTTTTATCCTAATATATTTAGTTCTTTTATGAAGACCAAGATTTAAGAATTCAAGGAATAAAAGAATTCAAGGATATTTCATAAGAGGTTTCCATTTCTTTTTTGCAATTTATATACACAGACCATCCTCGTTTACATTAGTGAAAATCATATATCAAATTCATAAGTTTGTTTATATGTACTCGTATTAGATGGTGTTCCGGAGCAAAAGCAAAAGTAGCAGAAACCTCTTTTGTTTTACTACGACAATTTGGTACTTCCTTACTCTGTACTCCTCGATGAAAGTGTTTGTCTAAATATCATTTCAGTTTTTAATTAAAATAGTTTAAAATACAATACTTACTGACTTAAAACTGCACCAGGGCTAACACTGAGCCCGTCAAGTCTAAATAAAATATACTTTTATAACCTAGCTCGAATTCCATAAGAAACGCAACCTAAAGTTCGAATTTCAAAGATATTATCAAATATTGAAAGTCATTCAAAGTGAAACTTCAATATTGTACAATATCCAATTAAATTGCTCGAATGTCATGTCAAAAGATTTAGATAACGTATACAACAATACGATATTTACTCAGTGTGGCCCAATACGAGACTTTACGTAACTGTGTTGGGTGCCTAAACGAATGTTCTACATTCCATAAATCTAGTGCAATACTGTACTTGGCCGGAAGCCATCATGTAATAAATAAAAGACTTAAAATGCTCTCTACCAGAGAAAACATTTACTCTGCCCTAACTCTGAACACTTTGAAACGGAGTTGTAATAAAAACTTTATCTGATCGAGGGTAGTTTTCAAAATAAATGTAAACCAAAAAATAAACTTACCAGGGAAATACGATGAGTCGAGACCAATCAACTGCTATGAAGTTGTAGTTACCTCTCAATAGAAATGCTGCAACAATATTGTTTTTTTTTTTAAATTTATTTGGATTATCCTAGCTCATCTCGTATAATGTGTACCTTATAACGACAAGTTAATCGTATGTTTAACGAAATTTGTAGAATTCAATTAAGCATGAGCTTCTAAGATTTTCTCGCCTTTGGTTTGGAAAAAGATTGCCTAAAATAAGGAATTACTTTCTTGACTAATCCTAGCTTTTTAGTCTTCTTCCAATTTTCGGTTGCAATAAACATTTGCGAGTTACTCAAGATGTTATTTAATAAAACATGTAAAATCACCAATATTCTTCTATTTAACAGTGGCAAGGGTCGCTGTCATCAAGCGATGGGTAACAACCTCCTAACAGAAGACTTCAGTGAATGAACAACTTCTGTGTTGTTGCGCTCAATTCACTCTTCTTATTCTTTTATTCTATGTAGGTCTTGAAATTCTGTTACTTGGTGGCAATAGTCACCTACCATTAAGTAGACCGTCAGCCCAGTAGGCTCTTTACTTTACATCTTTACATATAAAAATAATATTCCAGTTCAATGGATCCTGAAGAATCATGAAGAATCATGAAGAAAAAGGAAAGAGTCTAGCGTGCAAACTCGCCAGTGGTCACCATATATACAGATATAAAACAATGCAAAGCATAAAATTATAAAGCAGAGATAAATATTATGTGGCCTACTAAACTGACACAATCATTAGCAGTAAAGAAGTTCTAAATATAAGGGTAGGCCATTCTTAGTGGACAAGTCGGGTTGTCACTGGATCGATGAGCTCATTAGAAATTGCAGCTTACATTCAATGAGGTCACACTGGCTTCTTTACTTGTAAGATTGCACTCTTTGAATATATATTAAATACTTGTAACTTTGAATACTTTTTTAATATTTTTCTGCTTGGTATTGATAGTTTGTTTATAGGACGTGCAATATCTCTACAATAATTCATTCTAATAAAATATATATATAGGGTATTTTTTTATAAGAAAAATACTTCGACCAATTTCATGTATCTTCTTGGTGGAAGAAAGTATGCTAATTTTATCACGGGTAAAGCTTCGTATAAAATAAAATTTTATGTACAACATACAATTGATTCCGTTATTTCGAAATTTTGCCTTTCATGAGTAAAAACGAATTAATGAGTTTAGGAACAGTAGGTAGCACAATTTCTTTTAATGAGAAACTGTAGGATTCCTCATTTCAGAAAATTAATATAAAACCTTCTTATAATTTTCTTGCATAAAACCAAATTTAAGTATTATGTAACGTAGTGTTACTAATTTTATTATATCACCTTATTTGTTTATTTATCTGTTTATACCTATTGATTAAACCTTTTTTATAATTAGTATTACTTCATTTAAAAGAATTCCGTTCTAAAATATTTGATTTTTGTTTTGGTTCGTCGCAGAGAGCGGTGCGCATTCGGATTTTGGCCGTGAGAGAAGGAGTTTGTTTTTTTAACATTGAAAATTTTCATGTTTAAATAGTCTGATTTTTCAATATTAATATTAAATGTATTCAGTTTAATATATATAAAAACCCCGAATTATATATGGGTACGTAATTCATCTTATTTGTAATGATAGATTATTATTTTTAATGTTTTGCTATTATATTATGTGATTTAGTTAATTTTAAATTTATTGTGAATTTTCCTATTGTATTTGAATAATATTAATTCTTGCAGTTTCTTTTATTCTTATGCAATTGCATGGTTTTGTTATTTTAGTGCAATTGTATATTTTTTTACTCTTCTTTTTGCCTGACCATTTATTGTTTAAATTAATAACGTTTAGGGACTTTATATATCAAAATTTTAGTTACACGGTCAGGCACATATTTCTTGTGAATGTTGTGCTTAGATATTTTTATCGCATTCCAGGGTTTTTTTTTTTATGCTGGATGCATAATTTCCTTGGATCCAATTTTATTCGTCTAAACGAAGTTTGGACGTTTGGAGAGAAGGCTTCCTGGGTCCATTTTCTTACGGCAGGGCCAATCCACGAGACGCTCGCCGTTTTATTCTTGTGGACGTCTTCAGAGTTTATTTTCTTTATTGGATAGCGTACCAAATTCGTCGACATACAGATAAGTTTTTGTTTTTCTCATAGAAGAGTGATTCAAAATTTAAAATAATATATATATTTATAATTCCGCACTGGGCTTAGAACCACACCCTATTTAAGTTTCTTGTTTTGTTATTTTATTGTAATATATTTTATTTGCTAACTCGTTATTTTTTTTCCCGTAGTTAGCTGGCGCCCACTTTAATATCTTTATTTTTTTTTCTATAGCCGATTACGTTTCTTTTTATTATAAAATATTTACAACAAAACATTGGCGCCCAACCTGTTTTTTTACAGATAACATATATTGTTGTTACTGTAAAGTGCGAGTAATTGTATATATGTATATTAATTTTTTTTTTTTCTTGACATTTGAATCACTTCTCTTGATTTTTTTTTGTAAGTTATTAATTTCTTCAATTTTCTGTTTTTTTGCTGAATGACATTTTAATTAATTTCCATTTCAGTGATTATTTCTTAATTTTCATTTTTTCATGTTAATTTATTTTATTTTATTTTTTTAAGATGTCATTCGCAATTTTTTTCTTGTAACAGGCAATAGATTTTTATATTTATTTCTGTTATTATCATCACAAATAAGATGTTAAATTTCTAGAGGGAATTATTATTTTCATCTGGTTTACGTCTATTTAGTTTGAGAAACTCTTTAGTTTAATTCATTAATAATTGTTGACATTTAATTGTCATGTCATACGGTTCATTGACTTCGTTCCAATTTTTTTCAAAATTCTAAAGCACCACTTACACAAGTGAATTGATTAATTATACATTTTTCTGGTTACATTTTTTCGGATTTTCATATTTTAATATTTAATACTATTAATTAATAAAATTATTATAATATTTTTTGGCCACTTCTTATTAGTGAGTGCTCAATTTATTTACTGTTTTATTTTGGCAACATTTTTTTTTCTTCTCGTTGCTTATTGACTGTTTAATTTTTAGCTTTTACTATCTTAAACATTTTAATTCATATTTGTTTATCCCATGACAAGTTTTATTTATTAATTTAATCAAGTTTACATGGTGCATGTTAACTTATTGCACTTATTAACAGTTTTAATTAATAACAATTAATTAATTATTCATAATTATTATTTTTTTGTGTTTGACATTAAGGCATCATCATGTCTACTTATCCGATTAAGGTTTCTTCGTTACATAAGTTAGAATTAGGTTATGAAATTTCTATTCGTAACCAAATACCAGCTTCTACCGTTCAAGACATGAGGAAGCAATTGTCAGAATTATTAAAGACTTTGCCTACTGAATCGGTTAAAATTTCAAATATGGAAGCGACCAAGGATGTTACAGACTCTTCTATAACTTTAAACAAAATTAAGTTATATCTACAGGATGATGAAATTGATAGTAATGGTATTAACAGAGCACTTAATCTAGCTTACCATCTTTTCCATAGATTATCTAGAATTTTACCTACAAGTTCTGAGATGAAAGCGTTACTAGAGTCTACTAAAGAAGAAGTAGTATCTTTAATTAATAATTTGACTTTGAAGTTATCTAATGTTTGTGAGGATTTACCTAGTTTGCCCTCTACTAGTACTAGTTTTACACCTCAACAGTTACAAATTAATGTAACTTGTGATAAAGGAATTAGTGATCTTATTAAACTAAAGTATGATGGCAAGTCTTGTGTTCGTAATTTTATTCAACGAATTACAGAAATTCAAGCAAGTAGGAACGCTTCAGACTCTCAAATGTTTTCTCTAGCTTCAGAAATATTTTTAGGCAATGCTTTAAATTGGTTTAGGTCTGTTAGAGATACTTTTACGGAGTGGAAGGTTTTGTTATCTTCTCTTAAAGAAACTTTTGACGAGCCTGGTTGTGACTTTAGGTTAATTCAACAGATTTATTCTCATAAACAGAAGGAAGAAGAATCTTTTACTGATTTTATGTCAACTATGTCTAGTTTTTTTTCCAAACTTTCCAAGCCTATGTCGGAAGAGAATAAGTTAGATATTTTGCTTAACAATATTAAACCTTGCTATACGCCAACTTTAGCTACTTTTACAAAGATAGAATCTTTGGAGACTCTTCGTACCATTTGTAAAAACTTTGATGATATTCACACTCGCCTTAGCAATAAGCCATCGTGTAGTAATTCATCTTATAACTTTAAACAGCCTTTTAAAAAGAGTTTTTCTCTTGTCAAGGATAGTAATGTCACTTCAAATTCTAATGAAGTAAATTTGTCTCCTATTAGTTCACAACATGTTAAAACAAATTCACATGTTGTTAATTTTTGTCGCAAGTGTCGTTCAAGAGAACACAATATTAATAATTGCCCCTTAAAAGATAAGATTTTTTGCTTTAGATGTGGAAATATGGGTGTTAAGACTCCCCAATGTCCTAAGTGTTCCAAGTCTTTTTCTAAGTAGCAATTATCGGAGGGTAATCATAAGGAACTAGTCGATCACTACTCAGTGGAGAACGATTGGTCTAGCTGGTTATCAGTTATTAAGAATTTTTTCAAATTCTATAAACACGTGGCTACCCTCGATATTAAACCAGCTAATGATAACAGGCCTTATATCAATGTAATCATTAACGGTGTTAGTTTTGCCGGTCTTTTGGATTCGGGATCTGCAGTTACGATTCTTGGTAATAACTCGCATTTACTTTTATTCCCTAAAGATTTTAATAATTTACATCTCATCAAAGATGACTTAGACTTCTTAACAGCAGCAGGTGGACAACGTTTGCACTGTTTAGGTTATCTTAATATACCTATTACTTTTGGAAATTCAGTTAAATTTATGAAAACATATGTTGTTCCAGAGGTTAATAGTAATCTTATACTTGGTGTAGATTTTTGGAATAAATTTAATATTTTTCCTAAATATTTAGGTGGTCTTTCCTTGGTATCTGCTGATAATAAGAAATCATTTAGCACAGAACCTATCGTTAAAGGCTTTGATAATCTTTCCGAATATGAACGCGATATAGCGACTATGGTTATTAAGAAATTTGAAGATATTTCGTTTAAGCATAAGGGTTTAGGTAAGACTAGCTTTATGACACACCATATCAACACTGGTGACTCGAAACCGATTAGACAACGTTATTATCGTCTTTCTCCAGAGAAACAACGCATCATTACTCAACAGGTAGATGAGATGCTTAACTTAAATGTCATAGAACCTTGCGAAAGCGATTGGTCCTCTCCTGTTTTGATAGTTAGTAAAAAGAACGGTGAACCTAGATTTTGTTTAGATAGTCGGAAACTTAATTCTGTTACTATTAAGGATGCGTATAACCTTCCTTACATTTCAGAGATTCTTGACAATCTTAGAGACGCTAGATTTCTGAGTTCCATTGATCTGTCAAAAGCGTTTTGGCAGATTCCTATTGCTAAAAAGGATAGAAAGAAGACTGCGTTTTATATTCCTGGAAAAGGTACTTTTCAATTCAAGCGGACAGCGTTTGGTTTAACGAATGCTCCGGCTTCTCAACAGCGCCTAATAGATTTACTCTTTAGGGAGTTTGATCTCAAAGTATTCGGATATTTAGATGACATTATTTTGATTAGTAATGATTTTGATTCACACGTCTCCTTACTACTCAAAGTCCTGGAAAAATTAAAACAGGCAAATTTGACTGTTAATTTCGACAAATGTCAATTTTTTAGGAATAGTCTCAAATATTTGGGTTATGTCGTGGATAACTTTGGTCTGCGAACAGATCCTGAAAAAGTCGAGGCTATAACTAATTTTCCTACGCCTAAAAATAGGAAGGATCTTAAACGTTTCCTTGGTACAGCTACTTGGTACCGTAGGTTTGTACCAAAATTTTCTACCATAGCTGGTCCGTTAAATAGACTTACTTCAACAAAGAAGTCTGCTCCTCCATTTGTATGGACGGCTGAAGCTGATGCAGCTTTTATTAAGTTAAAAGAATGTTTGGTTTCTGCACCCGTTTTACGCTGTCCTGATTACAGTAGACCTTTTGAGGTTCATACAGATGCCAGTAACTTCGGTATAGGTGCTATGCTTACACAAATTATCGAAGGCAAAGATCATCCTGTAGCTTACATGAGTAGGACTCTTTCTCCTACAGAGAGAAATTATAGCGTAACTGAGCGTGAAACTCTTGCAGTCATCACAGCTTTAGAACATTGGAGATGTTACCTTGATAATGGTCAGCAATTCACTGTTTACACTGATCACAGTGCTCTTAAATGGTTTTTGTCTATTTCAAATCCAACAGGCAGACTCGCTAGATGGGGAGTTCGTTTATCTACTTTTAATTTTGTGATGAAACATCGAAGAGGCGTTGATAATGTAATTCCTGACGTTCTCTCACGTGCTCTTCCTGTTAGTGATATTTCAGCATCATCTGTAGTTACTACTACTAATGACTCTTGGTATAATAAAATCAAGAAAGGTTGTATTGATGAACCTCAAAAATTTCCAAATTTTACCCTTAAGAATAATAAATTATTTAGATTATCAAAAAATAAGTGCAATTTAACAAATGAATTTTCTTGGAAAGAAGTTATTATTTGCGAACAAAGACAAGCTATATTAAAAAAGTATCATAGTGAACCTACTGCCGCTCACTTAGGAGTATTTAAAACTTATAAACGTATTTCTTTACATTTCTATTGGCCAGGTTTATATAAGGACGTTGTTAATTTTGTTACTTCTTGTAATACCTGTTTAGCTTATAAACAACAAAATCATTTAACTTTGGGAGAGATGGGACGTCCTAAAGATTGCTCCAGACCTTTCCAGATGATTTCAATAGATATCATGGGTCCTTTACCTCTTACTCGCAAATTAAATTCTTATATCTTTGTGGTTACTTGTTGTTTTAGTAAATATTGCTTAATCTTTCCTATGAAGAAAGCAACATCTTCAATTATTAATAGGATTTTAGAAGATTCTGTGTTTCTAGTTCATGGTATACCACAAACTATTTTAATGGACAATGGTAGTCAATTTATTGGTAAAGGTACTAAAGATTTATTTAATAAATATAATATTCCGAAAGTGTACTATACGCCTAAATATACTCCTCAAGTAAACACGGTTGAAAGATACAATAGAACTATTATTACTTGTATTTCAACGTTTGTTAATAATGATCATAGGTCATGGGATATACTAATTCCTAAAATTAATTTTGCCATTAATAATTCAGTAAATGAATCTACTGGTTTTACACCCACCTTTCTTGTTCATGGTAGGGAATTGGTAGATTGTGGATCTCATTATGTTAATAATGAGGATAGTGACGAAATAGTTTTTCTTCCTAGAGACAAATACGCGGAGAATCTAGGTACTTTAGCCTCTATTTTTGACAAGGTGCAAGCTGCCCTTTGGCAAGCTCACCAAAAGAATTTACAACATTACAACTTAAGGCGGAAAACCGCAAACCTTAATGTTGGTGATGTTGTATGGAAGAGGAATTATTTTCTTAGTAACAAAGGAAAGAGGTTCAGCAAAAAGCTGGCTCCAAAGTTCACAAAGTGTACAGTGGTTAAAAAGCTTTCACCTCTTGTTTTTATTCTTAAAGATATGAACGGTAGGAACTTAGGTTCGTGGCATATTAAAGATATTAAATTGCCAGGCCTAAATAATTCTTAATTTTGTACATACTCAATTTTATTAATTCCTTTATTTATATCGTTGTTTAGTTATTTAGTAATGTAAATAAATACAGAGCGGATTACAACTCTTTAAACAAGCCTTAAAGTTCAAATACAGAGCGGATTACAACTCTTTAAACAAGCCTTAAAGTTCATAGACAGAGCGGATTACAACTCTATAAATAAGCCCTAAAGTTATTGTCTAGATATTATCTGGGCGTTTGTTTTTTGTTGGAACTATGTAGTTGGTTCTCTTGTTAAGAACCATGGTGGTTAGTGTTCCATAGTTGAATACTTATTTTAACTAGGCGTTTTGTTCGCTTGGTGTTAGTTGGTCCTCTTGTTAGGAACCCATTTTGTTAGTATTCCTTAGTTGAATGCTTACCTTACTAGGCATTTTTGTTTGCTTAGTGATAGTTGTGTCCTCTTGTTAGGATTCTTTAATGCTATCTTCTCTTTTGGGAAGTAATTTTTTTATTTTAAAATACTCTTCCACATTGTTCCCGAAGCACTTCTGCTATATGGACAGCAGTTATTATACTACTGCCCTATTTTATGCAAGTTTACTTCTTCAAGCTATGATCTTGAATTAGTTTTGTATGAAAGGTAACAGTTGAGTCTCACAACACAGTTTTAATAACTTGTGCTGCAAATTCTCACTGTTAATAGTATGGAAGATTTTTTTGAACGTAGGATGAAAGGAGTAGCATTTGTGCAGGGGCACAAATACTCCTTTTTTTCCGATAAGAGAAAAAAAATTCTTCCGTAGGAAGAGGGGATATGTAACGTAGTGTTACTAATTTTATTATATCACCTTATTTGTTTATTTATCTGTTTATACCTATTGATTAAACCTTTTTTATAATTAGTATTACTTCATTTAAAAGAATTCCGTTCTAAAATATTTGATTTTTGTTTTGGTTCGTCGCAGAGAGCGGTGCGCATTCGGATTTTGGCCGTGAGAGAAGGAGTTTGTTTTTTTAACATTGAAAATTTTCATGTTTAAATAGTCTGATTTTTCAATATTAATATTAAATGTATTCAGTTTAATATATATAAAAACCCCGAATTATATATGGGTACGTAATTCATCTTATTTGTAATGATAGATTATTATTTTTAATGTTTTGCTATTATATTATGTGATTTAGTTAATTTTAAATTTATTGTGAATTTTCCTATTGTATTTGAATAATATTAATTCTTGCAGTTTCTTTTATTCTTATGCAATTGCATGGTTTTGTTATTTTAGTGCAATTGTATATTTTTTTACTCTTCTTTTTGCCTGACCATTTATTGTTTAAATTAATAACGTTTAGGGACTTTATATATCAAAATTTTAGTTACACGGTCAGGCACATATTTCTTGTGAATGTTGTGCTTAGATATTTTTATCGCATTCCAGGGTTTTTTTTTTTATGCTGGATGCATAATTTCCTTGGATCCAATTTTATTCGTCTAAACGAAGTTTGGACGTTTGGAGAGAAGGCTTCCTGGGTCCATTTTCTTACGGCAGGGCCAATCCACGAGACGCTCGCCGTTTTATTCTTGTGGACGTCTTCAGAGTTTATTTTCTTTATTGGATAGCGTACCAAATTCGTCGACATACAGATAAGTTTTTGTTTTTCTCATAGAAGAGTGATTCAAAATTTAAAATAATATATATATTTATAATTCCGCACTGGGCTTAGAACCACACCCTATTTAAGTTTCTTGTTTTGTTATTTTATTGTAATATATTTTATTTGCTAACTCGTTATTTTTTTTCCCGTAGTTAGCTGGCGCCCACTTTAATATCTTTATTTTTTTTTCTATAGCCGATTACGTTTCTTTTTATTATAAAATATTTACAACGTAACAATTAAATAGTAAATCTTTAGCATTTACTAAAGATTTACTATTTACATTTAAGGGTTATATTTTTATACACATTCCGTAAGGCGCTAGATTCCTTACTTTTCAACGCGGACGAAATCGCGGGAATCAGCTAGTAGAAAATATTCAGTCATCACTCCGAATCAATCCTATTAGTCAAATAATCAACATACGATGTTATCATAACATTTGGACTATTAGTCGTAACTTTGTGAAATCTGACATTCTAAATTTAAAACATTTATCTTTGCCGGAAGTGCAACTAACAGGCAACAGCCCTCCCCTGTCGTCTAACCTGCTAACGTTTCAATTTGTTGCCAGCACCTTACTGTTTGTCGCATTTATATATTGCTTACATATCACTTTGCAAGAACTGCCAAAGAAAATAGAAAGTTGGCTCTTCCAAATATCTTTATGTAGGAGAGTAACTTTTAAATTTGTGAGTATGCACTTCGCTTCTGGGAATTTCTATTGAGGGAATCGAAGAACAGCTTTTTCTGTGCCAGACTTATTCGATGTCGCTGCGAGACCTTCTATAAGGTTTTACAATCATATTAGTGTGAAATGACATGACCTTTTAGCAATGAAATACATAGGCTGCTGTAAACTCAAGCTGCTAATGTTAGTAATATATTTAAGTACTAGCTGCTGCCCGCGACTTCGCCCGCGTAACTTTGTAAATTATATACTAAAATCTTCCTCGAGAACCACTCTATCCATTGGTGAAAACATCATGACAATTGGTACAGTAGTTTTTGAGTTTATCGCGAACAGAGAGACAGATGCGACGTATTTGTTTTATAATATGGTAGTGATAGTGAAGTGAATTTTTTGAATTGATAATAAATTGCAATTAAACAAATCAAAACTAAACAAAAACCATTATGACTATTTTTATTTTAAGAAATTACATATTTTTTGAGAAACAAAAATATCAACAAAATATCTTTTAAATAAAAAACTATTGACATTTGAACAAAATTTTAATGGCTATCTAATTAATTTTATACCTTCGAAAGAAATTTGGTGTTAGATATTGTTTTTAATAAATAAATTTCCTAGTTATATTCAATCACACCCCATTGGTTCACTTGATGGTATGTGGCTAAAGTTTGCTAAGCAAATAAGTGTCACCAGGAAGGATGTAGGTTCTCCGTTTGAAGAAACCCAAATTTTAGCGACAAGAAAGAATATTTTTCTCAATTATTTTTACTACATTATAATACTTAAAGAACTAAAGTCACATAACCCTAGAGGACTATGAACTGTGATAGTTCATTAGAAAAACATTACGTCTCTTCTAATATCAACGGAAATAAGAAAGATGGACCACTTGACACAACAGCACGAAACTATTAAAAGTGTAGTAGTTGGCTAAGATGTATCTCAGCTTCGATAGGCATCAAAAAGAGAGAGAGCTTTTGAGAAACTCTCTGAATTCAAAGAGGCTAATCAAGTCCACTAAAGTTAGTCATTATTTAACGAAAAGAAATTGACGATAATTTGTCTTCACACGCGATAAAGATCCATTCAAAGTACAATCAACAGTGGATTGAATGTAATAGGGTGTGTAACACAAGGAATGTGAATATAATAGTTAATAAGCATACTGCCAATCTTGACATTGAAATAGTAATTTAGAAGACCCTACGTGCGTGGTCTCCCTTCGGATGCGGATCATATTATAAATTCACTATAAACTTAGATGAACTATATGAAGGAAAAAATATATAAAGAACTTTATGCAACGAATAATGCAACGTGCGCTCTGAACTCCACAAATAGTTCTCATAATTTGAAATTAAAATTGAGGATAAAAAAATTATTTCGAAGATGTTTTATATATTATATTATAATAAATCACTATATAAAAATATGTAGGGTATACGAGTATTATGCAAATACTGTCACAACACAATGCCATAATTGAAGTTACGATTACGACAATCTGAAATTAAATTTTGAAATAGGACATTGTATTTCGATTTCAAACGGTTGACCTGGGCCTGGTGAATGAGTAAAAATAAAAATAAAAAATGGCGTTAAAAATAACAATTACCAATTGATCAATGTAACCTTGAAAACGGTACGTTCGGGCTTTTGACCTCATGATATTCTGAATAACTTTGTTTTAATTTTAATTATGAATCATTGTTATGTCGTCAATACTAATAATAAATCTGTAAGGGTCGGTCATGGAGTAATTTACTTTGTTTTCAGAAATATCGTGTTTATAGGCTCTATATATCATACTGAAACTAAATTGACGATTTTTAGATTTTTTTTCTGTATGTATGTATGTATGTATGTATGTAAATATGTATGTTCCTCTATAACTCTTAAACGAATCAACTGATTGGTAGATAAACATTTAGACGTACGGGACACAGGATAGGCTCCTTTTTTTTAACGCGGACGAAGTCGCGGCGCCAACTAGTTATAAATAAAAACTATACTCTTATATGAGCGACACAATAAACTTTGTAGGATATGTAAAATATACGATATGTGAGTGTGACTTATAAAATAAGTCACTATTGACTCGTCTCTACTTGGCATGGAAGGAATTTCATTCTACAAGCTAAATTGGGTTCTCATCACCACTGCCGCAATTTCTGAAGAACAAAGTCTATAATCAGTGCAACCTGCCAAAAATGGCCCATAGTGCCGAAACGTGGCCTCCCATGGCAGAACTGGTCAATAAGTTCAAAGTCGCTCAGCGATCTATGGAGCGGGCTGTGCTCGGAGTTTCTTTAGTGGATAGGATCAGAAATTCTGAATTTTGCTGATGAGAGAATTAGCAAGTTGAAGTCACATCTGTCACGAAGAAAATAATTGATGGGGTAGACGAGTTTTTGAATAGATGCCACTAATTGGAAGACGCAGCGTGGGACGCTAACGCTTTGCAGCCAGGGGGAAGAACGACCAGAAAGGCATCCCAGGAAGCTGCTGGATGCGAATAACAGAAGTTCATGTATGGTGCCCATGTCTTGGGGTTTTATATTCAACAGTGTAGGTAGAGGCACAGACAAAACTTCCTTGTATCACTGTTTTAGTAGTGGAAACCGTATGAATACCCGTTGCCTGGTTTAGATAAAGTTGCCAGAGAAACAGACAGAGGCAGAGAGCGAGTTTGTTTTATCCTAATTAGCGACTACAGAAAATACGAGTATGTATATTTATTCTTACCATCCCTTAACGTAGTGGTGCTAACTCCGGTCACGGCTTCAGAAAATCCCATCAGATATATGATCGTTGGATTCGCCGGATTAAAATTTGTTCTCATCAATGCTCTGCTATTCCCTGGCGGAATTATTTGAAAATTTCTTGGATTCATTCTAAAAAGACATTCATTAGAGACTTTACAAGCTATACTTAAATAAAATTATAAACTAACCCCCGACTTTCTATTGAGCCCAAACACGCTATATCTGCTATACGTTGCTAAGGAGTTGTGATGCTGCAACATCAGGTCAAAGTTACCATGTCATGGAAATACCACCGAAGTAACATTATACCAAATTTCACATCAATCGAATATGTGGAAGTTATTGAAATACATACCTTCGTTAACTTGGAAATGGGCCGATTGTGTTTAAATGCCTACCGATCACACATCAACTTTCAAACAAAAAAAAAACTAATCAGTCAGTCCATCCGTTTAGGAGCTACGATGCCACAGACAGATACACAGACACGTACTTCAAAATTATAACACCCCGTTTTTGTTTCGGGTGTCGGGAGAAATGAGTCAAAATCGTCTCGCTACAACGAGATTAATTTAACATTTCTTATTAGGTTGTTACATTTTAAATTGGTAGGTATACCTTTTTTACGTTAAGGTCATCAGACAGGCTGACGGTCCATTAATTGATGGTAGGTGGTTACCGTCGCTTAACAAGAATGCCACAGGTGCCGCAAGTGCGCTGCAGTGCTTATGTATCTTATGTTTCTTTATCAACACTACATCTTTTATCTTGATACTAAGCAATTCAACTAGGATTGAAACTGTAACACTTCTAAGTCAGTAATATTTTCATTTTTAATATTACCTTGTGAATAGTTTGTATTGAATATCCAATGCGTCGTTTCTCGGGCAACAATAATTGCATTGGCCCACGGGCGCTTCCATAAAACATACCTCCGTTACGCCTGAAAATGTGAAAATACTAATATATATTTTATATTTTTTTATTTATTAAGATTACATACAGCCAATATATTCCAATAGTATACAAAATTAAATACAAATAGGCCTATAGAATCATTAAAAATATATATTTTTATTTATTTATTAATTTAAAAAAAAAAATTAATATAAAACCAAAAAAGAAAAAGAAGAGAATATTCTATGTGAAAAAAAAAATTTAAAAGTAATTCGCCAATTTTCTTTTTGTAAAAGAATTCAAATTCATTCATTCAGAACTTTATTGTAGTGATAATACATTTATTTCTTTAGTAAATAAGTTGCTTGAAGAGAAACAAGGAAGGCATTGAGTAGAATAATCCAGAAAATGCGTATTCACAGAGGTTTGGGGTGATCTAAAGATCAAAATTCAAGAAAATCTTCTAAAATCTTCAAGTGACCGTAAGTGTGAGGTTTTTACCCAATAAAAACCAGCCCTCTATAGTACTTAGTACCACGAGAATAGTTCAAGTAGACGTACTCATCAATAACTTGAAAGAGTTGAATTCCCAACTATTATTGTGTTGGGCACAACATGAACATTGTGTAAACTTTTTTGAGCTTTTTCTATTTTTGTTTTTTCCTTTCTTTCAGTTACACCGAAAGAAAAATAGATTTCATTCATATAATCTCAAGAATAATTATTTTTTTTTATAATTTTAAGACATTATTTTACATGATCGAGCATAAGTAAAGTCGTGACTAGAAACCACGCTATTCTTCATAACCCTGCACGCCCTATACAATTACAGCAATCACGTGTATAGCTAGCTGTTCAAGCCACAGTCACTTATTAGTGCCAGTGTTTTATAATCAATGGTACCTATATAATATGGTTATGGGAGTAAATATGATAACTCCATATAGTAAATGGCGATTGAAATACTATTATTTATAGTAAGTGTAGGGTATTGTATGTATATATGTTCCTCCATAACTAACTGATTTTCATGAAACTTGGTAAATAAACATTTAGACGTACATGTAGGACACGAGATAGGCTACTTTTTTCTTTTTCAACGCGGACGAAGTCGCGGGCGCTAGCTAGTTTTTTTTTTATATTTCAGTGTTTACTTTAGTTAGAACCTCGGTTAGTGAATTTCAAAAGATCTTATAATTTGCAAGAGACCTCAATTAAGATTCAATTTTCACGATGAGCGAGTCTTCTGCTTTTATTTCTATACTATGTGGTGCCCACGACTCCTTTCGTGCCATGCAATTTTTATCCCTAGCCGTTCAGTAGTCTTTACGTAAAAAAGTAACAATCATACATCCATACTTCCATCCATCATCACAAACTTTTGCATTTATAAAATTAGTAAGCTTATTATACTCGTATTTTCGATAAAAAAAAATACCTGTCTATTATGGGATAAATTATAAAGTAATGATATCAAAAAACACATCCCTATACAATCAAATCACGCATTATAAAATATAAGTATATCAATTTATTATATTACATTTAATAATATAATCGACAATTCACTAAGGTCAGATGAGTAACGCTAATGTATGCAGATACTTCCTTGTTACCTACAAATTGTGTACGCCACGAAAAGGCATTTTCATATAAAAATATCCCTTTCTGTAATCTAAGATGATTACACTATACTAACCATGCCTTTTTACCTATTAAAAAAACGGGGAAAGTTCCCGCCACTTTTGTAATTCGTTTTCTTTTGACGTTTCCACATTGGCGGTAAAAGCGGTTTATTTTTAATTTTGGTATTTTATACTTTAAAAAATGGATCTAAAGTTAATGATTCTAAAATAATTGTACAATACATAATTATCTAAATTTTGTTGAATAATGTATATTACTTAAGTCGTGAAAATCATATTCTTTGTGCTCTATTTACAGACAAAGGTTGATAAAACTTTGACCGTCGGAAGCGTCCGAATCAGTCCACATTTTAGAAATTTGTTAAAATGTGACACTAATAGTTTCGGCTAATATTTCTTACAAGCTTTCCGAGACTAATAGCTTATTAGTGAATGTTACTAGTGTATATATTTTTATTTATATTCATGAAACCAAAATCCAATTGACTCTAATAATATTAGCTAATATTTATTAGTTGGTAACTAATAACTAATACTTTATTACTGTAGCTTCGAGAAACGTACACTAGTAAACTTGTAAAAAATATTAGTTCATGGACTAATATTATTATTCTAATTAGCCCAATCAATAGGGAACGGCCCATGTTAAATTTACCAAAAATCCTAACAGCATAAAAAAATATGGTCGTTTAGAATAAAAATTTTTAAAAACATTGTGTAATTTTCCAGTGAATTCTCGATTTCCTTCATAACCTAAAAAATTCGTAGTTGAAAAAGAAATGGTTTTTCGCGTATAAAAGAAAAATTAAAGGTTGTAGAGCAATAAGTCAAATTAAAAAGTTGTAGGTTTTAAAAAGATCTATCGATCCACTATTTGTAAATGTCAATCGATTAATTAGATTTCGAGATAAATCGAAAAAACTGTCAAAAATCGACATTTTTTGTTTTTTGTGTATCTTTTTGTATTTTTTTTTAATGTAAAACGTAGCCTATGGCAAGACAAATAAGTTCCTTATTTCAAAATTGAATAATTTTTTTAATTGTTCGAGATATGTCGATTTTTCGAAAAAAACAGGCGACGGTTACCACTTACCATCAAGTGGCCTCTAAGTTTGCCTTCTTTACTTAAAACTTACGTAACTTTAAAAAAAATAGTGAAATAGCTTTCATTTTTTACATTGTTTTATTACCTTTAAAAAAAAATCAAGTATCATGTTTAATATACTTGTTCTTTATCCTATTGAGGCCTTTGTCCTATTATCCTTCATCCGATTATCTTATGATAATATAGTTGGGTAGATAGCGCCTATTAGCGTCAATAGACCATTTGAATAGGAGTCAATTTAAATGGTGTTTATAACTTAAATTAAAACTTAAACGAACTAATAAACTATAAAAATATTACAAGGTAATCCCCAAATAGCTGTTCAGAACTTTACGAATTATTTGAGTAAATTATACTGCGCTTTGTTTTGTTATCTATAATCTAACAGAAAGCTTATCTTTGATCGTATGTTTTTTTTGTTTACTAATTATTCCTAATATCAACAAATGAGATATAAGGAAGTAAATAATAACAAATGTTAATTGCTTAGGTATTATTCAAAATATATTATTTGTATTCTCATGCGCTTTAATTTTTAAACTGAAGCGCACAACTTAAAAGAAACAAGGAAATATTTTTATATAAAACATTATAACGATTTATGGGCACCTCGTTCACTTAAAATTCGAGACTCGTCTCAAACACTTTTTGTGTGTTTTTTAAATCACAAAACGTTTTTGAAAAAGACGTTGTAGGTACCCAAAATGTACCACAACATAACCTTGGTACTATAAGACATCTAGTAGAGCAATATTTACATACAAAAATGTTATGTTGGTTTATGTGCACGCTTCAAAAACTCGAAAATGGGCAGACCAATTTCAATTCGGTTTTCACAATTTGAAAAAAAGGATAAACGGTGAATATCTAATGATTTTTAAGATGAAAATACAATTTTTTTTTAACTAAGTCTAACACTAAGAACAAATAGTTCGTCCTATCCTGCACATTGTTAAATTTATTATTGAATTTTATTGAACTACTTGATAATTTAATATATAAAATTAATATTTGATACTTGATTTTCGAGAAAAAATTCTACATACTAATGTAAAAAGTTTTAAATATAAAGAAAAAAATTATGTGTTATTGTTTTATTCTTATTATTTAATAATAACACTTTAAAAAAATTGAGAACTAGTTTTCTTACAAACAGGAAACCTATACATATATGAGGATTAAACATGCACACAATGATCTAAACGTTTACTTAGCAATTTAGTGCTTAAAACGTAGTGAGAGCTAGCTAGATTTTATAAAATACATATCACCGCAATAGTTTTGGTGATGTCCTGGAGAAATGTAAGAAACCTTTAGTTAATTTAAACATATGTATAAATGGCAGTATCATGCAACCGACATTCACTTCTTTTGAAGTTAAAGGGACCCGTAATTTATTTTTAATTTTATAAATTTAAAAAATCTACAAAAATATTTAAAAAAAAAAGAAAAAAAGCAGATAGTAATCTGATGTATGAAGTATGGATCTGAGTAATGGAGCTAATAAGGTATTTTTGAATATGAGTATGAAAAATGCTTTTAAATATTTTTTTTGTAAGTTTTTTAATTACTAAAATATCTTCACGAACAAAAGACACATGAGTTGCCTAAAATTAAAAACAAGATTTCTACAATAGTATGCAAATCACAAAATATAAGCTTAAGAAAAAAACCTTTAAAATTTTGAGGAAGAAATACATTTTATTTGTTTGTAGGTCGCAACCACACAAAAACATATTTATATCTATCTTCCCTTAACGACGTCAATAATTTATATTTAAAAAAAAACACGTGTCGACCTGGCGACATTGAATAACTCGATTACATAATTGTTTGTTATTTTACGAATAAATAAATATAATACATTATTTTTTTATTTTTGTTTTATATATGCTTACGATTGCAGATGACCTTACTCAAAAATCATCTTTGTACCACTTCAGTGCGCACTATGTTTAAAAAATACCAATATTTATACTTGTATGTAAATGTTTGATTTAACAATTTAGCGGAGCGACGACGGTCGATTTTCGTAGATAGAAAGCAAACAAATTGTTTTATTTGATCAATTTTGAAACGATAAAATCATCGATAAAACTTTGATTTATTTATACAATGAATTAATTCTATATTAACATCCTGTTCAAAACATAAGGCATCATTTTCCGTGAATTTTACCTCTACAGGTGTCAGTCACTTTGCCTTAAAAATGTCTAGTTGGTATATCCGAAAAATAGTAGTTAAATTTATTACAGTAGGTACTCTGTACCGCTAAAAAATTTAAAAAAATGAGCAATACAACGCCTGACATCTTTATTGCTGTTACAGTTTTGCCAGGCGCTAGTTTTGTTTTTGTTTTAGATTATCCCACGGGAACAGTATTTTTTTCTGGATGAAAGGTACCCCATATCCTTTCCTGTATCCCTGAAAACGTGTATGCAAAATTTCATGATGTTTGGTTGAGTAGTTAAGGCGTGAAAGGTAATAGACAGAGTTTAATTTCACATTCATATAATAAACTAGCTATCAGCTCCCGGCTTCGCACGAGTTCAAAATAAAAACTATCCTATCTTTTAAGTTGGCCCAAATTACACATAGTTACGAAATTTTATCAAAATTGGTTCAATAGTTTAGGAGTTCATTGCGGACACACAACGTGACACGTAATTTTTATGTATATATAAAGATATTAGTATGAAGTATGAATATTAGTATGTACTACAAAAATTACCGTTTTTCGTAAAAGAGTACCTAATAAACATGGATTCTCAAACTTTCGCACTTATAATATTAATAATTTCACCAAAAAATAATTATTTTGAAAAATCATTGAAATGTATCTAATAGTTCTAGATATATCAAAATAATGCATTTTGAAATCGTTTTTTTAAACCATCGATTACACGTTACCATTATGTAATATCTATAGTATGCAGAGTAAGGCGTTCATTGTTTATTTTTCCTGTTTATCTTGTGTACACAATTCAATCTTTAATCGACATAGAATTATAATTATATGTCATTATTATTTATACTCGAACTCAGGTGATTATCTATAATTTATATATTATTATTATTATTTGTACTATGGAGATTTATTTTTAAATGACATTTTTAATTTCGTTATATTATTATGACCTACCCTAACCTAACACTGACGTATAATGTTCGATCTACTATCCAACAAACTATAGAATACGTTTACATTTAGGGTTGTCAAACGAATTTTCAGTTGATTATAATTTATTTTAGCAGAGACCTTAGCTCTGCTGCTACCTTCGCACTTACGCATTTTTTCTACAAATTATATATGTAATGAATGACTATGTAAAGAAGATATATGTAACACTTGTGATATATGTAACTTACATTGTGAAAACTGAAATCTATGTGACCTAAATTTCATTAAATTATATATCTATTGCTAAATCTCTGTAATAATTATTTAAATTAATGAATCTACTTAAAACACACTAACATGAAACTTATTCAATTTTTATAATTTTTTTTATTCAATTAACTTAAAAAAAGTTAAAAAAAAATTAAGTTTAACTCAAAGTTTATTCAAGTCATTTTTATTTCTTTTCACCAAAAATTTTCTAACGAAAATTGACAACCCTAACGAGCTACGAGTATTTAATTATGCACACATTTTACATTCAAACCAAATTCACTTACCAATAAAGAACGTCACTAAATGACATGACGTATTGTTCGCTGTCATCAATGACATTATTGAACTATTTAAATAAATATTAAAAAAATATATAATTTAAATTACAGAAAATTCATAATTCCTTTTTTAGTTCCGACAACTTTCACTGTAACTTTCACAGCACTTTGATCCACAGTTACAGGGCTTGTTACAAATTTTTTTATCGAAAAAAATCTTCGACTAAATCCGATGCAGGGCTCGTCTCATTTAGTCAATATACGTCTCATACAGTCGACACTGGTTATTCGAATCGCGTGCGGAAATCTTCTCGTATGCATATATAAACTTCTAAGTGATGGCAAACTACTTTGACCTTGGTCATGATCCATCCATCCACCGATCTAAGCAACCATAACAACTTATTGTTTTGAATATCACTTTGAAAATTTACTGTAGCCCCGTCAAGGTGTGTTGGACAACTACTTGTTGGTGACGAAGCAAAAGCCGTGGTCAAATTGTGCAACGAAACCAATGAGTAATTTTTGCTCTCTATCGAATCGATTCTTTTAACCGTGGTTTACAGACTGACCTAGTTTTGGGTCTTTTATTTTCCAAATAATTGTTGGTTATTTTTACATCTACTTGCTTTTTGTTTCATGACTACCTATTCACTACTTTAAATCTACAAATTAAAAATAAGCTTAATTAAATTAAAATCTAATTAGGCTAAACACTATTACACTAGGCTACTAGGCCTAAAACCTACACTAGGCTACGCATATATCATTCCTTATCTAACTTATAACTTTTATTATTTACAATTACATAATTACATAATTACTTATAATTAAGGAAAATATTAATTAAAAATATTTTTTTTTTACTTCAAAAGAAATCTGAAATCTTCAGTAAGTTACAAAAATTATTTAATCCAAAATAGTCTGTCAATGCAAATGTCGGCATTCAGGTGAAGATCCACTTGATAGGACATCGTTGCCTATCAAAAGTAACAACGTCATAAAGGGTTGAAAATAAAGGGTTGACCTAGATAGGATAAACAATAAAGGATAGGAACAGGATAGGAATGGGCATTGACATCGCAACTCCATTCATCTAAACACAACAGGCATGCTGTTTTGTAATTGCTTTATGATTTTGTTATTTCATGGTTCATGGTGATCTACTTTTCTGTCACTTCCTAGTAGTATTTTGTAAGTGGTCACTGATACAGAGGATATATTATGTACTTGTTAGATATGTAGTAGTAAGAATCTCAATATCTTTTTCGGCAGACTGGTTACAGATACTGATATACTGATATTTATATATTTAATTGTAAATCGGCGGAAATTAAGCGTAAATTGACAGCTATACTATTTAAATGAGTGTTTTTTTTTCTTTTCATTTTGTTTTCTTTTTCTTATTACTAGTATTTTATTTTAATTTAAGTTATGTTTAAGTTATAATAATTATTGTTTAGTTGCTATGCATGTGTTATTCGTCTCAATTTCTATTTTGTAGTCGTAACCTATACCTATTATAGGTTTTTTATTTGTGCTGTTGGTGTACCTTGGGAAAAATAAATATATAAATAAATAAATAAATAATGCACAAGTCTGAATATCGCGATAAATTAATGCTCCCGATTTTGTGTTATTAAATTTCGTCGCCACGCGATCTAATGAACCTGAACGAATTTCAGAATAATCCGTTTAAGCTGCAGTGTAATTAACCCAGCTCTCGTATTCTGCTCCAGATATTGAAGGTGGTTCCACCATTAAATTGTCTTAAGCTGGTTACGAGGCATCCAACGACCGAACTAGTCATTCTATCGTTTATTAAACAGGGCCTTTGGTATATAAAATATAGTCTTATTCTATACCATTTTATAGTGAATAACAATACCTTTTAAACCTTTCATAAAAGTTTTATTATAACAATAGCAGTGTCATTATAAAACAATCGGTTTATAAGTCTGATAAAATATCAAGTTCTCTTATTATCTAATTTATTAAGTTCTCTAAGATATATAATTAAAATATTAAGAAATTAGAACCCACCAACTAAAGTTTAATCCCGCGTAACCTTTTAACTTCTTGCAATACTTGTGACGAAAATATCTTGGTTTCCACTCTCCCTTTTCCTGGCTTGACAAGGAATATCTTACACAGCCTGTAGCTCCTAAAGTATTGATCGTAGAATAAAAATGAATATATGTAATATATGTAAATATATATGTAAATATATATGTAAATATATATGTAAATATATATGTAAATATATATGTAAATATATATGTAAATATAAATTTGTAGAAAAATTTATGTAGAAATTTTTGTCAGAATTAATCATAATGCTATTCGCGTTATGAGAAAAAAACCTGAAAAAAGGTACCTTCAACCCTGAGCACACCCCCCACCCTTGAAGGCTTTTAGTATGTTCATCTGGATATAGCGAAGCCGATGTCGGGTCGCTACTTATTTCGCGAGACGTCCTCCCTGACCAAATGACGACATTCAAGTCTATTTTTGCATAATAGTGGTGAAATTCGATAATAATCATTTTGAATGTGTAGAAAAATACTATTTCATTTATATGATTAAATATGTTAATATCTAATAATCTAAATAGAAGAAAATCGGTTTGGAAACAAATAAGAAAAAAAATACCTCAGTACTTTTTTTAGTACTTCAGTACTTTTTTAGTACTTCAGGTTATTGTGTTTTTGTGAGTTAATAAAGAGAAAACAAAAATTTACGTGTTCGTGGTCTGACAACAATATTTAATCTACTTAACTATTCATGCGTACAATTTTTTGCCGAATTGCGACTGTTTATCTGAAAAAGTAGTAAAATCACAAATTTCATGTAAATTATATTACATTATGAAACATACCAATTTGGGGTATAATAAAAATGCTTAAAAAATATTTTACTCGACAGTAAAAGGTAATGGGTAAGGGTAAGGTAAAGATAAGGGTAATAATCTAAACGATAAGCCTCTCTATAATTTCAAATATCTCGGAAAATATATGATGAAAATATTTTTTGGACTATTACTTAATATACATCAATCAATACTAATAATAAATCTGTAAGGGTTGGTCATGGAGTAAGTTACTTTGTTTTCAGAGATATCGTGTTTATATGCTCTATACATGATACTGAAACTAAATTGACCATTTTTAGAATTTTTTTTCTGTATGTATGTATGTCTCTTATTAAATCTCTGTTAAATCTCTCTTTATAATATTAGTATAGATGTAGATTAGTCAAATAGATATTCTCGGAATGCAGTAATTTCGTTTAATTATAAAACAATGAAATTCAAGAACGTAATCGTAACTTATATTATAAATACGAAAGTGAGTTCGTAGTTCAAGTGAGTTACAGTAATAATTACTCGTGAATATTTTAATGAGATTGACAATGCAACGCTCAAGAGCAAGGTACTAACAAAAATGTTACATAGATACGAACGACCTTTAAATGACTCATCAACACCTTATTTATAAAGTACATTTTAGAATATCATATCCGCGTATTTTTTTACGTTATTATTTCTAATCGCAAATCTATCATACTTTTTTTGTTATGTTCAACATTTTTTTTGTAATTTGCAAAATTAAGTTTTAGAATATGAATTGTAAACAAAATATATACTTACGTCACTTACAAACAATTTCTCGATGTATTTAAATTAAATATTTTCAAACAAAAACTTTTACAGTAGCTGTGAAACCTATTTGAATGTATGAATGAATTTATTTTTTACATCTAATCAATTTTATACAATTTTCCTACGCCTAAAACATATTACTAAGGTGCTAAATAGAATTGCCAGGGAACAGACGACCATAAACATAGATAAATAAAAAGGAAACATCTTATGGAATGGACACATTTATAGAAAAAATTCCGATTCACCTTCACACGAGTTCCAAAGTACACAGGATGTCCCTGAAATAAAAAAAGAACAATTGTCTCAAATAAGATAATTTAAATTCACCCACGATGACTACAAACTTCCTTGTACTTATTTATTGTCAACTATAAAATAGTTTTCATTTTATTCGTGTATAATAGTAATTCAAAGTCCACAAAACATAACTACCTATGTATTACCATAAATGGAAGATTTATGTTTTAATTAAATTTTATAAAATACATTATTCATTAAGAGACTTCTATTGTTAGAACTCTAAAGTCTAACAATAGAATATGTCAATGCTAGATTAATAACTAATAGTTCTTTTAATAATATAGGTAAGTATTATAAGCCATAAAGTTTTAATAAAACCTGGGCCTTGGTTTTATTTGTATTTTTTTTTTTATATAGGGACCGTAATATTAATATATTGGCTCCTATGTAAAAAAAAAATAGATTTTATGACTGAAATTGATTTCTGATGACAAGTTCTCTACTCGCCAGTGAATTACATTTTCAGGGATAATACAGTTACAGCAGTCAAACAAAAACATTTCTAAAAGGCGTATGCATTTAGTTTTCCTAAAAATAGTTTGTTTAAAAATCATCGATAAATACCTACTTACTTAAGTGGGCATATTAAATTGATATGTTTTTAAGTAGATGATGTCAGTTAGCGATTAAAAAGGTATCTATATTCTTTTCTCAATAGGATACAGCAAAAACCCACCTACACCTTGAGTTGTCAACTTATGTATGTTTGATTGATTACTTTTAATTTGACATGATAATATTTTTATAATGGAAAAAATAATAGACCGCAGTAGATATAAAAATATTTTGTACAGTTAAGTAAATTAAAAATTCCCTACTTGTACTGTGTTATTCATTATTTCATTTTAAATTAATAGTTTTTTGGAGATTTGCATTATATATGTAGGTATAATAAGCCCGTTGTCTCCGGGCAATCCCCCTCGTTGGCGTCAGCCTAGCCAGCAATGGCTAGGCCGCCCGACGAGGGTGGGTCGGAGCAGTTGCCTCGGCAGAGCCCGTCCACCCCCCACTCAAGGGCAAGGAGACACCGGGGAGTTTTAGTGAGTAGGGGCCAGTTTCGCCTGCAACCTGCATGCGGCGGAGTATGCTGGTCGAGTCCCACATACCCCTACCGCCTAGCCAGCGGTAGGAGATCAATAAGACGATTTCTCCTTGAAAAAAAAAGGTATAATAAGCCCGTAGTATGAAAATTTATGAGAGTAAAATCATAATAAAATTGTTACACGAATGCGTTATGTTCATGCGTTATTACGTTCTATTTTTTTTTTTTAATATTTTAGAATATCTGAAATTTCAGATATTGCGCCATCTAAACAATATTATTTAAAAAAAAATTTTTGTTATATTTCTAATTCACTAAAATAACATTTGTTAAAAAATAAGTACCTAAGTACAATTCGACTTAATTGAGTAATTATTATAATTATAAATTATTGAAATATGTATTTCAATCATTTACAGTTATATGAGTATTTGCAGCAATAGATTCCACAGGTGTTAATAAAAATAATGAATCCAAAAGGATGAAGAAGCAGAACTGACAAGGGCTGGCTAGTTATACCTATCTAAATCTAGGGATCTAGAGGAGGCCTATGCTGGCTATCAGCCTAAAAATTCTTTTCACTATCTATGGTCTTGAGAAAGTTAGTGTTTTATGACTGCGCTGTCAAATTTATAAATGCGAAACGCAGTGTGCTTTGTACTAAATAAGTAGGTACCTATATACCTATATTATATAATAACAGTTAGATACCTAACTTACTACAAATAGGCAAAATTTAAATCTTTGCAAAAGATCTTACGTTCAGAGATTTATCAGAATACTATACTTAGTATAAAATGTCAAGCTATATATATATAGCTTTCTCAAGACCATAGTGAAAATAATTGTTGTTATTTGGTGAGTGAGTAAGGGATGGGATACAGGAGCACAAATTCAGCACAGCACTTGTCAGTACCATCGATAGGACTGTAAGCCTGTCAGTCGTCTTTCGTTGGGTAGGTAATTTTATTAGCATGAGTCACCCACTATGTCTAGGAAAATTATAGCATAACAGCATACCTAGGTATTTATGTAAAATTCTCACTATTGTTTGTTGATCACAAATAAATAGATAAACTAGTTATTCTCGATGCAAGGTGCAAGATTTATATAGGTACTATAGTTAGCGGTCACACTTTGGTACACCTAAAGATACCTATTATAATGCAGTGTTATGTAAAAATTTCAAAACAATCCATCAGCTAGCTAGTTTTCGAGTTTTGTTGACATTAACAAACGGAAGCTAAATTTTTATATGAAAAAGATTATAGGTACCTAATAAGTATATGTAGCTATAGGTATAGTTAGATATCTAATAGGTATTCTCATTAAAAATTTTACTCACAACTTTTGTCAGTTACCTACTGACTGTTTTAAAATTGGTTCTATCATAGATTAAATAATCATTAGGTACCTATTATAATTTCACTAATATTATAATACTAAGAATGTAGGAATGCTATTATTATGTAGGAATCTCTTAAGTATCGAGTTAATTATAACTATGACGAATCAATTCCACTTTATTTTTATGCTAGAAAACAGATAAGAAGAAGAGATAACACTGGTTTTCCTCATAGAGTTATCTTGAAAGTAATGTAGGATTGTATTTCCATAATACATTTAGATTTATCAACATGTAGTATACCTACACAGCAATGATTGTCTATAGACATACCTATCTAATTAGGTACAACTGGTTATTACAACTTTAGTTGTTCAAACAGGTAGTTTTGAACCTCATGAACCTTTTTTTTCTGACTGTACTTTCCAAAGTCTTTGAATGCCTGTCAAAATTATGCTCAAAATTTTGAAATAATAAACCTTGCTGCTTCACCTTTGACTAAAATCAACAATTTAGTGATTTGCCACATGTTCTGGGAGACCATTGGATAATCAATAGGTATAAATACAATGTAAACATGAAAATTCAAGCAAGTGTTAGTTATGTGAATTTTTTTTATCACCTGATTTTTTATCAGGTTCACAGATTTTAACATGAGATTCTAGAACATGATTCAAAACAGACTGGTTGCATCAGTCCCATTAGTTCCCAGTTTCAGTATGTTCTATGGAACTATTGGATTGGGGCTCCATATTTATATACTGATATCGAATAAAGGTACCACTAAAAATGTCAATATACAATTCCTATTATTGAGTTTCAACTCTACCTGGTGCCCGCATTCAAAATGTTAGTCTAGTCTTTCTCGATAAATGGACTATTCAACACAAAAAGAATTTTTCAATTCGAACCAGTAGTTCCTGAGGTTAACGCTTTCAACCTAACAAACTCTTCAGCTATAATATTTTATATAGATTTTTATGTTAAGGTCGGCAGGCCGATTTGATACTTTACCATTGGCTGCCGTCGCTTATAACACAACTGACACCACGGGTTCTGCAAGAACGCTGCCAACCCTAGTAGTACGGTTGAAGATAAGGGTTTAGGAAAGGATAGGAAAATAGGTTCTAGCATCCCTTACTCACTTACTGAAACACAACAGTACACATGCTGTTATTTCATGGTGGTCTTCTGTAATTGGGTGCCTAGATGGGCTACCTGAGTTACTGAAAAAATTAAATGTTGTAATTTCAACACTTTTCATCTGGAGTTTAGAACTATTTGTATTATAGGGACATGTAATAAAAGTAAGAATGGATTTTTACAAAATTTATTTTTTCATTTACAGGCTAATTTTTATCATTACTAGACGCTTGATACACTTATTATTAGAATAAAGAAACATGAATCATCCTAAATTAGTACTTGCAAAGTTACAAGCCAATCACAAATTTCTGCCTAATGAAAACAGAACTCTGAAAGATGTAATTTAACGTTTAACTTATTGAAAT
The DNA here is from genome assembly GCA_945859745.1 of Synanthedon formicaeformis. Lineage (NCBI taxonomy): Eukaryota > Metazoa > Arthropoda > Insecta > Lepidoptera > Sesiidae > Synanthedon > Synanthedon formicaeformis. Next base: position 3,060,127 of record OX243969.1, on the reverse strand, counting down.
CCTTGGAATTTACACAAAATTAACATTACTTCTTATACAATTACTTAAACCTGAAACCAATGGTACAAAAATCATTAATCAAGACTAACATTATTGAATGTGTACATACAATAAATGTGACAGCCATGTTTTAACAACACAGAGAGAATAGCGTCATGCGCCATTGCAATATATGTTTTAGCAATTTTGGTTATAGAAATGTGAATGTAATAATAAACACCGTCTATGATGTATGTAGTTAACTTAAATATGTCTAATTTTAACTTGAAGTGTTTGAAAAGATTGAGGTTAACAATAAATACCGGACGCCAAAGAAAATGTCGAAAATCATTCTAGTTATCAAGGTTATTACTAGTTTGTGTACCTGAGCCTTACAAATGATGGTTATAATTAACTTAACACTAAAGTTTGGGTCACGATCACCTCGCAAACACCCACAGGAATTATTGGGACAGTTCCATAAAATGCACGTTTACACAAGCGAAGCGCCGCCGGTCTGCTGCTGGTATACTTCGATGGTGTCCCCTTCTTCCATTTCCAAAGATGTCGGAGTGTCGTTTTCATTAATAGGCTGCCCGTCGAATCTGAATCGCACTACTTGCATAGAAAGTCCCGCTCGATCGCAATACGCGTTCATGAGCTTCCTTAAAGGCGTATGCTTCTTTATTTTAAATTGAACAATAGCATTGTCTTGTCCTAGGACTTTTAAGTTGATATGTTCGCTTTCACCTTTTTTCTCGTCGGACATTTTGAAATATTTGTTTTATATTGTAAAACTAAAAACGCAGAAATACTATTCAATTGCAATTTTCAACGATTTTTTCGGAAAAAGACGCCGCACTGACAGCTTCGCGATCCGGTGGCGTGGTAAAGAATGTTGCCAACTTGAAAAGCAAAATTCTACTATTAAAATGTTGCCACTACTCAAACATTTGGTAGTTACATTAATAAAATAAGTATTTATGTAAAGGATTCAAAACATTATTTAACCATTTTATGACATAAACAATACATTTCCTACTATGTTTTCTCAACCTTTTGCTTCATTTTATTTTATTTTTTCTAATTTTGAAAACGAAATATTGTGTAATTATAATTCGAATGTGGGCTTTTTGTGTGACATTTATTAGTTGTTTGCTGCTTAATAGATAATCGAAGTATAGTTCAAATAATATATTATCACTAATTTTTAATAGAAAATATTCTGTAAGGTATATTTTTTCCACTTTCATGCCAGTTTTTTCGTTCGCTGCCATTGTCAACGTCAGAATTAGTATATTATGGTAGTTTAGTGAATATTAAATTAATCGAATCTATACAGTAATATCTATAACTCTTTAAATACTACTGAATTCTAGAAGTTTCTAATGTTGCCAGGTACGTAAGAAAACATTTCACATCTCTCATATAAGTAGCGGCACGTAAGTTTAGCGCTGAGCGAAATGTGGACGGGATAGCTGCGCATGGGTACAGTCGCGCACATAATGCAATTTTAACCAATTAATATAACCAAATAATTTTAAGAACATATTTAAATAAATAGTAAAAAATACACGTTGCTTCATCAATCTCACTTTTTATTTGCTTTAAAGAATCAATCAATTCATTGGTTTCTCTTTTAACAAAACAATGCGCGTCATACACCATTTTTCGTGCCTGTCTTTTCAAAACAGTATTTCTTCTAGACATATTCACTATCTACTAAAATAAAACTAATAAAAAACCTAACAATAACAAACAAACTCAAACTTAACAAAAAACAATAATAATGAACGGCAATAACATCAGAAGTCCGCGGAGCGTCGTATCGGGGCGGGGGACGGAATACGACGGGCTAGCCAACCGCCGCTACGCACGCACCCTTCGTCCCTTTAGCCCCCCCTGTGATACCTAATTTTTGACTTCTGCGCAATAACGGTCAGCGCTAGAGTTTCGTGCCGTTACTTATAACGATTACCAAGTACCATAGAGTAAATAGTTACCATGTCATTTATTTTATTTTAGTGTGATGGGATACCGTGTAAAATATTAATGTTAGTTCACTAATTAGCAACCACGACGATTCTCTTTCCGAACAGACTCTAGAACTTTCTATGTGTGATCCAAGGGAATTTTGCACAAGCTTGGTTTAAATTTCTTTGGTGTTACCAGATTCATGAAACTCCTTTTCTCCCATTTACTACCAAAAAGTGTAACCTTTAATTTATTACCAATTACATTATGTACTTAAAGTATTTATTATAACCCACTGATTAGTTTACATTTACTTCATTAATATAAAAGGTAAGTGAACCATATCTTATACATATTTTTTATTTGGTACCTACTTTATCTTTTACTCTATTGTATTTTTAGGTAGTACATTTTTGCTGAATCATTCTCATATTTCTGTGTTGCCAGATTATACAATAAATTAATTTACCATTTGGACTAAATATGGCCATAAAGTATAATTTATTAGGTATATTATTTTTTTAAAGAAAGCTTCACCTAATATTTATATGAATAGTATCGAAATAACAATTAACATTATACTCAGTAACAAGGCTAGAAATAAAGTTTTAGAGGCACGGAGATTCGTAGGTATTTCTTAATGTTAAATCTTCCGTAAAACATAACGTACTTTAGCACTTTTTTATGACTTATTAGACATGGCTAGCTTATGTTTAGGTTATATGTTTTACCTACATTGTGAAATGTGAGCGGATCGAGCTCACGCAAGCAACTATGTATTTGTTGAAAACCTACTTAGGACAAAATGGAAAATCTATATAACTTCATTTTAGAAAATACCTACTACATTACCAGTACCACAGAACATCCTATACCATACATATTCCATTTCACACCTTTCACAAAATAAATCTAAAAATATCAAACAAATATTAATTTTTATATATACCTATAATAAATATAAGAATAACAAAATAGAATTTCTATAAGTTGATGTTTTATTTAAAGGAAGGTAAAATAATTATACACGCATTCCCTTAAAAACAATAAATTTTGCCTGATTTAAAATCCATAGTTTTTGCTATCCGAGCCCTTAACATCCCTGAAAGCCTGCGTCTTAATTATTATTTAAAATTTGGATGTTATTGTTACAGGACAAGTTGCTCAATAAGTTGGAAGAGAATGAACCAGAGTTAGCCACTTCTCCAGAAGAAGAAGTACGTATCGGCAGTTACTCTTTATAAAGTATCTAACTTGCATAATTATATTTCAAATTTTAAACGTTCCGTTATGAAACCTTACCAATACAATGTATTAACTAAATTCTGTGGTAATGTAAAGGAACTTCATGTACAGGTCTTCTATAAAATACATACCCACGTAATTGGAACGATGATTTACTTACTGCTTACTTATCGCTGTAAATTTACTTACATTTTTTAACTAAGTACCATGTGGTATATTTGAATGGTTAAAATCATTTTATTTCTATTTTTCAGTGTGTAATATGTATAAATGCAAAGGCTACTATGGAAACGTCGCCGTGCGGTCACCGTGTGGTTTGCCGTCGGTGTTTCGTCAAAACCATCCAAATGGCGGTTAGCCAACGTCTGTTACCGCTTCGCTGTGTCATCTGCCGAGCGAAAATATTGCGGTTACGGCAGGCACCGAGGCTCGTTACCAGTAAGAGCTGGCAGGTGTGTAAATTCCTCTACAACGTAACTCTCTTTATGCACCATAGACAACAAAAGTGCCAATTATGTATACCTACTGTTATATTATGTTGTAGGTGTCGAGCGGCAGTGGAAGGTCTTGGGGAGTGCCTGGTTCTGTATCCAGTTACTCTGTTGGTGCTCGGTCCGTTCCGGCTTCTGCTTCGCTATACTCTGTCACGAGTGGAGAGTCTTCCCTATCTGGTACGCACAGATAACTACATTTATTAATTATTATTAGATTATGTGTGTGTAACCACAATCAATGCACTTTCGGAAATTGACATGGCAACATTCCTCAAATCCGTTAAAAGTAACGGATACAACTGTGAATAAAATACATACTTTATTTGAGTAACTCTAGTTCATTTATCTATTCTAAGTTTGCAAAGCACTTATTACATGAGCCAGAAGTCGCAGCCTAGCTTGGTACATTCTAAACCACTCTATTACACTGTTTAAATTACAAAAGCATTTTTTACCAATAAAATTAAACATTTTCACAAATTATTTTGGAGTTTGTTTCTGTATTGCAAACACACCAGCATGAAAGATGATTAATATCATACATATATATATCGCTTCAATTAGGGATATATGCCCAAATCAAACTTCAAATAGTACATGAAAACTTGTTAACACAAAACTCACACTACTTTATTCTTTTTACAGGTGTGTCTTCCGTATCATCAAACAGCGGCGGTAATGTTATTAACACTTGTTCGACGAAATTGTGTGGAGGGGCGAAGTGTGGTGGTGCTTGCCTGGGCGCAATCCCTAGAGCCACTGCGTCTGCGCCCGCGAGAATGAGACAACCTACCTCCAACGCACTGCGACGATCCCAACATCACAGTATGAAGGTATGAACGAAAGGCAATTCGAGCCTTGCATCCATTCAATGAGTATGGTTCCTGTCATGTAATAATATAACATGTGTGCGTCTGGGAGTTTCTTTACCGACGGCAATCTGCTGATTATTTCCCTCAGCAACCTGACTGAGGGACTATTTCTACCCTCGGTGGTTCGATCTACCGGGAGCAGAATCACAAACGTCTCTAGTGAGAATTGCTTAGCAGTGCCCGACAGTCTGGTATAGCTTTTTAGGATCAAAATCATTGGGCTAAAATCGAAAGAAAATAAATGCATATTGCAGTAAGTAACATAGAAACTCATAAGGACAAACTGTATTACAGGCTCGTCTTCAAGACTACCAAGTACACAGTTACACTGGTGGTCCAGCTGGCGAACCTTCAGGCAGACTGCCCCCCATCAGAGAATTCCAAAGAGAGTTTCGAGAGGGACGTCGTGAAAGCGCTGTTACTGCCTCTGCTTCTACTAGGATAAGGTATGAGAATTGTGGTCTAACTAAAACACTGATTACATTGCCAATTTCTACTAATAATGCGAATGTTATATACATTTTTTACTCAATAACACGCTACGTCATAAACGAATTTGATCAAAATCTGGCACAATAATTTGAATTAGAATATTACGAGGTTATTGTATCAGATCAAATTGGTTCTGAAATTCATTAACGTGTCTTATGATGCGTGTAGAAGTAAAAAAAATCGGTCAGTATATTAATAACGACTAAAATTAAAATAAATATAAATCTTTTTTACAGATGTGCCCAAAAAATTGTGACGCAGTTGGAGACTTCGCCACAAAAGAACACACACAACTTCTTCCTGCCTCTTAAGCCTTCAAATAAGGATGAGCAACCAAAATCCAGAGATCATAGTAAAGAGACTGAACAAATAAAAGAGAACCCCAAAACAAAACCCAAAAAAGATGAAAAGAAAAAGAAAGAAGATGAGAATGCGAAACAGGAAGACAAGAACAAAAAAGACGAAAGTAATGATAACAAAAAGAACGAATTAGCAGAGAAGAAAAAAGAGGAGAAAATGCGGCTCAAAGCCGAAAAGGAAGCAAAGAAAGAAGCGAAGCTTCAAGCGAAGGAAGAAGAGAGACAAGCTAAACTACTAGCTAAGGAAGAAGAACGGCAAGCCAAATTGTTAGCAAAAGAAGAAAAGAAGAAAGCCAAAAAAGAAGCTAAACTTGCGGCGCAGGCGGAGAAAGAGAAAATTAAATAATATTTAAATTTTTACATTGTAGAAGAGTAGCCATCTTAGAATCTAGTTACAATGAAACAATGTTAAATAATTTTATTAGAATTTGTCTAACAATTCTACAGTAGCATACATTACAGATTACGTATTGTAGTTTTCTTTTTGTTGAACAGTATTTGGATACATTTTGTTGACTGCTCCCAACCATTTTGGTTTTAATTTGCTATAATTTATTCTGTTTGCAGATTATAAATTTGAAAACATTCAATTGGAACATGTGTTTGTTCAGTAGTTAAATAAAAATGTATTATTGATGTAAATAGTTTTAAAAATAGTTTGATTTTTGTAGTTTTACATGATGTTACATGAGAAGCAATATACACGAGTATATAGTTGTTGAGTCATAGTCGGAAAATTACAAACTGCGAAGACTGAAGAAAGGGATAATGAAATCATATCGTTTTGTAATTTATTTACATTGTAGTTAAGTAGCCTCGGGTTTCAGCGATTATTTTGATTTTTTTTAACGGTAGACAAAAAGCTTTTATAATAATGTTTTCGCCTGAACTTATGTCTTAAATAAGTACTTATTTTAAGAAATATTCAGATGGTAAAACAGCCGTCCTAGTCTAGGCATTTCTTTTTATTCTTTCAACTGAAACAACTTTAAGGTTTGTTATTGATTCCAAACTAAAGTGAAATTGTTCAAAATAATAGATATTTTATGTACTACTTTCCTTTTTTAAGAACTATCAAATAAAACAGTATGAATGAATGAAATCCTGAACAACGTCTTTATAAAATCCTGAAAATTGAGCCCCAACTCGTTGGTTATTCTCGAAAATTATTGATCCTTCTATGGTCGTTAGCGCACTTGTAGCACTTATGGCGTTGCTTGTGTTATAGGCGACGGTGGCCACCTACCATCAAGTGGACCGTCAGCCTTACTGTCGACCTAAACATTAAAAAATAAAAAAAATTTATTGAAACATACAAGTAGTAAGAAATGCAATCGTCGATTTGTCAACAGGCCCTTGATTAGTTCGTGTGGTTGACGTTAACAACAATTATTAAAAATAAATGCAACCTTTTAAGGACTTAAAGCAGATTGCCAAAGAAAAACTCTTTGTTCTATATAAATTGTGCTTCGTTTTTACATCAAAAACAATATCGTCAATTGCTACATTCTCAATACTTTCGTGTCTCAACTATATTATTAAGTATATATGATTTAAAAATGAATTTGACAAAAGATTAAGCGCCTGTTTCTCAAACGTCAAGTAGGCCAAACTGACATTTAAAGTCACCGGTAACCGGGGATAATGGAGCTGATATACCTTTGTTTGTACGGTAAACGTCCCAAACATTAAATATAAAATAATTAAAAAAATCGGCTATCGAATGATGCAGTAAACAGAGTGCATAATTCAATATAACAGAAAATGATTTCTAAAAGTAACTAATCAACACTTTACATGTAGTTTGTGAAAGAGGCCCTTAATTTAAATAAATCTCCAAAAATATTTAACATATCTTTTTTTTAAGTAATTATATTAATAGGCATTGAATTTGTTTACAAAATAAGATAATGGATATTTTATATATTTTGCCTGCAATTTTTATTTTATTCTACCTAGCGCTTCTATTTGTTCAGCGCCATTTATCTATTGTTCAGTTTATATTTGGACCATGGTGTGGTTTTAAAATAATGATTATTGTAAAAAAAACTCATTCATAATATTTGATTCAATGAATTTTGTATGTAAACAGTGGTAATGTTTACCATTGGAACATTAATATAGTTAAAACTATCTTATTCTTCACCTAACAATACTTGAACCATAGAAGTTACCCATTGTAAACATAACCAAAATAAAATGTAATTATTTAAAATATGGAATCATATCAGGTCGCATTATTAGTACATATGTTGCTAGGTAATTGTTGACATTAATTTTGTAAAACTACTACATTGGGAATTTGTCAATCGTTAGAAATTTCCTTAAAAATAAATAACAGTGTTACCATAGCCAAGATGTTTTCTTTTTAACATACCTAACCTAAGCCACATTCAACACCACTATGTTTCTTTAACAGTTACTAGAAAACTAGTAGTTAGTAACAATAACAACAAATTAAAACAAATTGTCATATCATATTAAGTATAAACAATAACATTCAAAGTGAGTTAGCGTCAATCAAATATACCTACACTCTGTCTCTGTTCCAAAATTAAACGGAAATTCTTACTTTATGGTCCTGCACTAGATACTTCAAAAATCCGTTTGGTGGGCGAAATGTTATTGACAGGTAAAAAAAAAAATAACCTAACCTAGGCCAACCAAGTTTAGCGTTTTAAGTACACAAAAAAAAACAATTAACTTTATAAAATAAAGCCTATGTTACTCGCTGATAAACAGCGAAATAATTTTTCAAATCGGTCCAGTTTCGGAGCCTATTCAATTCAAACAAATCTTTCCTCTTTATAAGTATAGATTACTAAGAAATTTTGTATTTGTATGAAGGAGATTAGAATTTAAAAAAATATATGTTCAGAATGATTCATTCAATCATTCTTGTTTAATTTATGAGAAATTTATATTTAGACTATTGTTATAATTTTTTTTATTTGTTGAAGTACCACATTAATAAAATCCATCACACATATTGAAAAAAAATATTGAAAATCAATGATAAACAAAACAATTTCAAGGTTGACGGTAAAATTACAATGTGATATTCAAAACGTTTATTTTTCTACACTAATATAAAGTACATTTACATGAATTCGCTTGATTAATAAATATCATACTAACATTGCACACCTTTTTGTCTTAAGGTTCGTTATCACCCATGCGGTTCAAAGTATCCTCGGCAACTTTTCTATTCATGCGCAAGTATTTGTTTACAATCGGTCTATAGTAGTAAGCTTGATAGTCTGAACGTTCTGCCATCTTCTTGACTACTTGTTTTTCTAATCCACGAAGTTTCATCCTCTGTTTCTCTTCATCAATGAAATGCAGGAATTTTTCGTAATCCTGTAATAGGACACAAACAATCAATACTAATAATAAATCTGTAAGTGTAGGTATTGTATGTATGTATGTCACTCCATAACTCTTAAACGAATTAACTGATTTTCATGAAACTTGGTAGATAAACATTTAGACGTACAGGACACAGGATAGGCTACTTTTTTCTTTTTTTCAACGCGGACGAAGTCGCGGGCGCCAGCTAGTAGCTAAATAATTATTAAAATAAGCGTTCAGGACACATTCAAGAAATGTCTTAATACACAAAAATCTATAAAATACCTCATTACGATAAATAAACCAGAAATTATGCACATAAACTTAGGGCACTATAGTTTTAACATTTATTATTTTGTATAATTTTATTTATTATATTTATGGTTAATTTTGTAAGCAAGTTTTCTTTCAGTAAATAAATATATTTTTTAAATTTTATTTAAAAGAGCTTAACTTGCTAATGAGGACATTTTATTCAAATCTTAGTTTTTTATGTATTTTTATTAGTTTAAATTATTTATGTAGGCCTAAATTGCATGCATAACACAAGGCATGCAATTTTTAACACTACTGGTTTATTTTAATTTTCCTTACTCTGAATAAATAAATAAATAAATATCATCACACATTCCACACAGAACCATCTAGTTCCACAGTAAGCAACTAATGTTTGTATTATGGAGACCAGACAGTTGATATAAACATAAATAACTTTTTTTGTGTTTAAAAAATTAATGTGTTTTTTTTGTATTGTACATACATACATATTATAAATACAAAACATCCATGACTCAGGTACAAAGGTAAAATGTTAACACATAAACATTTGCCCCTAGCGGGATTCGTTAACATTTGGTTAACAGCTAGGGTTACTAGCCACTAGACCAAACGTGTCGTCAAATAAACTAAATAAAAAATAAGCTTCTAGATAAACCTATAGCTTCCTATATCAAACTTTAATGTACTTAACTAATTATTGCCAGATATCTGCGCTCACTTGATAGTTTTTAATTGGTCTCAATTATTATTACCTTGTGTCTTAATTATTTTGAATACATATCACACTAATATTACAATATGAATACAGTCTGTACAAAATGCTGAGAATATTTCATTAGAATCAGCCCAACAAAGTTTGTAGCAGAACAGTCATAACAAAGCATGAAAATATATATAAAGAACTAGGTGGCACCTGCAACTTCGCAAAAAGAAAAAAGTTGCCTATCCTGTGTCCTGTATGTCTAAGAGCTAGCGCGCAAGAGCAACTTTTGTCTCCGCAACTAATTTATCTCTCACATCAAGTCTACGAATTTGTATGAAAGTGTGCGCATGTAGCGACGCGACAGATGTAAGACTTTTTTGTCCGTGGGTTTGGAGACAAGCCGGCGACGCAACTTTCGCCCCGTCTATTGGTTTCAATGCAAATGCGCGCACGGCGACAAAAAAGTTGCCGGTCGGCCAGTTGCCGCTCCACCGCCGCGGCGATAGCACGACGTCTTTACCCAACGTATTTATTCACGTACGCTACCTATACTAGACAGAATACGAGAAAAAATGTCCGTTACAGAAGATGATATAGATAATAATAGATTGATTGAAGAAGTGGAAGGAAGACCATTGTTGTACAATAAAAAGTTATCAAAACTGCACTGCACAGTTTATCAAAACTTTTTATACTCATTCTGAAATAGCGAAAAATTTTTTTGGAAATGCTCTCAATTTTAAAAACATTGTATGAAATTTGCCCAATGTCAGTCTATCACTCCATAATGGGTGCACCCAATATTGCCTTTTTCGCAGTCGTCTTCGGTTTTTAAGGACAAGCGCACAGACCACAACCGTATCTTCGAAATCCATGTTGATGAATGCGGAAAATTGTAAAGAAAAAGTTGCGTTGCTGTTGCTTTCGTGTGCGCATCGTTCAAGTCTGGGCGAGGAGACAGCGACAGAGACAAAATAGATGCCGGGCAACTAAGTTGCTCTTGCGCGCTAGCCCTAAATGTTTATCTACCAAGTTTCATGAAAATCAGTTAATTCCTTTAAGAGTTATGGAGGAACATACATACATACAATACCTACACTTACAGATTTATTATTAGTATTGATGATTAGCTGCTGAATAAAGTAAAACAGTTTTATTTATTTTATTTTGTGTATTTTACTAAGCAAAAATCAAAACAAATATAGTCTAAGAATACATATATACAAAGCTTTAGTGCTGTAGTCAGAAAACTTTAAAAAATTAACCAAATATGAGTATAATCTGTGCAATTTAAAATAAACAATAAATTAAAAATTAGTATTTTGAACAGAACTATAAATTGGCAAGCACTATTTTATGTCTATATTATATTTATGTGTAGTTTCTTTTTAATTGAGGGCTATAGTTAAATACTTTACCTGCTGGGGATTATTATGTATGTATCGAGCGATAAATCTTGTAATGGGGTGTCGATGATACTCCCAGTGTTTTGGTTCGTAACCATCAGGTATTGGTGTCAGTTGAGCAGGGCCGATGAAAACATTGCAGTAGAAGATAATGATGGATACCGGAATAAATCCAACCATCGCATAATAATGGAGCATATCCTTGAACTTGTGGTACTGCCATCTAAAACCAAATATAGTGGACACGCGATTAAATAAAGAATATTTCTTGTCTACGAATAAGAGAAAAGTTAGAAATAAATAATAATGTATTAGCACCCAAATACTAAAAAATGTAAGAAATGATTAGGTAATCACTGAAACAAAAGCTACCTCGATGGCTGTAGAACAAATACTCTTTGCTCTGCTTTCAAAGGAAGTCCAGTCGAAAAGTTCACATTTTTTGAAAGTTGAGTGTTTTTAATATAATTCTTTATTAGATTGTTGCCGAAAGAACGGCCTATTGCACTCCAAGAAACCATTTTTATTTTATTGTGATTGTGATTGAAAAATTAAGACAACAGAATAGAAATAGCCATATTTTGCGATTGCGATATGCCAAAATGTACATAGACAAAAAAAATAAGTCACAGATTATATTTTAAAAAAATCTTTCGAAAGCAAATGCTTACATACTTATTAAAATAAACTTATGTTCTAAATTGATATTTGTATGTTCAATGTACAAATGTTCATTTGTACATTGACAGTCAGTACAAAAAATTTCATCTTTAATTTTATTTTAATCTTTAATTGTTCATTAATTATTTTAATGAATTAATATATCATTAATTATTATATATTAATTCATTAAAATCGTTTAACGTTTTTCTCTCCATTGATGAACAGTTGATGAATGAACTTTTAACTAAAGCTTGGCAAAATAGTAAAGAAATAAAAAAGTTGCAATACTGTAGTGTTGTCCCGTTTTAACCATTATGTTGATAAGAAAAGGACCACACTAAATTATTGCTAATTTTCAATTCATTATCTATTTTGACAATCTATATGTTTTTCAGTCTCTATTGTAGTCTATGTTCTCGTTTGGATAGTTTGGTTTTTTGTCCCTTCTCTTGTAAATTTATAATGCTCTGTGGTTTTTGTAAGTCCTCCTGTCAGTCAACGATATCCGGCGCGCGGAATTTATTTTTTGTATTTTGAAACTAGTCTAGTTTATAATATAAAATATAACTTGTGCGGTTAAATATTTACTCCAACAATTGAACGTAAATTTTAATGTCTTTATTATAAAAAATAAAATAATTTTGAATAAAATTAGACTAGACTAGTTTGGAGTTATTTTCATCGGAGTCTTTAAAATTAAAATTTTCTCTATATTTTTTTGTATTAATTTATTTTTTATAATCATATTATGCAACAATGAAGAATTTTGGAAAGAAATGTTCATTCATTCATCTTAATGCCACTTCCACCTGTTGCTTTTGTAATTCGTATCAGTTAGATATTTCGTATTGATTTTTTTACTGGGCATGCTCTGCTGGTATATGGGTTTACGTCAACTGGCGATAAGGTAACATTTTAACACCCACTCAGTTAACAACAACGCTAGTAGCGTAGTTATTGTCTTTAATAAACATTGTATTCTATAGTTAATCATCATATTTTACACTTATTTTAATTTATTAAGAACTGAATAAATATGCAAAAAGTCTAAGTAAACAATTACCGCAAGGAAACGCACGGTTTCAACCATGGAGGAACTGTTGCAAGATGTTTTTAAGGATGCCACAGGGGCAAAGCTTGCCCCCTTAAGGAAGTCATGTCAGGATGCTCTAGGTAAGTCCGCTAGGCAATAAGTCTTTAAATGTAAACCGCGGATGACATTTTTGATACAAATGAATATACCATTTCAATAGTTTTTTTATTATGTTTACCAACGTTTGTCCATACATAATTTTGTTTTGGTAAATGTTACTTAGAAAAAGTAGGTGTTTATTATTCTGTCCAAACTATATCCCATTAAATACATTTACAGAGATGTTATGTCTTCAAGAAAGCAGTGGTCGTCGCCAGTCATACGAACTACGTCGCGCTTGCTTGTTGCCTTTACAAATAGCATTAGAGAGCAAAAGGCCCAGACTTGTCACCTATGCTCTACAAGGCTTTCATGTTAGTATGAACCTCTTATTTTTTTCCTTCCAAGCAGAATTACCAAATTGTATAGTTAGTGTAAAATGGAAACAGGACCATGTGGCCCATGTTTTTTTTTAATGTTAAGAATGCAGACCAAGTAATTTTTCTAAGTATCTTCAACATATTTTTGTAGAATTCATAAAATTCAAGAATACTTTAAAATAATTCAAAATAAATTCTATTTTGAAATTTACTCTTTTAAAATAAAATATATTTTTCATATACCCATGTCCTTTTTTTTAAGTTTTAAAATGAATATTCCTATAGAAACTCTTGCAAGATGAATAATATATTGTTCATTTCACTTAATTTAAATTTATCTTACTCCTTATTCAAGCATTCCTTTTTAATCTGACCATTTATTTGTTTATAAATTGCCAGAAAATTCTTCGCGACGACAGATTTCACAGAGGTATAGAACCTGAAGATGACTCCCTGTGGATGCCTTCTCAGCTGCTATCTGCTACAGCGTCAGTCATGTATCAGTCACCAGATACGCAGGTATTTCTTTTCTATATAAAGCAAATAAATTGTTTACCACTTTTTTTATGTAAAAGAGTGGCAAGCATGTACTCGGAAGGTAGGTTTATGGTAGCTACCTACCATCAAGTGGACCCTCAGCCTGTCTGTCGATCTTAATAAATAATAATAATAAATATCTTCATACATTCCACACAGCACCATCTAGTTCCACATTAAGCAACTATATAGGCGTGTATTATGGATACCAGACAGTTGATATACCACATAATTACATTACTTTAGTTTTTGTAATATTATCGATACAAACATCCATGGCTCAGGTATAATACAAAGGTAAAAATGTTAACACATAAACATTTGCCCCTAGCGGGATTAGAACACGCGACCGTTTGGTTAACAGCTAGGGTTACTAACCCTAGACCAAATGTGTTGTCAATCAGTATCTTGGTATAAACATCGCAAATCATAATGGGCTCTGACCTTGAGCAGGTATCTTTCGTTTGCGCATGTAGAATTGCGAACAATAGGTACGGCGGACCTGCTTTCTCTCGTACAAATGTTATCTTTGCGTCTCGCTCATTCCATGGCTGCCCCAACCCCGCGTCGCAATACCTCACAAACAGTCCCAAAATCGGTTACTTTTTGACACGTGATATCGCCAGAGCCCATTACGTTTTGCGCCGATTATAACATTGCAGGTACAAATATTCCGCATGTACTTGTCGCTTGCGTTGTCGCCGCGGCGCACGTTGAACGGGCGTCTTTGCGTGTGGGCTTGCGGACGTTGCGGCGAAGCGACCGCGTCCGCACCGCACGTAGCCGCCGCAGCTCGCGCCGCAGCCGCACAAATGCTAAGGGCTTACTGCACACAATTAGGTAAATGCTATAGCTAAGGAATTAACTACACATGTCCAGCTCATTTCAGGTTTTGTTCGTAGAAAACAGCAGTTTATTATGATGAAGATGTCTAGGTACGCATCCGTTTATTCCGAAAGCTTTCCTAATCCCTTCAGCTTGAGTGTCAAACAGGCTAAAATTACTACAAGTGTGTTTTACAATTCGCTTGCTAACCGCCTCGTTCTGGGCTTCTATCGGACGTACGGCTTCATTCATTCTTCTATCATTCAGACGTACTGGTCACTATCCTCATATTGTTAAAATACCTCTTTTTCGGACCAAATGCTTTAAAAATTCTCTTATAATACGCACTCTGCCAAGGATTGGAACTCCCTGCCGGCGTTTTTCCGAGCTCATATAATCCAAATCTCTGTATGGTTCGAGTGAACAGTCATTTTCTGGGTGAGCTAGCTCCATCGTCGGCATCGCCTTTGCTGCGCTAACTAAAAACGCAAATTGAGCTGAATAAGTGTAGGCACTCCCTTGTAATCTATTACAATATTACCTAACACAGAAAGTGGCTTCACTGTAAAACTAAATTTTCAGATGAAGAATGTCTCGAGTTGCTATCGGACGGTACCCCCTTAGGTAGAAACCATATCGTAGCCGTTGGCTGTTACAGCGAAGTCATACCTGTCATCCAGTACCTATGCAGTAGGCTCTCCGAAACTCAACTGTAAGTTCAAGTTCAAAGTTTAAGTAGTGTACTTTGAAGACGTCATAGTTGTTTGAAGTAAAAAATTTCAACCTTCTTTTCAGGGTACCGAAGCAGAATCCTCTGGCTTTGTTCTTCCTGGATTGCCTCTTAACTTTGATGTCTAGTCTTTCGGAGCGTGTGAGCGACAACTGCCATTTCACCACTTTCCTTTGGCAGAAGTTTTGTCCATCACTCATATCCTTCCTAGGGACACCGAGGGTAGATAAGAATATAAAATCTAGGTAAGTAATTTTTAAAAACAAAAAAATTAATTACCATTTAATTATTACTTATTTATCATTTAATTGACTTAAATATATAAATTACGTAATTAGGTAGGTATATTAAAAAGAGAGTTACTTGTTTTCTTCGAAATAAACTTTGTAGCTTTTTTATTACAAAAAATTTAAGTTTAGTTTTTAGTGTTGAATATTTATTTTGTTGAGAAGAGTTGTTTTTTATTTTATTTTATTGTATTCAATGGAAATACCAACAGCACAGCAAAATCTACTAAATCACATAAATGAAATATACAAACACATTGGTATAGGTACATTTGCGTGCCAATTACCTACAGGTACAAAAGAGTTTGATCAAATTGGAGAAAATAAATTAGGGTTATTTTTTTGTTTATGTCACAGTATATATGAAATCTATTGAATTGTTTTGTCAAAAAATGTATTGTAATTTAAAGTAATATTTAACGATAACTGAATGCAATTATGTTGCAAAATTGTTTGCCAATTAATATAATTGGAAAGCGATTGGTGCTATCACACAATTTAATTCAATTCCTTGACCTCCTTTTTAGCATCTTTATCTTTATTTTAATATTATTATTTATTAGCTGGTGCCCGCGAAACTTTGTAAATTATATACTAAAATTTACCTCGAAAACCACTCTACCCATTGGAGAAAACTGCATGAAAATCGGTGCAGTAGTTTTTGAGTTTATCGCGAACAGACAGACAGACAGTCGCGGCGGAGGACTTCGTTTTTATAATATGTTCGGATTATGGTTATTTATTCGATAAAACTACTTAGTTATAATTTGTAGAGAGCACGAGGGTCACCTGGTGGATGATTCCGGAAGAGGATCTGGCGCTTTGGTTTGCGCCCCTAGTTTTAATAGCAAGCAGGCGAAGGCCATTTACAGGTGAGTTGTTATTTGACACTGTAACGTGTTTAATATCCGACGATTATTTAAAGATTTCCATTGTTGTGATCAGTATAGCGAACCAGCTGGTTCGACTGGTGGGTTCGAAGGCTTCGCTGCGACCAGTACTGGAGGCTTTGTACCACCGCATGGTATTGTATCCGCCGCCGCCTCATCGTGTCGAGCCGTTGCGCAGCGTTCGCGAACTACTACACGATCCGCGTAGACTCGTACAGCTCGTGTTGCTCAGCGACACAGCCGTCGAGAGGCACAGCGACGACATGGCCATCTTAAGGCTGTAAGTGGTTTCATCTAATTCTATCTACGCCCATTCTATTCGCTATTATATTCGGCTCTTTCTATTAGATAATTCTATCAAGAGTTCTTGGAATCATTAGAAAATATTTGCGAACTTTTGAGGTGTTTCCACCTAGCTACATTATAGATTACTTCTATAGTACTGTAAGTAAACATTTGCAGGGTCAGCCGTGAACCTTTTTTTAACTATTTAAAAACCTCATGGAGACCCGACAACGTTCTGCATCCCCATTGCGATTGTTTGGGTTCTTAGAAATTTGTAACTAGACGCCATAATATTTTTTGTTCAACTCAAAAATAGCTATCCAACGCTATTAGCTGTTAAAGGAGGGAACCAGAGTTCATACATTTCCTGGAATCCTCCGTTTATGCACAGTTTTTTGACAGTTGAAATGGTTTTACGTGCGTCGTGTAGAATAATGGACAGCATTGAGGAGTGCGGGCGCAGCGGAGACATGGGCGTGGTGTGCGCTGGGGTCGAGTGCGTGGTGTCGCTGCTGGAGGCGCTAGAGCTGCTGTGCGCATCCAATTGCGTGTCGCCAGCGAAAGCCGCACTCATGCTGCGCCATTGGCCGGCGCTCCACGACGCCGACTACTCCGGACCGCTCACCTACCAGACCTTGGCCAGGCTACCGAGTCCTTACAGGTCTTCATATTTTTCTTATAACATTAGACGTAAGAGAGTTTTGCGAGTGGTCTGCTAGAAAACGGTTATATTAATGTGAATTTGTCATATTTTTTTGTTGAAATATTCGTTTAAGACATTTATAAAATTAATTTTTAACAATGTAACAGTTTTGAAGCACATATTATTGAATAAATTTGAATGCATCATTTTTTTTCCTATATTTGTACAGGGATGTTGTGGCTGTGCTGCAAAGTAATGAAGATAAGGAACAGGACTCCTCAGGTACATACTTAAATAAAGTTTTAGTTATGATGTTTGCTTAATAATATTATGCAATTTATTTTTCATAAATTTGCTTTGTCAATCAAAATGGTCATCGTATTTTATAGATACTTCTGGCCCTGAAAGTTACGGCAGCGATGTGGACGCGGATTCGGATGCGGACAATGTATTTCTTCCATCACGAGCTACTCATCCTGTCGATACTAAGGAGAAACCTGCCAACGCACTGCCCAAGACCTTAAACCTTGGCAGGTATGTTCACTAGCAGTACTATTTGAAACACATATCCATTGTCTATTTTAGATTCTTTTTATATGTTAAGTTCGAAAGGCGACACAACAAACGCTACAGGTGCTGCAAGACAGGGAAATGGGCTCTGGCATCCCTTAACTCACTCACCGAAACACAATAGCACACATGCAGTTATTTCACGTTGGTCTTTTGTAAGGGGATGGTTAGGTACTGCCGCCACACTGTTAATGACTGCGAAACGCAGTGTGCTCTGCCATTACTTTCTAAATCCAAACCAGAGCAAATTTTGAAAAGTTAATTTTCCCAAGTTGACCCTCCGGGAAATAAACCCGGGGACCCCGGTAAAAACTGTTAAATCAAACAACCTAACCGCTCATCCAACCTCAAATTTTAAATTTATCATATTCATAAATTTGAACAATGATAAATTTTTGACTATTTCAGATGCACAATAACGGAATGTAACGTGGACTTAGAGCGACACAATGCGAGACAGTTCGTCAAAACACTCCAGAACACTTTGATACCGAGATTGTTACACTTGCGCACTTGTATAGAAGTAAGTTTAATACACCTTTTTTACGTTTTTTACGTGGTTCGCTTTAATTTTCTTGTTTGACATTCATATATTTAACAGGATTCATTGAAGCTTATCCTACGCGGAAATATAAACATTCATCTGTTTATTTTGGAGCGATGGAACAACTTAAATGTACAACTTTCGTCAGTTTTCAAATTCAATCGTTTATCAAGTCTTAGACTCAGTACTTTTTAAAATGCTAACAGACGTTTGAAATGAAATTTTGGCGTGACTGATATAATTGCCCTGGTGCAATGCAAGTAAATGTCTACTTTATAGTGACAAACCTTTTTTTACCCCGACTGTACCAACTAGGTTATATAAAACCGGTATTATTGCAACCTTGGAAGCGAAGAATTGATAATGTGAAGTGGTTTGATGATAAAGCGTTTGTCATAACAGGTGGACGAGGCTCTTCAGGAGTTCTCCTGTCGGTGGTGCGAACAGAACGCTGCAAGACCTCCTTCGGCCTCCTGTCTTATGAACGCCGATGGACTATATCTCTCTCTCTACTCGGCGTTGCTGCTCACACACAGCATTACCACCCACCAACGCAAAGATAAGGTATACTTCTTATACAAGGTATACATATACAAGGTACTAGATAAGGTATACAACAATATATCTCATCTAATGTTTGATGTGTAACATCACAGTTTTACAATACATACAGTTGGGCAACGCCTTTGATGTCGGGCGACGCCGCCACTCGTGTAAGTACTTACGCTGTCACGCGCGGATGTGCCAGGGTTGTCACAAAATGGAAAATAAAACAATCGTTATTATTATGTTATATTAAATCCTTATTTAATGTTGTTGTTTAGGTACACGGAACAGGTGCGCACCATTATACTTAATAAAATCATTCGCCGCCACCGCTCACTCAACTCAAAAACATATTCGCGCCTGCTTTGAAAGTTGTAGCTAACGCAAACTGTGTGAGTTCGCGGCGCCGCCCGCTTCCCCGCGAGAGTCCCCCACCGTTACTCTGTGCAAGTACATTCGTTGCCCAACTGTATGTATTGTAAAACTGTGGTAACATAAGCATAAGCACACCATGTGACGTAATAGTTGTTGTAGAAGACGCCAGTTCCGTTGAGCGAGGATGAATTCGTGGAGGAGGTCCAAGGCAGCGGAGTCCTAGTCTACCTGTCGGCCACTTGGCTTCGGGAATTGTACCAGCAAGTGCTCGCTCATGACCTTCTCAAGGATGTGCCCACCGCCGACCATCCACTCATACATCTGCTGTCTGGTAATTTACCATTTACTTGTTGTTTTTATGCTAGTTTTGCTAGTCACTCGTCTGTCATCGTTAGAGGCTGTAAAAGGCCGTCTACTATACCGGAACCTTTTCTTTATTTTTTACTACATGACCCTACTGTCTTTGCCCGGTCAATTACATATAAAAAAAAATATAATATAGATTCATATAACTGTGCTATTAATTAGTTGATTTAAACATGAATATTTTCAGATCTTGGTGGTCTAGATCAAAGCCCAGTGATGTCAGACTGGCAGAAGCTGAAACAAGTGTCGATGTTATATAACAACACTACCGATACACCTGTACGTCAGGCCAGTTTGAGATGGGCGAGGAGGTATGTAATTAGAAATTCATTTTAAAATATATTAATAGATTTGTAATAAAATTCCGCTTTTTCGTTCTTCAATATACTTAGGTATTTAAAAAATAGTCAAGGCCTAAAACATCAATTGTATGGTTCCCAAAGTAAGCACAGATGACACATCAAAGAAAGACTTTGTACCGCAGATATAATAGGTAAGATAAAACCTGATTTCAGAATATTAACGTGCATATGGGACTCGATGGTGACTGTTCTGAGTATACCGTTGACGGGATACAGGAACAGGAGGCAGCGGCTGCATCGGCTGCTTCAGGGGAACTCGTTCGGGAAGAGCAGAAGGATTGCTTGGGAGGGTCTCACCATACGCTGCTTAGAGGGGCTTCACAAAGTTCGTACAGCTTTTTGTTATGATTTCATGTTCTTTAAGAACTTGCCATTCGTTAACATATAGATATTATTACCTAAATATGATACCTATCGACTATTATTATTATGCTTTTGTCACAATTTCAGGCGGCCCGAGTGAGCAACACGCTTTGCCTGCAGAACAGATGCAGCAGCATATTAGCCTTGCTCGCCAATTCCGCCATTTCACAACCGCCCAATGGAAGAATACTCTCTACTCACGCTCTCTCTCTGGACATATTGATTACGGGTAACGATTTCATTTTATCATTAACACTAAAAACAATTTTATAATACATCAATTATAACATTACGTAAAGTAAATAATAATTTTATACTATATTGAAGAATTTACACATATATTTTCGTGATATAAAATTTAAATTTAACAGTTTCGAGAAAAAGTTTTTTCGTATTTGATATACATATTCAAGATATTTTGTAAAATTGTTTATTTACATTAATTAGTTATTACATTGTTCAAAAAATTGTTGCCATTTTTTAGTTTTAGGTGACGTAAAGCTATTGCTGTAGAAATTTGGGACTTCTGATCAAAAAACCCGCTGTTTTTTTTCTTTCTCTAATTCTCGCTCGAGTCTCATCAGCTGTTGGCAGTAGAGATTCGGAATCGATGGTTTTTTCCCGCGGTAAAAGCTCACGATGAACGATGCCCACACAGCACCATACACACAGCATCGCTATAGTATTTGACATAGACTGTGATGTTTGACAGGCGGCCTCGAGCTTGGCTCGAAAGCTCCCGAATGCTGGGAGCACATCTTCGCCGCGTGCCAATACGTGTCCAGTTTCGAGCACTCTTTGTTCGGACAGCAAGGGAACAACGCCACGCCCATAGTCACCATGCAGACCGGCCGCAACAAGACCGTCTCCATACTGCAAACCGACGCTAAACTCGCCTTGGACGGCCGAGACGACGAAACTTGGTAATCATTTACTTTTTAGACATTTTTTTTATGTTAAGTTATACAGACAGGCTGACGGTCTACTTGGTGGTAGGTGGCTACCGTCCCCTATAACACAAACAACGCCACAGGAGCTACAAATGTGTTGCCTACTACAATAGGATTACAATGGGATAAGGAAGGGATAGAGAAATGGTTTATTTAATACATTGAACTTGTTTTCCAGTGTGGACGTCTTCAATTTTCTTCAGCCCGTGCTTGAGAATAACTACAACGATATGTCGGTAGCGAAGATAGTTGAAGCCTGTCGACAAGAGGTAAGGGTGTTCGTTTGTAGGCGCCCAATGATTTGCATAGCTATTGTAGGCGGTTTGAACCGACTTAAGTACCGGCAATTCCGAGCAAGGCCGAGCACTGGCAATCGTTGCTCGACGACGCTCGATTGATACGCTTAAGATAATCGATTGAAACGTGGCTTATAGGGCGGTACAGTGATTTCGGGCGCGGGCGCAGCGCGAGTGTGCTGCGCGTTGGCGGCAGCAGCCGATGCTCTGTTCACGCGTCTAGCGGCAACCACCACTCTACCTACGCTCAGAGCCGCTCTCACGCGTCTAGTCGCCCACCAACATCGACTGGTAAGCCCTTCTATCACTTACTAATTAAATGGAAACACTTTAAATAGAAACGCTGGATGCAAATACTGATTACATCCCTTTTTGTGTGGGAAAACATTAACTGCTTTCTGTGGTTGACGTGTGGAATAACAATCAGTGAAAGAAAAAGAATGTTGAGAATTCTTTTAATTCTAATGTAGGTAGTTAGTATGAGAACGGTCCACATGTTGCCTCTCAATTTTAACAGGCTTATGACTTTTAAGGCTTTTATAAAATAGACTGTATATTCAACAGCATACTTTTCTTACCAATACATAATACATTTGTCATTATAGTCATACAACTGTGGTTGCCAAATTGCACCCCTTGCTGTGCACAGCTGTTTGAAATGCTACCCTGCAGGGTAGCATTTCAAACACGAGTTCATGCTTTCTAAACACTTAATGTGACCATACATATAATACATAATGAGATTATTTTGTCACGAGTATTTTTGGTGTGAATAGTTGTTCACGGGTTGGGAGCAAGACGTGACGAATAATAACGCGAGCTGGTGGCGACGTGGGTCTCGCGGGGGTGTTGGGGGTTTGCGCGGGGGAGGGGAAGCGGCCCGCGCCCTCTGCCGCGGCGGCGACGTGGCACTGCGCTGCTTGCGGGCCGCACGCCCACTGGCCCACCGCATGGCCATTTGGACAGTAATCGGACCACACTTTATGCAGGTAACTGTCCAGCATATGTCATAAAAATGCCCCGGCAGTAATCGCCCCCTCGCAGAAGACCACCGTGAAGTAACAGTACGTGTGCTGTTGTGTTTCGATGAGTGAGTAGTGAGTGATGCCATAGCCCATTTCGACTTGTTCTTGCAGCACCTGTGGCTTTGCATAATTATGTTGCTTATGTTTAACGGTAGCCATCTCCTATCAAGTGGACCATTAGTCTGTTTGCCGACCTTAACATAAAAAATCCAATATTGTCAGGGAACTCTACATATTGGATTATTGGTTAAAGCTAAATAATAAATTAAAATACCTTAAATTATTCTTTTGATCAAAAGTACTGTTTCAAATTACCTCTTTTATTATTTGAAAAATATCGACACTTTCCACTACATACCGCTTGGCTACTCCTTTACACAAAACCACTTAAATAAAATAACCACGTATCCGTGTGGGAGTCAATTAATGATGCTATAGCTCATAATTTGCACCTTATCCTCTATCTTATTGTTAAATTCATCTTTAATGCGTGATCGAACGCAACGTTAGCCCGTGTAATGAACCGCCAGATGTATCTTTGAAACAATTTCAGGCTGCCTGTCATAAAGACATTCAAATCTCAAGTTTGGCTATCCAATGCCTCCACGATTGTGCGACAGCTCTTCTCAATCAACAAATTGAACTGCCACATTTTCACTTTAATGAAGCTCTTTTGAAACCTTTTGAAAATCTGCTCTGCTTGGAGCTTTGCGACGACGACATCCAGGTGACATTACATACATATTTTTATATGATTGAACTCTTACTTTCACTACTAGTTTCTATTTCTTATGTCTTATTTTATTTTCAGGAGCAAATTATATCTTGTATATGTGAATTTGTGGAAACGAACAGGATGGAAATAAGATCTGGATGGCGGCCTCTCTTCAACACCTTGCGAGCGGCAAATAATTCCAACCAATACTCTGCTATATTGGAAATTTTTAAAGTATTTCTGAGTACAGACAATACGTTGGTGTTCGCTAATGCTGCTCTAGATTGCATTCTTTGCCTTCTAAGTCACATAAAGGGATTGCATTATGAAGAGGTGCAAGCCACTGAAGTAAAACCTAAAAAGGTCACCACACCTCAACCGAAACCAAGCCTCAGTCTAAAATTCGCCAAAAACAGTAAATTCATACCATTAAGTGAAGAGAAATCTGAAAAAGTGGTCGTGGACATGTGCAAAGAAGCATTATACCATTTAGAAAGTTGCGCCGACATACTGACCATGATGTACAATATGCCTAAATGTCCAATATTTAATACTGGCAATAGAATCAAAGGAGACATGCCCCTTTCGGTAGTAGATCCAATAATTCCAAGCAGCTCTCTAGACATAACCAAGTATATAAACAACGGGGAATGCGAAGAAGATCTGATCTCTTATAGGAAACTGTCTACATCAATTCCTCGCTCTAACACCACTAACAACTGTCTATTGAAACTAGATAAGCCGAGTAACATATTGAAGGTTTGGTACGTTCTTATCGAAGGATTGATTTCTGCTACGGTTGTGTGTTCAAAGAAAAATCAACCGGCGGCCATGGAAACGCTATTCAAACTCCTAAAAAATACAATAGACGTGCCAGGCACACATTTTGGTTTGCATTGCATAAATCATCTCCTGTTGCCAACGTTACAAAATTGGTTGAGACAAATTGCCAACGTGAACACTCACTGGGACAGTGTTATGCCAAATTTTAAACAGTGCTGCGGAATGACGACAGACATTGTTGTAGTGTATTTACATAATCTGCAACAAATAAACGTGGAGAGATCTACGACAGAGGATAAAGAGGAAGTTTTCGAATCTATAGAAAGTTCTGAAGTGACGTTCGCATTAAAACAGATTTTATTGATTCTAGTCGAGTGCGTTGCTCAGCCTCAAGAGCCGATAGCGAGGTTAGGGGCGTCGTGCATAAGACACATTATTTTGACTTCAGGCCATCTATTAACTGACAATCAATGGGAGATAGTTTGCACAAGTCTTCATAGAGCTTGTAACGTTAGTTTGACACCTCTAAAGCAAATCACATACGCGTTTAGAGAAAAATCAAACAGTTTCTATGGAGATTTAGCTATGGTGAAAGTAGCAGCAAGAAGAGATTGCTCAGTAAATGATAATGTGAGACTACACGCAATGGCACAACAAGTATTCTTGAGCGAACAATTGAAGGGAGATGGTCATGTTAAATTGACTCCGAAAAATTCGTCTCAAAATCTCTTGATAGACGACAGAAGCTACATTTTCCTAGTATACTTACAAGAATCGATTAATTCTTTGAATCCAGATCTGTTTGTTGTAAGAATACCGCACAGGGGTTTAGTAGTTGGTCTATTGGCTCATCAAATATTGGTTCAAATAATTGCGACAATTCTCATTCAAGCGTCGTCGGATGTGTTTCACGGTATCAACTGTATCATTCTCGATAGCTTCAAAAGTGGTGCGAATATTTGCAATCACAGGTTTTACTTGAACGATAAAAACATCGATTTGTTATTGAAGAGTTTAGAATTGTCCTATACGAGAGGGAGGCAATTTGATTCTAGACCGGGACTAAAATTTCTGGTTCAGAAAGTGTCGAATTTAGAATATGCAGCAAACCTCTACAAACAAACTACGTCTTCCTGGTTAATTAAAATTATAGCTTTAACAGATATATTTTACAGCGGCGTGTATACGTTTAAATTGAAATCAACAGACATATCTATAATTTTACACAACTACAAAGTAACTCTCAATTTAACACTGGACTATGATCAATTTGTTAAGAAAATATTTGATTTGAAAACTACTTGGGAGTTATTGTGCAACAGTTACGTGAAAGATTTGATAAATGTGTCAGATTTTGATGAAATCGATCCAGTGAAAGAAAGAAATTCTTGTAGCTCAATGGATTCGGATTCGTCTTCGAATAGGTACGAAGAGTTTTATGCTCAAGAAGTGACTGTCACGCAACAAGAACAAGCTAATGTCGTCGAAAGGAAACAATCAAATGAAAGTTTGAATGAAATATGTAATACTAAACCGTTTACTTTCGCTGATTTTAAAATGAACAGTCAAACATCTATAAGCACTGACAATCGGAACGATGATAAAGATCATAACACAACTAATAAAATGGAGAATGAAAACAATGGTTTAGAAAATTGTAAAGAAGAAAGTTCTATTGAGAATAAAAATGAAGACGAATCTAAAAGTTCGCCGGATAGATTTTGCGAAAATCTCACGAAAGAAGGCAGCAGCATTTCAGATAAGAGTATTAAAAACGAGCACAATTCAAATGAAGAGAAGAAAATTAGCGTTTCAGATATTCTAGATAGTCATATGCACAAGAAAGTCAATATAACCATATGCGATGCGAACGCATACGAAAAAGTTAAAAATATTGAGCCGATTATACCTCCTCAACCGGTACCTCCTGAAATCGAACAGCAAAGGACACTTAGTATAAATAAGGTAAGTACCTAATGTTTTTAATAGCAAAACTCGTCAACACGTATAGATAAAACAACATTTACGAACGTAGCGGCAATTAACTCTGAACTAATATTATATAGAGAGAAGATTTGTATGTTTGTAATGAATAAACTCAAAACTCGACTGGATCGATTTTAAAAATTCTTTCACCTATAGAAAGCTACATTATCAACGAGTAACATTATAAAGTTACGCGAGCAAAGTCGCGTGCAACAGCTAGTTTTTATTAAAAAACCAAAAATGTGTATATGCTCCAAAAAATCAGAATTAAAAAAAATCGTGGGTAGTCTTATCTATTCAGCTTTTATTGAAGGTATTGTATAAATCTCTATAAATAAAAATGAATCCCTAAATGTGTTGCTAAGCGCGAAATTCGAGAACGGCTGAACCGATTTTAATTCTGTCTTCACTCATGGATAGAGGTATAATCAGGGAAGGTTTTTACGTAAAAAAAATGCACCCCGGGCGAAGCCGGAAGCGGGTGGCTAGTTTCTAATAAATATGTGGTTTTTTTTTTAGGATAAGGAAGTTGAAAGGAATTGCTTGTTGAATGTCATAATGGCATATCTTGAACTAATATTAACATTCTCAGTGGAAAGGTTCAACTTAATAAACCCGGTACTGCAAGGCGGGTTCATACAACTCGCCAAAACTGTCACCGATCCACAACTACTCGACAGAATCAATATATTTTTTGATAAAAAGGATATGAACGAATTTAATTACAAGTAAAAAATCAATTAATTTGTGATAAATATATGCGCATTACAAATATATTCCTGACTATTCAGTGTTTAAGCAAAATAAAAATCATGTAAAATTCTTGGGTGTTTTTAATTGTAAAAAAACTTTAAAATATTCTCATTCCACATAAAGCATGGGAAAATAAAATTATAAAGAGTATTTTATCTTTAAACAGATAGATCAACATAATAACTGCAATAATTATAATATTTTTGGTATAAAATTACTTTGTCATTTTGATTGTCTTTTTAATAGAAATATACAAAAAGCTATGTAACGTAATATCTAATAATAAATCATAAAGTAAAGATCACTCTTTTGAAGATCTAAAAAAAAACTTACAAAATGTAATAAGAATGGCACAACGAACTCACAACAATACAATATAATTGTATGTAACTTCTTCAAAACATTTTTGTGCCCTAATATAAGAATCATAAAGCAGACCAAAGCTTCTAATTTTATTTATCTACATGTCTGGAACATTTTTACTTGATAATCGAATCATACTTATCATAGTAGTTATGGATTAATTTCGTCGCAAATCGATTTTTATTAAAGCCTTAAGAAGGAAATTTTGGTATAAAAAACAAAAAAATTTTTACCAACAATAAAATCAAATTATCTGTAAATAATATTTACCTAAGAGTCAAAAACTAAAAATTTTGTTACATTTAAAAAAAATTATAAA
The DNA here is from genome assembly GCA_945859745.1 of Synanthedon formicaeformis. Classification (NCBI taxonomy): domain Eukaryota; kingdom Metazoa; phylum Arthropoda; class Insecta; order Lepidoptera; family Sesiidae; genus Synanthedon; species Synanthedon formicaeformis. Next base: position 3,032,285 of record OX243969.1, on the reverse strand, counting down.
TTTAGGAGACAAATTTAGGACAACAGGAAGATTTTTTTGTTCTAGAATGGGGTTCACATAAAATCAATTGGGAAATTATTTGTAACAGAATATTCACATACTTATTCAAAAATCAAAATATTTATTTATCAATTATGAACCATCTTAAGACCATAATTGATCGCCTACGAAATCAGTGATTCGAATATATTTTCAAGTAGTACCTACTTAAGTAAATATTGTACATTTGAATGGCACTAATATTTGGTCAATGTTTTAACATTATATATACATCCTCTATTTACATTTTCACAATACACTCGCACTATCTCAAAATGTAAGTACAAGCATACAATAATATTAACATTGCAATAGACGAACTAAGACCACTTGCACTTTTTGTCGGATACGTGTGCACCGTTAAAGCATACGATAAAGCGCTTAACCCTAAATCACTAGTAATCAATGCACTTTCCCTATTAATAATATCCGCTAACTTTTCAGCTTCCAACACACACACTTTTAGTTGCAAATCTGTTGCCTCATCTACTAACGTCTCAACCGTTACAAAGATCTCCATTTCAACCGTCAAATAACCTCTGAGAGCACACTCTGCAATTGTGATATGTCGCTCTAATGCTTTCAAAACGTTCTTCAGATTTATGGCTGTAGATGATATATTGGTGCCATAGAGAGCTCTGTCGATTTGCTTCTTCGAATAGAGTATTCTTAGAGCACCACCACATTTAGGACAGCAGGCCCCGGGTGCTGTGAATCCCAGGCAATTTTGTTTTCTCAATTGTGGGCAGTTTATTCTGTCAATGGTACATTTGGGTTCCATGGAATCCGATATTGGTCCGACAGCGAGACACGGTCCCCGATAATCGACGCTTGCAAATTCCGCCCAAGCACTGCATTCAGACGGATACGTAACGCCATTGATTCCACATACAGTGCCCACCTGAAAATTTAAAAGTTTACAGTTCTAGTTATTGAGCAGCATTAAGTGTCAAGTCGTCAAGTCTGTTTCAGCAGAATATTATTATTATTATTATTATTATATACTATACTTGAATTTGAAGAGAAATTTGACTGTCCCATTCAAACGAACAACTTAAAAGATAAGCTGGTATAGCCCACATTTTTTTATTAAAAAAAAACTTAAACTTAACTTAAATGTTAGTGTCCTTATAGTTTAGTTCACAAGTTTGCTAAATTCTTGATAAAACTAAAAATAATGTGCATTAGCTCATTGGATTTGGAAAGAGTTCTCTAATGGAAATTAGACTAATGAATCATCTTCAATACTGCTGGAGACCTCTACTGATAACATGCAAAAAAGTTAAAGGTATTCCTTTAACTAAGTTAAAGGTTAAGTTTTAGGTAAGTATTCTTACTGAGGAACAACCACGTTGACAAGGCCCCCAGTAAGCGAAAACAGCACTGCTCATGATGAGGTGGCAAGCGGACAAGTGCGTGCGGCCGTCCGTGTCGCAAACAGCGCCCAATTCGTTCGCAGCGCCCGACTGACAGTTACTTGTGTTCACTGGGTAAAATAGATGATTTTATTATAAAAATATTACAAACCATTGATTCATAGGCGATTTCCGAATTTACGAATTCGGCTGTCGATTTTCAGTACTAAAGCAAGGCCAACGAGACAACGCAAAGAATATAAACAAAATTTCAAGTGGTTTTCAAGATTCCTATACCATGTAACAAATAGCGCCGGCCGCTTCGCGTGAGGGAAAGGGCCAAGTTTGTTTGCGTTATCTACTTGGCTTAGACTTGGCTTTACTATAGAGTTAGGGATACCTGAGCTATCTTGTCCTTTCATCAGAGTTGACAGTGCGCTAGCACGCAAAGGAAAATTGCTTGGGTTCCTACAAGCTGTCCTTTTTCCTACAAGGAATCTGTCCTACAAGAACATGTAGTAATTAGATGAAACATACCACAGACGTGTTGTGGACAAGTGGTGGCTTGCAGACGCGACAGGCAGACGTTGGGCGCTGGCAGACACGCATGTCCGCGCGGACACATCGCTTCGGCGCACGCGCTTCGGGGCACAAACTCGATCTGCGCGTCTGTTGCTCCCGCGCATCTATATAGATAGCACAAAATCTGTTTTCAAGGAAATCTTATAGAATGACATTTTTATAGCCAACTTAATGCCTGACAATATAATATGAGCAATAATTATTTCTATTATCGTTTTGACAGGCGTTGGATTTTTATTTTTATTATCCCTAGGGAACAGTAGATTTATTAAAAGTTATTATACTCTTTTTCTGGATAAAAAGCTCCCTATGTCCTTCTCTGTATCCATGACACTGTGAATGCCAAATTTCACGATGAACCATTGAGTAATTAAGGCGTGAAAAGGTAATTGACTTTTACATTTACAATATTAGTACGTAATATTTTCTTTGTGATAATCCTGCGTTTAGGAGAGGACTAATGATCTGTAAATGTTATGTGAGTCTTTGCCTCCATCTCATCATCTCTTGTGATTCACTATTACTTGTTATTCACTATGTGTACTGTGACTCACTTGGCGAGACACGCGTTGGGGTAAAGTCGTCCGCGGGGCGCGTGCACAGGCACATGGTGCAGCGGGCAGTTGCAAGGGAGTCCGGACAAAAGCGCAGCACGACCGCAAGCGCGTCGCGAGCACACTCGCTCGCCGGCGTAGCACGAACACGCATTGCACTCCATGTAGTAGCGCCCACCTGTTATACGAGTATAAGTAGGTGGTATAAGAGTAAAATAGTGGTAGGGCACACTGCGTTTCGCAGTCATTTGGGCAGCCCGTCTGGCGGCAGTAACCACCCCCCTTACAGAATACCACCGTGAAATAACAGCATTTACGTGCTGTTGTGTTTCGGTGAGTGAGTAAAGGATGCCAGAGCCCATCCTTTCCTTATCCCTTATCCTTATTCCTATGGTCTACAGCGCACTTGTAGCACTTATGGCGTTGCTTGTGTTATAGGCGACGGTAGCCACCTACCATCAAGTGGACCGTCAGCCTGCCTGTCGACCTTAACATAAAAAAATAAAAATAAAAGTAGGTAAGTGAATAACCTTTAGAGAATCATTTAGAAGACGGTATGTTGGTGCTAGCGACTTCGTCCGCGTTGAAAAATGAAAATATGTGACATCTTTACCTAGTGACGATGGCTAATTTTTTATATTTTTTGACGATCCCACGGAAACCTAACATTTTTTTTTTCAGGATAAAAAGTATCCTATATGTTAATCCAGGTAATAAAGTATCAGTGTGCCAAATTTCATCCAAATCCGTTAAGCCGGTTTTGGGTGAAAGAGTAACAAACATATTACATCGTCACAAATTTTCGCATTTATAGAATAGTTTTTTTAGTAATTTAGCATAAATAGACTAAGCCCTCTCTTTCTAAGCAATCTCATATTTGAAGTTGTGTTCACTTTATTCACAGAGTTTAAGGCGTTTTCTGCTCGAATAAAATTATTCGATTACTTAAATTTTAACCTCCATTACTAGTTCGTCAAGTATGGTAGCTACATGTAATGTACCATGTTTGACTGGTCCATCGTGCAAGTGGCATATGTCAAGTGTCAGACAGGGCAACGGCTGGCAATGAGCGAGACCACGACGCGTGCAACGGCACACTTTGTAGCACGCCTTGTTGGAAGCACTCGCCATTGGCACCCGAGACCACGCGCCAAGCGGCACCACGCTGTTGCTGCCTTCTCCTGAAAGTTCAATAAACATATTATCTATCTATAGTATAGGCCAAAATTTCAGTCTCTTAAAATAGTTATTTTTTTTTGTATTTACCACCTGTTCGGTACGCATATTCTGTGAGGAAGAACTGGCAAGAAACATCAACATTCCAAAACTACAAACAAGAATCCTCCCTACATTACTATGTATTACTCATTATTATGTCTAACTATCATCATCTATCATCTAACTATGAGGTTAGAAAAAAATTCAGTTATGCCTTTAAAACAAATCCACCATAGTGACGTTAGGTATGACGATTCAACACTAATATTGGAGTGGGAGCTTCAAACTAACTACAAATGGGATTGAAATCTTAATTCAGCCAATCTTAATGAAGGAGTACCTAGCGGGCATCCATCGTGGCAGGAGTATCTTGCGCACGCGCCGCCACGAAGACAATTCCTGTTCACGAGACAAAGTTGCGTGGCGTTGCAAGGGGCGCCTGCGCACGGTGACGTCACTGCTTCTTGTGACGACAGTAGCGCCGGCTGAGAACCTAAAACCGCATCATTAATAAAAACGTTTCTGAAATCTAACCAAATTCCTGTTATACCTACTATAATAGTAAGGTTACTAAATGATGCTTCGGCTTCAAGCAGTTTTGGTAATTTTACGAATTATCTAAATAGTATCTACTAAAGATCATATTATTATGTAGGTATATGGTTTATTTGTAGACGTTTATATCTGTACCTACATAATAAAAGGATATAATATCTTACTCGGAGTAATGTATTCCCTAAGAGGCACACAGGGGGCAGCAGGGGAGGTGGGGCGAGGGGCGAGGCGTGCGCACAGAGCATGAGCGGACAGACGCGCAGGCGCACGAGACCACTCCACGCACGACGACACCAGGCGCAGGCAGTCCTCAGTGCACAACAGGCTGCTGTGGCCCTACACCAACAACATCTTTAAAACCGAGACTAGCACTGCCACATTGAAAGCCTTGTATAGGATGAACTAATAAAAAAGTACCTACTACAAAATAAAATTTGCCCGCGACTTCATCCGCGTTCTTTTGTTATATAGCCTAAAGCCCTCTCGCGGTGAGCAGCCGACTTGTTGAGTCAAAGCTGTTTGTCTTAATAGTTCTGCCACTGAACGATAGATGGCGTTAATCTAAATAAGGATAATGTCACACTAAATAGCCTAAAGCCTTCCTCGATAAATGGACTATCCAACACAAAAACAATTTTTCAATTCGAACCAGGTAGTTCCTGAGATTAGCGCGTACAACCAAACAAACAAACAAACTCTTCAGATGGTTAGATTGGTATAGATGAGTATACAATAGTATGCAGATTGAAAAATCTTAATCCAATGTTTAGAAAGAATCAATATGGGGATATTTTTTTTAATGTTTTTACCTTCGCAGTGCAAGGTTTCACATGTAGAGCGCAAGCAACGTTCTTCCAGACGTCCGTTAGACATTCGCTCGAATTTTTCAGGGGCAATTTGTATCCGGACACTTGAATAATTCTGAAATCACAATCACACAAATCAGAATTATCTACCCATTCAGTTCATACGAACATAATTTATTTGATGAAATAGTGAATGTATTTTCGCACCCAACATCCTTTTGAGCAACCACAGCTGAATGAGCGTCAAGATCAGCTTGAGCGGTGCAGGAACGAAATAAACTAATAGGCCGATTATTGAGTTGACTGCAGTACGTTAAGCCACTGCAACCCAATGAGCAAGGCGAGTCCACTAAAAATACAATTTGAAAATATACTCATCAACATCTACAATTACAAAGAGAAAAGATTTTTTGTGTGCTTGTTTGTAATGGAAAACTCAAAAACTAGGCAGTTAAATGATTTTAAAAATAATTTCGCCTAAAGAAAGCTACATTTTATAATGTAAATTTTTTAAATAAAAATAGACAAAATCTAAAAATATAAGTAAATATATGAAAAACCAACGCCCGACAAAAATGTATGAGTAATAAAGACTAAACAAATGTTGCAACGTTTAAGAAAAAGGGGTGCGGACAAAGTCGCGGGAAAAAGCTAGTAAATGATAAAAATAAAATGTGAATTGTGAAAGTGTTACAATCAGTATTAAACTTTAATTACTTTCTCTAGGATTAAGTAGAGTAACAAAAGCTTAATGGCTTCATAGGTATTATAGGAGTCTTGTTCTATCAAATATAGCTTTTTGTTAAAAGAAAGCTTTTTCATATTTTTTAAAATTTTAACGTAAAAGCACAGCACTTCGTGAGCATTTGAAATGAAACTTGAAAAACAAAAAATACTACCTTCTTCTATGCATTGTATCATGTCAGTTTCCTGTGGATCGTCGACACATTCCTCAGAAAATTTCTGCCAATTATTTTGCCAATCCGTATTGAATGTGTCAAAACATATTCTTCGGCAGTTGATTGTTGCGGCCTGTAAAAAGTTTTAACTCTTTTAGTGACTTGATTGAGATTTTTTTAAACGATTTAACCAGGAAGCTTGGTTTGCACCTTATAACAGCAGTGTAACTTAGAAACGTCCCGTGGGATGTGATCTTTGGTGTCCAGCGTAGTGTCTTTTCTCAAAAAACACTGATATAAACCGTCGTGGATGGCGGGAGCTCCACAATCTTGTTCTAAACCCTCATATATCTCTTGAGACTCTCCGGTGCGACGAAGAACTGATTCACATGTACTCCTACACTCCGGACTAGGAGACTCGTGGCAGCATGGTAAATCTGCGTTATAAAATAAAATAACAATCTCCATTTGTACGGTTGCCTTGCAATAAAGAAGCCTTCCCCATAGCTCGTTGAGCTTTCTTACGAGGCCCTTAGTTGGAGGCCACGTTTCAGCGCCATACTTATGTCATCACTGGCAACAATTTGTCGAAGTTATCGAAACGTTGGTTTCGATAACTTTTAGAATATAACTATCGATAAAATTACATTTAGAGGTATCGGTGTGCAGAGTGGAGGCGGTGAGGTCCTTGAGGCAGTGCAGCAGAGCTGGGGATTGTTCGCAGATGGCCAAGGCACGCTCCTTGGCGCTACTCTCAACCCGGGACTGACCGGCGCGCCACAATACCTCCTGACAAGCTTCATTGCAGCTCAGAGACTGAGTTTGTGCTGAAAAGCAGGCCAATATCTAACTTGAAATCTTCTAACTTACCATAAATAAAATTAATCTGACATAGTGATAAAAAAAACGAAACGCAGTGTGCCCTGCCCTATATATTTTTTGTTTATTGCTCAGTAAAAGTTGCTTTGCAGTTTTAATTAACAATAAACGCAGACAGATTAAATCTGTCAAACGGTCAAAAACTACAAAGAATTCATAAGGTAATATTACATGAATTGTGATGTCTTGATTATCAAAGGAAATAGGTTTCTATGTAGATACATACAACAGCACCATTGAGCCTCCTGCTGCCTTTGGACACAGTCGAAAAAGGCGATCTCATCAGAACGCCGACACGAAGTGGGCGACAGAGCTCCGGCGTCACCGGCAGTTGCGCACGCGTGGCGACACGACGCCGAACGGCCAAGGGCACAACACGCGCGACCCCACCACCTGGACCCCGACACCACTTCTGCGTACACAATATAACACAGTTCTGCTTAATATCATCTCAGCCAAAGGATGTCCACAGCTGGGCAGAGACAATAAGATAAGAAGCAACCTAAATCCAGCGTCAGACCATCTAGTGAGTGGATGTTCTGCGCTGCGATTGCCACTAAGAGCAGTCTATTCAATTTGAAGGAAACCAATTTAGGGAATCCGAAGGTGTAATCGCAGTTAAAACAAATGGGATCCAATTTAGATTTTAGATTCTATTATTTATTAGCTGGTACTAGCTTGTGTCCCGTACGTCTAAATGTTTATCTACCAAGTTTCATGAAAATCAGTTAATTCGTTTAAGAGTTAACATACATACATACCTACACTTACAGATTTTTTATTAGTATTGATTTTCAACTCTATATCTTCGATTTAGAAATCAATTTAGTGTAGTGTGATCCACTCGTTCACTAATTAGGTTCCTAAATTTTTTTTTATTCAAATTGAATAGTGTGATAACCGCTTTAACCCCTGAAACAGCCCTCTCCATAGAACGTGGAGCTTTGAATTTTCGAAATTCATAAATAAAGTTCATGTTTCAGCATGCTCCGTATCCTATATACTGAGCATGCTGAAACATGAACTTTATTTGTATTTCTATAAACAGTTAAACAGTGAACAAATCACAATTTTATTTAGGTATATCTAATCTATTTACTAACTTGTAAAGTACTAACCTTGAATAGTTTGATTCATGCATATCCAAAACTCTATCTGTAAGCAAAGAAATATAAATTTAAGAATTGGTCAATTAAAGACGACTTAATTTCAAACTGATCTTTTGTACGCTCATTTCTTCCTACGCATTATTGTATAGTAATTCGAGACGGCGGTAACTCAAAACCATCCCCAATTACAATACAATGCCGATAGGCGGTTTATTGATGAAAGAAGATTTATTTCAATACCTGCCTACTCAATTGACAGAAAAAATATCTCGCTGTGTGATATCACTTTACTGCTAAGGGTAAGCTCTGATGTTTAAATACGATTTTTGGTTAAAAATCGTATTTAAACATCACAGTCTTATTCAGAGTCTTTATTTCATAAAGCTAGGTCAGAAGATTTTCTAAATGACCCTTTTTCTTTGCGGTCCAGTGTAGTTTATAGGTTTATCTATTACCTATTTTAAAAAAATCTGTTCAAGCAGGATCTCACTAACTTCACTAACTTGCAGGTTCGATTGATTTGAAATTTGGTGTACTATTAATTCGGTGGTATTTTGATGACATGGAAACCTTGACCTGATGATGCAGCATCGAGTAATATGCAGGCAAGATTCCCAACTCCTCATCAACTTAGAGCATTAGCATAGTATTTGGGCTTAAAAGAATGTTTGTTTATTTATAATTTTTAATTACATCTTCTCATCGATGCATCTTCTTAACTCAGTGAATCTTTATATTATCTTTTTATTAATATATCTTGTTAACTCAATAACTGAGTCATCCATATTTGAAGTTACAAATAGGAACGATAGAATTTGTTATAGAGGATTTGCAGAATACACCAATCCACGCTAAAGCCGGCTCTAATTTAGTGAATTGGGTCAATAAATCTACACAATCGTGTAGGTACCAAACACAACTCACCAATTGAGGCGTGCAGAACTTGTAAATGTTATGTATCCGTTCCTCTCGCATTGATGAGTTCGACGCTATTTCTACCAGCGACATCTGTGAAAATAAAGAAATATGTAATAAGATAATTCACATTAATCTTGTACACCAATAAAACCTAGTGGTTAGGGAGCCCACGATGCTAAATGTGTAGTCACTCGAGCGTCGTGGGGACCTATTGGACTTTGAAGATTGGATGGTAAGAAGAAAAAAAGGTTTTTCATTTTTGATTTTTTGTATTTTCAAGTTTTTCATTTCAGCGGTGGGGTAAGCGTCTACAGGCGTTCAAAATTTTGTAGGCGCTGTATTTTAAAAAATCTTTCATATAATCGTCAGATTAAGAATCAGCACGATCAGGAATTCAGGCTGAACCGTCTGTATGAAAATCTGACGCGCTCGGGTATTACAAAATGAGAATAGTCAAAAATATTTTTTGCATTTTCAAAAAGCTGCCACGAGCTTGCGTTACATCCGAATCGTCTGAATTTTAAATTAGAGCTTAGTTTAGGTTCACTTAACATCCCCTCTGAAAATCTGACGCGCTCGAGTTGTATTTCAAATTTTACCCCCACCCCCACCAACCCCACCAATCAAACCGTCAGATTAATACACATCCGTTATCGGAGACACGTGGGATATATAAGTTGGCAATATCTGACGCGCTCGAGTAAATCCAAAAATCCCCTCTTGGGCTCCCCTACCAGATCTTCACTTTAAACAATGGAATGGAATCAATTAAATCTAACAAAATCGCTGATAAGGGCCTCTTTCACAAACTACAAGTAAAGTGTTGCCTAGTTACTTTTAGAAAAATGTAATTTTATGTTTTATTGAATTATGCACTGGGTTTACTGCGCTGATATACCTTTGTTTAAAGTACCAAACATTAAAAAGAAAATAATAAAAAAAAATCGCCTATCGAAGGACGCAGTAAACCGAAAGCATAATTCAATAAAACATAAAATTATTTCTAAAAGTAACTAATCAACACGTTAATTGTAGTTGGTGAAAGAGGCCCTTGATGTTTTACTAACACAGCAGAACTGATAGGTTATTTACGGTAACTATAGCTTCGCTGATAACATAGCTTCCCACCCAACAGTGAAAGATTTTTTCAAATCGGTTTAGTAGATTCGTAGCCTATTCAATTAAAACAAACAAATCTTTCCTCTTTATAATATTAGTAAGTATATTATGTATGTATATATAGACTAGTATAGATTATATCTTAAAATGAATTAAAGTCGTCACTTTTATGACCTATTTATTTAATTGTATTGTCTATATATTTTCCTGTAAAATATGTGTCATGTTTTTAAATAAACACCACACCTATTATTTATACACTGGACCGCAAAGAAAAAGGGTCGGTTAGAATAATCTTCAATATCTTCAAAAGTAACTGACCTAGCTTTATGAAATAAAGACTAAATTAAAGAATATTTTAATGTGCTTAATTAAAAATAAAATTAAATAATAAAATTTATTTAGTTTAATTTAGTCTTTATTTCATAAAAGCTAGGTCCGGTACTTATAAAGATATTGAAGATTTTTCTAAACGACCCTTTTTCTTTGCGGTCCAGTGTATTTTAAAAGTTATTTTTATTAATTTTAAAACCATTGCCATTTAAATCATTGTTATATATCATGTTATATAATGTGTTTGAATTCCTACACATTTTGTATGAGAACAGGGCTAATGAGGTCCATAATTTACAGACATAAACTCCCATATAATAACCGCGTTTGCCTGAGAATGTTTTCTAGTTTTCGCTGCGGCTTGCTAATTGCATATAAATATTGATAATATCAGTAGAAAGTGTATCTGAGGGCAACTTGCGACCGAGTAAGTATACTGCGCCAGTGAATATTTTATCTCGAGTAAAGGCGTTAGAGGTTATCGGGGGTCGCCTTGCATGAGCTGTTTACTAACAGTCTCACAAAGTTATGGCATTATTAGGACATGGAATTTTGTAACAGCATACACTTAAACAGAGAGAAAAGTTTGAAGGTGTATTTGTATTTATTAGTATTTAAAGTCGCTGAAGCCATTGAGATATTATGTACTAACGCACATATACATATATCTTCATTGGCTGAAGCATGATTTTTTATGTGTTTATAGCAAATACCTGTCCAAAATGAAGGTATTTGTTAGATTTTATGAAGGTATTTATTAAATATTAAACTAGTGACCTAGTTTTAGTAGTGACCTAAAATAAACCTTCCCTGTTAATCCATATTATATTCCTAAGTGAAAACCGAATTAAAATCGGTCTATCCATTCTAGAGTTCTTGCGAGACTCTCGCAATTTCGGTAACTTTCGTATTTCTACGCATCTCCTCATTACTTTTATTTGCCCAAGAAAATTAGAAAAATCAGGGGAAATAAATCGTGTAGTTTTGAAAATTGGTAAAATTATACTTTACGGTATCCAAATTAACATACTAAAAGTCCTCAAGGGTGGGGGTTGTGCTGAGGGTGTAAGGGGGGGGTTGAAGGTACCTTTTTTCAGGTTTTTGCTCATATCGCGAATATCTGTAGGAATAATCATACTCGAATCATACTGATTCGAGATGTAACCCCGAGCATAAGCATAGCCTCTCCATAACTCGTTGAGTGAAGTTAAGCTTGGCTTACAAGGCCCATTATTTATTTATTTAATAAAGTACACAGACATAATACAATTATTTACATGAATTAAAAAAAATATGTGTATATGGTAATTTACTAAATTGCTGTCCTAAATAGTGTACATAGCATGATTAACTTAATTTTAACTAAACTAATTTCTAGTATTAGAGACTAATACCAGAAATATATAGTTAATTAAGATATTATAATATATCATAGCATATCTTGACATTTCGTTAACTAGATATCGCAATGTAATATGTATTTAAAACAAATAAGTTCAAGATCTGATATAAAATGATGCTTGAATCAATATTGGCTCCAAACAAAGCATAGAGACGGAGGTGTTGGAACAATGTTCATTGTATACAAATCAGACGTCTTTAATACATGTTTCATTCGCCCATTCGAACCACAATAACCATTTATTATTCTTGAACTAGCGAAATTACAGTTCATGTCATTTGTACATTAAGAGAATTGAACAAAAGGATAATATAATCCATCCAATGTGTGTGTGTGTATGATTGTAGGTATACATTTATTGTTTATAACACACTGGCGACCAGGCTAAGACTTTGCAGGAATGCCTTTTTTTCCTGTAATGTACAAACCATCCACGTTTATCGCTCTTTCCCTTTTCTTATTTATTAATAAATCCGATGTGTGGCTTAGAACAAGTTAGCGAAGAAATAGGCAGAAGGGGAAAGACACTTTTTTTAATATTTTATAATGTTTAGAACATGGGAAAACCACGGATTCAATTTAAAGGTATGTAAGCAATTATTGCATTATGAAATTTGAATATTATGTTCAGCAACTACATATTGAATACATATTTGAATACATACATATTTACTACATACATTTTTGAATATTATGTTTTAAAATCGATGTGGAAAGTAGATACGCGGACCAATATATTTTTTTGTTTTGTATGATGAAGACAGTTTCATGGGCCGGAGTGTGACATAATAATTATGTTGAAGCAAGATAATTGTTGAAAATGTATAATTGGATTTTTTTAAATTTATTAAGATAATTTAAAAAATATTTTAAGCGATACCTACCTATAGTACCTACTGAAGATAGAGTAATTTAAGATGATGATAAAATAAGTATATTATGACTTTTTTATATTATAATCACTATCAAATACAAGAAGGGTGCTTTCGACTGTAGGTATTTACATAGAATATTTTTAAAAATACAAACTAAAAATACATTAAATTAATATTCCCGTAAGTGCTACAAAAGTTAACTATCAATAGGGGCATGTTCATAGATTCATTCATACAGGCTCGGCCTAGTTTAGACGCTGGTACTCAACATAATTGAACTGTATGTTTATAACGATGATTTGTGAATAAATTATTATTATTATTATAGATAACTATGAGAATTAAAAATATAAATCAACTAACAAGAGGAATATTTCTATGAATCATTGAATAAAATTGATTGTTCCCGCAGTAGGTGCCGCAACCGAAATAAGTTTTGATATTTTTATGCATTCGTCGCCCTGGCATTCGAAAACACCGCTTATTATTCAATCCGCAGCGGGCGTTTGTCAATGGCGTCAGAATAAAAAGCGTTCAGAGTTGAATCACAACGATATTGTGGAGGTGGTCTCCCATCATATTAGCATGGAGACAATCGGGGGGATGTACTTTGACATAGGCTCGCTTGACATCATCGCGCCGGCATTGACTCTACGACGCGTCCAAACGTCCTGTCAGTTACGTGCTCAGCCTCGATTACTGCTCTTTTATTCATGTCTTAAACAAACTAATAATGTTATGTAGTCTCTCACACTACATATTATTCGGATTTAAAACTTCTACGTGCTTCTTAGGAATGCGTCTCATTGTTAGGTACCTATCTTATAATGCATACATGGATACGTATGATGGATAGTGTCTAGGGCCGTGTATGTATGTATGTACGCACTAGATTGGTTCACGATTTCGTTCACCTATCTTATAAATAATAGCTTATGTGTTATTCTGTTGTATAAATTATAGCCAATGTGCTATTTTGATATATACCTAAATAATAGCCTATCTGTTATTCTGTTATATAATTTAAAGCAATGTGCTATTGTGATATAAATATATAGCCAATGTGCTGTTTTTAAGTAAAATTATTATAAAATAATATACATAAGTATATCTTGAGTATTTGTGTGTTTAAAATGTTAGAGGAAGACTAGTTTTTGCAAGGTACTTTAATTGTTCACGTCCCTTGGAAACAGTACTCTTCACAAAATCAAATCACGGACTAAGCATTAAAAACGGAATTAAATAATACATACACATTATTAACTTACTTCGTTATTCTTAAAAATTAATTATTGACGGAAATTAACATTAATTATATGAAAGTGTAAGATCTTGCAGATAAAAATGCCATTATCTATAAGGTTTAAAATTTATTCGAATGGAGCCATTCACAAGAAACCACAGCGACAGTGAATTAATTAGGATTCGAAGCGCATACACCACAACCATTTTGCATGTACGAGTTGGTACAGCTATGTACCATAGTACCTACTAACAGCGATAATAAAATTTAACGGTTCTACGATCGTGCATTATGCACATAATACTCTATCTATACAACTGCCACGCTTTCCTTGCACCGTTTACTTTGAAAAAAAAAAATTCATTAACGACATTAAAAAGAGTATGGGTAAACTGCGTTTTGAATTCTTAGCGGGCAGCCCGACTGGTGACAACTACATCAATCTTACAGAACACCACAGTGTAATAATAGCACGTATTCTATTAAATGTCTGTAGAGTATGAGTTGCTAAAGACAATTTTTCTATTCCAGGTAAAATGGATAACGGGAATACTTGGTCTTAGCGGGATTACTTGGAAATAAAAACATTGTAAATTACCTATATTCAGCAAATAAATTATTATTATTATTATTATTATTATTATTATTATTATTAGATTCACTTGATGGTAGCTGGCAACAGTTGCCACCTCTCATCAAATGGACAGTCAGTTTTTCTTTCAACTTGTATACAAAAAATATATATATTTGTTTAGGACGACTTCAAAGAGGATATACTTAAAGCATCTACACTGGTAAGAACATAGGAATTTCAGTCTTGCAAGTAAAGCTCTGATGAACGAAACATTCCTATTGTAGTTCCGAATATAGCAAACAAACAATAACTGCAAATCTAAAAAGCAAACGACAACACTAAAAGAAATATTGAAATCAAATGTCATTACGGTGCTAATTAAAACACAAAGGAACTTACAGTTGACAGAATAAAACAGAGGGGAAAGTACGAGCGTCGAACGCCCTAAATAGTTTAGCAACTACCAGTCTGTAATTATTGCCTCAGAGAAGCCGACGGCTACTGACAACTCACTGTGGACGCCGGACAGGGTTGTCGCATTTGCAATTGAAATCTATATTCATATATGCAAATTAGGAGCCTCATCATTGCAAGTTACACGACTCTATGTAATTATTGTAATTATTGCGGTAGTACCTACATTTTAATGCATCTGATATTTATTTTGTGAACACATATTTTTGATTACCCTACACACTAAGGGTCTACTCAGACGATGTTTTTAAACGAGATGACGACGCGCGTTAAACGCCATCTGTACCTTTACCATGAGTTTACAATGACCGCACTCGCTAGCGAGAGCGTAAAACATTTATAGGAAAAATTGTCGACTGTCAATGTCAAGTGCGGTCATTATAACTCATGGTAGAGGTATTAGACGCTCAGAAAACGCAAGACACGATCATGGCGCTTGTTGTTGGGTTGGTGAAGAAAATATTGGATACACCCACTTGCGTTTGTAACTATACAAACACGCGTATGAGGCGCGTTACATTTGCCATTGTAACGCGTCGATAGCAGAAACAAACGATAAAAACGTAACACAATCAATTAAGAAACGCGCTGACGACGCGACGTGCAGAGGACGCGCTAATTAAAAAACGCGCATCGTCTGCTCATTTAAAAAACGTCGTGTGAACAGACCCTAACAAATATACAGTACGGTAGTATAGTTGTTTTAAAATAGCAAACATTAGTTGGCTACGCATTCTCTAATCAAAGGACAGTATCAAAACCCCGCCTCCAAAGCGTCCAGCTTTGATGTAGTGTATGTTTTGTGAAATTTGTTATCGCGCCGTTCCGTCTTGATTTACTCGCTTGAGAAATAACTTTGAACTAGCTGTCAAACAGACAGTAGGTATATTTGTTTTTTTATTTGAATTTAGAACATAATTTCAATTTGAAAATTTGTTCGTTCCTCTTTGAAATCAATTTGAAACAGTCAACTTTTATTGCGTTGTCATTTGAAAGGGAAATTCTCTAAATACAACGACCAAAATGTAACCCTGTTATTTGTTGATGTCTTAATATAGACATTGCGAACATTTATACAGTACATACTCGTACGTACGCGAGTTAAGACTGGCAATTTTTCAATAAAGTCGTAAACTTTGGGCAAAAAGTGAGCTCTGAGCTGAAGCGACAGTTTAAGAATTGCCCTGTTTTCGCAGCAAATTTCTGATTTTCAGTATCATCTCCGCCCATAGCTTCCTCAATAACGGTTACCGCGAAAAGATAAAACGCTAAGTAAAGATACTTTACAGTAATAATGTTTGCGAGACATAAGTATCATCAATACTAATAATAAATCTGTAAGGGTTGGTCATGGAGTAAGTTACTTTGTTTTCAGAGATATCGTGTTAATAGGCTCTATACATGATACTGAAACTAAATTGACGATTTTTAGAATTTTTTCTGTATGTATGTATGTATGTTCCTCCATAAATCTTAAACGAATTAACTGATTTTCATGAAACTTGGTAGATAAACATTTAGACATACAGGGCACAGGATAGGCTAGTTTTTCTTTTTCAACGGGGTCGAAATCGCGGGCGCCAGCTAGTTTAATATAAATATACGAATCACTTTTTTAATAATAAAATAGGTCAGTAAAAGATACGCAGTTTATATGTTATAAAGGGATAAGATTAATATTGAACAAATTCAAATACTACTGGACCGATAGAAAGCTATAGAAATTCTTTCATCTATATAAAGCTATAGCTATAGCTATAATGTAACGCAGACGAAGTCACGTGTCACCGCTAGTTTAATACGAACTTAATTCGTTGTTATGTAGATAGTAAAAATGATTGTCTATCTATTTGAATACTGAGTTAATATTTCGAGGTGCTCTGGGCGGCGAGTCATCACGGCGTGCTTTAGACACGGGAACAGACAGACATGAAAGGATTTCAGATGGATCTATTTTCATTCGCTTTGAAACGTCGCCGGCATTAGTTTGTTTGTTTTCGCAACTTTCAAGTTTAAGGAGAAAGCTACGGTTACGGATGCTCTGATACCTGTTATTATAGTTTTTGTTAAATATTTTACTAGCGACCCGCCTCCCGGATTCGCACAGATGTAGTTTTTTTTATGCAGGTCTTTAGTAACGAAGTATTAACAACCTACAATTCGCTGCTTTAAAACTAAAGGGCCATAAAACAAAAAAATCCAAAAATGTTTTTTTTTGCAAAAATACAATCACAATCCTTCATATTGTATGTTGCAAAAAGAATTAATGGTTGTTTTATTCAATATTTAGTATATTTTGATAATTTTTTTTCTATTCAAAAGTAATTTAGTATTCAGTTTATTGTTTTTTCTAAAACATTTAATGCTACTTAAAAATGCGCTTCTAACGATGTATAATATGCATATATTTGATATATAACTAATAGGAAAAAAATAGACAAAAAATAATTTAATGTTTTTTCGATTAGCTCTCCTGTAAAAAAGTGTAATTTTGATTTGTGGCCCTTTAGTTTATTGATAAAAGTTTATTATTCAGAAACGCAATGGTGTAAAATGCCACTACTAGAATCCTTTGTTACGAGAACTATTTTGATTGCTGTCTCTACACCAATTGTACTGAAAACCTTCTACTAAAATTTTGTCTTACTGAATACTTTATTTTATATATCTACATAATATAACATAAAGTCACCCTCAGCCTTCTAATTTCTTCTAAAACCAACCAACAGATTTTACACGATCTCTCTAATGGAAAAAGCGTTAAAATATGAAGGTTTTTATATATAAATAGATATTGTACGGGACTTCTCCCGCGTAACTTCTATGTGTGATAGAATTTTCAAAATCAGTCCAGTAGTTTTTGAGTTTATTAGTATAGACTTGCAGAAAAAACTTCTAAACCACCCAATTCACTACTGGAAAAACAAAGAACAAGTTTGTTTATATCATTTGCAGAAAAATATTGTTAACCGAAGCTGAATCCTAATCTCGAAGGAGCGTCGCGAATGCTATAAGTAGGTAAAAAGTGTTAAGTATATTTCAAAATTATAAAAAATGAACATAGTAAGTACCTCGACTGTTATGAGGACGGAAAGGCATGATTTTGTCAGGTAAGCAAGGCTAAAGTTGTCGCTACGTGATGTGAATCGAATAGATTCGAGCAAATATTCCGATTGGTATCCCGATCACGAGTATCGAATTCCCTGAATACTAAAATCACTTCATGTTTGGCCGTAGACAGGACAGCTCGACGTCCCAAATGTCATGTCGTAATTATATTAATCAGAGACTGTATGTGGTCACTGGTATGTGCTTTACGTATATTCTATCAATACTAATAATAAATCTGTAAGGGTTGGTCATGGAGTAAGTTACTTTGTTTTCAGAAATATCGTGTTTATAGGCTCTATACATGATACTGAAACTAAATTGACCATTTTTAGATTTTTTTTCTGTATGTATGTAAGTATGTATGTTCCTCCATAACTCTTAAACGAATCAACTGATTTTCATGAAACTTGGTAGATAAACATTTAGACGTACGGGACACAGGATAGGCTACTTTTTTTTTCAACGCGGACGAAGTCGCGGGCGCCAACTAGTAATATAATAAATAAGAAAATGAGTGTTACTTTTTCACGCTTTAACCACTCAAACGGATCATCATGAAATGTTGTCAGAGATGCACTATGTCAGGGATATAGAAAAGGTCATAGGATAGCTTCATCTAGTACTATTCCGAAAGTTTTATTATATTTGGATTTTTGGATGTTTGTTCTCAATAACGCAAAAACGGCTGAAAGGATTTGGATGAAATCCATAATTCGGCACATAGATAGTTTATTACCTGAATTAAGTATAAGATACTTTTTATCCTAGAGAAAATGTTAGGTTTCTGAAGGATCATATAAAAATATGTAAAATTATGGTTGCGCCACTGTTTTCAACAGACTGTTTTTATATAAAAAATTGCATCCCGGGTGAAGCCGGGAGCGGGTAGCTAGTAATTTAAAAATCAAACCTAAAATTTCTAAATAATTGAACCAGACACGATGTACAAGTACCAATTTTTTTTTTCTAAAATCAATCGTAATTCTAAAAACAAGGAAATTGTTAATCTCTATCTTTTCTTTTGACGAACTTTGAGTAGCGAGTGTATTATGTATTATATACACATTTAGCAACAGCTGTTGTGGGCGCGACAACCTGGTTACCAGCGACCAGCGGACATCAAAGGAACCGGCTACTTTGAAGTAACCACCGTACGCTTCAAATGACTCGCTACATGTCAAATGTACACACGACACAAACTAATATCGTTTTGTAGCACTTTCGTGACTTCAGACAATTTTATCGTGAAAAGGAAAATGCCACACTACTTACCTTGTATGATGCAACATTATGAAACAAATCAGTACATATATGCTACTACAATCTGCCAGTACATTATACTTAGATTTCTGTAAATTTTCATTCAAGAAAAGTATGATCAAAAGTGTCGTCACTTGTAGTAATTTTTCGTAATATTAAACGTCTTATTTTAGGATTAAATTTGAGATATTTCTGTTTTTTCTTCGACCAAGTATGTGAAGTCATTTATGTTCTAAAACATTGTTTCATATTTTTTTTAATATTTTGTATATTTATCTGCGTAGGCCGTCGACCGCTAGTTTGAAAAAGGGCTGTTTAAAAGCTGTTCTAATGAGAATTCATTTTAAAATATTTTTCAAGCATGTAATAGATTAAAAAACTACAAATAATATGACGTTGACATCTTATCTGCAAACTAAACATCTGAAACTACTAAAAATCATAATTTTTAACTCCAGCGTGATTCTAATTCATGAACGCTCTTAAGGTTCAAAAAGTAACCCTAATTTGTTTTTTTATAATCTAAGCGAAAACTTTGGATCGCTTTTTAAGAAATTAAAATTGCGCGGACGGAGTAGTGTGAAATTTGGTACACTCAAAATTTATATGGACGCCAAAATAAATCTTTCACTAACAAAAACTATTAAGTAATGGGTTTCTCAAAGTGGGGTACGCGCACCATTTGGGTCACCAGTCAAACCCCCTACGGTACAGTCGGCTGCATAAGTCGATTAACACATTCAAAAGTGCAAAACAACTGAACACTCAACTTAGTTACTTACTTACTTACTTACTTACTGAAGCTTTTTACGATTGTTTGTATGTGAAGTTTATTTTGTTCTCTAGTAGTGACAACGACTTATGGCGCGTTGAGTGTTATGTTGTTTTGCACTTTTGAATGTGTTAATCGACTTATGCGGCCGACTGTACGATATACGCGACAAAATTTTCGTTTAGCTGATTCGCACGCACAGGACCTACAACAAATATCTATTGCTCTTTTGTACTTCTTTTTTAAATAAATACCTCATTTAACGCTATCGATAGACAGCTTTCTCCTTGTTCCAGGGTCCAGAAAGCCTAATAGAGGTACGTGGAGCCATAAGTTTGAGAAATCCTGCTTTGGAGTAATTCATATTTGTATAGGTATAAAATTTTATTTAAATCTTCAAGCCAATAAATACACATGTTTACAAGATTCCGAACAGCTGTGTTTACAATTTGTGTGACTTTCTCTGGCAATATGTTTTTCGCGGCTCATATGAGCCGACACTTATACATCAACACCAAACGTTTAGTACGTTAACTGCATGAGAACACGAAGCTTGTACGATCAATCAATTCGTTTCTTACCGTCTCTATATTAAACTATTCTTTCTATACATTATACGTACCTACGAGTTCGTAGCGGTTAAATCGTGTTTGAGATTAGCGTGCACAAACGCACAAACAGACAAATATTGTAAAAATACTATTTTTTTGACCTCGGCAACAAAGTGCAACGTGTACAATTTTTTTTTTTATTTGAAAAAATATACAAACACGCCTCGGATATGATAATGGGCTCTAGAATCCCTTAATTACACGCCAAAACGCAACAGCACATGTGCTGTTTTTTACGGTGATACTTTATAAGGCGATGGTTAAGTGCATTTCGCAATCATTTCTTACTTGCCACTACTAACCGAAACAAACTAAAACGACTTGAAAAAAACAAACGACAGTAACGCAAATTTAAAAATAACCTACCTATTCCCAGAGAGTTCTATTTTTAAATGTCATAATCGTTTTTCATTATATCCTGTTAAAAGTGGCCAGTTCCAGAAAACGTTACACATTTAAATTTATAGATACTAGAGTAATTTACTTCGAAGCAATTTTAACTAGATTTCCACGAATTAAGTCTAAGTAATAGTTACCTGCTGTGCCTATCATGGAGGCTTTCAGGGAAATCCTTGTACGGAGATAGGTTTATTATGGGTATTTTCTAATGGCATTACCCCTTACTGTCCTGTAGGTATAAACTCCCTCAAAGTAAAATGACTGGACGTCCATCATTAAGTCATTATTCAGCCCGTCGCCGCCGGCTGCCCTGTTATCTACTACTATGTCAATTACCAACACTGCACAGACAGACACACTATAAAATGTGTCCACTGCTTTAATTACAAGTCGATGCTATCAATTAAAAATATGGCTTCGTGTGTGGGAACAATTTTGTTTGAATACACAGAATAAAATAATATTCTAGCTGGAATGATATTATTCTGTTCTGTTGGACGGAACCGACGACGTAAACTTAAAAAATATGTATATAAACTGCAAATTATGCTCAAATACTTATATAGTTTATAAACGATGTATATATTTACTAGCTGATCCGCAAACGTTGTTTTGCCATATAAAATATTGTGGGGGTATAAAAATAGTTTATGACTTCGGACCTACCAAATATACATACACAAAAATATTCATAAAAATCAATCAACACGATTCCGAGGAGTTGGGTTACAGTAAACACTGTCACACGAGAATTTTACAAACACCGGCACAAAATAGTAAATTTAAATTTAGTAATTTAAGTTTTAAATTGTAGTTAATAGTTAATTAGTTACTATTAGGGCGTCTTTCACGAACTAAAAGTAAAGTGTTGATTAGTTACTTTTAGAAATCATTTTCTGTTTTTATTGAATTATGCACTCGGTTTACTGCATCATTCGATAGGCGATTTTTTTTAATTATTTTCTATTTAATGTTTGGTACGTTTACCGTACAAACAAAGTTATATCAGCTAAATTATTCCCGGTGACAGTTGACTTTAAGTGACGGTTTAGCCTACTTGACGTTCGTAAAATAGGCGCTTCAAGGCGCTTAGATAACTATTAACTACAATTTAAAACTCATACAAAATTTATTGTAATAAAACAGTTGAAGTAACTTTTAACTTTGGGCCACATTTTGTGCCGGTGAGTGTATATATAGAAGATCCATATCAACGTCATCATTATCTCAGCCGCAGGACGTCCACAGATGGACATACTTGTATCTTGGACACGCCTGGATCTCTTGTACATCGTCTGTCCGCCTTGTGGTTTGACGTCCTGCGCTGCGTGGCCTCCTTTTGAGAACTCTCCGGTCCCAGGGGCTGTCGGCTCTTCGTACTATGTATCCTACCCACTGCCACTTCATTTTACTGATTCTCCGGCTTATGTCGGTAACTTTCGTAATTCTGCGCATCTTCTCGATTGAGCATAGCCCTCTTTCCATAGCTCCATTAGCGACATTAAACTTTCTTACAAGACCCATAATTAGAGTCTCAGCTAATACAAAGAGCTGACCTAATAATATATCCTGGAATAAAGCCAGCAAGAAACGGAAGGGTTACACAACTTAATTGTGTTGTAAACTTTTAAAAGTTTCTCCACTAAAATAACAAATATAAGTAATTGTAGACTGAACGGTGGACTGCGGAGGAAGTAGCCGTCAAACTATGTTTTCTCTTCCCTAACGAACGGAATTAAATACTGACTGATGTATCGAGTCGAGTTTTGTCTCCTGTTACGCGTTTAATAATTTCTCATAGTAGACGGAAGCAAAAAGAAAGATACGGTACGTTCTTACATTACGTAATCGATAACTGAGGTTAATAAAACTACATATTATATACTAGCTGGCACCCGCGACTTCGTCCGCGTTGAAAAAGAAAAAAAGTAGCCTATTTTGTGTCCTGTACGTCTAAATGTTTATCTACCAAGTTTCATGAAAATCAGTTAATTCGTTTAAGTTATGGAGGAACATACATATATACATACAATACCTACACTTACAGATTTATTATTAGTATTGATATACCTAGAAACTCATCCCCACCACTACAATTCCAATGTCGAAAAGTGTATAGGAAAATTATGTTTATATTGTATTCAAATTTTTCCACGAAAATGTCCGTATATTTAATGTAGATACATAATTATCACATGTATGCAAGACAGTGTTTCTGGGGCGACTGAATAACTGAGTTCATTGGACTCAGTATATGAGGTTCATACGCAGATAGTGATTCACTAATCTTTCTTTTTGCTTCTGTCTAAATTTCTCCTTTATTCACGCGACACGAGACGCGTTCCGAGAACGCGGCCGGGACCATATTGTGACACGACTTCTGATTAGGAGCGACGCGTTGGCTCGAATAATTCCCTTTAGTATAATATTTCAATAAAGCAGGAAAGGATGGCGCGCGTGAAACTCATAGCCGATTTCGTATACGTCAACGTATTCCCGCATTAACATATGAAGCGCCAGATCAAAGAGTTGTCAAGAGAAATTCTAGCAAAGGAAGCCACGAGTGTCTTTGTGGCGTTGCTATTATTTGGAAACAAAATATTGAGTGACCTTAATGTAGTCGGAGACGAAAATACACCGCCACGGGAAACGATAAATTAGCTTCATTAGTCAAACAGTTTTTTTTTTTTTTTAATTACTTGAGTAAACTTCGATTGAAAATCCTTTTATGAATATTAAGATTTTTAGAACGAAGTTGACGGTTCTCTAAAATTCAGGGCTAGATTGAGCTATACTCGGTATAGCCAAGCCAATGGATTAGTGGCAAAATAACATACAATATCAGCGAAGACAACATTATAATAAGTATATATTTAATATTAATTTTTCTAAGTATATAGCTCTAATAAAGATAGGGTACCTATATCTGACTAAGTAAGTACTTAGACTTACCTTTTCACAGACGCTGCGACACGTACCGCCGGCTTTATCACAACACGCCGATATATCTGAAAGGAGAACATAATAAAATCGTGTTTATATGGAATATTTGTACAGCACATCCGTAGCATCGTATACAATCGGGGGCGGAACGACAGCTGGTGCCGATCGCGTCAGACCACAATAAAGAGGTGGCGACACTTACAGATCACAATATAAAAATGCTTTTCATCTATTCCCTTTTAGAAAGCTATTTTTATTTAACAAACATTTTTATTTCCTAACATATAAATGTTGATGTTCACGACATATCGTTCTGAATTGTAACTAGATGTCGCTATTGCAGAAAATGGTCATATTAAGATACTTGGATAATACATAACGAGCAAGTGGACCTGTTCTAGGGCTTCCGGGTTCAATTCCTGCCAGGATCAAATTTGGAAACGAACGTTTCAAAGCTGGCTCTGTGGCAGGGCATACTGCCTTTCGCAGTCATTTAGGCAGCCCGTCTGAAATAACAGCATGTGTGCTGTTGTGTTTTGGTGAGTGAGTAATTAGATGACAGAGTCCATTTCCGTATAACTTTACTTCAAAATAACACCTACTATATTCTGATAGCGACCAATTACAATGTCATCTCTTGAACGCATTTAATTAAATTTAGATAGATACCTTGTAGTCGGATTTCATTTGCAAAACTAGATAACAAATACAGTACAATATCATATAACCTACCGACTATGGTATTAGAGAGAAAATACCTTATTCCCAGTGTAATACAGCTTTCTACTTTGCTTCTAACATAAATTTTAGTAGAGCCTTAATTGGAGGGAAAGTGTTCGATCGTTACTTGTTTATTAACCGTACTTATATTTGTTTACTTGCATACTTGTTTGATAAGCTAGACCTCTGGATATCGAATTCGATTAAACTAAATTATAGTAACACGACACTAATAGAGATGGAACAACTCTTATTATAAGTATAGTCGAGTCAAAAAATATTTGTTAGAATTTGACAAATTGTTATCAACTTTTCTGTATTCAATGTATATGTATGATGTAATGAAACTTAAAGCTTGCACTAAATACGCGTTCTCTATAACTTATAGCATAGAGTAAATAGTTGTATTTATGCCTATAGCCTTCCTCGATAAATGGACTATCCAACACAAAAAGAATTTTTCAATTCGAACCAGTTGGCGCTTACAACCAAACAAACAAACTCTTCGATCAGTTTTATATATTGGTATAGATATATGTCAGATTTGAGTTTGACAGCATTTTTACAAGTTGATTATTAATTGATTACAAATTGTTACCACAAGACTCAAGACCCAGTGGTAAGTTTTTCCCCTAATGGAATTCCATTAGAGGAATACTCAAACGCACAGAGTCAGCAATCAAATTACTTGTATCGAACGAAATGGAAATTTACATACACACCCGACATATTTTCTCGTTTAATTCAGTTTGGATCAGATTGAAGTTCATAAAATTTCAATTGCTAATTTTATTCAGTTAAAATTGAAGCACGCGTGATTATTTGATTATTTGCTATTTGCGTGATTATTTGCGTGAAGACTGGCGGATTTTTGATTGCGTTGCTGTTATTTGGAAATTCTAAATGATTTTAAGCCCATTTCCCTACTGTACTCGGTAGCGATCTTACAGTCCTGCGGCTTTGCTTGTATTTTATAGGCGACGGTGGCCACCTACCATCAAGTGGACCGTCAGTCTGTTTGTCGAACTTAACAACATTAAAAAAAAAAACACTTTTCTTTCGAGATTTATTTTTAAATGGAAAATGAAATTGATAGATTTTTAAACTCATTAATGTTCAAAATAGATGATGACACGATAAAATAAATGTAGTTTAGTGTATTAAGATACCTAGTTAATATAACTGAACACAACTCATAGTCTAAATAGGACAAGAAGTTATGACAGGATCGTATATAGCTACTATACCATATCAGATTCACTCGTATCAATTATATGAACCTATCAGATTACATGACTTGGGTAAGCATAAATTGGTAAAATTTTATCCACAATTTCACTTAAATTTTTAGGCCGTACGCTAATTTAGAGTAATTTAAAGTGAGTTGAGCCTAAATTTATTAACATACTAGCTAGCGCCCGCGACTTCGTCCGCGTTGAAAAAGAAAAAAGTAGCCAAGTTTAAGAGTTATAGAGGAATACACACACACACACACACGCACACGCACACGCGCACACACACACACACACACACACACACACACACACACACACACACACACACACACACATACATACATACATTAGTTTGAGCTACGCCACAGTTAGGTGTATGTGGGCCACCCATGGGGCCACCAAACAAAATTTGATTCAGTGCCCATCTAAGGCAAGCGACGCCACTGAATTATGGATTGTAATAATCCAAAAAAGGCATTAATAGTTATAATTAAATAAGATAACATCTTACCTTGTGAGTTAACGAAGGAAAATGCAACAGCCACCACTATCATTCGGGATTTCCACCAGCTGCTTGTCATGGCCTTATGTATGCTCTTTGCTGCCATCTTTAATTTCTTCTCACATCCATTAACATCCAATTATTTTTACCTGCCAGATAAATATTAAATATAAATATAACTATTAAGCTCAGACTTGTATATGATAAGAAAACGATCAAATAGATTAACTTTCGCATTTATAATATTATCAGAATAATTTTATTTTTATGCACCTCCATAATTATCCAACAAAGTAAAAGATTTAAGAGTACTTCAATCAGCATTCGAATTGTTACAACACGAGTCCATTAATTGTAGTTAACATATGATAGGTATCAGTAAACACAAGTTTTACAGCTTGTAACACGGTGATAATGTAAACACTGAGATGAAAGTTTGCGCGGTGCGTTGTGCATGTCGTTAATTTATCAAGTTTTATCGCCCTACCGGGGATAATTAGTTCACTGCGACCGCGATACACTTTCCTCTTTCAAAATACGTTTTCGTGGTGACTCATAAAACTATACTTAACATCAAACATTTCATCGTTTAATTTAGATATATAGCATTTGCAATAAAGTTGAAATTTTAATGAGGGTTACGGTCGAGTGCTTTACATTTTGGTTAATAAAAAAATAAGAAAAGCCCGTTGGATGAGTGGTTAGAGTGCTTGCCTTAAAGCTCTATTTTAGGGTTAGGATTCCATTCTCGGCAAGGTCAACTTTGGAAATGTACTTTTTAAAATTGCCTCTGGTCTGGATCTGAACCTGAAAAGTAGTGGCAGGGCAAATTGCATTCCCAAAGATGGGTTCGAAGGATCATAGCGAGGTCATATCATAGGATCTCGACCCGCACACCACCGCTTTGGGAGCCCCCTTACAGAAGACCACCGTGAAATAACAGCATGTGTGCTTTTGTGTTTCGGTGAGTGAGTAAGAGATGCCAGAGCCCATTTTCCTATCCCTTCCAACCTTAACATAAAAAAACATAAACCTACTTGTAGACTTGGGTGTAATTAAATTTTTGATGTAGATGATAGATACATATACATATGTATGATCTAACCTTTTCCATGGTCACTGGACTGTTTTAAAGATGAGATTTGTACATTAGGGGCATTATCAAAGAGAGTTGACTCAGTGATTAACTCATTTAGAATTTGTTCGTATTGTTTGTTTAGTTCTATATCGTTAATTGTTTGTTTACCTTTTTGATCAATGAAAAAAGAATATACCTATATTAGAGCTACAGCATCAAACTTCATCTCCCGATTTTGGTCTGAATCCCACTAACTATGATCACTTTTTAGAAATCCCACTATGGAAGTAAAAAATACGTAGTCTAGTCAAAAAACTGAGTCACATTTTACTATTAATAAATAATTGAAAGTTACACATCAAATGATGAGTCACAGCATAAGTTAACACGGTCCAATATGATGGTTTGGTTGCCCACATGTTTTTAATGAATAATTAAAAGTTGAAGCGTTTTTTTATTATCCTAGATAATTCAATTCGCTTTGTCGTGTCCTTTATTCAGCATGACATCAATTTATGGTTAATAAACATCTGTTCGCCAGCATCCATTTGCAATAGAAGTTTTCTCACAAATCACTAGGGACGTGCCAAATAACCCTGCGGATCGAGTGACGCGTATAAAAATGGTTTATTGCTCCCAAGCGGAATAATTTTGCTGGAAGCCAAGTTGCTTCAAAATGTATTGAACTTGTGAGGCGCGCCAACATACTCGTAAAAGTTAAGCTCTCATACTGTACCCAGGGTGAATCAAAAAGTTCTTAGCATTTTATATTTTTCAACATCGATCCTTCGATATACTTAAAGTAACGCTTTTAATTTTTTTTTATTCCTTCACAAAAGAAGCTCTTTTCTCGAGTATCGAAAAATTACGCTATGGCATCGCCAAATTTGGTTCCACAAACATGCTCTTTCAATTTTGGAAATAAGTGGAACTCACTAGGAGATACTATACGCAACCTTAAGCGGTTACGACACTCAATTTGTACGGTTTGTAGAATTTGTAGAAAACCACCTTCGATTTCCTAGTTAGATTTTCTACAAATTGAAGTATAATAA
Organism: Synanthedon formicaeformis; assembly: GCA_945859745.1. Taxonomy (NCBI): domain Eukaryota; kingdom Metazoa; phylum Arthropoda; class Insecta; order Lepidoptera; family Sesiidae; genus Synanthedon; species Synanthedon formicaeformis. The sequence continues at coordinate 3,003,665 of OX243969.1, read as the reverse complement.
CCGCATTAGAAGGGGTCGCGACTACCAAGGTGAGAAAAGATGGTCTATGCACCTACAGTGTCCAAGAATTTCGTAGCACCTACATAATACTCGTACGTAGCGGTCAGCGGTCAGTAGCCGTGCAATGCTACGAACGCTACGAAACTTACCAATAAAATATGCATTTCTTCCTAAATTTTCAACATTACTACAAAGGTAATTCATGTGTAATTTACTTTTTTCGCGATTTTGTTACTCTTGCACGCAAAAACTACTGGACTTAATTACCTTTACTAGAACTGTAATATTATGTTCTTTATAAATCAGAACATCAAGTTAAGTTGTGAAAGCTTAACTTATAAAAAAGCTGTTAAAGGCATAAGTTATAAGTTTAAAAGTTGTAATATTATTTCTTGCACGATAATGCAACGAAATAGTGCTTTCCGACTTCATTTTAAAATATTATTGATTGCAATTAAAATGTTTTCAAATACAAATAAAATTTATCGATATCTGTACATATTGTACGTAACAAACACATTGAAATACTACCTTATACATATTATAAATTAGAAGTTGTTGGCGGTTTTGTCTGTTTGTCCGTTAAATTCTTCTAAACCGCCAAACAGATACTGTTGCGGTTTTCACTATTGGAAAAGCGATAAACGAGGAATTTACTATTTTTCTCGCGTTTTATTTATTTTATTATTTCTATAATTTGCAGAAAAACTTTCACCCTTGCGAAACAGGAGCAGGTCACTAGTAAAATATAATTTATTAACATTATAATAAAGTGTTGCCTATAGTAGGTACTTATATATCATTTAAAGCTACTAATAAAATTTGGCTTAATTGGGTGGGCAATTGCTGTCTTTCCATATTTTACAAATTTAAAGTTATGAACGTAAAATTTTCTTAACGCTTTGAATAAATAATAAATTAAATATAAGTAAATGAAAATAAAAAGTTAGAAAGTAAATTTCATTACCATGGCCAGCCATAGGCCGATGCAGACATGTTTCAAGCATCAGTAGCTATTTATGTCTTCTCTCATCTTCATAAATCACTTCAAAGTAAACTCCCGGACATGTCTTATCTTTAATATACACCTTTTACATCGTCTTTACACTCGCAATGACAAAATAATACCGCAAAATTTATTTAAAATGACAAATTTAATGCTGCAATAAAATTTCACCTTAATAATAATTAAATTACTTAATAAAAAATCATATCGCGATTAAATTTTCAAAATATGTTCACGTTAAAAGTTAAAAAAACTCGCGGTCTATTAACGTGACTAACACATTCCTTACCGCGACACGTCCTTTCTCGCGCCAAATTGACGCGTTACTAAATGGACCAGCATAAATTCATTCAACTCCAGACTCTACATCCTCTGTCCCTTTCTAACGCACCGTTCGTGTATCTCTCCTCTCGCTTCCCCCTTCCGCTTGATGAACCCTATTGAGCTCGTTAGTCATTAATTAATTCTGCATAAGAAAAATTACTTTTAATTTAAACTGTTCACATGTGGGACGATTCGGGAACACGATTGTAAATAAATAAATTTACTACCTCGTGCACTTGATACTCTACAAGTTCGTTTGTAAATATGTATATTTTATAAATCGTTGCTAAGTAGTAGACCTAGCTGGTGCCCGCGACTTCGCGTTGAACGATGAAAGGTACCCTATGTCCTTTCTGGCGTCCCATACAACATGTATGCAAAATTTCATGTTTTTGCGTTTTTGGTTCAGTAGTTTTTGCGTGAAAGCGTAACAAACAAACAAACAAACTCACATTCACATTTATAATATTAGGAAGGATATCACCCGAGAATAGTGTAGCTTCCCAACAGTGAAAGAATTTTTCAAATCGGTCCATTAATTTCGGAGCCTATTCAATTCAAACAAACAAACAATCAAATATTTCCTCTTTATAAATATTAGTATAGATTAAAAAAACACCCGGTTTTATTACAATGTCAATAGTAGAGTCCCCTATCCCCACTCATCCCATTTTCTCTATCCCAACCCTTCTGATACTTTTTGTGTTTAAAGGTGCCACCCAATAGATAAAAAAACGTAAAAAAAATCCATGCTCAAAAATATAAATAAATTAAGATAGTTTCAAGTCGTTATTTAGATTCTGACGCTGATATTGTTAATTTATCTACACTACACAATATTTCACTATAGCGTATAATTAGATACTCGTATTTTCTTTTTGCTAGTATTTTTATACGAACGTGGGATTCCAATATCATATTATAATAATATGGGAAGTGAGATTTATTTAATTCTTTATGAATATCAATTGTTTAGTTTTAACCTTTCATTGCGTGGGGGTGGTTACTACCGCCTAAAATGATTACGTAACTATTACTTTTTATTACTATTGCTATTACTTTCCGGACTCAGACCAGAGCCAACTGTAAAGTTCATTTCCAAAGTTAATTGGCAGGAATTGAACCCGGGACTCCCGAGACAGTGCGTAAGAGCGTAAAGCAACACCCTTACCACTCATCCAATGGGCTTGTCAAATGGCCATTAAGAGTGCGTATAAAGCAAACAAAATTTGTAATTTCAACCGCGTGGCCCCTTGGACATGACAGTGACACAAAATACGTAGAACTACGCACAACATGCGACGGAAGATAGCGCATCTCGCTCAATAATAATGTTATAAGTGCCAAAAGTATTAAATATTAATTATTCGCAAACTACAATGTCAAATGAAAAATTGTTACATACAGCCTTAGATAATATGTGAAGTGAAATTACTGATACTCTTTTAGCTTTGTAATGTGTGTCATTTTGAAATTTATTTTCAACTAAAATCGATGGAAATGAGAGCTCACTTGGTGATTTTTTTCTATCGAGAAAATTTCATTATATTATGTTTTCTGTTACAGTCGTCACTTTCATTTATAAAGTATTTATCTATTTAAAAAAAAAATTAAATTAGACTTTGTTTAATTAGATAAAATTCAAATCTAGGATTGGCTATTTCTCTTTATACCCGCTCTTAAGTGGACCGCAGCCTGTTTTTCGGCCTACATAATCGATACAAATATTATATTTTATTACGGCACGTAATAATGCTGATCACTTAGGGCGGTTATACCGACTCTATAAAGGTTATCGCCATTTGACTTTAAAAGCAGGGAATGATTTTTTTTTTCTATGCAAAATTTGAAGTGGATATGTATGGCAGACAGCACTTGGCTGGTGAGTCGAGTGCAAACCGTCCCACACACTTGACACAGCAGGTAGTATATATAACCTATGCACGCAAAAATGCTAACGAGGTCCGTAGTTATTTCATTCAAGTTACAATGAATGCATTACGTGCGATAGAATTAATGTCTACTTTACTCTGATTCTTTTTGAAATAAAATGTGTTGGTAGAGTCACGTTTTTGTATTTTACAACTTAATATTGGAAAGAGTTCTTAATTTATTCTTAACAAGCGGCCCGCCCCTGGCTTAGCACATTTTTTTTTCTGAAAATCATTAAGGAAAGCCGTTTTAAAATCCGTTAGGTGATTTAGCAGAAGTTAGAAGATTAACAGACAGATGCTGACGGCTATGCTTAAATTTCTAATATGTAGAGATCTCAGGTAGAGATAATCTACGGAAGTTACATATTAAAAATAAATTAAATATAAAATAAATGGACACAGACGCCTAATAACACAAGCAACGTCATAGGTGCTGCAAGTAAGTGCACTGGGGAGCATATTAGGATTTAAGATAAGGGAATAGGGAAATGGGCTCTGGCATAGGGATCTAAGGGTGAGGAGTAAGGGTACTCCTCACTGCTGTTATTTCACTGTGGTCTTCTGTAAGGGACTAAAATGGCCCCAACCAAAATGTACATATACCTACCATTATATTAATATTTCACTGTAGAAATAATAAGTTTATATATTTTATATATACTTGAATCTTTTCAGATTTAGTAAAGAAATGCGCAAACTTATCAGCATTTTATTTAGTTTAAACTTTTAAAGGCAATCCTTATATAAATAGAGATTTTTGTTTCACTGACCAAAGCCAATGGAATGATACATTTTCATGAATAAATTTACATTTTACGTCAGCCGCGAGATAGAATTTCAATTCAAGCTTGGCAGCTGACGTGAGGGACAACGCAATAAATAAAAATCAGCAATATTTTTTCATAAACCATTTAAATTTTAAAGTAGTCACGCTATTTTTGTGGACATTAAAATGAACACAAATTTTAATTTCCTTAATAAAATAGCTTTGCTCGTTCATAATGCTTTCCCTTGATATAATAAAGTGTGCAAGTTCCAAGGAAGCTTTGGCGCGACAATGACGAACGAGCTTTTGCACTCCGACGAAATCGACCGCGGCCAAAAGCTACGCTTCATTTCGCATTTCGTTTGGGATTTTAACTAACAATTACGTTTATGGTATAAAGTAATGAGGGAGTTTAAACGATTTAAAATGTTACAATGCAAAATAATTATAAGTTACATAAAACAATTTAATATTGTTACCGTAAGAAGGAGTAGGTAAGTAATAAGAAGTAAGTAGATATGTATTATAATACATAGTCATTATAGTCGATTTGTAAGCAATTCGTCCGCGTTGAATATTTTTCAAATATATAACGCCTGACATTATATTTTTGCAAAGCTTTGATTCTTTATTCTTAGATAGCTCGTGCCCGCGGATTCGCCCGCGTAGAATATTCGGTTTAGCCTATGTCCACGCTAAAATTCTAACTATTGGTGAAATATTTTCTTAAATCGGATTAATAGTTTCGACATACAAATAAACATACAGACTTTACCTGTTTATTATGTTTACTATCCTTTATCAATACTTATAAATAAATCTGTATGTATGTATGTTCCTTCATAACTTAAACGAATTAACTGATTTTCATGAAACTTGGTAGATAAACGTTTGGATAGGCTACTTTTTTCTTTTTCAACCTGAACGAAGTTGCAGGCACCAGCTAGTAGGAAAATAAAATTTTCTTTAAGGAAAAATATTATTTCCAAAATATAAAAGTTACCATAAAAATAAAGATAAACTTTGTGATGTTTTTTTACGGTGTTCTTATATAAGGGTGCGATATGCAGTGTGCCCTGTCACTACTTTCAGATAGCAGCTTTGAAAAGTTCATTTCCAAAGTTGACCCTGCCGGGAATCGAACCCGGGACCCTAGGATCGTTAAGGCACACACTCCAACCACTCATCCAACGGGCTCATCCCATGTGTGACATAAAGGGGAAAGACTTTGAGGCCCACCTATGGGAATAGCCACATAAATGTGTGAGACACGCTTTTCGAGTATTTCTCAACTCCTCACTGACCAATTAGTTGGTGAGTTGGTCCGTGAGTCAGAAATGAATAAAACATTGTGTCGACAATCATTATACTACATTTATTTAAGCTAAACAGATTTATTTACATAACATTTATCCTTATAATGTATGTCGTTCCTTTGTTTTCTACAATCATCACTCTACATTGATCATTATTTAAAATATTTAAGTTATACTTTAGTTAATCATCACAATTAATGTAAGTTCCTACACGATTTAATTTATTATTTCAATCAATTAAATACGTTTGGTTGCATTAATTGCATTTTTTTTTATTTCTATAAAAAATGATTGCAGAAAATTTAAGTAAATATTATTAAATAAATTACTTTAATTTCACTAGTTTTGTTTTAACGTTACAGAAGTACAGTATTTTTTTTATTATTTTACTCTATAACATTAAAATAAAACCAGTGAGTATGGTATTGTTTAAATTCCTAAGACACGTCACACGAATGTTTTTCTAAACAAGTATGCAATAGTAAAAAATCACTAATAAAATTAAATAATAGTCAAAAAATACCATCGTTTTACGTAAACTGCTTAAAATTCAAAACAATAACAAAACTTTATTTCTAAGTGTTTGACTAAAAAAAAATATTTTGTTTAATTGCTTGTTCTTAATGAACAAATATCATAATTACCATGCTTCATTGGTTGTTTTAAAATTACAAAATATATATTATTGCAACATAATAGAACACATACATTTCAGAATTTTTTTTTAAATACTGTCTTTTTATTTTATAAAACAACATTAGAAATATGATTTCTAAGAAAGAATAACATCCGTGTGTTCAGTCATTACAATATAAAGGCAATATTGCGTGCACCTTTTAAAAGATACACCTCGCTCAATATGAAGCCGAATAGAAATGTCCAGTGTAACAACGCCCTAATAGGGTGAGTTTTTCTGTTTGATGACCGCTTGCACGCACTTGGCCATTGTGGGCGAGGCGCGACTGATGGCGTCGGTCATGAAGAAATCCTCGAGCTTTTTCAGTTGCACGTCCAGCTTGCCCGACACAGGCTTTTGCAGGCTCTGTTTAGGAAAGACAGTTTAAGCTAAGATAAGCTTTTGTTCAGATATCGTAGTTCACGAGTACAAATATTAATGTTAATTCTTGATAAAGCTCCTAAAAACATGTGCGAGACATTGGATTTGAAATTATGTATAGATAAATGCATTAAAATATTTTACGCCCCGCACTTAAACAATTGCAAAAGTTATAACCAAACTTTAGACACACATTTAGTTTTTCTTTAATAACTCTACAACTGTATGCGATAACGAAAATCAGAAAAAGTGATTCTTACAAGAGAAAGAAATTTCCGAAGGATCGTCTAAAAATATAAGAAAATGGCGTAACTGTCGCCACAGTTGTTACAGCGACAAGATATCATATATTTTCTTTTTCAATGCGAACGGTCGCGGGCCCTAGCTAGTATAGAATATAGATGTACGAACCTGTGCGAGAGCTGTGGCTTGCGCGAAGTAGTTGTTGTCCTGAACGTCCCCGTAGGCGACGAGCGATGGGCTCACGTCCGCGAGGCGGTCGCGCACTTCGTCCAGAGAATCGTACGACAGACGAACACCCACCACTTCGGACAGCGCTCTGCACATACACACACACACACATATCTTATGACATTTACATCAAACCCATTTCCACGGCAATGAGCAAGGACATGAGAAATAAAATGGGCAACGCGAGTATGTAAACAGGTCGCTTCCCATGCCGCTCGCGTTGCCCGTCTATCTCTCGATTGGAGGTTTTTCGTACGGACATCAAAAGGGCCGGCAACGCGAGAGCAAGTGTTTACATGCTGCTCTCTCGCTCACTTGCTCTCGAACGTACGAAATTATCTAGGTACATACTTACGATACTTCTTTTACGATGAATATGTATCATCCACCATCTCCTTTGACGACGACGTTTTTTTTGGATTTTTTTACGGCAATAGATTGCAACGCGAGCGGCAATGTCAATGGCCGTAATGTAAACACTCATTGCCCTTGTGACGTTGCCACAGCAGTATTTAGAGAAATAAATACGGCAACGCGAGCGGCAATGTCAATGGACATAATGTAAACCGGGTATAAATGTCAATTACACGACAACGATAAATGTCATTTAAAGATACCACGAATATTCGACTACTTTTGGTATTCGACCGAATACCGAATTCAAAATCATAAATTCGTGACCATAATTAATTCATTTCCATTTCGTGACCCTTCATTTGAGATCTTTTTTACCCCTATGTTATCTGCTCTGAGACAGATGTGACCGGCCCGTTACTAATTCTCTTGGCTATGTCGACAACCTTGGTTCTTTGGGGAATTTCAGAATTTTATGTCATAAAAAAATTATAATTTTCAATGGTTGCTTTAAAAATACAAATGATAATCGACCGATAGTTTATTAAAAGTACCTAATAATCTTCCAGTCCTCGCGGGCCTTGCCGGGCGGAGTGACTGCGACCAGCGTCTGCTGCGCGCGTCCCTCGGCGTTCACGTAAGTGCCTCGCTTCTCCGTGTACGCCGCTCCGGGCAACACCACGTCCGCGCACAAAGCCCCCGCGTCTCCGTGGTGACCTGCACATCAGATCATCTCCTATCCTTTAAAAAAAGTTAGCAGCGCATTCGCAACCTCGCGTGTAACTTGTGCAACGCGACCGAGTTACATACAAATAAAGATTAACATGAAAATGGATGAGGTAATCTATATCAATATATAAAGCTGAAGAGTTTGTTTGTTTGGTTATAAGCGCTAATCTCAGGAACTACTGGTTCGAATTGAAAAATTCTTTTAGTCACTTATCGAGGAAGGCTATAGAGAACGCGAATAATAAAAAGGAAATCTAATCCACTTTATAAAAAAATATGCACGAAATATTGGTTTATTAAAAGGCAGTTTAATTTAAAAATCAAAAAATTGACGTAACAGGCCTTGATATATGACGAAGGCATCCTTGGGCAGCGCATCCCTAGTGACTACGCCCGCGTCAGCCCCGAGCAGATAGACCACGCGTGGGCCAGCCTTCAGGGCTGCGCCGACGCCTGGCCGGTAGCCCACGTCCAGGGCTGCCACCTGCGACGCCGTGCGCTGAAGAACATTCAGCACCTGCCAAACAATTACAATGTTTATTGTATCTATTAACATTTATATTGGGGAGTGATAAACGTAATGATTAAGGCCGGCCCCATACTATAAGAGCTTGTCTATGTTCGCGACTGTCTGCCATTTTGTTAGTATGCCTTTGGCTAAAAAAAATTGGAAGAAAAAATACTTGGTAAACAAAAAATAACTTATAAAAATAGAGGCGATACTAGTTTCATCCTCTTTAATTATAGAAAATTGTAATACAACCAGTTTTTACATGAAACACGAGAAATTAAGAAGATCCTGATAAATTTTCCAATTTCTAACGAATGTTCTGATGAATTTGGGTTCATCAGAAGCGGACGTAAAACACGTCAGAATTCTGATTATATGCGGAGGCTAGAACAAACCATATACGCATTCTGACGAGCGTCAAATATTTCCTAACAGATAAGTCTTACGATATCCTAGAAAATAAGAGTTAGTATATTCACCTTCCATTTCTTGTCTTGCAGATTTTCCTGCAGCTTGAGAGCGAGGTCCTGCGTGTAGGCTAGCAGAGCAGGTCCCTCGGGACCTTTGAGCTGGTCAGCGCCCAGGATGACTATGGGCCTCTTGGCCTGCTGCAGCTTCTTCAACACTGGATCAGACGAAGAACCCGTGGCCAGGTCTTTCACTATAGACGCTGACTCGCCAACGTGCTGATTCAACAAAAAAGTTAGACTATAACTTTGACAATATTTTCCTTTGTCTTTGATGTGTTTGTGCTGATATCATCACCAAAATCTATTTTTATTAGGGACTAGCTCGACTGACTAGCTCCTGCTTCGCCCCGGTGCAATTGGGAAAGTTAATATAAATATAATGTATATAGCCTATGTTCACAATTGAAGATTCCGGAGCTTACTCCGGAAGAAATCTGATATATACAAAAAATATATCCAATGTATCCAATGCAAAAATGGCATCCAAGTTAATTATGTATAATATATTATATTAACTGAGTAACCAAACCGTATAGTCATATGTGAGGTCGACTTTGGGTCCGATGAACGCTACATCGGTATCCTTTTGAATGAACGCCTTGCGGATGCGAGCGTTCAGAAGTGGAGCCTCGAAGCGGACGTTGGTCCCGATCAACAGGACAAAGTCTGCGTCTTCTACGTCTGCATATTCACATCAACACTATCGTTAAATATAAATCAAGCCCAGTTAATCATACATAAAGGTTCTTTTTTAGATCTTCATTGAAGGAGAACTTTTACATTTTTAGGAATACAAGATAATATAAACACTAAGTGGTTATAAATGTACTTTGGAGAGTGTGTTCAGAAGCTGCATGAGCTCATACCGCCTTCCCATTTCTTCCATCGGACAAGTTTGTACTTTAAATACAAAATATTATATTTTTCGATTTTCCGCATTTCTATGTTTGTATGAATTTCAATTATTTTGAACACGCAACTACACTATCCAATTTTTTGCTTTCATCTCTTTATAAAACAATAAAACACTCACTAGCAATTTTAGTATTGAGCAGATATGAAGAACGAAGATCGGTGCCGGCGCCCTCTAGCGGGAAATACTGTTCGGTGCAAGTGTTCTCTGAGCCGAGGTGATTCACGAGATCCTTGAGGGCTATGAGAGATTCCGCGTCCACCAGATCTCCGCACACGGCCAAGAGCTGTAGAGCAGTCATGAACATACTTAATATACTATTAGCTCATCTCAGTCTTGGGACGTCCACTGCTGGACATAGGGCTTTCTCCATAATTTTTCAATAGAACCCGTCAAAAGCTGTCTGGATCCAGCTGTACCGGGTCATCCTCTCCCCTCCAGTCGAGAACTTTTACCCATCGGATATTAAATATATTCAAGAAACATATCAATAATGCACCTGTGGGACTCAAATTTTGCAACGACAATGCAATTTTAAATGTACATTATAGCTGGAATTTTTTTCATGAAAATGGCTTTTTAATCACTGATTACAATTAATTACAAGGATTTAGCCATCCAAACCTTCTCATATTATATCATCCAATATTATATCTCAGAAATGTAATTTTTTTAAATGTAATTCTACGACCAATAACTAATGAGTAATAATGGAACTGGTGGAAGGTAATGCTCTTAAAAGAGAGAGATGAAAACATTGAATTTTCACGCAATTTTCAGGCAAACTGACCTTATCTGGGGGGCAGTCCCTCAGTTCTCTGGCGGCGACCACTATGGCGTCCTCCCATTCCACTGGCGACAGGTTTCCACGGCTGTCCTTCAGCATGGGAGTCACCAGTCTTTGCCGTTTCAGACCATCGCACGCGAACCGCGACTTGTCCGACAACCATTCCTCGTTGATCTCCTGTAATACATACCATCATGTTTTTTTTATTTGATTTCTGTCTTATTACCTAGCCACTGGACCATATGTTTCGGGATATCCAAACGTGTCTCTTCCTCACACCTAAAGCCGGACACAGTCGTGGCTATAATATTTTTTACATAGCATAATTTGAAGCGGCTTTCTGTACCTGTCTGTGTGTCTGTACATCCACTAACTCTTCTTAAAAAATATGTATTATTCTTTCTAAGCTGCTTTCTGTGAAATAATTAGCTATATAGGAAAGAGGATAGGGAAATAGAAGTCTACTATTTTACCTCATTTGTTCTAGGGAGAATTCGCAATACTTCGTTCGTGCGTGTCGAGACGACGATGTTACTGCCCAGAGGATCTAATACATCTACTGAGTCAATCTGAAATTTAAATAAAGTACCTTTGATATGACATATTATATTTTTCTGCCACCGGTGGGTAGAGAGGCTATTAAATAATATTATGAAAATAATATTATGAAGATGTAAAGTTTGTATGTCAGGGCAATCTTCAAAATTGATATTTAAAAAAATTTTTCACCAACAGAATATAATTTTAGCACTTAACAAACCGGCTATCTAAAAATGAAACACTTGTCAAAAGTATAATGTCAGGCATTAAAATATTAAATGTTTTTAGTATCTATGTACTACTAACTACTAAGTTATATAAGTGACAAATTATTACCCTTCTAGTTTCCCAAGGGCGAGCTGCAAAACTGTATGGCTTCGAAGTTAGGGCACCCACTGGGCACAAATCGATTATGTTTCCCGAAAGTTCTGATAGGAACATCTTCTCAACATATGTGCCAACCTGAAATAAAATAAATTTCAAAATATTTTTTAAGAATATTTTAAAATATTGTAAATGCTAATATTATAAATGTGAAAGTAACTATGTAGTTGTCTGTTACCTTTTCACGCCTTAACTACTCAACCGATCATCATGAAATTTTGCATACACATTGGAAGGGTATATAAGAAAATACATAGGGTACTTTTCATCCAGAAAAAAAGTACTGTTCCTAAGGATCATCTAAAATAATATAAAAAACTAATGCTTGGCCAAAGAGTTACAGTAACAAGAGGTGAAGTGTTATATTGCTTATATATTTTTTTCAACGTGGATGAAGTCAGTTAAATTAAGTTTTTTCCTGGATGAAGCTGGAAGCGGGTGGCTAGTAAAAAAATAAAATCAAAGCATGTTGCAGAGGTATAAACATACTTGCATATCTGTTCCTCTACCGGTGGTTCCAAAGTCATCAACACCGGCTACTTCAGATGCAAAACGAATGCACCTGGTGCAGTGAATGCACCGAGTCATTATTGTCTTGATGAGAGGACCAACATCCTTGTCTTCGACGGCTCTGAAACCATAAAATGTATAATTACATCACAAGTCTTGAAACATTTTTAAATTGGCAGGACATTGATATAATACTACTTAACCAGTATGGGTGGCCACTTCATCGTTTCATAGAATCTGTTCAGAATATATACATATTCAAATTACATATATAAAAAAAAAAAAAACAAATCTACACCTCTTCAAGTTACAAGCAAAGGTAAAATTATATAATTTAAAAGTATAAAATATTTAGGAATAATGATTGATAAAAATTGTAATTCGACACATTAGTGTTGCATAGGTTTATAGGTTAATCTTAACTAATGGGCTGTCCACCTGTTCATCATACATTAAATTAAAAAAAAAAACATGATTAAAAATGCTATGATAGAAATTAAGTAGAAAAAAATCAAACCTTTTCCCAGAGAAATGAATGTCAGTAAATCTACTCTTGTCTGAACCAAACGCCATAGACTGATCTTGCAAGTCACATTCCCCACCCTGGTCACAGATAGGACAATCCAATGGATGATTAACCAACAGAAACTCCATAACACCCTCCCTGGCCTTCCTAGTTAAATCCGAGTTGGTCTTCACTCGCATGCCTTTCATCACGGGCATAGCACAAGCCGCCACAGGTTTGGGAGACCTCTCTACTTCAACTAAACACATTCTACAGTTGCCAGCTACCGCCAGCCGCTCGTGATAACAGAACCGGGGAATCTCTACACCCACTTGGGCAGCTGCCTGTTAAAAAATATATCAGTTTTGAAAATTTGACATTAACTTTTTCATTAACATTTTTTTAACAATTATTATATAATTTTTAATATTATTTAATTAACAAATAAATTGTGAAATAGGCTCTAACAGTACAGGCATACCCAAGTGTGGGAAATACTTATATACCTATTGGGTTAGCAAAAAAGTTCTTTCGGTTTGCATTAGGAGATAGTGATGTATGTTTTGTTATTATTTTGTCAATTTTAGATATTTTTTCTTTTAGATTTGGTGGTCAATTAAGTTTACAACTGCCAGTTAACAGACAGTTCAACATGGGGTAGCAAGCAAGTAAGCATTTTCGACAAATTTATTATTATTTTTTATTTTAAAGGCAAAAAGTTGCTTCATCTCATAAAGAGATATTTTAAAAGAATGTATAGACACATACAGTTGGTTTAAAAATTTCATTCTGAAGATTTACCATTGAAAGGTGACCAACATTCTGGTTGATCTAAAGTTGATGATGACAAAATGAGAGCCACAGTAGGAATCAATTCATCTTATAACTATGCAAAAGATTGCAAAACAGTTAAATGTATCACACACAACAATTGATTTCATTCTTATTCTTTCAACTAATAAAAATTATAAATAACTATTAATTTCAATCTAACAAACATTAAACTTATCGAAAACAGAAGGAAAGGCTCTCACCTGCAGCACAGTTGTACCCGGAGGAACATAAACAGGTTTATCATCAATAAAGAGTTCAACCTTATCAGGATGAGGCTGAACTGCATCAGCATATCGACGTGACGCCAAAGGAGCCACGCGTGTCGGTGAACCGAGCGCAAGCGCCCGGGATAGCGGCTGGCGAAGCATTTTCTGCAAATTACACTCACTTAAAAACTACGCATAATTTGCTTAAAAGTAACGCTATTATAGTCACAAGATAAAAATATACTTCCACAGATAATCAAATAACATTTTTTGGCTCTAACAAGCGATACTTAGATGTAGTAAATAATATACAGCCAGATCATCTGTTATTGTTACATAAGAAAGAATACTTAACCTATATAATTAATAAAAATATTATATTAAAGTTAATATTACAACGATTTTTATACACAATTCACCTAGAAAAATGTAGTTTTTCCAATATACGCGGAAATTTCTTGAAAAATTGGACTGAAAAATATTTTTAAATTACTAACAAAATTTTCACAATAAAATTAAATGACAAGAGATGAAGAGACAAATGATGAACTGTCAGTTTTCTGTCAGTGTCAATACTGTGTAACCACAGACTAAATATTGCCCTAATAAAATAATAGAGAGCTATATATAGGCTTTCTAAGCACGCCATCTTGAACGGGCATTATAATTAAAACTCATACTAGAGCCATAGGTAATTAAATTATAATGAGAAATTATCTATATGTATATAATCATACATTTATTATTTAAACTTGCTATTTCTGGCGTATCTCTCTAAGCCACAGTTATTTACCTAATTTGTAAATAGAATCAATTATCTCGAAAATAATCCGTATTGTAGGTACTTACAAATACTTAATTCTTAAACATAATAATATGTTCAAAATAATGTGATTACTTATCTTATTTTGTCTAGTGCAGTCTAGGATCTAGGTCTAGGACATGGGAAATAAGGGGCCTTAGACAAAGTGCCATAACGATAACGATAACGAAGTTCGATAGTTATAAATGTATGGGAAGTATCACGTGATTTAGCGAAGGCATATGTCAATCCCATACATTTTATTTTTAGCGAATCGAATCGCTACGGAGCGAATGCACTTTGTCTAGGGCCCAAGGATCGAGTCTAGAGAGTGGACTTGACCCCACACTCTGTCAAAAGAGTAGAAATTAAAAAGTGGCAATACTGTAGTGTTGTCCCGTTCTAACCATATAAAGTTGAAAGAGACAACACTATAGTATTGCCACTTTTTAATTTCAACTCGTTTTTGACTGACTACATCTCACCGTCTCACCACGCACTCTCATTTGAATGAAGATGTCAAACTGTCAACGTCATGTCATGTATCCACTATCCACTGATCCACTGTTTCTTACACCTCCTCCTCCCTCTTGTTGCGGTTGCGTTGCGTTGCCTTGTCCTGTCCTCTCGCTCGCTCATTCGCTTTCTTTCTTGCCGGGCCGTGCCGTGTGGAAGTTACGTGCATAAAGTAAAGTATAATTTTCAATAAAAATGG
Organism: Synanthedon formicaeformis; assembly: GCA_945859745.1. NCBI lineage: Eukaryota > Metazoa > Arthropoda > Insecta > Lepidoptera > Sesiidae > Synanthedon > Synanthedon formicaeformis. The sequence goes on along the minus strand of OX243969.1, from coordinate 2,988,531 downwards.
CTTTCGGAGACGTTAAAACTCCTCAAGGACTCAATGAGTTCAACAAATTTTTAGCTGACAAAAGTTACATTTCTGGGTAAGTAAATTTTGCCATAGATTAAAAACAACCACATCTACTCATTATTTTTAGGAACAGTTCTAACCTCCAAAGAGAAAGCTATTAAGCCTTATCAATATAAGAATTAGCTTTATTCAATCCGAAATTCCAAATTAGAAAATCTGTAACTCTTATTGGATCTTTTCAGTTATACACCATCTCAAGCTGACGTACAGGTATTCGATCAGATCGGAAAAGCAGGTGCAGCTAGCTTGCCGCACGTTCTTCGTTGGTATAACCATATTTCATCCTACACACCGGCCGAACGCAAGGCATGGCCGGCAGGCGTCAGCCCTCTGAGTGCTGGTGGTAAGACTACAACAGCTGCTCCCGTTAAGAAGGAAGAGGAAGATGACGACGATGTTGATCTTTTTGGATCTGGTGATGAGGAAGAGGTTAGTAGCGGTTTAATTTTTTCCATGTTAGGGTCAACAGATAGTGTGCTGCCAACCATGATAGGATAAGGGATAAAATAGGCTCTGGCAATACGTTATTTCATGGTGGTCTTCTGTAAGGAGATAGTTTCTGCTGCCAAAATGACTGCAAACAGTGTGCTCTGCCACTACTTTCCAAATCCCCGGGAATCGAACCCGGGGCCCCTGAGACGTTAGGCAAGCACCCTTACCACTCATCTAACAGACTCAATTTATAATTAATACCTATGTCTGTGCTGGGTTTAAAGCTACAGTGGGACCTCATCTAACTTTAAAAAATTCATATCCAAAAGGAACCCTGTGACAAAGCGTAGGCAAGCACCCTAACCTCTCATCCAACGGGCTCTCCAAATTAATTAAGTCCTTAAGTAAAGACTTATAGCTTATTTATTTATATGAGGACTTATCTTTAATGTACTGTTAATAATCTTTACAGGATGCTGAGGCTGCTAGAATCCGTGAGGAGCGTTTGAAAGCGTACACTGATAAGAAGTCCAAGAAGCCAGCACTCATTGCCAAGTCCTCCATATTGTTAGATGTTAAGCCGTGGGACGATGAGACTGACATGAAGGAAATGGAAAATCAAGTACGCACAATCGTTATGGATGGACTTTTGTGGGGAGCGTCAAAACTGGTGCCAGTTGGCTACGGCATCAACAAACTTCAGATCATGTGTGTCATCGAAGACGACAAGGTCTCCGTTGACCTTCTCACTGAGAAGATCCAGGAATTCGAAGACTTTGTACAGTCTGTCGATATCGCTGCCTTCAACAAAATCTAAAAAGCCATAATTATAAGTAATAATAAAATCATATTGCTTATAATAAATTTATTTTTATTTAAATATAAACTATGTACAAATCAGTCAAAAAGAACAATTATTATTAACCGAAAGCCAAAAAACAACTTTATTGCTAGTTCATTCTATTAATTGATGAATATGTCTCATTTATTCCTTATTAAAATTATCTCAATTCAATTAAATTAGAACTGACAGTGAGCAGAACTCCTTTAAAGCCAAACATTTATTTATACATCAAAAAGTGGATTAGTGATGCTACCACAATTCGAAGGAAACTATGAATTTCTTAGATGCATTTAAAATCACATACAAAAACTCAGTTTGTCACATCTAAAATTACAAAAGAGAACTCAAGTTCTATTATATACACATTTCTAGACTAATTTTTATGATCTTTGATTTGTCTTCTTCCCAAATAGTAGAATAACTTAAAATATGCATGGAAATAAAATATGAAGAAAATTCATTTTCTCATACATTTTGTATGGTAAGTTAACAAATAAATTAGTGAGTTCTAACTTGACTGAATTATGGTAAAATAATTAATGATAAAACAATTTAACAAGTAATAAAAAAAAGTAACAGACAAACAACCACATGGAGTACATACTGTTATTGCACATTTCTTTTCAATACAAAATATCCAGGTTTAAAAGTATTAGATAGAATAGAATTATCTAATTTGTGGATGCACTTTTTTTTTGACAGTTTCCTTCCTCCTATCTAATTCAAAACGAAATAAATTTCATTAAAATCTACTGACTAGTTGATTTCTTTCACAAGAGAACTTAATCTTGCACACCTCTACTTTCACCAACATTCGCTTGAAGGAACATGTTTGGTATATCACTTCCAAAGTATATTTTATTGTTCTGTGACAAGGCCTCGTACTTTTTCAGTTCCAAGTATTCTTTTGTTAGAAGCTGTTTATTGGCCTCGGCCTGTTTCTTCAGATGATAGAATTCAGCTTCAGCTTTAGTTTCCTGTTTGGCTTTGTGTATGCTGTCCTCGATGAGTTCAATTTTCTGCCAAGATTCCTTCTCCATAATCTTTTGTTGGTATTGTATTTTAGCTACTTGGGCTTCCTTTTCTGCCTCAATGACCGCCTTTCGACGTGCCGTCTCAGCTTCCTTTTCGACTACCTATTAGTTAAAAAAAAAACTATATATGAACAAAAGTAGATATATTTACAGTTTAATAATTGTCGATTATCTGTTTAGCGTCTTTGTTACGTCGGTAGCTCTAGCTGGGGATAACTAACATAATTCATTTACTGTAAAAAAATTGGCCAAGTCACACAAGATATTATATGGTGATATTTATAAAGACAAAATTTCCTATATTGTTATTAGTTACTAACTGGAGCCCGCAGCTTCGTACGCGCTGTATGTAGTTCGTTTTTTGAAAATCCCACAGGAACCCAAAAAATTTTCAAGATAAAAAGTATCCTATATCAGTACATCAGTGAAAACCGCATTTAAAGCGGTTAAGCCTTTTGAGGGATTAACGTGGACAGACAAACAGATAAAAATTCTAAAAATTATTATTTTTTGACCTCATTAACACAAATACAATGTGCATAAATTGTTTTATATATATTTAACGTGAACTTTGGATGAAAAAAGAAACTGCAACTAAGGAAGCGTCAACTAATGCTAGCTAAAGCTACAATAGCTATTCTACAGGAGTTGCAAATACGAGGCTATACAAAAGAACATATTATTATTCTATCTAGTTTATTACACTTCAAAAATATTTAAAAAATAAAATACAAAAATACTACCTTTTGATGTTGCGCTGCAATCAAAAGTTTGGACTTTTCAGCTTCCATAAGTTCATAGTTTTTTCTAATTGTCTCTGGGATCTTTGGTTTTGTGACACGCACTGCTTGCACTCTCAATCCTGGTGCCATTTCATTTAGATCGTTTTGTAAGGCCTTTAATTACGAATATAACAATGCATTATAAGTGTGCATAGTTTCATATAAAAACAAACAGTAGATTTGGAAACACTTGTTTTAGTAATAATAATTATAAAAGTTTACTTTCAAAACAAGTGCATACATGTCGTGTTTAAAATCATGAAAGTCAGAAAAAAAAACAAATTCAAAATATATAACTATTTTAAGAAAACAGGCAAAAAAGTTAGATACCATCATTTAATACATAAAACTAGAGTTAGGTAATGAACGACAGTGTGTCGCCAATCTTGATAAAATAACAGATTTCATTTGAAGATAATACCTAGTTAATTAGTTAAATAATGATACTCACAGTTCTCAAATTCTCATCAATTTGGTCAAACAAATCAATATATACTTCGTGTAGTGTGTGTGCACTGCAAAACTGATTGAGTTCATGATGCACTTTGTTGAATATCAATGTCTTGTCATAATCTGCTGTGAAGTTGCGCACTACGTCTAGAACTGAAATAATGTTAAGATTGTCTATACTAATATTATAAAGAGGAAAGATTTGATTGTTTCTTTGTTTGCATTGAATAGGCTCCGAAACTACTGGACAAATTTAAAAAATTCTTTCACTGTTGGGAAGCTATATTATCAGAGAGTAACATAGGCTATACTTTATAAAGTTACGCGGACGAAGTTGCATGCAACAGCTAAAGGTTAATAAAATTTGAACAGCCGGTTGCAAAGTTTGAATTGAAAATATCAATTGTTTATTGATACTTTCCAATACAAAATAACAACATTAATTCACTATAACTTAGGTAATGTACTTTTAAAGTCTATTAAGTCCTACATAATTTTAATTCTTTTAAGTCCCTGTAATTGGCAATGTAGGTAGTAATACTGTGTCTATTGTTTGTTATTTTACTTTGCTTTTTATGTTGAAAATAAAATAAATAAATAAAATTCACAAACACCTTGACTATATTATATTGTATAGAATACAAATTAATAATTTTGCAAGTATCTACAGCTACATACCATCAGGTGAAGTAAGAAGATCCATTTTGAATAAAAAGAAATTGTCATTGATAACTTACCACTTATTGGTTCCAACTTATTGACCACTTCAATTCTTTCAAAATATATTAAAACTCCTCCGCTTGTACCGCATGGTACATTTTTCACTTCATCGGTTTGTAGAGTTGTCTAAAAATAGCAATAATTTTTCATTAAAAATTAACACAAAGTTCCATGGCATATTGTCAATTTCATTTCACAATGATATTTAACTATAATAATAATAATAATTTATAAAACAAAGTCCTCCACCACGTCTGTCTAGACCAGGCAGACATTCACGAAAAACGAAAAGTATGTCGTGAATATTCACGATAAACTCAAAAACTACTGCACCGATTTTCATGCTGCTTTCACCAATGGATAGAGTGGTTCTCGAGGAAGGCTTTAGTATATAATTTAAAAAGTTACACGGGCGAAGTTGCAGGCAGCAGCTAGTTTTACATAAAACATACCTGTATAGCTTTATAAGAAGTTAAAAGTGGTATCATCATATGAAAACCAGGCTGACTGGTGACCGGCAGCAAAGCGCCTCCCTAAAATATAAATTAAATTACTGTCAAACAAAAAAAAAACACATCAAATTGACCAATTTTCTTAAAATCCTTACCCGGTAATAAACACCGACGTGTCCCTCTTCTACCTTATGTAGCGAGAAGTGTACGGTGACTCCCACCACTAATATAACGAGAGCCAAAATCGAAGACTGATCTGCCATAACTGGGCTGCTGTATTAACAAATTAAATATTACTTCTTATTTCAATGATAGTTTCATAAATTTGTTGTAGGTTTTACCTCCAAATGTCAAACTGGACGCTCACTATTAGTGGTATGATGAAAAGAGAAAATAATCAATGTTTTTAAAACACGCCGCGCTGTGTGAAGCAGAGGCCAACGCAGTAATAATTATACTAATTTTAAATTTAGTTTTTAAAAATACTTCCAATAAAGAAAACAAATCGTAAATTTTATGTAAATATTGTACGGCATGTACACAGACAGAACAGTGAACACACACACAGAATATCGGACTTTGACTAGTAGAGAGATCATGATGACAGATGACAGTAAATTTGAGATTTGTTATATTATCTGTGAATCAGTCCCCTTTACATTTTATAATAATTATATGATAATCTATACTCTAATATAACTTTAACCAGAAAACAAAATATAAATGAATCATCGTTTATCGTAGGAAATTATAAATCAATATTAACAACGATTTAAATTTAGCCACAGACCAACTTCTCTCAATATGGTTTTTAAGTGGTTTTTATGTACAGTGCAGTCTACAATTATACATTAATAACAAAAAGGTAAATGTACGAAGGATAACTAATCACCTTCTTATACCTATTATCTGTCCAAAACTGACGATTATTATTACTCGCTGACTAACTCATCAAAATTATAGACCACTTCCACTCGTGACGAAGGTACTTATAGAGCGACCAGAGATACTTGACCGCGTCGAGTCATTGATCTGAACTATAGATGCGGCGTAGCAAGCAGAAAGCCCCGAAATCTTTGGTAGTATTAAAATCATACTCGCACTAGCGAGCGACAGTGCGAATTCGTCCACTTCTCTCTCGTGTGGACGAATTGTACTACTACCATTATTTACGGGCTACGCCGTGTCTATACTCCCAAATATACTTATAAAGTCTTTGCGTCGAGTACGAGCATTAAATAATAATACTTTATGTAACCACCTATTTCATAGGTGCAACCTCTATAATAAAACTAAGTTATAACCATAGTTAAAATACCAACCAGTACGTTAAGTACTATTTTATCTGTGGTAAGAAAATTCGCTAAAGCTTCGGTCTCACGCAGCGAATATTCGCCGCGACAATTCGCTGCCAGCCTGTCACATATAGCGAGTTTATACCAAAGACTTTATAAGTATATTTGGGAGTATAGACACGGCGTAGCCCGTAAATAATGGTAGTAGTACAATTCGTCCACTCGAGAGAGAAAGAGAGAGAAGTGGACGAATTCGCACTGTCACTCGCTAGTGCGAGTATGATTTTAATACTATCAAAGATTTCGGGGCTTTCTGCTTGCTACGCCGCATCTATAGTTCAGATCAATGGTTTATACTGGTAAATGGCTATTCGCCGCGAATACCCTGTCACATACAGCGAATATTCGCTGTGTGTGACCGAGGCATGTGAAGGGGTAATTAAAATAAATTGACAACCTTGTATGTAACAAAAAATTTATTAGTCTCTTAATTACATAGGCACATAATATTACAACATGATCTTAGATTCATACATTGTTAATATTTTGTTAACTTCGAGAGTTCTTTCCTTCAAAGTTGACATTTCTTCTTCATTTAAAATATTATTTTTCTTGCCGGCATTCTTAATTAAAAAATGTTGTATAAATAACTTTAAACTCTCCCTAAACACGCGAAGATTTGGCGGTTTAGCGATACGACTGAACACTTCCAATGCCACTTGCAAATCTGCGTTCATAATTATGCCCAATAATATTTGACGCATAAACTTTACTAAGCTTTTATTCAAATCTGAAAATTGTATAACCTGTAAAGAAAATCACATAATTTTATTTCTTTAGAACAATGATGATTTTTGTATAAGTAGATAGGTGTATTTAGTAACCTATTAAGTTATAATGTAAATGTAACAAGGTAAGTAATTAATAAGTTTTAAAAAATATTAAACTCTTGGCACTCTGCAAAAATACCCTATCCTTTTTTTATAATATAACACAGGTTGGCTATTTTTGAGGCAAAATTGAATATTCGTGAGGCCTTTACTATTGTAAAATTAACATTTCTATTAATGCGTTTGTATTAAAAAAAAAAAATCTATAATACTATTCATAAACATAGTCAAATGATAATATACAATTCAGAAGTTTCAATTCAATTCAAATCACTGGAATTTTACAAAGTCTTTACAGTCTTGTCGAAAAATTAGTTCGTGATACTTGACAATAGTAAAAATAGACTAAAGAACCTAAAGAAACGCAATAAATTTAATTTCAGTTTCACTCTACAATAAATATTTACCTTCAATATTGAAAGTGGCAACCCCTTTTCCATAATGAGGTGTATAAGAAACTGTGCGAGATTTTTCACAGATTGTTTAGACATGTTTTCGATTTCCTTTATTTTGTCCCAAACTGAATACTGGATCGAAAGCTGTAACAGAAACAAACCAGTTAGAAATTCGTGAAACCTGAAATTTCAACAATTTTTTTTTTGGTTACATTGAAAATATTTCAACTTATTTATAGAAAATAATTATATTTAGGACCTCTTTCACCAACTACGAGTAAAGTGTTGATTAGTTAATTTTAGAAATAATTCTATTTTTTATTAAATTATGCACTCTGTTGTTTTATTATTAGTGCATTTTTCGATAGGCGAATTTTTTTTATTATTTTCTTTTTAATGTTTGGGACTTTTATCGTACAAATAAAGGTATATCAGTTAAATTATTCCCGGTGACAGGCGACTTTAAATGACGGTTACCCTACTTGACAGTAAAGAGTCAAATAGGCTAACCGCCATTTAAAGTCACCGGTAAGAAAGCGTACGAGTTTCACCATCATCTTCGAGTAGCATTACTCAAGGGTAATTTCAATGAAATTGACACAAGATACTCGTAACATTTACTCACCAATTAGCGTTACTTGAAAAGTAGATAACCAATATACACTTTACATGTAGTTGGTGAAAGAGGCTCTTATTGTACTAACATAGACTTAGTGAAATGTAACTAACATAGTCGACATGGTCGAAATATAGAGTTTATTATATTACTAGCTGGCTTCCGCGACTTCGTCCGAGTTGAAAAAGAAAAAGTTGCCTATCCTATGTCCTGTACGTATAAATGTTTATCTACCAAGTTTCATGAAAATCAGTTAATTCGTTTAAGAGTTATGGAGGAACATATATACATACATACAATACAGAAAAAATTCTAAAAATGGTCAATTTAGTTTCAGTATCATGTATAGAGCCTATAAACACGATATCTCTGAAAACAAAATAACTTACTCCATGACCAACCCTTACAGATTTATTATTAGTATTGATATTAAAATTTTATTAACAAACAAACTCTCTTTTGCATTTATAATATTAGTTAGGATAGGATAGGGATGTATAACTACGTACCTGATATTTCCTATCATAACCGCACAATTTGTTTCCTAGTACTGCATAGTACGGATTGTATGTGTTCTCTTGCAAACAACACGCCAGTAGTACGTGAACTATTTCCCTCTCCTGTTGTCCCTTCAATCCTAAATGTTGTAGTTTCTCAAAAGCGTCCATGTAATCCTGAATTTAAAAATTAATAAAATCAAACCGAATTGTCAAACAATGAAAAAAAAAACACAAGAAAAAGAAAAGATAATATTTTTTCAATTCATAAAAGTTCATGAAAATAAATTTCCATTGAAAATTTTACTTAAGAGATGTGTAAAAATAATATTAGGAGTATTCATAATTTTTAGATGATCATAATATCCTGTGACTATTTGATACTAGTCACTAACCAATAGATTCTATGGCTATTTGACAGATATAATTAATCACTATTATTTTTTATTTATTTGTTAGGGAAGGTTGTTGTTATTATTTATTGTTATCAGCATATCAATAAAATAATAAATAATTAAATAACTACAAGAACCTTTTAAGATGAAGGAATGTCTAATCGCTTCAATAGATTTGCATTTTCATTTCAAAATGAACACAAACACATAACTGACTGTACAATATATATTTGAATTTTGAAATCGTTACAAAGTTAGGATTATTAGTTAGTGCACAATAACTTAGCAAAAAAAATTCTAAAATTTGATTAATTTTTCAAAATTATATTAGACCAACTTTCATTGTGAAAAAAAAATCACATGTATGAGAAAAAATCACATGAAAAAGGGAAATTTATTTATGTTAGTCATACTGAGGTCTTCTTTATGCTATACAATCGACCAGCTCCCGGCTAGAATGTTTCAAATTTCACCTTTCTAAGATGTATTCTTTTTTCATTGATCAAAAAGGTAAACAAACAATTCACGATATAAAACTAAGCAAATTCTAAATGAGTTAATCACTGAGTCAACTCTCTTTGATAATGCCTAATGTACAAATTCCATCTTTAAAACGGTCCAGTGACCATGGCGACGCTATATTTGTTTACGTTTTTGATCAATAGAAAAAGAATAAGAATAAGAAAAAGAAAACACATTAATAAACTAGCCATTAAATTAAGTTCGGCTGCTTACGCTGTTAAAAGAATTCGCGAGCTTACTGACGTAAACACAGCGAGGATAGTATATTTTAGCTATTTCCATAGTGTAATGACGTACGGTATTTTACTTTGGGGTAATGCTGCGGATATAAACACTATATTTGTGTTACAGAAAAGGGCTATTCGTGCCATCTACAAGCTCGGTCCCAGGGTCTCGCTAAAAGATAACTTTAAGGAAATAAATGTACTTACTGTAGCCTCACAATACATTTTTGAAAATCTTTTGTTTGCTCACAAAAATATTAGCACTTTCAGTAGAAATAGTGATGTTCATAGTTTGAATACTAGAAACAGGCATAGGCTTCAACTGAATAAAACTCGCCTCCACAGGGTTAGCAACTCTTTTATGGGACAATGTGTACGCTTCTACAACAGACTTCCTGCTAATATACAACAATTATCTCTGAATAAATTTAAAGTTTATATTAAGAAAACCCTGTGCAAAAAGGGTTATTATAGGATATTAGATTATATAAATGATGAACGTCCTTGGAGTTGAATATAGTTGAATATTGCGTTATTAGATTGATGTCTATGTATTGTTACGTGTTACTCGTATGTTGTAAACTGATTTATGAAAAGAGCAACTAGGGGGTTTCTTGCCGAGTTCTTCCCCCTAGAAACAGCTTTCCGAACCGGTGGTAGTTTGTAATTTTGACGAAGATAAATGTTTTGTAAAAACTTACATCTAATAAATGATTTGAATTTGAATTTAGAATAGATCATAGACTTAGTTTGGGCTGTGCATTTATGATAGTCAGTGAGGACAAACAATTTTACAAGTATAGAAGATCAAAATTCACAAATAAAACTCACTTCAGCGGACATGATCACACAAAATATGCTTTTTCTGACATCAGTGTTCATTCTTTGTTTTCTGGCAATCTCTAGAAGTTTTTGGTCTCCACTTGGAACCGGTTTGGTCGACTCCTCGGTCCTCGCAGAGTTTCCTTCCCACGCTGAACCTACTACCCACCATTTTCCTCTTTCGTCGGCTACCAAAAAAAAGAGAAAAACTTAATTTCAGTTGCCCGTATGAGGCTCATCATCATTATCATCTCAGCTGTACTACATCCACATAGACCTCTTATGTGGACCTGGACATAGCCTGCCCATAATTTAAAAAAAAAACATACCTTTTAACAAGTCCTCTAAGCCAATATTGAGCGGTGTGACATAATTCCCTTTTCTAATGACAGCGCGTATACTTTTATTCAACTCTTCCGTGTATGTGGGATCGTAGTTTGGGATTTTGTTTAAATTATTATTTTTAATCGCCATTAGCACTTCAAAAAGAAATTTTATTCTCGAACTGTCGAAAGAAAACAAAACAATATAATTACAAACACTAAAGGGAAAAGAGTATGTTGATTTTGCGCGGACTAGAATGTCGTTATTTAGCTTTTAGGTCGACAACTATCAAATGTCTTCGACAAACAATGCTGATATAACGTCAAATATTATACTTGTAAGTTTAATGGAGGGTAGATGTGAGGAGGACCGCCTATGTATTAAATTAAGATGGCGCTAGTGTAGCATTGTCGAGTAAATTAGATAAAGATAGATAGAAGTAATAGAAATAGCCACATTTAGAACAATTATTTTATTGTTAGAGGACCATTTTTTCAGTTTAATTGTCATGAGTCGGTACTCCTTAACTCTACCCTCCATATTATAAGTGAATAAGAAAATACACATAAATAATAAACATAAGAAAATTTTCCATTTAGATCAGAAAGCTGATAAATGTTTGCGTTTCATCTTGTGGGACATCAGCAGTACCACATTTATGCTTTTGCATGCATTCGGATGTAGCCAAATGAAATACTCAATAGCTTGAATATTATATTAACTGATATGTACAAAGCGAAAGTCCGGTTGAAAAACTATAGCACACTAATAATTACAAAATGTTGACCACCCCTTTTATACACAAATTTGACATGACAGTTTATTCGTTTTCATAATTTCGAATCTATTCTTGATTTTTCAAATCTTCTATGCCAGCGTTAGTCGGAGAGGTTGTATAACTGTGGAGTATTGCCACAATCTGCTATAAGTATTATCCTTTCCTTACATAATATTATAAAAACGTCCTCCGCCGCATCTGTCTGTATGTTCGCGATAAACTCAAAAACTACTGCACCGATTTTCATGCGGTTTTCACCAATGGATAGAGTGATTCTCGAGGAAGGTTTTAGTATATAATTTACAAAGTTATGCGGGCGAAGTCGCGGGCACCAGCTAGTTGTTTAATAAACAATAAAGGAACTTTTTAAAAGAAGACCTTACCCGGCCACTGCGTTACCGGCCTTCGCCTGCGCCTGTGACTGCGTGTGCTGTATGAAATTCTTTAGCGCCTGCGGGTCGTCGCGCCGCAGCGCACCGCCCACGCAGCGAAGCGCAGTCAAAACGCAGTCTATGTTCTTCTCGGACACTTCCACCAGTAGGCGGTTCATTATGTCATACAACAGATTGGCTTGATACACCTGCGGCCACATAAATCTTTAACAATCACAATTGCATACAGCGCCATCTAGTTTTGACGTGATTCTTATGATACTAAACGAGGAATTCTCATATGCCACGACGATCTCGCAAACGACTCTAACGATTTTGACGAAAATCTAGAGTTAGGGGATTTTTAGGTCTAGAAATCGATCTGTCAGGGTCTTATCTTCGAGAAAATTCGTTTTAGGTAATTTTTTAATGGAACGGTTACAAAAGTAATACCGCTTGCTCGTTTTATAATATTCTGAATTATTAATTCAAGTATTCTTGAATTTTTTTTCTATAAAGTTTCATAAACTTTCTTTCTTACATGTAAAAAACTTTAAACTTTAACACTTGCCCGAGCGAAGCTCTGTCACCCAGTCTAGTATGTCTTTAAGTTTGCTTTCACAGTGGAGGTCTTTAAATTTCGAAACAAGGATACCGTTTGATGCTTTAGCTACATATCTAACATCTACATCAAAAAATCATATACACCGCTCAATAGCTAAATTAAACATCAAAGATTTTTTTGTATATACGATGGTATATTCGTATTTGTTGGATGTATACACATTTTTATTTCTGTTAAGGTCGACAGACAGGCTGACACCTCCCTTGGCTTTTGTATGTTTTCTTAAAAAAATTTAAATACCTTAAAATTATATAAATTCGCCAAACAGGAGACCAAATTGTCCAATGTTTTATCCTCCATGGGTTGAGGAGACTGCATCATTATGTCGAATTTTTTACACAGCTCTTGAAGGAAATGTGGACCTGAAAGTAGTATAAAGAAAATAAATCAAGGATTCTTATCTTGCATTTAATTAATATCAATCTTTTTATGACCTTTTATTAAAATCATTAAAACTATTAAAAAATACTTAAAATGTAAGAAACACTTCATAGGTGGGAATATAAAAATTGAGAAATTATTTTATCTATACTAATATTATAAAGAGAGGTAAGTTTGTTTGTTTGTATGTAGGAGGTAATCTTCGAAACTACTCATCCAATTTAAGAAAAGTCTTTTACCAATAGCCTAGAATCGTCCTAGAATAGAATTTCAGGATGGATGGATATAGACTAAAAATAAAGATCTAACACTTGGCAGAAGTAGGTATAATGTGAGGCGTTATAATGCTTTACATATTTTGTTAGGCGTTATATCTTTTATTTTTTATTGCCGATGAAATCGTGGGCACCAGCCAGTATATAAATATATGTATCAAAAAACCCTATAAAAAGTGTCTAATGGGCTACATTTTCTTTGAGTCACCTGTTCTTTATTTTTTTTTTTCATATACCAAAAAAAGTAAAAGCTGAAAAATTAAAGTTAAAAAGCAATAAGTTGACCGAAATGTTTGTTTACATACCAACGTCTCCGGCTTGGTTGGCGTGCAACACTGCGATGAGGGCTGCTTGCTCGGTTAGCAAGCGAGGGGGCGTGGAAGACGCAGCTCCAAAGCTCACCCCTAAAGCCTCCGTCCACGCCCCATACAGACAACTGTTAACAGAATGACGACTGTTCGCATAGTATAACTTCTCTATGCTATTGCACGCCCAGTGCAAATTTGTACCGGCCAATTTGTTTAAAACACCTGTAAAAAATAAGAGATTGGATGAGTGCTTTTCTGGCTTTAAGCAGTTTCGACGTTGAATTTTTTTATACAATAAGTAATTATTTTGATATTTACTCTTTATTTGTCGTTTCAACTGTACTGTGTCTTTGTCTGAACTGGAATCTTTATTCCTTAAATGTGGAGGTACATATGCTCCCTTCTCTTCCTGTAAGTCATAAAAAATACTTGTATTATAAATGATATTTTTTAATAATCCAATACTTTCATGCCCTTGCAGTGCGGTGCGGGCAGTGCTCAGGATATCCCGATCACTGCCCGCACTCAAGTCTCCGTTCAGTCATTCAGTATAATTCCTGTGAGATTAATGAGTTCTTCACTCTTACGGTTTTTCAAATCTTTGCTCTGTGAGTCCCCCGCACAAGCCTCAAAACAAAAATATATAAGTCAGCGCCTAAACAATATAGAATGTTCATTAAAATAGATTACCTTTATAACTTTCCCTTCCTTATCTCGTTTTCTGCCATAAATATCTTCCCAGACATCTGGTTTTGCATCACTTTTACTTTTATCTCCAACATCTAATTCTTCACCAATTTCATCACCAGAGAAACCATCTTCATCAACATCACTAGACAAGTGTGAGACCTCATCATCACTAAATACTTTATTCAAGTCATCTTCTGATATTAATTTTTCTTTTGAAACCTTTGTTTGCCTCCCATTTTTTGAATCTTTACTTTTCCTGACCACATCTGAAATTATATGCACAAATATCATGGTTTTATTTAACCATATGGTTATATTATGGTTATATTATGGTTTTAACTCACTAAATGTTAAATTCGTTCAACAATCTAAATATTTCTATGCATGTGATACTGGAATATGTATCTTGTTGGATACAATGTATCCTTGTATCTATCTATGTATTATAAAATAAAGTCACTCTCTGCTTTTGTCTGTTTCTCTGCTAACATCTACTACAGCTACATCCTCTGGTATATTGTATCCAACACAATACACAAAAGAGTCTTACAAACAAGATAAAACACTAATATAACATACCCTCAGGCTCTTCATCATCAATGGAACTATTTTCATCTACTGAATCATCACTTTCTTCACTTGCCTGCAGTTTATCATCAGCTGAATCTTCATCAGTTAAACTTTCATTATCATCATCATCCTCATCATCATGAATTTTATTTTTTTCACTTATGGACTCTTTTTCTTTCTTACTTTTTTTCTTATTATCTATATCTTTGCCCGTAACAGTAGCCAAATCTTCTTCAAAATCAGATTCTGCTTCCACTTCAGCTAAATGTTTTTCTGCTGCTACAATTTGTTCAGAGGTTGTTCTATCGCAAATTTCTAAAAGATCTGTGTATAATTGATAAGTTTGATTATTTTTACAATTATTGATCAACAAAGTATAGCTTTTGAGCCTGTGCATTCAATCTTTACTTCAACCACTCAGAAATCAACAGAACTTTGAATCCAGTTTGTAGAACAGTACCTACATTATTACTGATATAATTTTATTTGTAAGTGGTTTTGTAAGTTTATTTATAAGTGCAGAGTAATCATATATGTTTGCTGTACTATGTATACTGTCTCGATTGTACCTAGGCGATATAGGTCTGAGCATAAACATAATTAGTTTATGATTACTATTAAATTAACAAATACAATAATATGTATGTGATCATCAAAAGTAAACTGCTATTATTTATAATAAACTTATGAATAACTTGCTAATTTTTTTAAATTTAAATGGTGATATATCTCACTATTAATAATAAATTTAAAACATGCTTCAAAATAGTACTATATTATTGTAAGGTGAATAACATTATTAATAATACAATATAGTACAAGTTTGATCCAGATTATTTGAAACATTGCAAAGCTGAGTTCTTCATAACAGTGTTTATAAAGGATACAATCAAGTCCATCATCGGCAAAATGGTTATTTTTATTCTTAGATTTTTTCAATCCTAACTGCTTTTCCAATTTTTTGATCATTTTATCCTCTTCATCGTTGGCTTGAAAAAGCATTTCTTTTCTTCGCTTCAGCATTTCACTCTTCAAAGTTGCAGCTTCTTTTAACTCCTTTTTACGCTCTCTACTGATAACATCTTCAATGGGCTGTTGAAGCTTTCGTTTCTTCTGCATTAAAATAAATTAATAGTACTTAATCAGTATCATTGGGTGTAAGTAATAATAAATTTAAAACGAGTGGTTGGTTTGGTGAGTAATGGATGCCATAGCCCATTTTATTTTCCTTCTCCTCCTATCCTTAATACTACTATGGTCGGCAGCACACTTCAGCATCTGTGGTGTTGCTCGTGTTATAGGCAACAGTAGCCACCTACCTACCTATCAAGTGGACAGTCTACCTATCTGACCACCTTAACTTAAAAACAGATGAAAAGGTAGCAAACAGCAGAAGTTTAAGGAAATATAGATGTCTTATCTTTAAAGTTTTTAATAATTAATTAATAATACCCCTTAATAATTTCACATACTTGAGCTACTTGAACGTCTTGAGCATCGGCAGGTCGTTTCACGAACTGCCCTGCGACGTGTTCAGATTTTTTAGTGATTTTATTCAAATAATGTTCTTGACGATGTATTTTCTTTTGTTGTCTCTTCTGCTTCCGCAATACTTTACGTGAATTAATTAAATTAGGACGGTGCACTGCTTTAGATTTCTTCATTTCAAATGAAATATTTTGTTTATTATAGTTATTTGTGATTATTTTATTAAAAATCTGTGTTTAAATTGTTATCAAATACGGACTATGCAGTATGCTAGTATCAACAACATGCACGACCACATGAGTGACCACATGTTATGTCAATGTCAAGATCTGTCTAGTCCTGTCATAATTGTCAATCTGTCATCACTGTGGACTTGACACTGCTTTGGACTTGACGGACCATAGGAAAATTATAGTTCGTAAAATGAAGCTTGATCCCTGTGACAACTGTCATTGAAACCACGCCTATAAAGTTTCGAGTTTCATGACAATACAATGTATGCACAATAATGTCGTACTTTATTGTTGGGAACGCCCACTTAGTGACGTGATCGATCACGTGAATAAAACTAATTTAAACTAATATTAGGTCCTTACATATGAAATTGGCGTTTTGTAAGGGAGGAAAATAAAGTCGATTTTTTTTTTAAATATAATATAACTATTTATTTAATCAAAGTATGTACCATTGCTATCTATGCACTTTTGCCATCTCATAGGTAGTTCATTGATTCCTTTACTAAAACGTTCGGACGTCCGATAGCAATCTGAATAAATTATGACTTCTTTAATTTGTCTGTGTGTTGACTATATTGACAGTTGACAATTGGCTATGGTAAATTAATCAGTCACTCCTCCCTCACTCAGTCAGCTTTGAGCTCAGTCAGTCAGTCACTCATTACCGTCATACGTCAGTCAGTTTAGGGGAAAAAATAGAATTTCGCGAATTAGTTTTCTTAAAAAGGTTTTAAAATTTCGATTAGAAAACAACTAAATATTAATTTAAAGGGATCGTTGTGAAATCAATTATTTTCGTTTACTTGCTTAATTTTCTTTTATATAATTTATTTATTTTTAAATACGGCATGATGGTAGAAGGTTCAGCATTTACTCGTACTGAAGTATTCCAAATAGCTATACGTGTTGCATTTGTATCTGCAGTAACTTACTTTTCTATAAAATGGCTAGTAAATCAAATAGATCCCACATCTAAAAGTCGGAAGAAAGCAGAGGAGAGAGCACGCGAACAATTACGCAAGTAAGTATCGATCGTGTATATCTAACTGTAGCTACCGCGAATCCTTACTACTTTTTCACCCATTTCCTTGGTTTACTCAATCAGTGGGAACGCTGGGATTTATTTCTCAGTGTCCCCACTTCTATCTTTCTTTTGGCATCAAGTTTAACGAGTTGTAATTTTATGCACAATTTTTCTTTTACCTGAGGTCTGGTAGTTTTGTGAAGGTAATTTTTTAGCTGTCACTAATTCTCATAGTTACTATGTCTTCAGTTTGTTGTTGAAGAAAAAGTTAACGTTGCAATAGTTAACCAATAATAATAGATTCTTACATCAGGTAAAACTTAGTCTCGAATATATCTATATACCTATCACTTTTTATCTCTATGATTGCATTAGTTAGTAGATCTTACAGAATCGGATGAATAGCTTCAGAGATTATCTCCCACAGCTCTTTATAATATTGGTATAGATATTAGTTTAGATTTGGATCTGCACAATGCCAGAAAAAAAAAAAAACAGTCAATGTATTATAAACATACACAATAAAATTTTAACACATGAATTACGTTTTTTCCATTAATTTGCATGTTCTCATAGTTTATCAGAGTTATTTTACTGCATTTGGCTATAATTGATTTTGAGGTTTTAGTTTTCTTTGTTATAAGTAAAAATGGCTACTCTATGAGGTTTGCATGTGTTAAGGATATCTTGCAGAGCGGGTCTAGGCAGTAAACACTCTCTTGCGTTGGACAAGTTATCGGAACATGAGATGATCATTGCTTCACAGTTGGTGGTTCCTGATGAAATTAATGTAAGTAACATTTACAGTTAGCGAGGATAAGTAACTGAATAAATGAATATAAGTAAAATTTACAGAAATTAGTAAATAAGGAATAGCAGGCTACTTGAATGTTTTATTGTACTGCAATTAATATGGTTGTCTGTTTCAATACACACAGTCATAAGTTCATTTAAATTGGAAGCCTGCTACAAACATATAAATATTGTATTATTACATTTTTCTATTATTATCAAAACCATCAGATGACAACCAAATTTTTGGAAATTAATAACTGACAGCCTCCATCTCTTCACCAGTATCATAGGGCCGGCGCTGACTGACAGTATGGCAAGGCATAGCAAACGATTTATTTCTACAGGATATTGCAATGATTATAGTATTCACACTCGTTTGCAAGCCTGGCATGACGCGGAAAGCTTTACATCCTCTTGGTATTGAAATAGGGAATATGAGTGCTAAGATCATAGCAATAAGGTTAAAAATAATATGTTTAGGAAGAAATCCCTTACTGTATAGTGCCGTGCCATACTGTTAGTCTTCCGCCGTCAGCACCGCTCTCTATTACCCTGTAAATAAAGGTGTAATTTATTTTACAATAAGGCCACTTTCACAGTCTACTATTTGAATTCTATTTGAAGCTGACATATTTGGTGTTTTGCCAATTTCACGTTGCTTGAAAATTACAATATATTAGCACTGGTATTTATCGTTATCTGTTGAATTATGACTTGTACAAACAGCTTAAACTTGTGGAGAAATATTGTTTTGATGGCTCTTATTTGAAAGAATAATTTTGTATTTTTATTTCATAAATATTAAATAAATATGTTTCTATGTTTTATTTATTTTTAATAAATTAATTACCAATGCAAACATAAACCTACTTACACAATGTGTCTAAAAGGTGTTCAGATGTATCAGTTAAAAAAAATCAGTAGAATTCAATAAGAAAACAAAAACGAAGTTTTATTAATCCATATTCAATAAATAATCTGAAAGCAATTATTTTTGTAATTTTTTTCTGTCTAAAAATTACAGGATGTTAATATAAATATGATTATTTGTTTGATTTTTTTTTTACAAACATCTGAGCATTTTTTTAGACATATTGTATGTTGCAAACCTTTTTAATCATTACATATTTTTGTAAAATTAAGTATGTCATTTACATAAAAGTGATGAAATTTACAGGTGAATTGGAAGGATATTGCCGGTCTTGATAACTTGATACAAGAGCTTCGCGAAACTGTCATTTTGCCAATACAGAAGCGGGAGTTGTTCTCTGACAGTCGTCTCACGCAGCCCCCGAAAGGAGTTTTACTTCACGGACCACCTGGTAAATATCAAAAGTATAAGCTATGCTATAGATACAAATGTTGAATTTCACATGTTTTAAAATTTTTCAATCAAGTAGGAGATGTGGACACTTGCAACAGTGATGTTGCTTGTGTTACAGGTGACAGTCGCCACTTACCTTAAAGTGGTTCGTAAGCCTGCCTGCCGCCTCAAAAAAAAACCTGTTCTTGTTTTACAATGGTTTGTCACAACAGCCAGTGTAACATAATCATCACACAATATTGATAATTATTTGTATAATGTTTTACAAATAAAAGCTTTAGAATATATGCCAATTTCTAGGTTGTGGGAAGACCCTAATTGCAAAGGCCACAGCGAAGGAAGCAAACATGAGCTTCATAAACTTGGATGTTTCCTTGCTGACCGACAAATGGTACGGAGAAACACAGAAGCTGGCCGCAGCTGTATTCAGCCTGGCTGTTAAATTGCAACCGTGCATTGTGTTCATTGGTATGTTTCTTTTATAAGCTACTATTAATTATATTAATAATATTAAAAAAGGAAAGTTTTTTTACATAGGTTGAGTGAATTTCTGGAAGCACTTATAATCATTTCAGATTCCTAAAAAATTGGTAAAATCTAAATAGCAATGTTTTTGTGAAATTGTGAGCTAAGTGTGTATCTGTACGTACATACAGACGAGATAGAGTCGTTCCTGCGCACGCGCACCGCTCACGACCACGAGGCGACGGCCATGATGAAGACGCAGTTCATGTCTCTGTGGGACGGACTCATCACGGACCCAACTTGCACCGTCATTATTATGGGTCAGTATATGGCTCATATGAGAGTGATTTCTTTTTTATTGTTCATATGACTGGAAGTTATTGGAACTGGAACTGGACTCGATTTAAGTGTATTTATAGGATTACTTTAAGAGTTAATTTAATAATTATAGAAAAGATATTAATTATAATATTTTAAAATATTGTAAACAAAGAATACAAGTGAAAATAATGAAAAGGACTAACGAAACACTTACCATATTATGTTTTTCTATATTTCCACCTGACATACATGTATGAAGTAGTCTTATGTAAGAAAAGAAAATAACGTTCGATCCGTATCGCTGACTGTACTGTTGCTATCGTGTGCTCCGTGCAGTCTTCTGTAAACCTAGTTTTTTTCAGTGCATAAAAGAGTATTTCTATTGATTCATAGTTTGATCTACAGGTGCTACAAACAGACCTCAGGATTTAGATAAAGCGATCCAAAGACGAATGCCAGCAACCTTCCACGTGCCAATGCCAAGTGAGTCGCAGCGTGATCGCATCTTGCGTCTCATACTTCGCTCCGAGCCAGTGGCCAATGATGTGAGTCCATTCACTTGATCTCTAGACAGCTTTACCATTCATTTAGATAAATTTACCCCTAATTTTGGTACATTTTACCCCAGCTCATTGCAGTTTGTTGATCTCTTATCTCAGTAGGATATCTGTTAGCATATACTAAAGATTTTATTACAGTGGTATCATACTTTTAAGATTTATTTATGGTCTCCATTAATATTTTTGAAATGAAATGCAGATTTAAAACGACAATTTTGTCACATACTTGGTTACGTCAAATACAAAAGTATAGAGTTATTTCAAATGCGATAAAAATGTTTACTTATTTACTGGTAGTAATTATTATTTCAAGTGCTGTAATAAAGAGTAATTCCAATTAAATTACCTTTTATGATTGCAAATATTTTTTAAGTTCGTTGACCAAATGCGTCATAATAATTTACGTTTAAATAGTGTAGTTTAAATTAATCAATGAGCATTACTTTAGATATAATAGATTCCACTTTTACTGTATGGCCGATCAGAAAAATGCTTCATCAGTTTCGATAACAAATTCCTTTCATTTCAAAATTCTCTAAGGCTTAGATTTGAAATAGGTATTGATTACTGATTGACATAACTTTCGCTTTGAATTTTCAAAGGAAAACAGACCTTATCATTCTACAACATACAAAGAATGTTCAATCTTAGGGTGATAAGCACTTTATTTGTCGAGTTTACAATATTACAATATTAGGATCCTATTTTTGTAGAAGTACATACTCTACAACTACATATCGGAGTCCCTGTTGCCTTTTTAATTGAGCCTTTTTTTATTTTTTAACATCTTCAATAAGTTTATGTAAAGTTTTGAACGTAAGTAAAAAGAGGCCTAAGTTTATGTCGAAATTTATAACAAACTAGCTAGTAGCTAAGCTAGCTAACTAGCTAAGTAAATTATATACTAAAACCTTCCTCGAGAACCACTCTATCCATTGGTGAAAACAGCATGAAAATCGGTGCAGTAGTTTTTGAGTTTATCGCGAACTGACAGACAGACGGAGGAATTTGTTTTATAATATGTATATGTAAGGAAGATAATTTTTCCTCTTACATCTTACCTTGTTGATTTATTTTGACACTACATATTAACGAAAATCGTTGATGAAGCTCATTAAAGTCGACTGTAAACTTTTAGATCGACTTCAACCGGTTGGCGCAGTGCACTGAGGGTTTCTCCGGGTCTGACTTGCACGAACTGTGCCGACAGGCGGCCGTTTACCGCGTACGAGACATGGCGAAGGAGGAAATGCAGCGGGAACTCGCTCAAGAGGTAAATACATCATTTGAGTGTTGATAATCTGATAAATCTTTGATTTATGACAAGTTATGAGTTTTAGTGCAAATGATCTTATACTAAAGCAAATTAAAATCTTACATAAAAAGGGGAGAGGGAGTCAGAGAAATCTTAAATATAATATGGGGGTACGGAGAACAAGAAATGGCCAACATCATTCTTACGTCATTAATGAATGGCCTTTACTGCCCATTTACTGCCAATATACGCACATCTTAGGACTATCTCAGAATCCGCTATTTGACTAATTTTAGAAAATCGTTTTAAATTATTCTTTATACATAATAAGCCCACTACATTGATATTTCCGGGAGATCTACTGTATTATTAATAAAAATCAATGTTAAAATTTAAATTTCCAAAACCGCGCCAAAAACGCTGTTTCTGTAATGGCGCTGGTCTTTGATACGTGTGACGTCACATGCTAGTAAACAACTACAACTAGTAAAGGACTACAATCAGTCGCGGAAGCAATGTTTACTGGCATCAGAGTTGCAACCAATCATAGGCGTTTCGGTCGCAGATAAAATTTCAAAAATTATGTTTTTTTTTTTTCGTATTATTTGCAAAACATATACATAATTTAGCTTAAAATAGTGACATGTTTTTTTACGCTATTTTCTGATAGGATAACCACAATTTGTAGTATATTTTAAATCTTGTCAAATAGCAAATTGGAGAGTTTCCTTCGCCGTTTCTTCTCTTCCAGCACGCTTTTTTGTTTCCGAAACGACAGTAGTTTTTATTTTTGACCTCAAAAAAAGTGACTGTGTTGTCCTATTTTGGAGTAATAAATGATTTGATTTGATTTTATTAACCTCGTTTTCAGACAAAAACAACAAAGTCAAACGGAACCGATTCGGACGACGAATTCTTAGACGCAGTGCGACCGATCACTATGGAGGATCTTCGACTGTCTCTCACCAAGCTGAAGGAGTCCAAGATCCAGTGCGGCACTCTCTCTCCCAACTCTCGGATAGAACTCGACTAGATCACTATCCGAATTGAAGTCTTATTGCCTTTTGCATAAGGTACACTTTAGATTGAAAATCTTTTGCCTCGTCTAGAAGTTTTGAGGTAAACGGGGTAACAACTTGACTATCACATTAGCTTAGTTTACCCTTAGTTTTTTTTTTTTAAATAAATTTAGTTAGAAGATCACAACCATCTGCTGTGGTTATGAAGGATTATTACTGCGGGATAGGTATGGTCAAAAATTTACACTAAGGTCGGAAATTGTTGTATTTAAAATGGTTTTCAAGTTGTTTTATATTGTGTAATGTTAGCGTATAATTATGTATGTACTTTGTTTTTATTTATCAGAAATTATCCTATTTATTGTTCTCTCGTGGACGCAAACGCCTTTTAGTATTTCTTTTTTTGACAGTTACAGTTCTGACGAAAATATCTTATTTTGTCACATTACTTTCATTTGCAAATATATTAAAAATAAATTTGATAGATATTAAAACTACAATCAGAAGATTAGTGATAGAAGTAATTAATGAAAGATTATCAAGTATAAATTATATTAGTGTTAAAAAATCAGATATGAAATTGTTAATATATTTAATTTTGGATCGTAAGTACAGGCATTAAAAACAGTTTTTAAAAGGAAATGTTCTAATAATCGTGATTGATTATGATAAAAAATGTCGTTCTATCCAGTTTTCAACAGTTGTCACGATTATAAAAACTTGATTATAATTGTTATAAAAACTCGACGTGTAAAGAAAAGACACTTGGAAATGGTAGCTCTTCACATGATCATAATTAGAGTTGATAATAACTCTAATTTTATAGTTAATAATAACCACTCTTGATGTAGTGGTTGATGAAAAGGTGGAATACGAAGACTAAGTAAACATAATAACATCAGAAATAAGTAGAGAGTGAAAGGATGTAGTGCATAGTGACAAAAGTACACGGATAACGGGACGATTTTTTTTAGTACCATCGAAGTACTACAAGTATGGAATTTGCGTGACAAATGCCAAAGCGGCACATAAAAAGTACGCCTAAAACGGAATCATGGCGGAGTCTTGCCTTCGCTCGTCAATGGTAAAAGGTGGTAATGTAATGACCAAGTTCTACTATTCATTTTAAACACCAATGTGTTGACGTAAAGTCACATTTTCTTTAAATGACAGACGTTTGATTGGTTTTAACCCTTCATATGCCGGAACGCGGATCCGCGTTAATAATTTTGTGCCACTCGTGTGCCGGAACGCGGATCCGCGTTGTGCCTACTGTATGTATCACAAGTGACACTTGAGATTATGACTTTACGCTCCGGCATACAACGGTAATTCGGCTCGGTGACGTTAAATGGCGTTAAATGAGGGTTAAATGACAGATGACAAGAGTTCATGCACTACGCATATGTCTCTTTTAAATGTTCCATAAAGTTCGTAGTGTTTTGTATGGCTTGCGAAATCCATAGTTGTAGTATAGTACATTGATGAGCGTAACAATTAATGATAGCGAATACGAATATCCATGTGTAGTGCAACCACGGATAGGATATATAGGATAAAAAATATGCCTAGTACTAACGATTCAAAAGTTTGTACTAAATTTTATCTTACTGTTACATTTCATTGATAAAATTAATAATATTAAAATTTTAAAGCATAATAAGCATAACGTTCGAGCATAATACACACATAATAATTTAATAAACCATCTCTATTGGCAAATGACTACTATAATAAGTTTTACTTTGAAGGATTTGTTACTCTATTAATAGGCATAATAAATGTAGATCGCTTTGTTATTAAATTTTGATGTAAAAAAGGCAATATTATCAGTTATATTAAATTAAGCCAACAAGCAACAGTTTTCTATGTAAATATGTTTTTTATTTTAATTTATTAAATGGATTCGCTATAGCACTTTTCTGCCTATAATAAAATAAAATATTACTTATATGATTTTATGGCAATCGACAAACATTAATATAATATGTTGATATGTCTCAATCAATTATATTTAAAAACACAAGATTCACAATCACAGTTGCTTACAAATTTAACATTATTAACCCAAATGTCTCAAGTAATTTGAACAATATCAAAACTAAAATAAATTTATATTTTTAAAGATGCAAATCTTGATATTATAGGGAAAAGTTTCTGAAACGAAGACAAACTGATCGTTTTGATGATGGATCAGAAAAAAAATCGATTCCTATGAAAAAAAAAATCATAACCAAAAATGGTAGAGCAAAATTGAATTTGTAAAAAGATGATATTTTTTCATTGTAATTTTTTTTTATCAAATTGGTCATTAGTACTATCGTCTGTATATATCTTCGTTTTAGGAGCGTTTCCCTAATACCCCATTAATTTTGAACTTACTCCTACAAGATTTAAGGTTGCTTTTTATACGAACGCGATTAAACGAAAGATACACCTTTTTTGAGGACATTTTCAAATGGCTGACTGTAAATCTTAGGTTTTTAAATATCCATAGATATTATTTACTCATGTCCCTTATTAAAAAGTTAGAAGTAGAGACGTCGGCTGTGTGTATACAAATATCTTAGTTTAATGCTTGTATTTAATTGTCCTAATCTATTATAATAGGGTTGTGCACAAAATTGACGCAATAATTGAACGGCTAATTGTTTGTGCCTTTTAATAGTTTTTTTTTTTTTTTTGCATCAAGTTGATAAAATTTTATGTACATAAAAGATTAAAATAAATACGCAATAATTAAAAGTATGTAATTTAAAAATAAGACGTTACCTGTGTTCTGTATAGATTGTTAAATTAATTAATTTTTGTAATTTGTAGGTAGAATGTGGTGTGCCCACCTTAATTTGTTTTTTTAAATTTGAACGAGTTCTAAATTGAAATTTTAGTGACTTGATTTTTTCTTTTTTTTTTAATAATAATAAAAAACCAAGACCAAACATACAATACTGTTGTGTACTCGTATGTCCCCAAAGAAAGCACATTATAGGCTTGTGTTATGAGAAAAAAAGTAGGCTCAGAGCGCGAAGGCAAACATCTTAACCACTCGTGGTTTATTATAAATGAATATTAATATTCGTTGCTTACATTTTACAGTTTTTTTAATTTAATACTAGCTCTTCGCCCGCGTAACATTGTAAATTATATACTTAAACCTTCCTCGAGAACGACTCTATCCATTGGTGAAAACAGCATGAAAATCGATGCAGTAGTTTTTGAGTTTATCGCGAACAGACAGACAGACAGATGCGGCGGAGGACTTTGTTTTATAATATGTATATATATTTTTAAATTATAGCGATAAATTACTTTTACCATAGATACCAGCTTAAAGTGCAATAAAGTGATTTTTAGAATAAAGTACTATAGATGGATTGCTTCTGTTAATTAAAAATTAAATCTCTTTAAACAATTAAATTAATGAATAATATAATATTTGAACTACAACGGGATTTTTCGAGATTTCCAAAGTATTTGTAGGTATAAAATAGGTGAGGTACAGTCGGAGTCAGAAAAGGTTCGTCACCTTAAAGTCGACAATAATTGCTTGCACCAGGACAGCTATCAGTCATGCTAAAATATCTATTCAAACGTCTGTCGGTTGACTGCTTAGTGTTCAAAAGGTGCTCAGTTCAAAAGGTGTTTTAGTTCAAAAAGAGTCTACGACTTGATAGAGGAATGAATAATTTGAAAACTGACAAAAATTTTCATACCCCGACTGTACGTAAATCTCATTGTCTCATCCATTTCATTCCTTTTGCTGCATACGTTCCCTAAAGTCCCATATTTATGGAGGCACTTCAATTGATCCGGTAAAATATATAGAAATATAAAAAGTTTATACTTTTTAACGATTTTTTTATGTTGCGTGCAAATGTAGTTGGCCATAGATTAGTGTGATACACACACTTACTGTCTACAGTTGAGAGGGATTGATGAAATATACATGTCCAAGAAAAGGAGTTTTTAATTAATATTATTTATTACTAAGATATTTTCCTTTCGAATAAGTGTGACTGCTTTGCGATACGACAGCTGAAACTTGTGTTTTTAATTACTGTGTAAATAAAAACCGTTTATTGAATTAATCATTTTTTTTATTTAAATAACAAATTAACAAAAGTTATATTACAGTTACTAAACAAAAAACGAATTGCTCAGGAAAAAGCCAAGGAAGTCTTTTGTTTTGATACGATTCTTCATAACCAATGCACCCCCTGCAAAAAGTAACTTTGAGTAAGCGTTCTAAGGTTCTTAATCACATAACGAACTAAGAATAGTTTGTTTCCGATGTTGTCCTCGCCCGAGAAAGCCATCTGACACCCGACCGAGAAAGTAGCTATCATCAGTCGCAATGAACACTAATGGATCTAGAAAATACTTTCTGCTATATTTTTTTATTAAGAAGTTTACGTTAAATGTTTTTAATGAAATGGACAAATCACCTTATGTACCTTTTTTCTTTTTCGATACTTGTCTTTTCTTCTGCTTTTCCCTTTTCTGTGTTTAGAAAACTTTGAATCCGGTTTCATTTTCTTGTGCGGCCTCACGAAGTCTCGCTTCAGGAGATTAAGCAGCCCTATGACATAATATTTAAAATTATTTTGCAAGTTTTTTGTGGCTAGATGATTGGTGGCTCTGGCTAAATGGCCACAAATGGTGCAAGTGTGCTGTCGACCTTAATAAAATTAAGGATTTATGGAGGGGTATAGGGAAATGGACCCTACTCACCTACTGAAAGGGCCTTATCGCACTTGCGGGTGGCGGAGCGGGAATCCGCTCCGCTAGTTCAGCGGGTGACAGGCGGAATCCGCCCGCGGACTACATTTCACTCGCCCCGGGATCCGTCCCGCCGCCCGCAAGTGCGATAGGAAACGTTGTTTTCATACAATACAATGGTCACAGCGGAATTTCTGGCGGGATTCCGCTCCGCCACCCGCAAGTGCGATAAGGGGCAAACACATGGTGTTATTTCACGGTGATTTTCTGTAAGGTGGTGGTTACTATTGCCAGACGGGCTCCCCAAATGACTGCAAAACTCAGTGAACTACCAGATTCAGACCAGTCAACTATGAAAAGTTAATTAATTTCCAAAGTTGGTCCTGTCGGGAATCGAACCACACGGTTTTTTTTTTCATAGCTACAATTTCTCTACTTACTAAGCAAGCATTAATTTACACAATTACCTTCGTACAGGTGCAATGGGTCTGACCGATGGGTTTGAAAATGACTATAAAACACACATAATATCAGAGCTATGGTTATGCACATGTGAAAAGTTTTTGTTTCATCAAAATCGATGCAGTATTTCCGAAGTTATTGACACCGAAACTTCGGTCGCTATTCAAATTTTCAAGTTCGCCCGTGCTAAGTGGATGACGTCACAAGGGCCGATGCTAGACGCAAGTTCATAGTAAAAAGATAGATTTGTATTTTGTAATTAATTAACTCAAAAACTACTGGACCGATTTTAAAAATTCTTTCACCTATAGAAAGCTACGTTATCAGCGAATAATATAGGCCATATTTTATAAAGTTACGCGGGCGAAGTCGCGTGCAACAGCTGGTAACATTATAGAGAGAGTAGATTTCTATTTTTGTTTACGAGTATAATGATTAAACTTAAAAACTACTAGACCGATTTTAAAAATTATTTCTTCTATAGAAAGCTACGTTATCAGCGAGTAACTCAACATAGGCACTATATATTATGTACAAATTATTAGTATCTTTTATTATTATTATTATTATTATTATGCACTTATTTATTTAATTTTCTTAATTTTAAATTTTTTACAATATAAATACAAAAAACAATATATATTATAAAAAACTTAAAACTAGACAACCGCTAGTAGCGGGGCTAGGCCCAAGCTACCGGTGGTTAGGGCTGCAGAGTGAGGAACCTCCTGACAACTCGTGCCGTGTCCAGAAGTACCGCCTTCTGTATCTGACCCTTGATCCAACCATCTAGCGAGAGACTCTTAAGATGTTGGTCGAGACTCTTCGCTATAAGACCGTTCGCCGATATGACTATCGGGACGATGATTGTCGAATCGACATCCCACATGGCGGTCACCTCGTGAGCCAAGTCTATGTACTTGGTAAGTTTGTCTTTCTCGGCTTTCACGAGGTTTTCGTCATGTGGGACAGTAATGTCAACAAGCATCGTCCGGCGTTGGGATCGATCAATAACCACGATGTCAGGCTTATTGGCGACAATAGTCCTGTCCGTGATTATGGAGCGATCCCAATAGAGCGTGGCATGACCATTTTCGAGGACGGGCGCAGGCACATATTTGTAATACGGTACTTCAAATTCAACAAGGTGATATTATTATTATTATTATTAGTATTTATTATATGGCAAAAGTAACGGTCATTATTTAAATTTTCAAATGCTCCGGCGCCACTGACCTATAATAAGCACTGGACTTTTTGTACTTTTTGTACCATTTTGAATTTTTTTAAAATTTTGACGTATTTTTATTCCGAACCTGATAACTTCAGAAAGTATTGAGGAAATCTTTGTCGTAAGTCCCGCTCAAGAATCATTTTAAGAATATTTTTATAATTTATAATCAACTTGCTGTTTTCACGCGACTTCGTCCCCGTAATTTTATAGTCTATGTTAATAGCCTATGTTACTCGCTGATAATGTAGTTTTCTATGGGTGAAAGAATTTTTAAAATCAGTCTAGTAGTTTTTAAGTTTATTCATTACAAACAAAAATAGAAATTTACCCTCTTTATAATATTACCAGCTGTTGCACGCGACTTCGCTCGCGTAACTTTATAAAATATAGCCTATGTTATTCGCTGATAACGTAGCTTTTTATAGGTAAAAGAATTTTTAAAATCGGTCCAGTAGTTTTTGAGTTAATAAATTACAAACAAAAATAGAAATCTACTCTCTTTATGATATTACCAACTGTTGCACACGACTTTGCCCGCGTAACTTTATAAAATATAGCCTATGTTATTTGCTGATAACGTAGCTTTTTATAGGTGAAAGAATTTTTAAAATCGGTCCAGTAGTTTTTGAGTTAATAAATTACAAGCAAAAATAGAAATCTACTCTCTTTATGATATTACCAGCTGTTGCACGCGACTTCGCCCGCGTAACTTTATAAAATATACCTAATGTTATTCGCTAATAACGTAGCTTTTTATAGGTGAAAGAATTTTTAAAATCGGTCCAGTAGTTTTTGAGTTAAACATACAAATCTCTCTTTCTTGCATCTAGAATAGGCCCTTGTGACGTCATCAACGTTCGCGAGTAGTATTAAAAAATTTGGGCGCCGCGCGTACTTTGAACGCTTATAACTCGGTCATTTTTTAAGATATCAAAAAAATAAAAACACTGCCGTATTTGTCTAGTGAGCTATATTTGGGGGATATCATTAACTAAAATCGATGGTCAGACTCATTATTGGAGGAGTTTCGTATTAGTACCTTGCAAAAGCCCGATTTTTTGTACATATGCCCTTGAACCAAATTGAATATATGTGTAGGTACCCAGTTGTGTACATACATGCGCTGGTGATATTGACCACTAGTAAAAGTTGTGTCGTAGTCAAACTCATTTTTAATTAAAATTAAATTAAAATTCATTTATTTTCAGGCAACTGGACCCATATTTTACATTTTTATACATTATTTATTTTATACATTAATGATATAAAACTTTAACTTACGTTTGCCACCTTAATTTATCTACCAGTAACGATGTTCTTAGTTCCAGGGATGTTTCTTAGTTACATGTTCTTAGTTTATACCTACTTTTTTGATCTCAAATGTAGGTATAATTTGCTTGCTTATACAATCACATCTATCAGATTGTCAACGCGATCACGCGGACGCGTTCAACACGGACGAAGTCGCGGGCACCAGCTTAGTTCATTAAATTATATGATAAAAGCTCGCAAGGTGCATTTAAGAAAAAAAGAGCATAATTATTTTTACTTTTTAATGTTTTTTGTGCTAAAAGTTTTAATTTTTTTATTCAAAATTTTTAAATAAAACTGAGTGTTGTCTTGATCTTACACAGGCAAAGTATTCAGTAAATTATGAATATTTAAATTTCTCAGTGACTCAAACAATAGGAGTTCTTTATAGGTATTCAGTTTTCCTATAAGTACATAAAATACTGATATACTATTGTAGCTAATTATATATAGGTAAGTCAAAGGGATATAATTTACAATGTAAAATTATCTACATTATTTTATAAGTTTATTAAAACGTGTTAATGTATGTAATTAATTTTATTGCTGGACTATAGTTCTTAGTCAAGTTATTAATTTTATTGTAGGTATTTTATTTACTCGAGTTGCACAAGAAAACGCGTCATTCACATTTGCGGGAAAGATAATATTGTTCGTGATGATTTGTCATTCACAATACAATTAGTCTTTTAAAAAAAAAACATGTAGGTATATATACATATCAATAGTTTTCGCAGCGTTCGCCAAATAATGACTTTTATGGGCAAATACATCTAACAATTACTTTTAATTATTTAAGAAATAATATAGACTTATAGTTTCTTCTCTCTATGAGTATCTCTTTATCATGTTAGCATCGGTAAATGCACGACAAAGATATCTATGTGCTTATCTTCACTAATCTCTTTTCTATATCTTAATAGAATACAATAGAGTCTTTGTCCGTCTCTGTCTATCTAAACCACGCATAGAAATTTGATACAGTTTCCACTAATGGAAAGAGCGATAATTGTGAAAGGTATGTGTAAGTATATAAAATTACATCCATGTGAAACCAAAGCAGATCACTAATTATTTTACAGCGGTATAATTAGATTCTAAAATGGGCTTTAATAAAAAAGATACACATTTATAATATGTGTTACATATTTATTTTAATTAAATCATCAAATAAATTACTTATAAAATAAAATGCATAAATCTAAAATGTACAATATTATTTAGGTAATACATGCATGCATGCAGGAGAGCAATAAAAGCTAATCCATTTGGTTAATTAGTGAATACTTCGAGCGAAGCAATAATGGTTGCCATCTAATCTAGCTGATTACCTTCGAGATCGTCCTCACCTTGCCTAACATCGAAGTATCCATTTTTAAGATAATAATACAAAGATAATGGTATATCCTCATAACCCGCTGACAATGTCTCAACGCTTTTCTTTGATACTCCTATCGATATATCGGAACATGCACCGAATTGTTCCTGATTCCCGCAGCCCAAGCCTTGAGTTCCATTTGCACATACTCCCCAATTGTTCCCGGCTGTATACCTCCATTGCAAAACGCAATGTTCGCATACCAAACCTTTCGGCATCCTGTACGTGACATTGTACTTCGCACTCCCATTTTCAGGGTAGTATTTTGTGTCTCCGTTCTCTTGTGCCAAAATGTAGCGGTCGAAACAGTCTTGTTCGTTGTTTTCCGAGTCCGGGCATAGTTTGAATTCCCAATAGCCACGATGGTAGGCTGTCAACTCAACCGTCGCCGTGAAGAGGGAGCCAGCTTCATATTGAGCTACTATCACCCCCTGACCGTAAGTACCTCCGAGCTCGTGGGCGCGAGGAGTCGGCGTTCCGAATGGATCACCGCAAATTCCACATCTAAAAAAGCAAAATCTCAGTTGAGGAATCAATCATTCCTTATTTCTCAGCCTTGCCACTTCTTTCTTATACTCTGAATCAAAACAATTTTTTGTTAGGTATATTGATTGTGACCGATCGATCGAACTACGCAGCCGAACCACGTGGCCACAACGAAAGATTTTTAAATTGATATACAGTACAGTAGAAAAGGAGATTGACCGAGGGGTCAAAAGAATTTTATCACAAATGGGGACAATTGTATACTTACTTCCCATTATAAGATTGCCATTGGTAAGCGAATCCTCCGCAATTGTTACCGTCGTCATCATAGTTTGGGGGGGTCGCGAAGCCATACCTCCATGCTGACGCTCGTGACGGTGGCTGTGAGACTCTGCCGTGACCATCAACATTTGCCAAAATAATTGCTAACAATGGAATAATCGTCCACATTTGTTTACGTGGGAACATGTTGCACCTGCAAAGGAGAATCAGTTTTTACATACGTACTTTCTTATTTGGAAGAAAATAAACAAATTATAACACGAAAAGCGGCAGGGAGACGGCCCTCTTAATCGTTGAGGGCTCGTTTAGGAAGACAAGCAACATCAGAGGGATATAGCCCATATATGGGTGTGTATGCGAGTCTGATAAATAGAGCGTAATGTAGGGAAATAGGCTTCACTCCTTGCTTTGGTATCGAAATACATCACAGTGGCCTCTGAGAGCAAGAATGGATTTACACTTTCGGGCTTGAGAAACAAGATTTTTTTTGTGCTATCAAAAATGCTTTAAAAAGTGTGACGCATTTGTATGTAGTTGAGCTTTTAAAGCTTAAAAATCTGATAATAATTGTTCCAAATTACTTTTTTTTTAAATTTTTGGGCAGAAATAAATCGACCAGTTGCGTTTTTAAAGCACAAACAGATAAAATTATTAAATCTAGCTGCTGGCCGCAACTTCGCCCGCGTAAATTTGTAAATTATATACTAAAACCTTTCTCGAGAACCACTCTATCAATTGGTGAATACAGTATGAAAATCGGTGCAGTAGTTTTTGAGTTTATCGCGAACAGACAGACGCGGCGGAGGATTTTGTTTTATAATATGTAAGGATAAGGATAAATAAATAAGTAAATAAATGATGTAAAATGAACGTTTTACAACAAAAACATGTAAGAAACACATGCAAACGTTCACATAGTGGTGACCTTATTACATTTTTAAATATTTAAAAATTATTTGTACAATTGTGCACCACATAATTGACCGCCATTTATGAAATACCCAATGGCACCTACCTTTTGAAACAGTTCTTTGACGAATGGCAATGAAACAGATCCAGTGAGCTCCGAAGTCTGAAGAAATTCTGATACATTTCTGACAGCATCGGCTTGTTTTATACAAAAACGAAAGTGTCATCGGAAAATATTATCAGTGAGTGCTTCAATGATAATCTAGTTTGTTGTGCGTTATCATCTACAATCAAAACAATAAAATATTTAACTTTGATTTCCAGGGATTACCTGTAATACGGTCAGATTTCATTTCCTATTTTATCACTAAAACATTAATTCTATTTTAATTTAAAGGACTAGGTACATGTAACACTGATAGACACACAGGTCAAACGTTCCCTAACCCCGCCCATAGAAGATGCGAGGAAACACCTTGGGTTTTTAGTGGTTAGGAGTCCCATATACCCCACGGATCCCCCCATGGTCGATGGGGATCTGGTTTGGAGATATTCCCAACCAAAAAAGGGTCAAACTTAAAACACCTCTCTTTTGCGTCGTGCGTAAGAAGTTAAGACGCTTAGAGTCGTCAATGACGTTGGCCGTCTGGGCGGGGTGTAGAATGCCTACTATAATTTTTTTATTTTTTATTTATTTACAATAACATATTATATTTCAGTTAATTGGCTATGAAAACACACACTAGGCATGCAAGCCTGTATCGTGTGCTTCATGAATTAGTTAAGATAATTTATTTTTTGATAATTATATTATTTAATATTATAATACGATCTGGCAATAGGATTTAGCTACACCTGCGCGACATACCTCAATTAGTAGATCTCAAATAATCTCAATTTTATAATTGAAACAGTAAAACAGTATTGAGTAAAACAGATTCTTAATTTTTCAGAATGTAAATATTATGAGGAAAATAGCCAAATATACAAACACTGTTATATATATTTTTTAATATATTAGTTTTGGTGATACGAAAAAAAAAATGGTACCAAAGTGTTGTGTTGTAAGGGCCCTTGGCCCCTTTGGCATAACTTGTGTAAAGCCCGTCACACACGTAGCTATAATATATATATTTTATGACGTCACCAACGTATACCGTAATTTATATTATAGCACGGTATATTAATATATGTTATAGCC
Organism: Synanthedon formicaeformis; assembly: GCA_945859745.1. NCBI lineage: Eukaryota > Metazoa > Arthropoda > Insecta > Lepidoptera > Sesiidae > Synanthedon > Synanthedon formicaeformis. The sequence continues at coordinate 2,953,307 of OX243969.1, read as the reverse complement.
AAAGACTGTTGTGTTGTGACAGGTTTAAATGTGACAGTAACCACTCAACCAATCAAATGGACCATCAGTCAGTCTGTCTGCAGCTCTTTATATAGGAAAGAATTACCTTCCGAAAATTATAGAAATCGCATGTAACTTGTAATACCTACGTTTCCGAAATGTGTATAAAAAATATAAAAGTGAACTTGACCGTTTTTTTTATCCGGAAGGAAGAAATCGCTCTGACAAATAAGGAGATAAGGTGTGTTACAATGTTATTTGAAACTACTAATATTTACTTACATCTTTACTGGAGAGATTTTTTAAATACCTACCTTTATGACATAGGACTTACATGCTTAAATAATAATTTAAATAGATTTGATAAGAATGAAATTGATCACTTAAATATTTATTAATTAATAAAAAAAATATTTAAGTCACACTTAGTAAAAAATTGAAACAATTTAAATAAAAAAAAATTAAACAAATTCATAGATACCACATTAGACATTCGACATAATATTAGACATTCGTCATAGGTATTCGTTATTGGTCACACCCATTTTATCGTTATGTACAGTCATCAACATTTTTAGTTCTTTATTTATTTAACTTCTTTATTTAACTCTGCGAGATTTAAGACTACTCTCGACTACCTCGATCGCCGTATTATAACCAAAATAAGTAGGTAGGACTTATGGATTATGATTTTTAAAAGGTTAAAATGAATCAGTCAACACTTGATAGATAAATGAATCATATTATTAACGCCTAGTTTAAACAGCAATAACTATGGAATTTCGAATCGGCGGTTCCATAGATATCGGAAACCATTACTAGGTACTAATCAAACAAAAGCACCGATCAGCACGAACTTCGTAAAATCTTCGTAAAATAACCTGTTGATTCGACTTTGATTAAGAAATTTTTCAAAAACCAAAAATAAAGAAAAAAAGTGAGAAATATGTGATTTATCTAAAGAAATGTGTTTTGCTGATACATTAATGAGTCATTTAAATTTAATTTTGATTTGATTTAATTTAATTTAATTCGATTCCTTTTTTATTTCGATTCGAACCGATCCAATCCAATCATTAACTTCTTTTTATTATTTTCTATGACACGGTAACCTTGAATTGATGCTGCAGCACTAATATTATTATTAATAATATTAATAATAATGAATTAATGGGCTTAGTAAAAAGTCATTGAGTATTTTTTGTATATTTTTCAAAGTCATTTATTGATAATTGGAAGAAAGATCAATTAATGACATATTTGCCGTTTTGTGCGATGATCTTTGGCCATCTTTCGGTGAATTTCATAATTCCCCTTTCGTAAAAGGACATTATGTATTTATTGACAAAAGACTGAACAAGGTGATGATTTAAACCTCATCTGAAATGAATGTTACACTACGCAAGAAGTTTTATAAGCAGATCTAATAGTCTACTTTTCCATTTTTACAAAAACATATTTTTTTTACAAACATTTTCCTCGGTTGCCAAATAATTAGTAGGTAAACACAGCAAACGGTTTCTTACTAATGTTATCAAGTATATAATCTTATCGATGGAAAATAATTGCATTATTTATTACAAAAAACTCATAGACACAATGACACAATATCCTCAATACTTGTGTGATAGTTAAATAATATTTTTTATTAATCATCAATTTCTAGTATAGTCAAGTTAATTTGACTAAATTACTTTAAACAATCTGCCTACATTTTAAGTTGGTAAAGACAAATTCTAGAAAATTCGTTTAGTCTACATTTTTTTTATGACAACGAATTTTGTTACCTTAAGGGCCTCTTTCACAAACTACATGTAAAGTGTTGATTAGTTACTTTTAGGAAACATTTTCTGTTATATTGAATTATGCACTCGGTTTACTGCATCATTCGATAGCCGATTTTTTATTATTATTTTTTATTTAATGTTTGGGACGTTTACCGTTTGGTATATCAGCTCCATTATTACCGGTGACTTTAAATGACAGTTTGGCCTACTTGACGTTTGTGAAAAAGGCGCTAAGTATATCACTAATTAAATAGAGAAAAATCGATAAACGAGGAAGGTTTGTGTATTTATATAATTTGCATAAAAATATTTCATCCTTGTAAAGCCGGGGACGGGTCGCTAGTATTATACTACAAATTAAACTTACTTTAACAGTCGTTTTGTTAAATAATTAGGTACATATTGTTCACCATATAAAAATCACAACACCACTATTGAACACAAGACACGGTTACACAATGCCTTAGTTTCATTCGTTTTTATCACACAATAAAATATAAATTCAATACAAATACACGTCTTTATAGATAGACATTGACTCTTTAAAGTAATAAATATTATTTTTATAAATTGTGAGTCAGCAGCTCGGTGGAATAACTACTAAATGTAAATTTTAATTTTCAAATTATTGCCGCCTCAATACCCTTTCCATTACGGTGGATCGATTTACTTTCTCTTGAAACATTTGAAATACCATGACAGATACTTAGTACAAAGTAAATAAGTTAACGGTCAAAAACAGCAGCAGGGTTCAAAATTCAGATAGCCACTTACTAACCTCTAATATATGGAGTAACATAAATCCATAGATTTAGTATTACTACCGTTCCGCATAAATCTATAAAGTTACAGACAAAGCTCGTCTCCGTGTCTGTTTGTTTCTTTGTATGTACTCGTATGTAGGAGGTAATCTCGATCACCAATCAATACTAATAATAAATCTGTAAGGGTTGTTCATGGAGTAAGTTACTTTGTTTTCAGAGATATCGTGTTTATAGGCTCTATACATGATACTGAAACTAAATTGACCATTTTTAGAATTTTTTCTGTATGTATGTAAGTATGTATGTTCCTCTTAAAAACTGTTAACTCTTAAACGAATCAGCTGATTTTCATGAAACTTGGTAGATAAACATTTAGACTTACGGGACACAAGATAGGCTACTTTTTCTTTTTCAACGCGGACGAAGTCGCGGGGGCCAGCTAGTAAGTAAATAATTCAAACAGGTTGTCATTACATAAATTATTATTATTATCTATAACCTAAAATCGCTGTTAAATGACATCAGACTATTGGTGCTTACCTTAGCGCTGTCTCAAGTTCGATAGCGCTCAATTCGATTCAAGGGATAGCGGGTCCCGAGTTCGATTTCCGGCAGAACCATCTTTGGAAATGAGCTTTTCAAAATTTACTTTGAAATTTGGCAGAGCACACCGAGTTTCACAGTCACCTTTTTTTCCTAATCCTTATAATTGAAAAGCGTATTTTTCAACTATGACTGTACGTGGGCTCCGTTCACGTGGCGAACCTCCAAAATGAGTTTAATATTCGTCAATAAACTAGACATTTTGAAACTGGATCATCTAAATCGGAGCCTTTCTTCCTGAAATTGAGGTTGGAAAGAAAATATTTCAATTTTCCTACAATCCCAGTTAGCACCATTAAATTGTACTGGTTTTTTATTCCCATTAGTAGGTATCACTGTACAGTCAAAAGCACGAGCCAGTTACATTTGTCATGTCAACTTGTCACCAAAGATTTAAATCGAGAGATGCGGCATTACTACCGAAAGTGTATTACAAAATATAACATACATCATACTAGACAAAAGTATAAAATACATATACCTTTGTCTAAACACACTTTTATACACAGACAACACATTCCTTACTTCAAACGTGACTGTGACGATAGCGACTCTCTCAACAAGCGACCGTCACTCACTGTAGTTGGCGTGCAACTGTAGTTGGGTTGAGCGCCTGCGCCCAACCCATTGTTAAGAATTTTCGGTGTGTTTTTAGTATGGCGCGAGGAGATTACGCCGCATCTTCGATTTATATCTTTGCTTGTCACTAAATTTATTGAATATTGTGTAATATTTTAGACTGGGAATTTAATGTTTCGATTAACCTATAATTCAACTAGGTACTACTTACTTACTTAAATAAAATAAAAACAACTTTGCTATTACAGAAACCTTCTTTATTATCATACGAGTTCCTTGCCATAATTTTAAGTAAATAAGTTAAATAATAAAACCACATCTTAACGAATACTTAAAATTAACTCTAACAACATATTTATAACCAATTTAGAATTTAAAACATTCGTCATCGTTTCGCCGAATACGAGTCAAATTGGCGACGTTTTAGGCAATTCTCTTATTTTCTATGGCAGGTAAAATTGAATCAAAAATAGTTTTAAAAAATAATTAAATAATGACAAACATTAAGATATCAAATTCCTTCTAGGGCGTTCGTAGCCAGTACGATATAAAAATGTATTACGGTTCAAAATTATTATTAGTCGTCAGAAATTCAACATTATTTTTTGAACACGTGGAGTAATTACTCCACGTGTTCAATTGTGGTCAATATAGATCTGATCTACCAGATAAATGTGCTATAATTATAGAACCATAGAGACGAAACCTCAATTTTATTTATTACCTGTTTGAAATGTAAATCTTTTTAAAATATAGTGTAATTAAACACAGAACGTTTCAAATCGATAAAGAAGATGTACATATTTGAAAGAATTAAAATGAACTGAATAAACCATATTGGAAAGCAAAACGTATACATGGAAGCAAGTTAATGTGTGTTATAATACAATCACGCGAAGCTCCCAAATTTAAACATAAAACCTTAAGTATTTTGTCTATTTACATTTTTTATTGTTGACTTCAATTAAGCACAAAGATGTAATCAAAATAATTAACTACTTTTACCTAAATATAGATATATCACAGATAGAGTAAAATCAAATACGATACATTCAATATACAATCTATTTTTGAGAATACATAAGAGTAGTTTACGAGATGTTATAAGGAGAAGTTTTTAAAGAGTGACAATAAAATTACAAGCTAAAATTCCAAAGGAAATAGAAGAATTGAAAAGGAAAAATAAAGTCGAGCCCCATTTTGGAAGTAAAATAAAGTTCATTCGAAAACGTTTGAAAGCACTTACATATTAATCGACAATCTTATTATAAGTTCTGATAATGTCACTGACATTTAAATAAAAAATACAATTTTTTGACTAGATGTCTCAACGCAACTCTCGTTGTGAATCATTTTGTGCACTTATTTTAAACAGTCAGATTTTTGAAACATTTAAATACAATATAAATAAATTAAACAAAACTAACACCATAAAAGAAATAATGTACAAAACAAATAATCTACTGTTTAGTATTCAATACAATTCTAAAACCTAAATTACATTATTAAAATTAACTAAAATTTGACTTTTACCAAACAAATGTGCAGCAGAAATTACCCTAAATCGCCTTATTTCTTTTCGTTACCATTTTTTAATTCATTATTTACTTCAGTTTCTGAGGTTAAATCGCCCTTTTCCTTATTAGAGTCCTTAAATTCGTCATCTAGAGACTTCAGCTTGCCTTCACCTTTTTTAAATTCTTCATTCAACATCTTCTCAAAATCAGCAGAAACTTTGTTAACATTTTTTTTCATAGTGGGATCAGGATAACTCTAAAATTATTGCAATAATGTAAGTTTTGGTGGTTTGTGTTACAAGAGTATTGTACTGCAATGCAAAAAAAATTCATACCTTAAGATATTGCCGCACATTGTTAAAGATACGTTTAAAGTCCTGAACCACTTGTTCATAATCAGTGTAGGAGGAATTTTTCAGTTTTGTTGATATATCTTGAAGACACATCGGATATTTTACAACTTCATAAAACCTCGGAGCCTGGAAACATACAGTGATTCATCCTTTTTGTAGATATATGTATTTATTTATTATATTAATATATATAAGGTGATAAATACATACCACTTTCATGTCCATGTCTTGTTGTATAAATGATGCTTCGTTAATTTGAGATAAATTGTGTAAGATATTCTCAAATTTATTAACTATAGGAGTAGGCAATGGCCTCTTCTTTTTTGGATGATACCATACACCGGAGGTCGTAATCTTTGATTTTCCACTTGATTTCTTTTGACTATCATCTCGCACATAATTTCCACTCTGCTCGAAAACAGGACATGCATTTTCCTTAGCTTCGTCGTGTTTACCAACATACGATTCAGTGAGATCGTCTGAAACACGCGCATTTACTTCTATATCCATTTCCCTTGTAGAGTCCTCGGAGAAAAGTTGGCCGTGATTTTGGCTATGTTGATCCCAAAAATTTGGTAAATCTTTAGATACGAAATGACTTGTTGCGGACAGTCCTGGCCACAGTTCGTTTGTTTCTTGTCTTAAACTCATTTGTTTTGCATCATCGGTATACTCTTCATTGGCACTTAGACCTAAAGCATTATAAAGTCTAGCAGTGTCCGATTTTGAACCTTCGTGTATAATATCCATTAATTTAGGCGCGGATAGTTTTGCAGCCTCCCATGCACGATCTGATGGCATCGAATCCAGTATGTCCAAAGAGTCGGGAGTCCTCATACCTAGGCAAGGTATTGGTGGCCTTTGAATTAGTTTTTGATCGTCATCAAATGCTTCTTCAGTTTGTCTAGAAATCAAACACGGCCAAGAATCTAAGTTGTATTTAGGTTGTGGTGTGAACATAGGCTGCGGGAAGCTGGGTTTTATTTTTAAAGAGGTCATGTTATCTACAACAGAACTGTCATAAATTACATCCTGTAGACCAGCCGGTACAAAAGCAGAAGAAGGATCTGTAGGCTTTATCGGTACCTTATAGCTTCCTGGTTTCATGTAAACTTTCGACATTTCGTGAAACTCATCATTTTCAGTATCCATATAGTGAACGGGGCCAGAAATATTATTTGTTAATGTCACAACATTCGACGGTACTTGAATGTTGTGAGTGTGATGAGTTAAAAAGTCGCTAGACTCCTTTTGGACCATCTGACCCCATGCCGCAAAAAAATTCATTTCTTCTTTTGTATCACCGCAACTATTATTTTTCGGCACATAACAACCTCTCATATCACTAGGTGTAGCCATACTAGGAATTAAAGTCTTTTCAACGTGACTTAAGGGTATCATTTTGGCTTTAATATCCATATCTCTACGCTGCATGTAATCGCATGGTGCAGTACCTATTAGCGGTTGTCCTGAGGTTTTACCGAGTTCAGCATCCATTTTGTGTTTTAATTGATTATAAAGTTCTCTTTGATCTGCTTGACACATGTTTTCTAAAGCTCGAAAATCGGGAACATTTGTAATAGTCCAGGATTGTCGAGGCTTTGCTTCACGGAGGCTGCATGGGTCACATTTATAAGATATTTTCGAAAAACTGTCAATGTCATTTTGTTCGCTGACAGTGTACACATTTTGTGAACCTGGAAATTTTTTGAATGGTGCTCCTGATCTTGACGACCATGGGCTTTCATTATAACATTGGGAAGGTGTAGGTGTAGGGTTTTGGAGCCAAGGCGGTTGTATAGCGTTAAAATGGGGAGACGAAGCATTCACTGGTCGCGGAGTACTTACGTGAGGTTTTGTTCCTTGAAATTTATTTAGATTTTGATGGCGTGGTGCTGCCGAGTTTGTAGCATAGTAATTGTGAGTGAAACTTTTTTGTTCCATTGTGAAACCGTGATCTAAACATTTGAAGGTCTTATAAATGTGCATCAACATTTCCTTTGTAACTGCTTGCCATTGTACAAAACATTCTCGTATATTGGGGCTATAATATTTATTCTCAATTCTAGAAAATGTGTCATGCTTTTCGCTCAGTAATTCCTTTACCCCCTTCCATCCATCTAAAATTCTTACAAAAGAGAAAATAAAATTCTTAATAACCCACGGTATACCTTGAGAATGTAGATTTGCTACAGCGCTGTCAGGTTTTTGTACATTGGAACGAGTCTTAGCACAAATAGAATGTATATTCTTAAAACACGGTCTATTGTGATGTGCAATGGCGATATTTTCAGCATCGGTGCACGCTTCAATGGCTAAATGAACAATTTGATTGGGTATCTGATCATGTATCACCATTTTGTCTAAAGCTGTCAGTAGTACTTGAGAAGTTACAGAGGCTTTAGTCTTGTCTTCCTCTTGATTGCTGCATTTATCATTATTGTTATCTGTCTTCAAGTTTTGATCTGAAATATTGCACAATTCAGATACCATTCTCTCCCCTTCAACATAAAAGTCAAGGCTAGTTGTAGATTCCGAAGTAAGTTTTCGTTCATGTTTTCTATGGCGACTGTCATTGCTGTCTTTGTATCTCTCTGGATATCTGGTATCAGTGCTATACATATTGCGTTTATCATGATCTTTAACAATCTTCTTTTTAGCTCCAGTACCAATTGGTTCTTGGTTACAGGCAGACCACGAGCTTTGAGTGCGTTTGTCGGAATTAGAATTTCTGTCCCCTAGCATACCACTGTAATTTGTGGAAGATGGATCAAAAACCAAACCTACTAAGGGAGAGTTTGGTGGTGAGCTGAACGTGGGTGCCGATGGGTTGTTATATCTGAAATATTATAGGACTCTCATTATTCAAAAAGTTTTTTATTTAAAAAAAAAAAACAAAATGTAACAGTTACTTAACCTTAGATTCTGAGATTGTTGATTGTTGGTAGCCTCGTATATACTAGTCGCTACCCGACAATACGTCGCCATATTTTGATCTGACAATTCTTTATTTGTGCCCACTATATATATGAAAATAAAAAACCAATGAACAATTTTTCACATTCAAAGCACACAAATTAATTAATGTTTATAATAGTTCTCTTGTATGAAGGGCCTCATTATGGTAAATATTACAAAATAATTTACAGTAGCAGATCGTCGTCATCATCATTATCATCTCAGCCGCAGGATGTTTACCACTGGACATATTCCTCCCCCATAAACTTCCAATAGGAGCAGTCAGAAGCAACCTGGGTCTACTGTCGACCCGCAACCTTTATTAGATCGTCTGTCAGCCTTGTGGGTGGACGTCCTACGCTGCGCTTGCCGATCCGTGGCCTCCACTAAAGAACGTTCCGGCACCAGTGACCGTCGGCTCTCTGTACTGTGTCCTGCCCATTGCCACTTTAACTTTCTGATCCGCTGTTGGTAACTTTCGTACGTCTACGGATCTCCTCATTTCTGATTCGATCTCGCAGTGTAACTTCGAGCATAGCCTTCTCCACAGCTCGTTGAGCGACATGAGCTTTTTTACAAGGCCCATAGTTAGCGAGTATGTTTCAGCGCCACACACAAGCAGATATTTTACATAAACGTCCCGCTGAATTTAAAACATTGACACTTGTTATTTTATTAAAATAATTATCGCCCCATTTTTGAAAAAAATCTTATTTACAAATGTATTCTTGTTCGTTGATTCCACATCTTCTTCAAATTAAATAAATAATAAATAAATAAATAAATAACTTAGTCTCAAGATTATTCTCCTCAATTTCTTTATCTTATTATCTTATTCTTATTTCTAATTCACTAATAAAAAAAGCTCAAGAGATGTCTGAATTTACCAAACAATTCACACTCGTAACATCAAACTTACCATAGCTCTTCTGTTGATTTACGGAGAACTGGTGTGGCGTCTGGTAACTCTCGGTGGGATGAATGTTCCTCTCCCTTGCACTTTCCGCATTACTTTCGCGGTACTCCCCCGATTTATTCGACGTACCACCGCCATATTCTTGCATTTGGCTCGCGGTTCTAAATTAATTTAAAAAATAAAACGTTACGGTGATTTTCTCGGTAACTAATAAACGTTTTAGACGTTGAAAAAAATTTGAAACATTTTTCGGCTTCTGACTACAATAAAATCGTAATAATTAGGAAATATGTTTAAAAAAAATAAGATAATTGAATAGAAATACTCTTTTCAAAAAAAAAAATGGACCTGCAAATCTTGCAAATGACGTAAGGGATGGCAAGATTTTTATGCGAAATCTAGATGGATGCCCACTGCGACGGCAAAAGGATTTTTTTCAAAATTTTCACGTATTTTTATATTTTAAATTTTGTAACTTTTGAAAATGATTTGTCCATTCTAACCGTTTTAGAAGGCAAATAATAGAAAATATTAGAAAACTGTACTAAAAATTTCCAACAAGACTTTCTGATATTTAATTTAATTATTTCTTATAGTTATAACTCACCTACCTTGTTTTACAGAAGTTCTTTGCAGTGCTTTAATCTCAAAACATATTGAGAATACTGTAAACCACTTAACCGTAACGTCAAATTTTTTCAAATTACAATATCTTACTCTTAGCAATAAAAATGAATTTTAATTTATTTTTAATCTATATTTCACTAGATTTAGACAATTATGGGGCACTTTCCACCTTATTTCCTAGTTTTAAATTCTGTGTTTAGATATTTTCATGATCATTTCGCGATCTCTGATGTTGCCAAGAATTGAAGCCAACCATATGATTTTTTCCGTTCATTTGTTTCATCGAGAAGTGTCATAACATTTTTTCTTTACTCAAACGAGATAATGTGATTTGCTATTAAAAAGGTCTATACTTTAGGATTCATATTTTATTTTGAGTTTTCAACCATAATGTATAATTATTTAGAGTTTTGTTAATATAAATGATATAAATAAGAACAAAATGATAATCCTTTCTAATGATCTGTTGTTGAATTAAAAATGGGCAGACGTATTAAAATTATGTTCATAAATAATGTAGTTTATAATAATATGTAAATTATAAATCCTATACTAAAAGCTCAGTTAAAAGTTCTAATCGTTGTGTGAGCAACGGTTCGTCAACAATTCGACACTGCATTGATTCTTTCTCTTATATATTAGACTAGCTGTTGCCCGCGACTTCGTCCGCGTTTTAAAAGAAAAAAGTAGCCTATCCTGTTTCCTGTACGTCTAATTGTTTAATCTACCAAGTTTCATGAAAATCAGTTAATTCGTTTAAGAGTTATGGAGGAACATACATACATACATACATACATACATACATACATACATACATACATACATACAGAAAAAAATTCTAAAAATCGTCAATTTAGTTTCGGTATCAAGTATATATAGAGCCTATAAACACGATATCTCTGAAAATAAAGTAACTTACTCCACGACCAACCCTTACAGATTTATTATTAGCATTGATATTGATGATGATATAAAGATGATCGTCTACAACTTATTTTTCTATCTTATTTAGAATATTTGTATTGTATGTTACGGCTGACAGGTAGGGAAGAACAAAGTAATGAAGAAGAATTTCATAAATTATTTATTACAATATTTCAAAACTTATTAACTGATATTAACAGTAGCCCAACGAATAGTATGTATGGCGTTAATATTGTTGTCTCATTGGTACCGTTGCACAAGTCTTTGTTGCAGGAACAGACTTCTTGACGTCCACCGTAACCGGAACGTTGATAACACATGTTCTGAAATATCACGATAATAATCAATACATATTATAAAACAAAGTTTTTCGCCGCGTCTGTCTGTTCGCGATAAACTCAAAAACTACTGCACTGATTTTCATGCTGTTTTCACAAATGATAGAGTGGTTTTCGAGGAAGGTTTTAGTATATAATTTACAAAGTTACGCGGGCGAAGTCGCGGACAGCAGCTAGTTTAATTAATATAGTAAAGCACACACAGCCCTTATGCACAAAATTGTTTTATATCATTCTGAACAACATTAAGCAGCTTAATATTGATATATTTAAGAAGAAAATTAAAGAATCGCTAGTTTGTAAATGTTCTATAATTTAAAAGATTACATGTCTAATAACGTGGATAGTAGTAATTAATTACTTTGTATTGTTACTTGTGTAAATATTCTCAAAATATTATCTACGTCTTCACAGCGTCTCTACTTGCGTCAGTCCAGAATTTGGTGCATGTATTCCCTATACCCCAAGATATTTATTAGGTAAAAACTTATTCCTACCTAATAAACGCTGATAAGAATGCCGGCCTGAGGAACACCGCAATCAAAACTTATTTTTTACTAATTTGTCAACAAACAAAAAAACAGGATTCAATTACTCAGATAGTCTTTAAAATGTCCAATTGCAGCTCTATCGAAGTTATGTATTTTATTTTTGAGATGTGTAGTAGAGGCTTTGGATTGGCCTAAAAATATACTGATTAATTTTCAGTAGATACGTCCAGTTCAAAAACCAAATTTATTGGCATCAAATTTATTGTTTGCATTTGAGTAACTTAATTAAGGTCCTAATTGAAAACCTGACTGGGCTTGTTTTCAGGAATTTGTAATGACTAAGTTACAATCCATGTCTTTAGTATTCTTACCTTATATTTAGAGTCATCCCACCCACACGTTCTAATAATCCGATTTACCGGTACTTGTCCATTCACTTCGAAGTCAACGGATTGCAAAATTTTCCTGCAAAATGTGTGATTGACGCCACCACGATCGTGTTCAGAACAATTCCGTTTCAGATTATTCGGGATGGCAGATGGGTTCCAACATTGTGAATTCGTTGCACTGTTACATTCGTAGCATGTAATTGCTGTGCCTAAAAATTAATGTAATAAATGATTTGTTAATAGAGGCAGCCGCGCATCGAGAGGGAGCCGCAACTGTGTTGGGTGCCGACAAAGCTCTCGTCAACATTATAATCTCAGCCATAGGACGTCCACTGCTTTGCCATACTTATAGAATTCTCCCATAATTTTTTTAATAGGACTGGTCAGAAGCAACCTGGATCCACCCTCGACCCGCGACCTTGTGGATAGACGTCCTACGCTTCGCTTGCTGATCCGTGGTCTCCACTCAAGAGCTATCATTTTATCTATCAATAGCTGGTGCCCGCGACTTCGTCCGCGTACTCTATATCCAATCCAACACAAAAATAATTTTTCAATTCGAACCACAAACAAACAAACAAAGTCTTCAGCTTTATATTTGGTATAGATTTCTTTTAGATAAGCTATCATTTCTTTTATTAAAATAAAAATCCTAGTACATAATATATGTATATGTGATGGTTTCTATGATTAGAAGTGCAAAAATCATAATGATTTTTGAAATCTAGATAACCTTGTGTATTTCAAATAAAACAATGAAATAATGAACGAAACAACAATCCACACGGGTCAGGGGAAATTATACTCTTTTGGTTCATAACAACAGGATGTTGATTACTGACTGATCTAATTTTTTCTGATGTGCCTTACATTATCCCATTAAATAAATACTGGTAACAATTTGTTACGTTTAGCTTCAACCCATACGAATAGGGACCGATGTCCGCGACAGTTCGATAAAAAAGAAACTTTAATGCACAAGTAATAAGATCAAAATTGAATGTACTACCGTGATGAAAGAGTCCGAAAAGAAGAAGGAACCCGATGTACCACATGGTACCACAGCTGACCCACAACTACCCGTCTCGTGTACTACTTGTCCGTTCACAGTTTCATTGCATCGAATGACTCAACCCTGTACTATATATACCCTGTACTATAGATAATATATAACCAGCTGTTGTGCTATGAAGTAAGGAGGATGTGCTTTATCCTATCAGTGGAACGGATGAGCGCAATTGAGTCCATCACATTATACAATTGATATGAAATTTTTTGAGCTAAGATTTACTTCTGTTAGCGACGTAATGTTTTATATAAGTGTATCAATTAATATCAAAAGAGAGTGAAAGACAGAATTTTTTTTAATGAGTTCGAAACACAAATAGCACATACAAAACAAGATTATTGTGAACAATCTTATAATAGTATTGGCAATAGTACCATACTTGCCAGTTCATGCACCAGTGCCTCGAGCTCGACCCAAATGGGCACCGAACTCAGCATGTGCTGTGTTTGCTACAAGCCACACACAGCCCTGATCTTCCGCTGGGGATCTCAAAGAGAAATACATTAAAAAATCCATACCAGCCTCACAGAATAACGCAGCCAAGAAACTCGGCACACTCCATCAAGGCCAACTTTAGCTAACCTTGCAACCTTGATCGTATGACCTCAACTGTCAAATAAATTGCTTAAGATTTAAGCATCTCTTCAATGAATTTAATGAATGAATCAATGCTGTAAAGGAAATCAATTAGTTTTGTATGGAGATCAGGCCATCAGTTATTATTTTCGTTTTAACGGTTGAAACTGGTACAATTAAGTAAGAAGAATTGTTACTTGGTAATGGAGATTAAAAAATTTTGAAAGTACTTATGAAAAATATGAAAGTATCAAAAACCTTTTAATTTTCGAATGTTATCCACATTTACAAATTCTGAAATATTAACAAAAAATTACTGAAATTAACAAAAAACTTTATTATCAATTTCTCCAAAGTGTGAGTTATAAAAACAATGGCCTGATTTTGAAACGATGTAAGTACAAATTTTTTTTATATGTACGAAAAGAAAAACGACAAAATTAAAAACTTTATATATATTTTTTAAAACACAACAAGACAACTACAAATTAATGTGAAAGATTTGTTTTGATGACTTTTGAACACTTTTTTGTACGCTAATGGTAATCACTTCTAACATAAATGCAGCACGCTCTTAATACTTTTATTTAACACAGTACCTATCCATATTTACTAACTTGTGTCATAGTCTTAACAAATTATCGTCTATTTACATTACTCTATTGCTAATTTACTTAACATATGGTTTTCATAATTCACACTCCACTATGACATGTATAGAACAAGAAACTCTTTTTGGATATTTTTACTCTTTTGCAAGAGATTAGACACAGTTAAAATGTTTTAGTGTTTTTTTTTTTAAATCAAGGGTTAATCTTTGGTTAAATAAATAAAATTTGTACAGTACGAACCAAACCAACTATTTAGTCACTAATGAAACATCTTAATATCATACAACTTACTAACGTTAACTAAGTGATCTAAAACTCCGTATATCTTTGGTTTCAGCTTTCAGACTTATTTTTGAATCAATACTTTAGCTTAGAGAACTATCGTAAAACCAAAACTCTACCCTTGGTACCAACTTGTGCCTGTCGGAATATAAAGAAACTCTCTTACGTCACGCGACGCAAGCAATAAATCATATAATAATATAGTTTTAAAAATAGATTTTGATTCTGCAGATAGTTTCATTGAAACGTTGTAAGGTTAGTTGAAGATTACATGAAGTTTTCGCACAGTAGGTACATATTTTTCTCATACATCATCACTGCGTGTAATTCTGCTAAAGGAGATCAATCAATTTTGTATGGAGATCAGGCCATCGGTTTATTTTCGTTTAAACTGTTGAAACTTGTATCATTAGGTGAGAAAAAAATGATAGATTTTACTAGGAACATATCGTGTCATTTCGTAATTGAGTTTCATAGATATTTAAGTTTGAAAGTATTTTCATATTTATTTATTAAATTTGTAAAATTAACTGAATTTCATAAATCTGAAACATAAACAGAAAATTACTAAAATTAATAAAGACTTATTACCAAGTTCTCCAAAGTGTAATTTAAAAAAAAACAAAGGCCTGGTTTTGAATGATGTCCTTTTATCATAGATTTTACTGACATAGTTTATAGATAAATAACTAAATTAACAATACAAATAAATACTACAATCACATCCGAAGAATGTCAAGATTGTTTGGTAACTACAAAGCGGAAGTCTAATGTAAGTATTAAAAGGTGGCATTTCATCGATTCACTAAATTTCATTAGCGCCCTACTAATTTTTACTAAGAGTGAACTAGAACCTCAAAAGGGCAACTGTTAATATCATTAAGAAAGTAGCACCGACTGGTATAGATGCTGAGTTGCAGCCGTCTTCTAAACATGAACACACTTCTTGTCTGCCCCCGAAACCAGAGCGTTGGTAGCAGCGACCCTGTAGGGAAGAATAGCAGACAAATACAATAATATGACCTATTAAAATTAAAGGCAGAACTGGGGCCCTACTATCAACTCTCAATGCGATTTAATTTAGGACCTAAACTGGATTGCATTTGCTATTTCGTACCATCAACTTCGTTTTTGTATGAAAGCGATTTTGTTTAGGAACCCAAATTAAACTGCTCTGAACTTGAATCGTCTTTTAAAATTTGATAGTAGGGCCCCAAAGTGGCATGGCTTATAAAAGTCAAAGTGAGTCTGTTTGTATGTGTTTTCACGCCTAAAAAACTACTCAATCGAACGTGGTGAAACGTGGTGAATAAAAGGACATAGGGTACCATTCACCCAGAAAAAACGTACCGTTCCCGAGGAATCATCAAAAAATATAATTTAAAAATACGACTGACAAAAATATATAAAAAATAAAAACACTAGGTACATGAGAAAAACTGCGTAAACTGTAATAATTCCAGGGGCCCTAGCCAAGATGCAAACGCTTCGTTGCGTACTTCAGAAACGAAGAGAGAAGGCTAAGAGAAAGCTTTGTGATTGATTGTTGTAGCCCGTATAAAATTTTGACCAATCATAATATTTTGTTTACTACTGTAGAAAGCACTGAGTTTGCATCTTGGCTTAGGGAACCAGGGTTTAAAGAGAATAAGTTAATGCGAAAGCAAATCATAAAAACTGTTCACTGGTGAATCGAAAAGAACAAAAATCAATAATGTACTTCAATCCTTCAATTAAAGAATATTAACTACTCTTTCAATTGAATTTGGTATGTAAATAGTAAGTAATTTGGTAGTAAATAAGATAACGGATTTGGGGCCTTACCTTGTAATTGCTTTCATCCCAGCCACACCCTCTGATGACGCGGCTGTCTGGTGGCATACCGTTCATCTCGAACTCGACCACTTGGGATATCTTTCTGCACATTGTGTCTTTAGGTCCACACGGCAGGCGGAGGGAGTCAGGCAATTTGTCTAGGAGACATCTTGAGTCGTTGTGGCTGTTACATTGGTAACATGTTATTGCTAATCCTGTTGGGAGATGTATTGTCTATTGTTATGATTATCTCGTTAGAGTACTTACAATGACATCTCTGTGTAGGGGAAATGTTTAACCTTTACAGTATGGGGAGAAAAAACAAGAAACAGATGAATTTTCCCGAGGATTATCTATACTTCTATATACTAATATTATAAAGAGAGAAGGTTTGTATGTTTGTAATGAATAAACTCAAAAACTACTGGACCGATTTTGAAAATTCTTTACCTATCGAAAGCTACATTATCAGCGAATAACATAGGCTAACAATCAATCAATAATTACTAATAATAAATCTGTAAGTGTAGGTATTGTATGTATGTATGTTCCTTCATAACTCTTAAACTAATTAACTGAAATTCATGAAACATGTTAGATAAACATTTAGACGTACAGGACACAGGATAGGTTACTTTTTTCTTTTTCAACGCGGACGAAGTCGCGGGCGCCATCTAGTATTTTATAAAGTTACGCTGGCGAACAGCGATTATATTATAAAGAAACTAGCGACCTACTTCGATTTCTTTCTGAAAATTATATGCACAAATGTTCCTCGTTTATTGCTATTTCATAAAATCCGTGAGAAAAATAAGCGGAGACAGACAGAGGCGGACAGTTTCGGCTATTTGATTACAAAATATTGTTTTTTTTTTTTACTTACTTACATGAAATATTAATTAGGTTTTTTTATACGTATTACATATTACATAAACCTACCGAAAAACTATCTAACTGATGGCGAAAAAAGCATCATTGCGTGGTTTAGCCGATATATAGGTTCAGATAGACGCGGAAAACGACTTCAATTTATACTAATAAAGGAAAGAATATACACAGAGATATGTTAGATATAGAAGAAGAGTCTGAAAGCAGAGTCTGAAAATGGATCAAGTAAAGTCTGTTTTTTAATCTCAGACAAAAATGACACATGCAAATGTCAAGTTTGCATATAATAATACCATGTATATAATGTATTACATAAATGTCATATGTAATGTCATTTTTGTCTCTGAAATTAAAAAACAAACTTTAGTAAAACATTTTTATATTATTTATTTATAAATTCATACTTTCATATAATGAAAAGATGTCAATAAAAAATTAATTTTGCTTTTTTATCAATGATTAATATTCCCATTGTTGCGTAACGATATATATAATGATTATAATAAATTCATTTAAAACATGATCGATATTCGATAACAAAATAAAATACTCACAGTTTATAATAGGTAATGTAAATAAAGTATTTTTTTAATGTTTAGATCATAAAAACCACATACCTATTACGCTAACGATAAAAAAAAGATTAACAAAACGCTAAATAACAGTATGGGTTAAAGGACAATTTAAATTTGTATAAATACATTAAATTAAACTTTTATATAGGTAAAATAAATCATTATTTTATTTATTTTTATTTCTCTTATTATAAAAAAAAGTCCCCAGCCGCGTCTGTCTGTCAATTTGTTCGCGATAAACTCAAAAACTAAGTACTGCACCGATTTTCATGCTGTTTTCACCAATGGATAGAGTGGCTCTCGGGGAAGGTTTTAGTATATTATAATTTACAGAGTTACGCGGGCGAAGTCGCGGGCACCAGCTAGTTTAATATAAAAATGCGGAGAATTATTAATCTATCTATAAATAAAAAAAAATTATAAAAATGCTAAGCCTAAAATTTGAGAACGGCTGGACCAATTTTTTTTTATTTTTTTTAAATACCTATTTGTTCAAGCCGAAGAAGAATATTATGAGGAAAAAAAGTTTGAAAAACTAAAATATAATAAAAAAAAATTAAGATTATATTGTCATATCTTTGGAGAGATATATAAAATTGCTTTTTCTTTCATTTCTTATCAAAAATTACAACATATTTTCATATTTAACTTTATCAATGTTAATTCCTAAAAACATCCACAACTAAGATGTACCATACATAGTACCTAACGCGTAATTCATTTTAGAGAAATCTAGATCAAGCTAGGTCTTTTGCACTCATAAAAAGGACATTTAAAAAATATTTACAACCACGAACCTTGTTGTAGTAAACTTGAAATGATGACCAAAAGGCAAAGTTGCGTTAACGCCATTTCTCTTGAAATTCTATATTTCGAGTCGCGACTGGTTCAGACCGGCGAACACCGCGCGCTTTTGCCTCCACAATGATACTGACTCGGAATGTATCCTACATTACAAGCTTAGATATATGTATCCCTGATCTAAACCCACCGTGAGCACCGCTTATTCAATTTATGTAATTCCTTAAATTGTTCCTCGTGAGGACTATCTATAAGTTATTCCGTATAATTCCGTTCTCTTTCGAGTTTACTTCTGATATTTATACCGAACATTAATCCGGGTATAGCTAGTGTTGTTAAGGTTGTTCTCGTGAAACAATATGAGTTTCAGCCGCGCCCAACTAGATACAATTACATTAGGTACGTTTAGTAGGTCTACGTTTAATTGAATTATTCTCAACAGCCAAACTAAGTGCGATCAGAAATTTCATTTTATTTCTTCGTTCTATATTCAAGGATTTTTTTTTACTTATATGCGATTGCCTGATGGATAACCTTCTGCTATAAACTTCAAATGTAGATTAAGAAATTGTGTAATAGTATAATACACTATTTGTGTTGCTAACAAACTCTTGAGTTTTGCTAACAATGGTTAGAGCAATTGAACTAATTTTTATATGCAAGTCCGAGAAAGGTTCTTATGAAGAGAAAATTTGGAAAATTCGCCTGGAAAATTGTATCCTTGCGAAGCCAAGGTTGTAGGGTAGCAGAGCACACAACGTTCCGTTCCTAAACATAAACTGTGCTGCTCGTACTGGCGTGAAGAAAAAGTTTTCTTTTTCCTGTGATGGTTTTTTTCCAATTCGTTTTTATTCTTTCTTTTAAAAAGGCCACGAATTAGAGAAAAAGTTTTCTTCCAATTCGTGACCGATCCATTGCCACCGCCAAGGAAACTCTCCTTGTTGCTCAGTCCTGCCTTGAGAGGCCACATTTCGGCCCATATACTTACGTTATCAAATCATTATTATTCATTGCTATTGAGTACTGTTAAAGTAATATTTTTAGATACTATTACGTTGACATGATTAAGTACCTATATATTACATATAATCATAGTGTAATGTGACCCACGCCCTCGCTGCCGTATTGTACATATCGCGCGGCCGACAAATTATGTAGGTATTTCTATTGAAATATCCTGCACACACGAGCAAGTCTTTGTCATTATCATTTATTACAATAATAATATGTATAATATACTTTCCAATCTTTTGCTTCTAAGTACTATGAAAGCCAGACCATTAGATAGTATGTAAATAGTTACTATCACAAACTAAATAGTAGATACTAAGTTACTATCGCCTGGAGGTTAAGTAGCTATTTTAATGCACAGATGACCGCATTTTAGTGCGGATAATACGGATACTAAAGTATTTCATGCGATGTGCAATATTTTGAGACCATGGCTGGTGCAGGCATTGTGCCTTTTTAAGCATGTTGTATTTCCTGACATTAGTTTGTCACTGCGAAACTCATATGCAGTAGGTACTGCTGTACTTGCCACGTTAAGTACAGAGCCAACTATTTATGTATGTATATAAATACAAACTAGGTATAACGCAGTTCTAGTTGGTAATTTTGGTTTATTATTAAGTACTATAGTATTTACCCGCGACTTCGTCCGCGTCCGATCGCTACCAAACTTCACAGGAACACCCGCTGGACTAATCTGAAGATTGTCTAAAAGTTTCGGTTTTGGAGTCTATAGGAGACATACATACATACATACACACATCACCTTTTATATATTAAGATTCTTGTAACTTCTTGTGTGTGCATGTTTCTGTAATTTTATAATTTGTGTAATTGATTTATGTAATGTAAGTAATTTAAATAATGTACTTCGATTGGGAACTGATGCATCAAATTGGGATTGCTCCTGTTAAGATGTACCATGTGTGTTGTAAATAAATAAATAAAAAAACTTTGGAAGGTTCATTTTCATAATTTAGAGCTGGCGATAGGCTTGTTATTTCATTTCAACTAGACAACATATTGAAACCAGAAGTCCCCGCCGTTGATAAATGTCAATCCGACCCTGTGCCCGCGCAGCGATTGCATCCAGCAATTGACGTAATGGATCTTCCGGCCCATCCGACACACGCACCGGTCTTCCTGCACTCGTCTACCCAATTGTCACTAGGGACGAAAATACATGTGAAGAGCTCCTAGTTCTACAATTTATCAATTTATTAATACTAGAGGTCGCCCAGTGGTCGAAATTCGACCATCCTTACAAAACAAAGGCCGCGGTATCAAGCGTTAATGTATGTGGTGTTATATCTACTTATATTACTTTTTAACGCGGACAAAGTCGCGGACACCAGCTAATTATGTATATATAACACATATAAATAGTTCAATAATCAGAGAAATTACAGAACCCATCTTACATTTTTCATAAGTAAGTATACTTATTACTAACAAACATGTAACAAACTTAACAGAATAGCGGTATACCTAATTACCTCTATAAATGAAAACCGCCTACATAACAATAGAGTGGAGTTTTAGCTACTCGCCTACCAAAACAATTCCTAGTTATAAATATTACTTACAAATTGCTAAAAATGACGTCCAGGAAACGTGTTCTACCGTAAAACATAAATATTATATGAGCGTGTAAATCGGGTTTAATGCGAACAAATCTGTAAACTATAGGGTATGGTACAATTTTTAAGATAAGAGCGACTCGCTCTTATCTTAAAAAGATAAATTCGCATTGATGGATTAATATAATATATACACAAACCATTATCGCTTACGTTTATCGCTTTTTCTATTAGTGAAAATCAGTCCTTAGTGAATGAAGCAGACGGAGGGGGCAGAATTTTATAGTATAATATGTATAGATGATATACCTTTACCGTTTATCGCTCGTAGCGATAAGAAGACAAATGATAAGTTTCTAAAGTAGAGACCACGGATTGGCAAGCGACAGACGGAAAAGCAAGCGACAGATTGTGCTTGTTTTGCTAACATATATATCAATTTTATTACTTTTGTGTGCTCACCATCATCATTCACCCAGTACTGGACATATATTTATCCCTTAGATCACCGATGTGCATGACTAGCCGTAGCCAACATTGGCTTGTTCTTGGGTTTTCTGGGTTCCTGACTGCCATTCGAGAATCATCGGTTAGCGGTTCTATGAGTTATGAGGCCTGCCTACTCTAAATTCAGCCTTCTAATTCCATGAGTGTATTAATAATTAGGATATCCATAGGAGTGTCCTCGTTACGTATTCTTTTACATGCAACGCTGAATAACCTATATAACCTTCAAATCAAGCCAATACTTAGAGGCTATTTACCAATCTCATTAATTCAATGGTAGTGGAAAAGTCAAATTGTACTTGTATATAAATTTCATTTATAATATACTATTACTAAAAAATTTAGTATAAAATGTATAATTCTTAAAATATAATCAAACGCAGCAGTGAGTGTATGAAAATGAAAATACGCTCTATGGCCAACCAAACGCTAAATACAAACTTATGCTTCAGGGCACAGACGGTGAATCAGACGGTGAACCAATTTCATCTGCTTTTCTCCGGTCACGCTCTTCTGTGGCCTTCACACAATTAACTTATTGATTTACAAAGTTTTCTTCACTTTCCTTTTTTAATGGGAAAGTCTTCGTTATATCGGTTTATAAAAATAGTTTAGTTTATGTTAAACTAAACAATTTTTGAAATGTTTACAAAAAGTATAGGTACGCTATTTATATCTACAAAATTAATTTCTTATTTTTAAAAGTATACACTATATTTTCAGAAAAAAAACATTCTAAAAACTATCTTTTTGACGTTATGTTACCGATAACCATCCTATAACATATGCAAATTGATTTTTTTATATTTAATCTGCATTCACGGCTCGTTTACGATTTTATTATATGTATATAATATTCTAATTCAAATTCAAATCATTTATTTACAAGTGACATGGGTTAATGTGAACCAGTTCTTATTGGCTTTAATATGCCACCTCATGCACTGCCACGTCTGGCGTGATTTAGGGAAATGGGCTCTCTCTGGCATCCCTTACTCACTCACCGAAACCGCACACAGGTTCTTATTTCACGGTGATTTTCTTTGAGGGAACTCTTAGACTTGCCCAATTGCAGGCGTAGGTACTTAACGCTCACACTTTGAGCGATATGGAAAATTGAGGTAAGGAGGACTGACTTACATGAGCGTTAAACTGAAAAACTGGAAAGCTACAACCATTGGCTTGGCAGTGGTTCATAAATTGGCCAGAATGGCGCTTGGTAGCATTGCATGTTGTAATACTCGTAGACAATATGTTGGTGGTAGTTTTTAGGCATTTACTTATTATTTTGTTCTCTTATCTTTCCTATTCTCCATGGTTGGCGAGCGCGAGACTCGTATTAAGTATTAATCGTAATTCGTAAGTACGTTACGTCATCTTCGAGCCATAAAATAAGTTGATTTCAGCATAACCTATCTGCCTACTGTTCTGTGATACCAAAAAACGACAGCAACTTCGTATCATCAGATGACGGAGACAACATTACGAGATTTGTCAGGCGATAGGTACCTAATTCCTAATTGGCTCAGCGATAGTATCCTTACCTGCTGTGCAGAGGTCGCGGGCTCGCGGGTTTGATGCCCGGTCAAACATTTGTATTTATGTGTTGTCTTGGTTCTGGGTGTTTCCTATGTACTCTATGTATTTATTTACAAAAAAGTATATAATATATTTATTAATTGCCTATCACTTTTAGAACCTATTATAATCTATTCAATCCCCTGTTCAAACTCTGCTGAATTGGCAGCAGTTTGGGCTGTTTAGGGCTAGATGGCGTTGTGTGATACTCGTATGTCAGAAAATACTATTCCCAATTTCCCATACATACTTCGTTGGGTTAATACTTCGTTTTTGTACCTTTGTTTTTGTTTTGTTTTGTTTTCTTTGTTTTTGTCAAGGTCGACAGACAGGCTGACGGTCCACTTGATGGTATGTGGCTAATGTCACAAGCAACGCCACGCCATAAAGGATTGGGATAGGGAAATGGGCCCTGGGATATTTTCCTATTTATGCCCAAAAAAAAGAGGTTATAAAAATAAGTATCTAATGAAAGTAATAGAATCTGACAATCATTCAGATGGGAGCTAGGCATTGAAGCGTTATTCATTGCTCATAATAAGAGGCACCAATTTTTATACGATAGGCATAAGATTACCACTTGTGCTCTATTAAAGTTTCCTGCAGACCAGGCTGCCATTCTATCCTAGCCTAGAACCGAATCTAACTAGTTGCTTAAGAATGGTGAAGTACAGATGCGTACAATGCATGACCGACTTATATATCTACCAAAGAATTATACGCATCTTCACAGTTTAACACAAACTCTGACAGTGTCGATACGAATAGATATATTTTTTTAAATTTAATTCAACTTATTTATAGTGCTTAAATACAAAAAATATATATATTATATACTAATGTAACATACTTATGTTAACTGTTAACCTGCCGTTAACGCATTCCGTTAAAAGAATATATATTTAAGAACGCCTGTTAGAGAATTGATAGCAAACTCTTGATTTCTTGTTTTTATTATATGGTCAGGCGTTAGAAAATTATGGCAAATATGAATAAAAATAACTTGTTATTTAGTTTTCTATTGGCAGTATTGTTTATTGAAACATGTAAGTATTGGAGATTGTTTATTAAAAATAACATTAGGTATAGTCTTCGGCATAGGTTAATATGTAAGTACTTATACTTAGTAAGTACTTCACTTTTAATGTGCTAAGAAATAAAAGATATACTGAAGCACTTTTTTCCTCATAACTTACAAAGGCAAATTCGTTTGCCGAGACCGTTGGATGAATGGTTAGGGTGCTTGCCTTATCTGACTGTTCAGACAGGGACTGTTTCGATTTCCGGCAAGGCCAACTTTGGCTCTGGTCTGGATTTGGAAAGTAGGTAGTGGCAGGTAGGAAAGTAGGATGCGTCTAGTGGAAGTAACCACCCCTTTACAAAAGTAAGGTGGGAGTTAAATATCTACATTACTTTTGATAAATTTATCTTGAAACTTAACTTAACTTGAAATTAATTTCACAATAAAGTGTGACTCAAGAACATGACATTGGGTTTTTTAATTGACAACTGATATAAAATTTGAAGCAATCAAAGATTTAAATCTTTGGAAGCAATGGTAAAATTTAACTAGTGCATTCTTACATGCTGAAAAGTTTAATTTGAAATTATTATTTTTTTGTTTAGGTGAAGGAATAAAGTGTTTTGACTGCAATAGCGCGAACAATTCCGGGTGTCTCGACTTGCACATGCAAAAGATGCATGCCATCATACCAATAGTAGATTGTGCCAAGTCTATGCCAAACTCAATCAGTAAACAGTTCTTTTGCAGAAAAATTACACAGACAAGTAAGTTCAAAGAACAATAACAGACGATATCTAAATATTGTCTAGGTAAAGGTATGCTTATATACACGCGAGTGATTTTGATGCGGTTTTCAGTATCATTAAGGGAAATATTCTTACATATTATAAAAAAAAAGTCCTCCGCCGCGTCTGTTTGTTTGTTCGCGATAAACTCAAAAACTACTGCACCGATTTGCATAATGTTTTCACAGATGGATAGAGTGGTTCTCGAGGAAGGTTTTTAGTATATAATTTATAAAGTTACGCGGGCGAAGTCGCGGGCAGCAGCTAGTAAGTCATAAAATAGACTGGCCGTCCACTTTCTAACAACCAGAATGTTTCACTCATGTTTAAGTGATTACCTTCAAATTACTACAATATGGAACACGCGTGCCATACAAAACACAACGAATTTTATGGAACATTTAAAATTATAACAAAACAAACATAATAATATGTACGTATTTTAAAGAAAATGTGACTTTACATCAACCCATTAGAGTTTAAAATGAAATAGTAGAAGTTGATCGTTACTACCTTTTACCATTGACGCGTGAAGGCAAGAGTCCGCCATGATTCTGTCAAAGGCGTTCTTTGTATGTTCCCCTTTGGCACTTGTGACGCAAATTCCATTGTAGTATTTCGATGGTGATTACGTAAACCCTTGAACTTGAACTATCCATACCAATAATATAAATGTGAAAGTAACTGTCTGTCTTGTCTGTTACCTTATACATTTTCATCTTACAGTTTTACACGTTGACCAAACTCCTGAGATTCGGATAACTCGAGGCTGTGGATGGGTCAAATATAAAAGAGAATGCTACACCGCCGACAATGCCGACCATTTAGAAACCGTATGCCAATGTTTTGGTGATCTCTGCAACGCTGCTACGTCATTGGTAAACGTCAAAGTGACAGCTCTAACAACAATGGCCGCCACTTTCTTTTTATTAAGAAATTGGCGAGGAAAATTGTGATTAGAACATTTTATTATATTTTTTTCAAACTTAACTAAAATTGTTAACACATATTTAAGTTTTTAATTTTAATTATAGAAATGTTTATTGTACCTGCCTGCTATTGATTTATTTATTAAAATTTATTAAGCATACACTTACGGAACTTTACTTACTTAATCTTTGACTTACTTACAGAAGTGTGGACATTAATATTAATTTATGTCGTATTTAATTAACACTTTGACATTGACTTACATTTAAAGTGATAAATGAAAACTATTTATTGTTTATTATACGAGTACATGTTATCTTTATTACATTGGATACCCAATGAATTCGTTAATAAGACCAAGCTACTATTTACCAAGCAAGCTAATACTTACATATTTTGAATAAGTCAGTGTAGCTAACAAACTACATTAGTATTTTTTTTCTACACTAGCGGTTAAATCGTATTCAGGAAGTACTTTATTTGGCCACTATATTAGGTCACTTTGGACACAATTATTAATTTTGTCGGTGTAAATAGCATTCTGAATATGCATACCTTCACTCTTGGAACAAAACTTCAATGACTTCTATATAGGACAAGGCTAACGTTCCTAGTACGTGGCACCGATGGGCCGGTGTCAAAATCAGAAATTGGCACCAATGACGGGTGTTCATTCTGTGCGTAGAAAGATACGAAAATGCCTACTTACCAGTGATATATCCAACAAACCAATGAGAACACTTTACAATAACAGAATACGCCAATAAGAAATAAAAAAGTATTAAGATGGCAATGAAAACAAATTATTTTTAGTAACTAGGTGTGCAAATTGGAGGACCATTTTTTTGGTCACTAGTAGTATGGTAAGGGCGCATCCACTTGTTTAACATATCACTGCAAAACTTAAGGAAATTTTCATTGGCTTGGCCGCAGCGAAGACCGCACAAGTGCGCAAGACGCTAAAGCAAGGTATGCCTTTGTATTATTAACGTCTTAAATGCGCCTTAACTATAAATTAATTAGTTATATTACGGGTACCTATGTCTTTTTTTATGTTTTTTTGTTCTTTAAGTTCTTTTTTAAGTTCGATAGCACGTTATAAGCATATCATAGCTATCGCTGTACTACATACCTTATAACATTACCGAATCCGACTACTTTATTGTGAACGCATCAACTCAAAAGCCAGCTTTTATGAATGTTTAACAGAATGAACATAACGCTCGTGGTTCCAACTCGTTAATGGTTAAACTAATTTCGCAGTAACTTTACTAAGCTAAACGTAGATAAGTAACAATAAGTATACCTACACTTTTTTATCTGGCATTTTAAGTTATCTTCCAAACATGAAGTTTGTTGTAGTGATCTTTGTTTTCGCCTGCAGCTTACGACTCGGTATGTAAATTAATTTAAAGATAACCTAAGTTACCATATATCTAGACTTACAATTAAAAATAACTACCTATACCTAGTAAAACTGTTTTCATATTTAATCATGATCCTATGTTGTGACTTTTTCATCATATGTATTTTATCGGATATTCCCATTCAAATGAAAAATATCAATAAATTTATTTTTTTTTTAAAAAATATTTCTTTTAAATTGTAATTATGTACTATTACAGTGGAAGATATTTATTCTCTTGTTAGTTGTTTATTTATAAACAAAAGAACATTTATTTATAACTTGAATGATCGAAAAATAAAATTTATTTATTTATATAAAATATAGGTACTTACGTACCTAAATAACATATTATTTGAATTTAAATGTGATCGTAAAAATCTATCTACTAATCTACACTTTCTAAGCTTGTTGTTGTTTCTATGTTTGTTTGTAATGGACAAACTACCTAACTGATTCTAAAAATTCTTATATATTTTTGCTACTTGCACATGAGTCAACGCAATGCGTTTTGTAGTCTTTCGGACAGAAGACCACGGTGAAAATAACATCCGGTTATGCTTTTGTTGTTCCGTGAGTGAGTAAGGCTGTGAGTGAGTGAGCCCACTTAGACATACGATAACATGGGATAAGGATTATGGAAATTGAATTGACGTATATTGGTACAGGATTCGAAGAGAGATCGTCCTTCACCCATTTGTTTACCAGACGTAAAGCATATTTTATCAATTGTTTTTTTGAAAAAATAAATCGTGTGTTGCATATAAATATGCTCATTTATATTTTTAATAAAAAAAAAACTAGCTGCTATTCTGCGTTCTTTTCTATTTCACGCTTACTAATGTTTCTCTGTCGCACATCATTGCTTGCTCTAATTTTCGAATTATAAAATTATAGCTTCGATAGTATATTATAGTTGCCTGCGAAAATTCGTTCATGAATTACTATTTTCTTGCTTTGAAATTTGAAAATCAGAGCAAGCAAAGATGTGCGACAGAGAAGCACTAAGCGTTTTGTGCAGTGATAGAAGGACGCAGCATAGCAGCTTGTTTTTGTAATATCATTTTTTTTATTAAGGATATAAATGAAATGAGCATATTTTAATAGGGAACACAAACGATATTTATTTTCTCATAGATAATATATACTTTTCGTCTGGTAAACAGATGGGCGAAAAACGCCCTCTCTTTCGTATCTTCGACGATAATGTTGTGTATAGGTGCCACAATTCGTTGCTACGACTGCAACAGCGTTAACAACTCGATGTGTTTGGATCCAACGCTGTACGACCAAGACACACTACAAAAGTACTTGAGGACGACCAGCTGTGAACAGGGCATCTTGAACGATCAAAATCAACCGTTCTTCTGCAGGAAAATTATACAGACAAGTTAGTGATATTGTAAAATTACCTACAACCTATAATTAAAATTGTAAACTAACCTCCCCGACTTTCTATTGAGACCATACATCTGCTGTTGGTTGCTGAGGAGTTGATTATTCTGCGACTACATGATGCTGCAGCACCATGTCAACGTTATCATGTCATGGAAATACCACTAAAGTAACAGTATGCCAAATATCACATCATTTAGGTACTTCACTTTTCAGTTACTTTCACATTTATAGTAGATACTAGCTGGCGCCCGCGACTTCGTCTGCGTTGAAAAAGAAAAAAGTAGCCTATCCTGTGTCCCGTACGTCTAAATGTTTATCTACCAAGTTTCATGAAAATCAGTTGACTCGTTTAAGAGTTATCGAGAAACATACATACTTACATACATACAGAAAAAAATTCTAAAAATGGTCAATTTAGTTTCAGTGTCATGTATAGAGCCTATAAACACGATATCTCTGAAAACAAAGTAACTTACTCCATGACCAACCCTTACAGATTTATTATTATTAGTATTGATGATTAAATTTAGGTAGGTACTTCACTTTTCAGTTACTTTCACATTTATAGTAGATATTAAAGTAAGACAAAAATAGTAAGCATTGCTAATAGTTCTGCAACCAAAGGAACTGCTTTTTCAAATTAATACAGGAAATTATTTGTGACAATAACACTAGTGTTTGGTACTTTAATTTTCAGTTTTAAGAAAAGGCCATGACTCAGAAGTGCGTGTGACCCGCGGCTGCGGTTGGGTTCGCCATCATAGAGATTGCTACAAAGCAGACAATGAAGACCATCTGGAAACAGTTTGTCAGTGTTTCCAGGACAACTGTAATTCCGGTTACACTGTCAAATTTACTCTGTGGTCGATGTTGACGGCTTTGTCAACGTTGGCGTTAACGCGACTTTGAAGCTTTGAAATTAACATAATTTTGTGGTTTTCATTAATAAATAAAAATTGATATAATATGTGTCATTAGTCTTTTCTTGGATGAGCTTTGTCTACCCCTGTTTGTCAAAAGTTGGCAAAAATCGACTTCCAGCTATTCCAGCTGTTCATTTTATTCTTAATTCTTGGTCTAAAATTATTTTTTTATTGTTTACATTTTCGAATTGGCTCGATTAAATCAATGGATTTTATTATTATAATAAATATAGGTAGGTACCATCGAAATACTACAATGGAATTTGTGTCACAAATGCCAAAGCGGCACATAAAAAGAACGCCTTTGACAGAATCACGGCGGACTCTTGCCTTCACGCGTCAATGGTAAAAGGTAGTAACGATCAACTTCTACTATTTTATTTTAAACTCTAATGGGTTGACGTAAAGTCACATTTTCTTTAAATTACGTACTTATTATTATGTTTGTTTTGTTTTAAATGACAGTTCATGCTCTACGCATATGTCACTTTTAAATGTTCCATAAAATTCGTAGTGTTTTGTATGGCACGCGGGTTCCATGTTGTAGTAGTTTGATGGTAGGTACTTATACTAATTTGTAGTAACTGAATCAATCGTATTTTGCACTCCTCATTAATTTTTTAAGGATTTTGATTCAGTACCTATGAAAATTTTGCCATTTTTTTCTGCCCTAATTTTACATTTTGTCGTATAGATACGTAAAGAAAAACGTTTATCGCTCTTTCTATTAGTGATTAGTGGAAACCTTATTAAAGACAGCTGAGTGGTTTTGAGTTAGCGGAGAAACAGACATACGCGGACTGCGACTTAATTTTATAATATTCAGTGCCGTAAATAGGGCGGTGCCACCGGTGCCCAGGCACAGGGCGTAGACTCTGGGGGGCGCAAGAATGGCCAGACCTGGCAGGCCTATTATTTTTTCGGTTTGCTCCTGATAAGTTCCCGCTGCGCCCCTAGTGCTCGATTCCAAATCTTAAGCATCAGGGTGGGCAACGCATTTGCACTAGTGAACTTATGTTTGAGTTTTAGTGAGTGAGATACAGTGGGTGGTATAATAGGCGAAGGGTCTACTTAACATCAGATAGCTCGTCTGCTTGTTTGTCCACGCCCACACAGCAGTTCTTTAAATAGATTTTTCTTCCAAAATATTAGATAATTAATTGGTCCACCAACACCAAGTTCCTTTGTGATTTATTTTATCACCCTGAATGAAATAAAGTAGGCCTATACATAGCATTTTGCTCGGTACCCTACCTATAATATCTAAAAAAAACAAGGGCGCAGTTAGCTCGCACAGGGCGCAGAAAAGGCTATTTACGGCACTGATAATATTTACAAATAGGTACACAGTTTCCTACTTACTTAATTATATTACGGTTGTCAGATTTTATCACTTAAATTTTGACTAACCAAACTAAAGGACGAAGTGACAAAGAGTTTAAGGGACGGAAATTCAATTGTTCCCTGCTTGTTTGTTTCTGGTTAGATTGGACGAACTAATAATTCCCGAGGGAAATACGCACGAATATCACGCACTACCAAAATTAATTCCGCCGTGACCAAAAAGAACGTAACTGAATTTCACTTTAACTAATATCTACTTAGGCTATAGGTATATCTATAACCCAAAAATTCATACTATTAGGGCCTCTTTTAGAAATAATTAACTTATTTATTATTAAGCTTATTCTTTTAGAAATAAGTTACTTTTAGAAATAATTTTATGTTTTATTAAATTATGCACTCGGTTTAGTGCATCCTTCGATAGGCGATTTTTTAATATTATTTTCTTTTTAATGTTTGGGACTTTTACCGTACAAACAAACGTACATAAGTAGTGACATTGGATTTCATATAAGTAATGACAGGTTGTTATCTAATACTCACTCAGAGAAGACCAACACAGTAGGTACAAGTTATAATTAAATATTATAAACTAACCCTTGACTTTCCATTGAGCTCAAACACGCTATAATATAACTGCAGTAGATACATTTCTGAGGAGTTGGGTATCCTGCAACATTAGGGCAAGGTTACCATGTCATGGAAATACCGCCAAAGTCGACGAGCCCGTTGGACGAGTGGCAAGGGTGCTTGCCTAACGTCTCAGGGGCCCCGGGTTCGATTCCCGGCCGGGTCAATTTTGGAAATTTTAATATAATTTTCAAAATTGACTGGTCTGGATTTGAAAAGTAGTGGCAGGGCACACTGCCTTTCGCAGTCATTTGGGCAGCCCGTCTGGCGGCAGTAACCACCACCTTACAGAATACCACCGTGAAATAACAGCATTTATGTGCTGTTGTGTTTCGGTGAGTGAGTAAGGGATGCCAGAGCCCATTACCACATCCCTCCCTTATCCCTGATCCTCAATCCTTCTATGGTCGGCAGCGCACTTGTAGCAATTATGGCGTTGCTTGTGTTATAGGCGACGGTTACCACTTACCATCAAGTGGACCGTCAGCCTGTCTGTCGACCATAACATAAAAAATAAAGGGATTTATGAAAAAGGTATGTATGAAGTAAAACAAAATATTTTTTATATATTTTTTATTTTCCCATAAAGCCTGTCTGTCTACCTTAACATAAAAAAAAGTAACAGTGACACTAATAGTACCAAATTTCACACGAATCGACGTCAACTAGGAAATAGGCTGATGGTCTTCAAATATCTGAACAGATCCTTATAAATTATAGTGAAGAACCTTTTCAATCAGCTTTCAAACAAAAAAACTTATCAAAATTGGTTCATCCGCTGGGTTATTATCTAAAATACGTCTGCTGAACGACATGCGAAAAATGCGAAAAATTTGTGCAATATCACACTAAATCGTTAATTGTTACCAAATTGTTACGCAAACCACACTAGTGTTATGAGCTACGTGATACGATTTAGTGTGATATTGCACAATTTTTTCGCATTTTTCGCCTGTCGCTCAGCAGACGTATTTAGATAATAAGCCTGCCGTTTCGGCGATACGCTACGATGCCACAATTATTATATAATTAAATAGACAAACACATCAAACTTATAACACCCCGTTTCTGCGTTGAGCGTCGGGGGTTAAAATATAACTATCCCTAGAATTGTTCAAATCTGAACATTTCGGAGATTACCCCGAAATATTTGAATAGTTTTTTTATTTATATAAACTGAAAGCAAAACCGCAAACTCAACGTCCGATTCGCAGTTTCGATAATATGTTCGCGAACCGAGAATGAAATTACGGTCAGTGTGTACAGTACTCGCAATAAAAGAGTTAACAAAAGAAAGGAAACGCACAGTGAACGCATCCGCCCATGTATTGTGCCTACGCATCGTTACAGGCCAGGTATTAACCTACTGACATGGACCAACTATTGTCCTTACATTGAGGCGTAATACCCACCGGCAATTCAATTTGACAAACAAAAGTATTTGGTGGACTCTTTGAAAACTCTTTTCATCATCTCCTTGACATGATTAAAGAAAATTATTAAATACTAGTTGTCGCAGGCGATTTCGTCCTTTTAACTTTATAAATTATAGCCTATGTTACTTGCTGATACGATTTACCAACAGTGAAAGAATTTTTCAAATCGGTCCAGTTAGTTTCGGAGCCTATTACTATTTCCTCTTTATAATGTTACTATAACTGGTGCCCGCGATGTCGTCTGCGTTGAACGAAGAGAGGTACCATATTATGTCCTTTCTGGTGTCTCAGACAACGTGTATACAAAATTACATGGTGATTAGTTCAGTAGCTTTTGCGTGAAAGAGTAACAAACATCCATATATACATCCATTCAAACTTTCGCATAAGGAGCGTAGACTTTCGCATTTATAATATTATAAATACGCACGCACCCTTCGTCCTTTTAGCCCCCCCTGTGATATCTAATTTTTGACTTCTGCGCAATAACGGTCAGCGCTAGAGTTTCGTGCCGTTACTTATGTAGTACGGATAGTAGGTATAGATTATGTACAGTGTACAGTAATTACTATTTTTATGCAATCATAAAAACTAATTAGCATGTTTTACGACAATTTTGTGAACACGGTGCACGGAACCGGTGAATTTACACGTAGGCTTTCAGTACAGTTTCGAATTTTAAAACAAAGCGCCATATACAAGTACGTACGTTATAGCGCCACCTGTTAAATCATCATAACAACAAAATAACTTCCCGCGAGCTAATGTCTAAATATCTAAATAAAGTAATAGAGGGCGCGCATTGCAAAATATCAAATTTAAAAATTATTGTTATTATTGAGTGGACTCTTAAAAAAAAACATTAACATTAACAGATAAACATTTAGACGTAATGAACACAGGATAGGCTACTTTTTCTGTTTCAAGGCGGACGAAGTCGCGGACACCAGCTAGTAAGAAATAAAAATAAATGTTGACAAAATGCCAAATACACCAAAAGTTATACATATTTTCCATCAAGCACCCATAAGTCAGGTTGGCCGAGTGGTCTAAGGCGCCAGATTTAAGCTCTGGTTCCCGAGAGGGAGCGTGGGTTCGAACCCCACACCTGACAAGTCACATCGACATATATTGGTACCTTTTTGCTATTTTGTCATTTTTTAATTTTTTTTTTTATACATTTATTAATCAGATCAAAGTAACACAATCTGCTGCAAATATTTATGTGTCCCATAAATAATCTACAAAATCTCCATCACGATATTGATGAAAATTTTTGTCGAGGTCCAGAAAAAAAGCTGATTACGAAGAAGACAAGTACTTACTTGTTTTAATTTTGCTTTTAAATTAAGCTATTACTTCAAATATAATTATATTGTATAACTAGCTGCTGCACGCGTTTCGCCCGCGTAACTTTGTAAATTATATACTTACTAAAAACATTCCTCGAGAACCACTCTATCCATTGGTGAAAACAGCAAGAAAATCGGTGCAGTAGTTTTTGAGTTTATTGCGAACAGACAGACAGACGCGGCGGAGGACTTTGTTTTACAATATGTAAGGATATAAGGATACAGGGTTATCCAAATTTTTGATGTTTACTCAATGGGTCAACTAGTTGTTATGACTTTTTTTGTTTCATGTCTGCTTATCTGCTTCAATCAGTTTGTTTGACTTCACAACAATAGAAATCCATAACAAAAATAAACTACCAACCATATTATGCGATAAAACATTCTTTTAAATGTTTTATTGCATAATATGTCCAAATCGGTGCAACTTCATTACGTTGATTTAACTTTAAAAATATGTCAGATAACATATTATTCTTTAAATTAATACATCTGAGTATATTTCATAATTAATAGTGTAAACAATATTCATAATTCCCTTTTTTTGGAGCAAATATTGGAGCAAAGTAGGACCATTTTACGGTACCTACCTAGTTATGTATAAAATTAGTTTTCTTTT
This sequence comes from Synanthedon formicaeformis, assembly GCA_945859745.1. Classification (NCBI taxonomy): domain Eukaryota; kingdom Metazoa; phylum Arthropoda; class Insecta; order Lepidoptera; family Sesiidae; genus Synanthedon; species Synanthedon formicaeformis. The sequence continues at coordinate 2,917,922 of OX243969.1, read as the reverse complement.
TTTATTTACATAAAAACTTAATATGTGACGGCGCCACCGTCCTCACAGCTATAAAGATGTCAGTCGTTATATTACCAATACTAGCTGGCGACCGCGACTCCGTCCGCGTTGAAAAAGAGAAAAGTAGCCTATCCTGTGTCATGTACACGTCTAAATGTTTATCTATCAAGTTTCATGAAAATCAGTTAATTCGTTTAAGAGTTATGGAGGAACATACATACATAGGTACATACATACATACATACATACATACAGAAAAAAATTCTAAAAATCGTCAATTTAGTTTCAGTATCGTAATTAAAACAAAGTAAATTACTCCATGGCCGACCCTTACAGATTTATTATTAGTATTGATTGATTGATTGATATTGATTAATGATATTACTCACTAGGTGTTGCACGCAACTTCGCCCACGTGATAACTTTATAAAATATAGCCTATGTTACTCGCTGATAATGTAGCTTTCTATAGTTGAAAGAATTTTTACTTAGGTATACCTATATAGTTTTCATTTCAATACAAAACAAAATATGAAAAACGTACAGCGAATTTTGGTAGATATCGTTCATACCAAACAAATAGGTAACATAGGTACTTATACATTATATTTTAGCGAATAGTGTTTTCCAATTTATCTAAATCTCTGATGTATTCAACATAACTGCGCAATATGTCATATAAATAAAAACAAACACGGATTGGAAAATTACTGAAGACTTGTGTCTGCTTTTCAATATACGAATCTGATAACAAACTAAGTTTATTATTAAAAACTTAATCTTGTCGTTCACGTGATAAAATTGTTTATCGCTTGGCAACGACAAAAACGTTGATACGGTACAAACACAAAGAAGAAATTATTGGGAATGTGTGTGTCGCACCTACACAGAGATGAAGTTTTGAATGTGTGTTGAGTTCAACAAGCAGACAAAATATGTAGGCACTTACGTATTGAAAAACTAATGTTTTTCTGGATTATCTATTTTAACAGCAGTATTTTTTTACTAGAAATGGGTTTGCTCTTGCTCTTGGTTATCCAGCCGTTTAGCGAAGATGCCTGTGATGGAGCGAGCTCACCCAGAAGATGCATATTTACTCAAACTTTGGAAAGATTTGAAATATTGGGTTGAAATTGAAAAAACTTTCCGGAAAAATACATAAAAACTACTTACTTTTTCCCATTCAATGTTCTTACGTGCCATTTCAAACATTTCAATCAAATATTGACGTCAAACGCATTAAAAACAAAGAACTATTGACAGAATCAACAGAATGACGTTTTTTTTTTTTTTTTTTTTTTTTTATTAGAGATGGGTTTGCTCTTGGCCAACAACCAGCTGAGTAGCATGGATGAGGCCTAAGATGGAGCGAGCTCACCCAGAAGATGCCTATTCACTCGAACTTTGAATAGATTAGGGTTATATAGGCTCGGAAATACAGACGCCGGCAGGGAGTTCCAAACCTTGGCAGTGCGCATTATAAAGGATGTTTCAAAGCGTTTGGTCCGAAAATGAGGGATTTCGACAAGATGAGGATGGTAATCAGCCGTACGTCTGTGTGTCCGATGGAAGAAAGGGGAAGGCGGTATGAGCTCATGTAACTCCTGAGCACATACTTTGTCGGGTCAGTTAGTTTAGGTACTTACCTATATTAAAAACATACCTAATTATTTTTTTCCTTGACTCAGATCTCGCGTTGTATCGAAGTTCTTACGTAGATACTACGTTATAAATGACATTTACATTCTTAATCAATTAGAATAACTTTAATGACGTCACTTGTGATATAGGCGACGGTAGCCACCTAACATCAAGTGGATGGTCACTCTGTCTGCCGATTTTAGCATAAAAAAATAACTGTATTCTTTGCTTGACGAATTTTTGGTCAAAAGATATCATTGCCGTGTGCTGTATATTAACACATAACTAAGTGACGAGTAGGTATATAAGGATACATTTAATTAGAATAGGTCACAAGCATTATACCTACTTGTTGCGATGTCAATTCAATGTGTCACTGGAATGTTATAAGCTCAGAATGCTTAGGTACAAAAAAAAACAAGAATCGATCGCGTATCGCGTAAGAAAATAAATATTATAAATAAATTCGTATTTCAAATAGTTTTCTTACTAAATAGCGAGTTATCATTGCGAACAGACAAGGAAGCTATAATAAGGTATTTGAAGCAAGCTGCTTCCGCCTTGTTCTTTATTCAAAGCACATAAACGATCAATTTATAACTGAAAGTCATCAATTGTATACTGGCCGATGCCATCAATTTGGATGGCCGATGCCATCAATTTGGAGACAATTGAAATTGAAGACAAATGCGATAGAAGAATACTTTCTTTTCTTAAATTATGTAAACTTAGTTACTTAAATTTAGTTAACATCTAAAATTCTTAGCTGTTGGTAAAGACGGGTACGGTGTATCTGTTCTTCCCTTTGCTCCTGAGTAAGCTTAGTTTAGACTTGAGGTTGTGGTTTAAAAAATGAGTAGATATAATATGGTACAATACTAGATCACTCTTTATTACATGAAAATCTAAAGTAAGTACCTATTACATCTAAAACTACTATTAATATTTAAATTGTAAACAAATGGGTATATATTTTTTATGTTAAGGTCAGCAGACAGGCTGACGGTCCACTTAATGATAATTATAATTGTAGATAAAGCCATTATCATAATAATAGTGGTAATGATTATTAGAATGATTTAGGAACACCTGAATCTGTTCTAAGTAGGTACAAAATAATCTGAATTTAAAAAACTGACTATTCAGCTAACTTGATTTATTATATTAAGGGCCTCTTTCACAAACTACAATTAAAGTGTTGATTAGTTACTTTTAGAAATCATTTTCTGTTATATTGAATTATGCACTCGGTTTACTGCATCATTCGATAGCCGATTTTTTATTATTATTTTTGATTTAATGTTTTGGACGTTTACCGTACAAACAAAGGTATATCAGCTCCATTATCCCCGGTTACCGGTGACTTTAAATGACAGTTTGGCCTACTTGACGTTTGAGAAACAGGCGCTAAGTGTTTAAGTATTGCGTAACAATTATGTACCTACGTGACATTGCATAACTCCTCATAGGAAATGAGTCACAAATCTTGAAATACGAGTATGTGCAAATATAAAATGCACGAGCGAGTGAACAATGAGCAATACATAGAAATGGTAGCTCGTTATAGAGGTACTTGTGCTATAACCTATTCTGTGCTAGAGGCTATAGACGAACCAAACAATTAAAATAATCCAGTTAACTATTCTGAACTGAAACAAATAATGTGGCTAGTTTTGGAATAAAATAAATCTGTGTCAGACCACTTTCCATCCAGGTACCACTTTTCAATAGGTGTATACCTGTCTATACCTCCACCTTTGGTATCTATAGACACCGCTACAGGTCACAAGTAACGCATATTGTGAAGGCCGTTCGTTCACAGCGAAATATTGATCTGAAACGAACGAAGAGCTATATTTAGAAATGACTTCTGCCATGGCAAAAGTCACCTTTGAAGACAGCCAGACTACCGTCATTGGAAATAATGGAGGTCGAGCTTGCTAAAGTAACTAAATGCCTGATTTAATTTACTGCAGGTACATTCTACCCTATATCCATAGTAATAATATAAATGTGAAAGTAGCTGTTTGCCTGTTACCTGTTCACGCCTTAACTACAGCATAGCTTGAATATACTCAACCGATCATCTTGAAATTTTGCATAGGTATTTTCAGATATAGAGAGGACATGGGTGCTGCAACTGAACTGCCGACTAGAAGGAATACTGAAATTCCATTCTAAGTATTGGTGAAAGAATTTTTTAAATTGGATGAGTACATAGTTTCGAAGATTTCCTCCTATGCCTACCTATTAAATAGTACCTACCTACCTACTAAAGCAGAGATAGAAGACATAATTAAAAAAAAAAAAAAGTAATTGACTAGCTGTCTGCCTCTGCATGTTTCTCAGTTTACTTCTTCTAAACCACACAACGGATTTTGATTAGGTTTTCACTAATGGAAAGAGTGATAAAAAATTACAGAAAAAAATGCATTCGTGCGAATCTAAGGTGATAAGGATGATAAAAATGAGAAGGTAAAAAGATAAGTTGATAAAGGTGCCTGCGTTTATTATATGATTAGGTACTTATGTAATTTTATAGCGAGTTTAACAAAAAATAAATCTGATTTTGTTATGTAACAACTGAAGCGAATCATCTATGGAAATTTCTTGAAATTATTGCTGGTGTAGGCACTTAATCATAACACCGTTATTATACTGAGTGACGTCAATAGTAGGTCAATAGAGAATGAATTCAACGATTAATTTATACTTTGTATACTTAAATAATAAGTTTATAGGATGGGCTTTAGGCGTGTCTACAACAGAAAGCATAATAAAATCTAACGTTTGCTTGTGTGAGTTTTGTTATGACGCCGAACGACAAGCATCGATGTGTGCTCTAGGCGTGCACATATACGCTGTAAGTATTTCTATGGCAACACACACAGTCAACGCAACTGATAATAATATTAACTGTAGCAACACGTGCGCATGTGACGGTGACCATGTGGCGGTGACGCATTCTTTTTTCAATTGGAATGACGCAGGAAGGGGAAAGAGGCGCGCCGAGGGGCAGAGGGGAGACACGGAAAGGACTGTTTATATATCCCGCGCAAACGCAACCCAAACCAGTTTCGTTCTAGAAGTAAACAAAGAAAGTACTCCTTAGAGTTCAACTCATCTTCTTCGGTCGGCTTCAAGCCAAAACAATGGGTACGTTGAACTTTTTATAATTATATTCTACATAAACAGCTGTTTGATAATATTTATCTTTGTTTATGTCTATTTTTATTATTAATTCAAGGTTATTTTTATTGTTTAAAAGCTAAATTTATTTATTTACTATATGCCCATGAGGCAGGCAGCTAAATTAACAGTTAACACAAAATCAATAGCAATAACGTTCAACTTTGTCAAATATTTTTTTGCCTGTTTTTTGCAATATATTATGAAACCACGTTACCGCGCATACCACGCCTTGACACACTTAACTAATTGAATTGTTATTCTATATAGAATGCCTTAACTTAATTAACAATCTTCAATTTGTGAAGACAGAAATAAAAATTTTACGTTTTGCTAACGACCTTGCTGGTAATTAACTGATAAAGTTTGTATTAAAATCTTTGCCTACCACCTACCAGACATGAAATATTGGTTGTGTTTCGGTTGGGGAATGTTTATTGTGTTCAACCCTCTTGATAAAAAAACGTGTATGTGTGTGGTGTGTGTGCGTGTATAGTGCGTGTACACACAGGGATTATTTTGTGTAGAAGTATCTGGATATGTGAGTTATTTGCATTTGGACCAATTTTCGTTGCCTTATCGGGCACACACAACCAGATCATCATTTTTGTTGTCATATAATTATTTAGGTATTCATCCCAATGTTTCAACATGTTGAAATGTTTCAACATTTTAAAACACGATCTGTGTCTATGATTTGATTTGTACTGTTATACCGATCTCGGCCCCATTGGCCCGCAAATACCTGCCCTAATGGCGACCTTTACATTAAAAAAAAACTAACAAAAGACGTAAAAAAAAATAAGCATTCCATATTAGAAAGTAGAATTAGAATTTAATAAAGAAAACCATGTTCTTGTTTCAGAAACTTTAAATATAAAACCGTTAAGTAAGGATCAAAAGTGGTCTCCGGATGCGCCCAACGGCGTGGGGGCCACTGGGGTCGCAACGGTGGCAGACAATGACTCTGCAGCGACCCTCGCGTCCACCTCTTCAGAGGAGCACGCCATCCGCCGCGTAGTAGGGCGTTGGGGAACCGAGTGGTTGAGCTGACTCGGCTCCGAGACACAGAAACCTGCTGGCCCACAATGGCCAGCCGATCACCCCCTACCGCCTCCGCGCTGGGGGGCCCCTCGCCCGGCTTTGCACCTATCCCTACACCAGTACGAGGATTTGGTCGCTAAAGCCGAGGCGTTGTTGAGCCGTCTCGTCGTCTCAGAAAATTATGACTCAGTCAACAACTTCCTGTCACTCTACGACGCGTATATGGCATCTCCTGATGACACACTCAAGCAATTCTTCCCCAAGTACAACCCACCGATCCGCGCCCACAAGCACACCTGCGTCGGTTTGGGTATGGAAGTAATGAAGCGTCTCAAAGTCTTAGAGAACGACTTCCCAGGAATCACTAGATCGATGATGCTGGTATCTTGCGACGAAAACATTCAAGACCTCGTAGATTATACAACTTCGTGTCCTGGACCTCAAGGATTTTTGATTGAGACAGAAAAAGACCATGTCATGGTAGCGATACACGTGAAGGTCGGAGGAAGGCCTGGAATATTCCTGTCGGATTTAGGTTATCACATTTCACGAGTCGTCACTGCCATGGCCGATCGCTGCTATCCACATACTGGTAAGTTTTCTATCAATCCTCTTTTTATATTTTATTAACGTTCCGCCCCCGGCTTCGCATGGATCTTTCCAATTTTTCTCTTCATAAGAACCTTCCTCGGATAATTGAAAAAAAATAATAATTTGCGCTTAGCAACACATTTAAAAAAATCATTTTTATTTATACAGATTAGGGACATGAAAACTAATGAAGTGGATATTTATTAATTATAGGTTGGTTCACCCAGTCGGACGAGCCGCACTGCCGTAAAGAGTATAATTACCAGTTCAACCTTCAGAACAGCAATTACGTGGAATGGCACGAAAGGGAGACCAGAGGAAGCAACGTCAAGGAGCGTCTGTCTCTGATGTACGTCGCAAAAGCATACCTCACTGCCGTTGGTGTCACAGAGAAACGAAATTTGGTTTGGGACTTAAGGTTTGTATTTAATTTTTGAACGCCAAGAACGTTTTATTGAGCTCTATAGTTTTCGGACTTAGAAGTCGTGATATGATACTCATATTTATTTTTAACAATATTTCTAGTAAAGTAGTAATGATAATATAAGTAAGTGGAGATGATAATATTAATACCACTCTATACAATAATATTATATAATATAAAACGAGGACTATAGGAATCATCCTACTCGCTAGAATATTTTATTATCATGTTCACTCCCTTTAGGAACCGAGTAACTAGGTCAATATAAAGCATTCTTTTCTCGTGTCTATTCGAAATCAACCTAAAAATTTACCCAAATGGGTCTGATTTCAGAGTTGAAATTAAGCACCAATTTTCTCACTTTATTTACTAATTATTTATTAATATTACCATTCTTATCTAAATATAATCATTGAAATTTCTAAGGAATAATTTCTCATTATTCATGATTTTCTATTACAGAAGTCTTTTGGCCAGAGATCCCAAAGGCCGTCTGACTGCTGGTATATATTTCCCATTGAGATTGAAGAACCAGGAATTCACGATGTTCTTCGAAGGCAACAACGGCAAGCAAAGAAAGAAACTGAAATTCGAAACGTTCTTGGAATTGCAAAAGGTAAATAGATATATCATACCTATTTACTTAAAAATTAGGAAGCGGTAACCTATTTATGTTTTTATCCATTCTGTTATGGACGTCATAAATTTTGGATAAGTTCCAGCGTTCTAAATGTAGAAGAATTTGTTTTGGACGTATGACGTCAGTACGATATGATGTGATAAATTTATGCGAGACTGACATCCAGTAAAATTTATTAAGAAAACAGGAATTTTTGAATTAATTTGAATGAAATACTCGGAATCTTGTTAGTATTCTCCAAGATATTCTAATCAATTATTTGGTAAAGATTAATATCTTTACCTTCTTTTTTTTCTATGCTTATTGGATATTACTGCGATTTCAGTAATCAACTTTTTTTAGGGTTAAACCAAATTTAATTTTTCCTTGAGCTTACAAGAAATACGCGCTGGTTAATGTCAACTAAACCAAGTTTATATAGCCATCCTATCTTTACGATAGATGGCGCCAAACAAAATATTCCTTAAAAAAATTAACAAGAATTATCTTCGACAAGTAGTAACTGGTGTCTATTAGTACAGCCGAGGTACGAAAACTTTTGTCAGTTTTTAAATTCATTCCTTTATCAAGTCGTAGACTCTTAATACCTTTTGAAATTAAAGCACAAAGCAAACTGACAGACGTTTCATGAATGAAATTTTGTCATGACAGATAATTTCGCTACTGCAACCAAAATGTCGTCTAAGGTGGCGAACCATTTCTTACCCCGACTATACTAGCAACACCATAGTAGAAGTTGCAAGTTTGAGGCTAATTGATAAAATATTGGATAGGGGATAGGGAGCGATAGGGAAATGGTCTCTGGTATCCCTTGTTCACTCATCGAAACACAAACGGTATGGTCAGAAATGCTGCTCACTACCCAACGTATGCAAAGATAAATTCAGAAGGATATTTTTCAAAGAAAATGATTTTATAAGAATACTAGCTGTTGCACGCGACTTCGTCCGCGTTGAAAAACAAAAGGAAGCCTATCCTGTGTCCCGTATTTCTAAATATTTATCTACCAAGTTTCATGAAAATCAGTTAATTCGTTTAAGAGTTATGGAGGAACATACATACATACATACAATACAGAAAAAAATTCTAAAAATGGTCAATTTAGTTTCAGTATGATGTATAGAGCATATAAACACGATATCTCTGAAAACAAAGTAACTTACTCCATGACCAACCCTTACAGATTTATTATTAGTATTGATTGATATTGATAGCCTATGTTATAATTCTTTCACTGTTGTGTAGATATATTATCAGCGATAATATATCTACACAACAGTGAAAGAATTTTTCAAATCGTTCCAATTGTTTCGGGGCCTATTCAATTCAAACAAACAAACAATCAAATCTTTCCTCTTTATAATATTATTATAGATAGATTAATCTCAACATCAGGAAACCAACAGTACTTACACGTTATACAATTGGTATTGGAATTAATTTTCGAAATAATTTGTTTCAGATACCAGATGTTGTAGTGGACGAAGTGGAACAATGCAACGATCAACTAAGATTGAGAGATGGCGAATTACTGTCCATTCTGAAACGTCTAGCTACAATAATGGGTGATGAAGAGTACATGAACGAATTGCTGGAAGTTAATAACAAAATTGTTCAACTGTCTGCTGGTACATAAACATCTTAAGGAGAGATAGGCGTCGTAGTATTTGAAAATTCTTTTTACTTTTTCTCACTTAGGTTTTTTATAGTCTTTATTGGAATTAAGTAAGCCCTCGTTACTTTTTTTTATGTTTTAAAAATTTTTTTTTAAGTACCTAGGTATATCCTATTGGAATTAAGTGAGCCCTCAACTTGTCCTTTTTTTCATGTTTTAGATGATTTCAAGTATGTAGGTATATATTTATTAAAAAAACACAGAAGAGTATCGGTTAGATACATTTAAAATTATTCAAAATAAATTCTGTTCATTCAAAATAAAAATAAATCATTCAAAATAAAATCTGAGGTATCAAAAATCGAGAGAGGTGCTTAATTTTCAGTTAATAAAGTGTATAAAAACTAATTTGTATTTTTAAAATCTTTTATTAGTTGTATTTATTTACGTGTATTTCTTACTCTTACTTATCCTTTGTATCTATTATAATTGCATGCTGTTAGTTCTTTCTATTATTCAAATGTATTAATGATTATGACATGTGTAAGTAGAGAATTAGATGCACTTAGAAGAAACTTTAGTTACTTAGATGTATTCATTATTATGAGACGACAACGGCTCTTTATGGGAAAATAAAAAATATATAAAAAAATATTCTGTTTTACTTCATACATACCTTTTTAAATCCCTGTGAGACACATTTAGCGCATTTTGAGGAACAGTGATGTGTTAAGTAAGTACTAGATTGAGCACTCCCTACGATTTCTTGGTAAATTCATGTTCCAACGCGGAAGGTGCGCGGGGGACGGCGCGGCAGTAGTGTCAAGGTCAATACGTCAAGTCGTAGACAACTGAATATTAATATGGCCGACCCGATGAGCACGTCGGTTTTAACAAATTAAATATTAACCTATTAAACATTTCAATATTAATAAAACTTACCTATGGAACGTCATAGAAGTTTTACCAATATTTTTTGTTGTATTTTTGCAATATCTCATCACACAAGACGGCATTTTTATTAGTTTTAAAAAAAATAACGCGCCTAATCTCTACGAGCGCGTATGACAGACTATGAACGGGTAGGACGTCGGAACTCCAATCACTTGGAACACTCATCGCGTCTTGAGTGTTCCATCTAGTACGTAGTACTTAACATATCACTGTTGAGGAATGACATTGTGTTATTTTTGAATGAATAAACTATATTGTATTACAAATAAATTGTAGACATAGACTAGAGTAGATAAGCATTTAGAAGTTAAAGGAACTTTTAAATAATTAACTATTTTACTGAAGGCCTCTTTCACCATCTCTGAGTAAAGTATCAAGTAGGCTAACCACCATTTAAATTTACCGGTAAGAAAGAGTACGTTTCACCATCTTCGAGTAGCATTACTCACTTGGGTAATTTCAATGAAATTGAAACAAGATACTCGTAACGTAACACTTACTCGCCAATTAGCTTACTTGAAAAGTAACTGATCAACACTTCACTTGTAGTTGGTGAAAGAGGCCCTTATTAATTTATTCTTAGTCAGTATGTTCCATTTCTAAACCCCGAAGCCCAACTTGCCAAAGAGGGCGGTACAAGTTTGACCTGTGATATGTTTGTCTGTCTGTCTGGCATCACTGCTCCAAAACAAATGACCCGATTACAATCATGATTTTTTGTTTGAAAGCTGTTGTGACCGAGATGGTTTTTAACTGTAATTTATTAAGATCTGTAAAGATCATCAGCTCATTACATAGTTGACTAATCGATTAACAATAATAATAACATCGTGGTTATTGACCGATCAAAGCGCCGAACGATACTTGTTGACATCGCTGTCCCGCATGACGAAAACCTCGTGAAAGCCTAAAAAGATAAGCTCACTAAATACTTAGACTTGGCTCACGAGGTGACTGCCATGTGGGATGTCGATTCGACCATCATCGTCCCGATAACCGTATCAGCAAACGGTCTTATAGCGAAGAGCCTCGACCAACATCTTAAGAGTCTCTCGCTAGATGGATGGATCAAGGTACAGATACAGAAGGCGATACTTCTTGACAAGGCACGAATCGTCTGTCAGGAGTAGGGTTGCCAGATTTTTTTCAGCATATAAGGGGCAAATGCTTAAATAGGCAAAAAAATACGGGAATTTAGTTTTTTACCCGGGACAAATAAAAAAGAAATTATATAGTGACATTCTTTATTTTTTTTGCGCCCTCTGCCAGGAGGTTCCTCACTCGGTTAGGTAGCCCTAACCACCGGTAGCTTGGGTCTTGCCTCGCTACTTGCGGCACTCTAGGTTTAAGTTTTTTATGATATTTAATTTATTGTTTTTTTTTTATATTGTAAAAAAATTAAACCTAAGAAGAAAAAATCGGAGGCAGTCATGAGGACTGCCGACAGAAGTGAAAACTTAAAACTGAGCGTCCAACGCACACACATACAATCGGGTATATGTATATGCAATGTCAATGTGTTGGCGTGATCGCATACGTAGGCAGCTGCGCGCGCATTAGCATGTTGCTGACGCGAACCCATATATTTTTCCCTACCCAAAGTCGTATAACGCGGCTATAGAATTTTTCAATTCAAAAAATAAAATAGGTACTTAAATAATAATAATAAATTTTGTATACTGATTTTAAATTTTGTATACTGTCACATAGGTGGTATTTTCATGTTATGGTAGTTTTGACCTAATGCTGCAGCTTCAAGTACCCAACCCAATCTAGTCTGTGGGATATCCAACTCGTCAGCACTTACGAGTATATAGGGGTCATTAGAATAGTCTCAATAGAATGTCGGGTTTTTTTAAATTATAGCATGTTATGTTATGTTTGGGATAGCCTAGCAAAGATTAAATAATTAAATCTGTCCACAAACACTTCGAAGCAATTTTTAAAATCAACTTGTAAGTTCGTAGCTGTAGCTACGAAGATATCTTACGAAGGTAATATTATAATTAGACCTTATACCAAATGGTAATATAACGAGATATGACCCACATCAAACAAAAATTTGCAAAATACTTCCTTTACCAGAAATTCTACCACTAATTTAGTTAGTTCACAATACCCAACTAACCCTCACTTATAGCAAATTGTGATTTGACATTAATATTATTGCTATTATTTACTTACAGGCGTTATTTATTTTTAAAGTAATAATTTAACATTATTTATAGCAATCAGCTTGAAATTCGCAGACAAGAGTTTTGTAGTATTCTATGAAAGCCTGTTCTGTTATATTTAATACAATTTTTCGGTAAGGCATTTAGTAAGTCTAGTGTTTAAATCGAAAAGTAGGTAATTATTAAATAAAATATCCGTATAATATATGGGTATCATTTACCAGCATCCAACTCTTAGAAATTTGCAATTTTATGTCAGCCTATAAAAAAAGTCCCTTGCCCGTTAATTTTTGTGTAGGCTTTCCCAATTTACATAACAAAAAAATGTTGAGAACATTTACGTAAGCAATGAAATTACGTCATACTGTAGCCTGTAGCCAACTTATTTATGCAATGGACGGCTATAAACTACGTCAAGAAAATGTTATAAAATGAAATTGTATTTTACCTACTTTATAGAGACGTCATCGTAGTCGTACTATCGTACTACCACTGGTCCCGCATAACTTGGTTTTTTTTAATGTAATATGTCAACTAGCAGTATGACATGACAGTGCATTTGGTAGGTGGTGGCTACAGGCAGGCTACAGGCACCTTTAATTACATGGAACTCTAAATTGCCAATCAGGCAAAAACGACTGAAAAACGCGGATATGGATAAAATTTGGCAGATACTTAGTTTATTACCTGGATTAACATATAGCATACTTTTAATCCTGGAATAGTTATTCCAGGAAGTTACGCGGATTTATAAATGTAAAGTTTACAGGAGACGATTGAATGTTTATATTAATTTTTTTTTTAATTTTTTAATTAAGTATACTCGTACCTATCTATATTTTTTTATTTTAGATAAACCATGTTATGACTCTTCATACAACTCATTAAACAAATAACACGCTAATTAGATTCTGCTATGCTAGATAATAAATATTTTTATCAATAATTTAAGTAAGACCTATTATTTAAGTTTTGATAAACGGTCATCTTAACAATTAATGTATCGGGCGTGGAACAAAGTCACAGCATATAATGAAATTATCTTACATAACTAAACAACCTTTGGAACACGCTTTTAGTTATAAATGTATTATTAAAATACTAACATATTGTAGTAACTATCAAGTTGGCACGTTTAAGAGATATTTTATCAATACTTAAGTACCAATAATTCTATTCCATGTATTTTTTATATGTATAGGTATTTCTTTGTATACTAAGTATTTTTTCTATGTACGTTCTATATATTTTTTGTTTTTTTTTTTTTATTATTTATCTGAACTTGAAGTAGCGAAAATTAAATAAGCAAAAGTTGACAGAGGAAGTGGAACATAGCTTGTCGATGAAAAGAGAGAGAAATATATTACATTCAAAGTACGCCATGCACCAGAAAGAGATAACGCCCTCATTTTAATGAGCATGCGCTATAGTGATGCCAGTAGTAGTGATTTTACCGTTCGTTATAAGAATTCATACGTTATTTTGTAGTTATTTTCATAAAAAAATATTTTTTATAATATTTGTTTGATTAATAAAATACTCAGCGTCTCTTTAACTACAAGTGTTGATTAGTTACTTTTAGAAATAATTTTATATATTATTAAATTATTCACTTGGTTTAGTGCATCCATCGATAGCCGATTTTTTTATTATTTTCTATTTAATGTTTGTTTATTATTCTATTTAATTATTATCTCTTTACAGTACAAACAAGCAAAGGTATATCAGCTAAATTATTCCCGGTGACAGGTGACTTTAAATGACGGTTAGCCTACTTGGTTAGGTAGGTGATTCAAATCATTATTTGATGTTATGTATCAAGAACGCTTGTTTGTTCTTTTTACAATTATAAGGTACACACTTGTACGGTTTGTGTAGTATAACAAATTCGGAAAACTATTTATATGTAAGTCTCCTTATTTTAAGTTTGCCGTTTAGTTTAAATTACTTAGTTATAATTTTTTGGTTGAATGGTGTATAAATTAGTAATAAAACTTAATTTGTTCAAACACAAAAAGTGCAATACCAATTTTTTTTGTTGTTTAGTAACTTTTGTTTTGTAACTCATCTCGATTATAATCGAATTTCGATCTTTGACGATTCAATATTTTTTCTTGGTTAGAAATAAATCTTTGTAAGAATCAGCTCGTACAGGAGAGCGGCGTAGAGCGCAATTATTAGGATAGCAATAGAATATAGAACTTATTTACTACACAAAAAGTGTACCTTCAATGAAGCCACCATCACTGGCGACCCATACATTGAGTTGCATTACATTTCTTAGGATATTAAAATATGTAACAGTAACGAATACGTTATTTTAATAAACCTCTGTGAGCAGGCACTGGCAGCACCTACGAATATATTGCGCGGTCACAGCGTTTTGCAACGATCAGTTGTGTTGTGGTTGTTGAAGGGGACATAAGTTTCGTATAGAGTGCGCCACACGGCAGCGAACTATTTTTATTTTTTTATTTGGCTTCTAGCCGTTGTATGGGTAAGTTATTATTTACTATAGGAATGTAAAATTGTTAACATAACGCTTCTCTATAGTTTTTAATTCATTGCATATCACCGGTCGTTGTTAGTACGTGGATTTAGATAGAGCGCATGTGTGGCGTTCCTTCGACTTCAGGATTGCGTGTTTTGTTGTTTCTATGCGTAAACAAAGCTACCCTGATTGCAAGTGAGTGTTCTGAATATAATATGTTTAACCACAATGAAATAAATCGTGAAACATAATATAGTTACCGCTACTCAGGTTAAAATCGCGATTATTTTTGTTAGGTAGTAATAATGAGTGTTTTCACTTTGGAAAATAGGCTTCGTATTTTGTATGCTAAACTGCGGTGAAAGCAGCTCATTATCAGCTGTGCCATACTTAACTAAAATAAAATAACTCTAGGAGTACATTGACTTTGTATATTCGTGACTTGGCGCATACCTACCTAGTTAACACTAGCTTTCAGTGGCGAATTTATCAGAAGTAAATGGTACCAGGCTGAATAGGCTGGAGCCTAGGGCGGCAGTTTTTAGGGGGCGGCAAATTTGACCAAAAAATTATTTTTGTCTTAGCGCCTCTTTCACCAACGTCAAGTATGCTAAACCGTCACTTAGTCACCTGTCACCGGGAACAATTTAGCTGATATACCTTTTTTTGTACGGTAAACGTCCCAAACATTAAATAGAAAATAATAAAAAAATCGCCTATCGAATTATGCAGTAAACCGAGTGCATAATTCAATATAACAAAAAATGATTTCTAAAAGTAACTAATCAACACTTTACTTGTAGTTTGTGAAAGAGGCCTTTACAGAAATAAAAAAATATAAATATTATTATACAAGTGACCCAGAAATTGTTCGCACTGTGACCAACAGTGACGGGAGCCGATACGGTGACTAAATTGGAGTACCTTATTACATCAATTTTTTTTTTCATATGATTTTGAACTAAGATATCGAATTGCAGGGGTCTGTAGGGGCGGCAAAATTTGTATAGCCTACAGGCGGCAAATGTGTAAATCCGTCAGTGCTAGCTTCATATCATTTTATTGACTTGGTATGGAAAGTAGGCATACGTAAATTATAATTTGCATGGAAAAATTTCTTTTTTCCATGGTCTAAAATTAAAATGTACAGTAGGCATCCTACCTACCTATGGGTTTTTGTAAATTTATTTGTCCATACCACGTAAATATTCTTGAAAATTCTCATTATAAATTATAATTATGCTCATTCATTTATAAGTAACTACCTGTTATAAAAATGAACTTTAAATCATTAAGGAAAAAAATTAGCTTGTGTTGGTATGTCTGTGTCCAAAAACCTCGAAAACTACCGGATGGAGATTGACTTGAAATTTTTACAAATTGCATTTTAGATAACTGGAGTGTTTTTAATTTTTTTTTATTCGAAACAAAAAAACTAGCTACAGTAAAGCAATGGCTCAGCTCATAGGTAAATCAGTCATTACTGTCTCAGTCATGGTCTGATTTATATTAGGTAGATATTATTATTTTTTATACGCCTACGTAAAAAAAAATTAGGCCTATCGTATGAAACAGCTGTTTTATGTTATTGCGCAAATTGTAGTTTCTTTATGCACGAATTACTCAAGGTTGTGAAAGGTTTTTATCTACCATACACAACCTACTAACTATACCTATAATATTTATTTACTTAATTTACAATTTAATCAACAATTATTTTCATACTTGTACAGTTTGTTGTATTTACCTTAATGAAATAAGATATTTTATTTTTATTTTTTTTCCTATGTAGGTACCTAGTGTATCCACACTAGGTACATAGGAAAAAAAACACATAGGTCGCCTCTTTGGCTTCAGTTAATAGGTTCATGCTGTGTCAAAAGATTTAATACGGTTGCCATTGCCAACCATTCATCCGAATGCGATAAAACTTTTGTCAACTTATTGATTGCACTAGTTGAACTTGTGATTTTGTTTTAACATTTATATAGAAACTAAACTATATCTAGGAAGCGTAAGCCATGTAAGTGCTTGATGATAGTTTCTTTTAACGAATCGATTACAAAACGTCAATTTCCTGTTTATAAATTTTATTTGAATCTATTATCATATCTACAGCTCCATATGAAACTTCCGGGAAAATATCTCAAGAGATAACGCCAGTTATCTTCCATAATCAAGTTTGCGAATGAACCTAAAGAATCAGATATCGATAGCAATTTTTTTGGAACTATTACCTATTAGAGGAAGAAACTAGAGATAGCAGTTGTTTGTGTAACGTTATAAATACGATAAAAAAGGTAACGCAACATCCTATTGTAACTTATGTAACGTCAAATTGACACTAAAGATTTTTCCTTGTATCAAGTTGTCGGTAATCGAATCCTCCCAGTTACATTCTGATCTAAAACATGTTTTTTTTTTAAATATTCGTTGGTTTGAGAAAGGTTAGTTGATTTCGATCCCGAGTTAATAATAAAACTTAGAAAAATTTTAATTATATATTATGGGGTCAGCGAACTGTGTATAAACAGCAACAATTAAAACAGTGAGTCCTGTCCGCAATAATGCTGAGAATGCCATTTAGGACTGTCACGTACACAATATGACGCACCATCCAAAGAGCTTTCTTTACGATGTGGCATAAAAGTCATATAAAACAAAACATAAAGTCATCTAAAACAAAAGTTTCAAGTCATCTAAAACAAAGGTTTAGTCATCTAAAACTAGCAACAGCATCCTAAATGCATTGTACTGGATTCGCAAGGCGTTGATCGTCTTATCCAAGAGGATTTCCCAATATTATAAAAAAAAACAGATTGCGCGTATAAAATAATTGGTGTATATTAATTTTTTGTCTATACTTCAATGTGCAAATCTACGTGACATTTATTTCTATAGTCTATGCACCTAAAAAAACAGCTATTTATTATACCTTTAATAATTGAAAAGGTCGCTGGCTTTCCGGGTTAGTGGCATGACCTTACATTCCATTATTTAATTCGAAATAAAGGCACTTTCAATTTTATTCATTTAACTATTTTTTTAAATACTAAATACGCTTATTAGTAAACAAAATTATCTTTTTTTTAAACACTACATAAAACAAATGATACTTTAAATATATGTGGTATATCCCTGGGTATATCCTAATATATTTTATTATATTTTATTCGAAAATTTGTGGGTTGATTCTGAAGAGCTTGAAATATAGTTTGTACTTCAGAATAACAGTACACATGGGCTGTAATTTATAAAAATACGCGGATGAAGTTGTAGCAAAAGCTTACAAATGCGAAGTTTGTAAGAATATATGGATGTTTGTTACTTTTGTAGGTAGGTATCAGATGTACATCTGATAAATACTATTAATACTAATTTAATAAAGATATAATTTGTTTGCTTAAATGAGTTAAAGTTTAGAACTGTAACGGTCTGTGAAAAATACCACTATTAAAAATTCTTTAAATCTAATTTTTGAGTAAGGTTATTATTAGGCTGCTGAGAATTACCGAGAAGAGGGCGCGGTGGGTGAAACCGCGGGACAGCAGTATATAATTGATAGATACGCGGAAATAGTACCAAATAAACTATAATAAGACTATAAGATAAGCTTGTATTATAACAAAATGTAATTCGTGGAAGTACACAACGAAGACCCAATTTTGATAATTGGTTGACGTGTCTCGTAGTGTGTACCCTTGATAATTATTTAAATGGTTTATTAAGGTGGATCAGACGGAAAAGGGACTCGCCCATCGTTCGCCCACGACCTCCCTCCCACAACAAGCTCTGACGTAGATAAAATGATGTAGGCTGTATACCCGTGTGGGTTGCAAGGCGTAAATTTAATTAAACCTTAATTAAAATTTGGCAAGTTTTATTTTAGGAATAGATTAATGTGTGACCTTATAATGAATGAAATAATTTAACTTTTTAAAGGCTTTTTTAAAGAAAATCTTCAATATGTATCCTTTTTTAAGATAACAATATTTACATATTATTATAAAACAAAGTCCTCCGCCGCATCTGACTGTCTGTTCGCGAAAATTTTCATGCTGTTTTCACCAATGGATAGGGTGGTTCTCGAGGAAGGTTTTAGTATATAATTTACAAAGTTACGCGGGCGAAGTCGCGGACAGCAGCTAGTGTAAGTAATTATATAATTATTTTTGCTCTGTTTCTCATTTTATATTCTATGCATTATCTACGCTTTGAGATCACGTGTTTTAAAGGTCGCGTTCACAATGGCCTACATTTTCTAGTCACGTGTCGTTCAAACTAGTAAAATCAGCTTATCGGCTCGTTAGGCCAAACTTTTGGCAATACATTTCAGATCGTATTACAAATGAATAATTATCATATTGCTGCTATAAAGAGAACACTTATGACTTGAGTCCCATTTTTTTATCAAACGCCTTATCATTAAACACGTTATCATAACATCATAAGTTATCATAGGCGTATCATAACTACGGAAGTCCTAGTAAAATATATATTTTAATTAATGAATTACTCTACTCTAATCTATAATGATCTAATATACTCTAATATATAATGATATATTAGAGTAAAATTTAAAAAATGGACCATTCTATTCATTTTTTTTTAATTTTTAATAAATAAGCGTTATGGTTGAATAAAGAAAAACCTTACTTTACATTATTTGATATTGTATAATTCACTGGCACATATAAAAAATCGCATATAGGTCTAATGAGACATTTGGCACGAATGACCAAAAAATCAGTCTTATTACTTACGGTGGTAGGCAAATGCAATAAAAATACAAATTCTTGGTTATATTAGGTATTTCCTGAAACGTTCCAAGAAACATGTTAACATGACATGTGTATCCGGTGAGTCATCTTCGCTGTACGATACGAATACCTACTCATTGTGTTACGGAATTCCCTGAAACCATCGCACATACAAATAACCAA
Source organism: Synanthedon formicaeformis (assembly GCA_945859745.1). NCBI lineage: Eukaryota > Metazoa > Arthropoda > Insecta > Lepidoptera > Sesiidae > Synanthedon > Synanthedon formicaeformis. The sequence continues at coordinate 2,898,216 of OX243969.1, read as the reverse complement.
AACATTACGTCATGAACATACTAACTATATCCACTACCTACAACAAAGCGTTTTATCAGTAGCTTTGTCTTTGATGACATAGAGTCTAAGACAAAGCTATTTGTCAAAGAAAAATTAATACTAAATACACTCCAGGTAGACAAAGTAGGTGGATCACGGGCAATACCCGCTAATTTATTGTCTATGTCATGTCATAGACAATAAATAGACAGGCTGACGGTCCACTTGATAGCTATACTATAAAGCTGACTGCCGTCGATTTTGACACGAGCAAAAGTCACAGGTGCTGCAAGCCTGCAAGTGCGTTGTCACCCATAGTAGGATTAAGGACAATAGGTCACTTACCGATACAAGACAGCACACATGCTGTTATTTTACGGTAGTCTTCTAAGGGGTGGTCACTACCACCAATCTGGCTACCCAATCTATAACTGTGATACGCAGTGTGCCTTGCCAATGGCCACTACTGTTTTAGTTAAACTGTTGACCCGAGGCTGTAGTTACATATTTAATTATTTTTTTAATTATATATGTAATTAATAAATAGGACAAAGCGTATCACTTTGTAAATGATGTCACACACGTTTGCCAAAAGTAATGTGAGATAATTGTTCGGACTCTCCGAATTTTTGTTATTGAAGATTTATGTTGGGATAAATTCATCCTCGCAATAAAAATATGTAAGTAAGGAGAAAGTGGTGGAAGTACTAATTGCGTTTTACATTTATAAACTGGGCAGCAGGTCTGGTAGCAGTACCTAACCAACACTGTGTGAAGAAGACTACCGTGGAATAACGACATAAGCTTCGGCTATGCTTCATGATGAAGTACCTTCCATCATGAAAACGCCAAATTACAAGCATCTGCTTTATTCTTTACTAATTATTTAAAAGTGGTATTTTTTCGGTCTACAATTTAATGTTATCTAAGGGAGCACCGAGTACTTAATTACTTTTTAATATTAAGGGCATCTTTCACGAACTAAAAGTAAAGTGTTGATTAGTTACTTTTAGAAATCATTTTCTGTTTTAATGAATTATGCACTCGGTTTACTGCATCATTCGATAGGCGATTTTTTTTTATTATTTTCTACATCAAACTACTACAACATGGAACACGCGTGCCATACAAAACACTACGAATTTTATGGAACATTTAAAAGTGACATATGCGTAGAGCATGAACTGTCATTTAAAACAAAACAAACATCATAATAAGTACGTAATTTAAAGAAAATGTGACTTTACGTCAACCCATTAGAGTTTAAAATGAAATAGTAGAAGTTGATCGTTACTACCTTTTACCATTGACGCGTGAAGGCAAGAGTCCGCCATGATTCTGTCAAAGGCGTTCTTTTTATGTGCCACTTTGGCATTTGTGATGCAAATTCCATTGTAGTATTTCGATGATTTTCTATTTAATGTTTGGGACGTTTACCATACAAACAAAGGTATATCAGCTAAATTATTCCCGGTGACAGGTGACTTTAAGTGACGGTTTAGCCTAATTGACGTTCGTGAAATAAGAAGTGCGCTAAGAGAAATAAGAAGTGGAGTGTACTTGGTTCAAACAGAAACAATGTCCTAAATTTCAGGCGAGGTGAGGTCACGCCCGTTAAAAATAGTTGGCCAGACATACGTTCATCTTTAACATGTCGAATTGAATAGAAGTGTTCGATGATTTCAATAATAAAAATGTACTCGTAATGTTTTTATACTACCTAACGTAATCTATACAAAATTTACTAAATATATTTTGAAGCTACCTACCAATTCCATACTAAAATTTATTATTTTTTCTTTGTTTAAAATCAATCATTCTACATTAAACCTACATACAGTCCACATCGTTTTTTTTTATTTACTAGACTCAAAATCAATTTCGAACTTTTATACACCAACATAAATGGTCCTTCGAGCCGGATAACCAGTGATAGTGCATAATCACAATATATACATACAATTTAATCGAAAGTGAAATACAATATGTCGAAAATAGATGAATTGTTAAATCTGTTGGAGGAGACCGGTAATCTTTTGAAGAAAACTCAAATTAACATTAAGAAGTGTTCTAAACAACGACTAACAAAATCGTATGTGGAAGGCCGACTTAACTGTTTAAATGAATATTGGAGTACATTAAATAAAACACATCAAGAGTTGATAAAATGTATTCCACGCGAACAAAAAGCATTATTACCATATTTTATCAACGAGGAATTCTACCTTTATGAAGAATTATATTTATGTATGCAAGCAGACCTCAAAGATATGTTAAGCCCGGCAAGTCAATCATGCCAAAGTAATCCAGATGATTCAACTCAATTAATGAACACAACTGTCAATGTAAACAACCCTCTTGTGAGGTTACCACGGATTCAATTACCAGTATTCAACGGAAATTATGAAGAATGGCCTACTTTTCAAGATCTATTTATTTCACTGGTGCACAACAACGCGTCAATTAGCAATGTACAGAAGTTGCATTATTTGAAAACAAGTATTAGTGGCGAACCGGAACATTTATTAAAACATATACAAATCACAGACAGCAATTATCAACAAGCATGGGACACACTGAGAGAGCGGTATGGAAATGAACGTTTAATAATTCACTCTTTGTTAAAAAGATTATTCACACAAAAGAAATGCATTGCTCAGTCTGCCAGTCAAATAAGAATTCTGTTAGACACAACAACAGAGTGTTTAAATAGTCTACAAAACTTAGAAATATCCATAGACTCATGGGACCCCATCATCATATTTCTAGTTGTGCAAAAATTGGATTCAGAATCTCATAAGAATTGGGAAGAGTATGCATACAATGAAAGTACAGGCAAACTACCTACATGGAAAGATTTGAAACAATTTTTAGAATCGAAATTCCGTACTTTAGAACTGATTACTCCACCTTCATCCACACGAGAACGAATAATCAAAGAACGCTCATTTCATGTCGCAAGTGTTCCAACGTCAGATAAACCATGCCCGTTTTGCAAAACCAGTCACAAGTTATGTCATTGCAAAGAGTTTACAAAGTTACAACCTATAGCGAGAGGCCAATATGTAAAGAATAACAACTTGTGCTTCAATTGCCTAGCTTCAGGACATGCTGTAGTTAAGTGCCGAGTACCAGTATCGTGTAAAATATGTTCCAAGCGTCATCACTCTCTTCTGCATGTACCAAAAAACGAAGATTCTATTGGTAATGAAACAAGCAACACCTCAAGCAATGTACCAGTCCTGTGCAGAAGTGTAGAAAACATAGAAGTAACCACAATGACAGCTTCGGAGAGGCTTCCTAGACAGGGAATCGCACTACTTGGAACGGCAATGGTTACAGTAAAAGGTATTCAAGGTACCACAGTGTTGAGAACCCTCATAGATCCTGGATCTGAGGTGTCATTGATAAGCGAGAAGGCAGCTCAATTACTGAGACTTAAAAGACAACCAGTAAAGGGAAGCGTAATTGGAGCAGGATGCAAAAGAACCAGTATCAAGCAAGTAGTTCAGCTACAAATATCATCACAATGGGATTCCAATTTTAGTTTAGATCTACAAGCCTATGTGATGCCCAAGCAACTGACTACTAAAATACCTAAGAACAATATCACAGTCAAAACCTGGCAGCATTTAGACGGACTCCACTTAGCCGACCCAACCTATTACATGCCAGGGTCACCAGATTTGCTTCTAGGTATCAGAGAATATGGACAAATACTACAACAAGGTCTCATTATTGGTCCACCGGGTACACCACATGCACAGAGAACCAACCTGGGATGGATTTTATTTGGAGACATAAATGCAAGCAACCAAGATAATACATTCCATGTTATGCATCACTCAATAGACATGGAAGACTTATTGAAAACAATTTGGGAAATAGACACAGATATCAAGAGAAAACTTACAATGGAAGAACAACAATGTGAAGACATTTACAAGCAAAGTTACACTAGACAAGAAGACGGAAGATATGTAGTCAAATTACCATTTAAGACAGAAAATCCAAAAGCTGCTGAAGGAGACACACGACAAATAGCTTTAAACAGACTTTTACAACTGGAAAGAAGATTCCAAAGAATGCCGCAGTTGAAAAAGGAATACATAGAAGTTATGGAGGACTACCTAAACTCAAACCACATGGAAGAAGTACCTCCAGAAGAAATGTATACAAAAGAATCTGTATACTTACCACACCACGCCGTTTTGCGCGAAGATAAGGAGACTACGAAGACACGAGTTGTATTCGATGCATCCTGCAAAGGCTCAAATGGCATTTCTCTAAATAACGAACTACTGATGGGACCAGTCTTGCAAGAGGATCTTCGTAACATAATAATGCGATGGAGAATGCACTCTGTCTGCTTTGCATCGGATATACAGAAAATGTACAGAATGATACTAGTAACCAAAGAAGACAAAGATTTTCAAAGAATCCTTTGGAGAAGGGACACCACCGAAGAAATCAAAGATTTTAGGCTTCTAACGGTTACATTTGGCACCACATCAGCTCCTTACTTGGCTGTAAAAACACTCATGCAACTTGCAGAAGATGAACATAAAGAATATCCCACAGCAGCTACGATTCTCAAAGAAGATTTTTACGTGGACGACCTTCTGTCAGGCTGCGATACCGTAGAAGATGCTATACATATTAGTCATCAATTAAAGGATCTACTAAGAAGCGGTGGATTTGAACTGCGGAAGTGGTCTTCGAATAGCCCGGAGTTCATGAAATCTATCGATCCAACTGAAAGGTCTTCGAAAGCAAATGTGGGTCCTAGTATGAACGGCATTATAAAGACACTGGGTGTTTCATGGAACTTAAACACTGATCAGTTCCAATATGACATAAACCTACCTAAACAATCCGTGGTAACAAAAAGGACAATTTTATCTGATATACAGAAGCTTTATGATCCTCTTGGATGGATTGCACCCTCAATTGTTATGGCAAAGATTTTGATACAAAAGTTGTGGCTAGAGGGCGTAAATTGGGATGACAAACTCAGTCCCACACTAGAAGAAGAATGGTTAAGTCTTAGAACTGACTTCGAACACATTAACCACATACGAATTGATCGATGGCTTAACACTTTCAACGCTAGCAAACAAAGCATTCAGCTTCACGGCTTCAGCGACGCCTCCCTACGTGCTTATGCTGCAGTAGTATATTGCCGAGCAGTCACATCCGATGGTTCCATAATAACGAAGCTCGTCGCATCTAGAACAAGAGTGGCTCCATTGAAGACAATAACCCTACCACGATTAGAACTCTGCGGAGCGGTACTGGTGGCCAAGCTGTTGAAACATGTCAGCACAGCAATGAGGATTCCTGCTTCACAGATCTATGCATGGACAGACTCATCAATAGTTCTGTCATGGCTCTTCGGTCTACCAAACAGATGGAAGCAATTTGTTGCTAACAGAGTTGTCGAAATCCTTGAAAATGTCACCAATAGTCAGTGGCATCACGTCAGCTCACAAGACAACCCCGCTGATATTGCTTCAAGAGGCATGTTTCTTACTGAGTTATCCAACTGCAAATTATGGTGGGAAGGGCCAGAATGGCTGTCCACAGACCACATGCAATTTACCAGACCAAGCGTTTTACCTACTAATTTAGAAGCAAAAGAAAATGTTGAAGTTTCTCTAAGTATACAAGAAAACACAGAAGACAGCATTTCTACACTATTCGACGATTTTGATTCGCTGAGTCAACTTCTAGCAACAATTACACAATGCAAAAGATTTTTAAATTACAAAAGAAGCCTCAAAATCGGTCCTATAACGACGCAAGAACTAGAAAATTCACTTGATGTTTGTATTAAATTAGTCCAAAAAGAAGAACATACAGAAGAAATGAAACTTTTAATGAAAAATAAACCAGTCCAGAAGAATAGCAACTTGAAGAGTTTAAATCCCTACTTAGACGACCAAGGTATTCTCAGGGTGGGCGGAAGATTACGACATGCTAACCTAGATGAAAACGCTAAACATCCTATAATTTTAGGTCATAAAAATAAGCTCATCCCCTTAATTGTAGCTGACGCACATAAGAAGACCTTGCACGGTGGCGTACAGCTTATGATGAATTTCATACGGTCTAAGTATTGGGTGTTGAGAGGCAAACCATTAGTCAAGAACTATATCCACAAATGCTTAATATGCGCCAAACAAAATGCAATTTCAAGGGCACAAATCATGGGAGACCTACCTAGGCAACGAGTAACTCCGACGAGAGCATTTCTACACAGTGGCGTAGACTTTGCCGGACCTTTCCAAGTACTTATGTCTAAAGGCAGAGGAGCGAAGACAAACAAAGCTTACATAGCGCTGTTCGTATGTATGTCTACAAAAGCCATACACCTAGAACTCGTTGGAGATCTAACTTCTGAAGCATTCATAGGAGCCTTCAAAAGATTTGTTTCACGGCGAGGAAGATGTACACACCTGTGGAGTGATCAAGGGAGGAACTTTGTTGGAGCAAACAAAGAACTCGCAATCGCGTGGAAAGAAGCTAACCTAGAATTCAGTGACCGAATCGTGAAAACCCTAGCATCAGAAGGCACTCAGTGGCATTTTGTTCCAGCATACAGCCCAAACTTCGGTGGACTCTGGGAGGCAGGCGTCAAATCGACAAAATATCATTTGAAGCGTGTTCTAACAACCCATTTGACATATGAGGAGATGTCCACAGTTCTTTGCCAAATCGAAGCTTGCCTAAATTCTCGGCCACTGTGTCCGATGGACGATTCAGATGTTGATAGTTTGAGGCCACTTACGCCTGGACATTTTTTGATTGGAGAAGCGCCGATTACCATTCCGTCGCCCAGTCTAAAGGAAGCAAAGGTTAACACCTTATCGCGTTGGCAGTACACTCAGCGTCTATTACAAGACTTTTGGTCAAGATGGCAGCAGGAGTACCTTAGCAGATTGCAACAGAGACCTAAATGGCTAAAGAGAGAAAAAGAATTCACCATAGGAGAAATTGTTCTTCTAAAGACTGACAATCTGCCACCAGGGAAATGGGCACTTGGTCGAATTACCGATAAACATCCCGGACCCGACGGAATCACAAGAGTCTATAGTGTTAAGTGTGGTGATAGTGTCACTAAACGAACAGTTACAAAGTTGTGTGCATTACCTATAGAAACAAATTCAGAAAATTTTAGTGAAAATAGTGAAAAATTTGGTGAATAATATTGTGTTGTAAAGTATGGAATGGGTTGCTACATTAGATTAAACAGTTCCACTTAAATTTTGCATAATTTAGTTACACTTTTTCATTTTTTAGCTAGCGCATACTGCATCAATAAAAGGCCATGCTGTCCTTTGGTGGGCGGTATGTTCGATGATTTCAATAATAAAAATGTACTCGTAATGTTTTTATACTACCTAACGTAATCTATACAAAATTTACTAAATATATTTTGAAGCTACCTACCAATTCCATACTAAAATTTATTATTTTTTCTTTGTTTAAAATCAATCATTCTACATTAAACCTACATACAGTCCACATCGTTTTTTTTTATTTACTAGACTCAAAATCAATTTCGAACTTTTATACACCAACAAGAAGTGTAGGTGTTCTTTTAAAATTTATCGATGGAGTTTGGATTTTGGAGTTCACCAGTCAAGTCAAAACTAAAGACAACACTTGAGTACGAATTTTAAAGTTTGATTCTTGCATTCTAAAGACAAGATAATTTTACTTTTGTGAAGTTTATCTGACTTAATAGAATCTCTGAAAAAAAAAAAAGACGCAGTAGCCACCTACAACAACAAGGAAAACCTTAACCTTTTTACATAAAAAAAAAATTATTAATTCTGAGAAAATATTATAAATAACTTGAAAGATTTCTATCATACTTTGTCAAAGATAATCGTGTATGATGAATTGCATACCTACCACTTGAATTGTTAGCTATGTTATACCTACTTACTATAAAAATAATAATTTATCTAACCACAACTTGTTACCAAGTTATGTTGTATACTTAGTTGCGAGATAATGCTTAACTACGCAACATGATTGATTAATGTGCTTTGTTCTTCTTGATTCTCGCAGTGAATCACTACGGAAGCAGAATAAAGCAGTTCTTTACGAATTGTGAGTTAAAAATTAATAAAGAGTTAGTAATGATCCAGTTTCTAGACGATGACTTTTTTGACAAATAATGTTAAACGTCTAATAAACATAAAAAAATTAGACCCTAAAAGGCAAAACACTATTTCAATTTTCAAAGTGATTGATAGATTACAGAATTTTAGTACCGAGACAAGAAAATTTAATATCTATTAAATCCACATGTATTTTTTACATAGACGTCTGGTTTATTTCGGTTCGTACTTGCTCGCCTATTCTCAAACGAGGACAAGGGCCCAAATTTAGTCTTTGCTAATTATAATGTTGGAAGTTAAAATTATAACTATCGATTATCGTCGAAACATATTATTTTAATGTCCTTGGGACTACTTGCTTATCTTGACTTCACCTACAAATTATCACTTAAAACGTGACTTGCTAGGACTCCAGTAGGTAATATACTTGTTGAAGTAGGTAACATAGAAAATGTCACTCAAACATAATATTATTAACGGTGCGGATAATGCGGAGCTAAGCGCCTATTGATTTCACGTACAAATTATCTCTTCACTTACGTTTGTACGTAATTTCACGTACAAAGGTCACTGCCGATGCTAGTGTCAGCGGGGTTTAGTGTATGTTGAAGTAATTGTATAGAAATCTTCAAATCCCCGATATGTACTACTTCAAAAATGTTATATACTTACCTACCTCAGATTAGGTAGGTACTAAGAAAGGTTTTCGTACCTGTACTAACACTAATTTAATCTGAGCCTGTACTGTAACTGACTGTAAAGTCCACACCAAACAACTATCGATCTCTGAAGTCGCAATTTGCGTTGCAATAGCCAATCTGCGGGAACTGTACTTAAATTAACGCCAAAACTTGGCCAGAACCAACTTCGGAGGTCGATAGTGGTTTGGTGCAGACTATACCTGACTGTACCTACTATAGTAGCAATGTCTCAAATGTAGTTGTTGATTTCAGAGCGTGAAAAACCTACATCATTGGTGTTAGAGAGGCAGCGTGAGGCGCTCGTGAAGAGCGTCGAGGTTGCACACGAACGAGGTCGAGATGAGGCCCGGTGGGAGAGGACGAGGGCGGAGGCCGAGCCGGCCTCCCCCACGGTCGGCCGCTGGGGCGCCGAGTGGCCGAGTTGACTCGCTTCGGTACCGCGGGCCGACAACCAACGCGCCCGCGACCTGACGCCGCTACCCCTACCGCTCTCGCGGTGGGACGAACCACGATGGCCACTCGACTTGACCCCGACTAAGCACGAGGAGATTGCGACGGTCGCCGAGGCCGTCCTCAGGAAACTCCTCGTCACCAACAACTACGATTCGGTCAGCAATTTCATCTCGCTGTATGACGCCTACGAGCGGAACTCGGACCCGCTGTGGGACGTGTATCGCAAGTACACGCCACCGATTCGACCCCGAAAGCACACTTGCGTTGGCCTAGCATTGGAGTTGATGAAGCGTTGGCGAGGCTTGGACAAAGACTTCCCGGGGTTCACGGGGGCCACCGCTCTGTTGTCGTGCGAGGAAGCCGTGGTCGACGTGCTAGAGTACGTCTCGGCGGGAGACAGTCCCGCCAACGTAGTGATGGCCGAGAAAGAGCACGTTATGGTCGGAGTGCAGATCAAAATCGACGGGCGACCGGGGCTGCTGCTCGCGGACCCCGGATACCACGTGCCCAGGATCGTGACTGTTATGGCCGATCGTGCTTATCCACATACTGGTAAATACTCAATCCATTGAGCCCGATGATCACATTTTGCCAATGTGTAACCTGAACTTCTGAAGTATCGAAACTTCATATTATTATACTCGACTCAACTCCCTTTATGTTCTTCCAGGTTGGTTCACACAGTCTGACGAACCGCACTGTCGCAAAGAATTCAACTACACGTACAACCACCAGAACAGCAATTACGTGGAGTGGCACGAACGGCAGACGAGGGGTAACAGCATCAAGAACGAAACTTCACTCGTGTACGCGGCGAAACCTTACCTCGACGGCGTCAATGTTACAGAAAGGAGAAATCTGGTCTACAACTTCAGGTAACAAAACATATTATTGTATTTATCTAATAATAACGTAAGAAATCAAAATTTTAAAAAAATAGCGCAAAGACTAACCGCAGACTTCCGCAAAATATAATCCATCTAATAATGAAACAAAATTGTATAGATGTAAATAAATAAAAACAGTTGAATTGCTGAGATTTTGGAGTTGCTGAGATCTGATACTGACCCGCCAAGTACATAGTTTGCGGACCACCTAATTCCTCAGCAACTATAGCGTTTTTGAGCTCCAATGAAAAGTCGGGAGTTAGTTCATAATTTTAATTACATATAGCTAATTAAGTTTAATTATAGCTTTTTTAAGCTGCGTGTTTGGGCTCAATAAAGTTGGGGGAGGGGGGGGGGGGGTATCAATATCAATACTAATAATAAATCTATGCGTATGTATTTATGTTCCTCCATAACTTAAAGAATTAACTGATTTTCATGAAACTTGATAGATAAACATTTAGACGTACAGGACACAGGATAGGCTACTTTTTTCTCTTTCAACGCGGACGAAATCGCGAGCGCCAGCTAGTTAGTTCATAATTTTGTTTATAACTTGTACTCGTAGTTATAAAATTGAATATAAAATAGCTAAGTATGTAATTTTATTTTGACATAGGAGCCTATTAGCTCGCGACCAAAAGGGTCACGTTACCGCAGGACTATATTTCCCGGTGGGCGGGCGCGGGAAGGATGACCAGTTCACGCTTTTCTTCAACAATGGAACCGAAACAAGGAAAACCAAATACAAGTTCGCCACATTTTTGGATCGTAAAAATGTAAGTTTAAATATTATAAGAAGAAAAAGAACATTTTTATGTTAGTTTCCTAACAAAGGTACGAAGCGGCTTCCCTTGAAGACAATTCTAGAATTGGTTAGTTGACCTAATAATATAGCTGACAATCAGCTATTAGCCTCTCACTTCACCCTAGGCTAGAAGCGTCTGCACACATTACCTGAAAAAAAATCTCCTTTACCAGGCACCTAGTATGTAGGTATAGGGCTTTGGGGCCGTCCTATTCTCATGTGGTTAAAATTAGAAAACTGTTTCAAAATGTTGAAATTTTTTATTATTTGTTTTTAAAAGGAAAAACTAAACTATACTCGCGAGCAAAAGTATGGAATCACTTACTTGAAATTGGTTCCGCGCGTTTTTGAGTACTGAATCATCATCATCATCATCATCATGAATAAAAATGACACAATTTTAAATTAATTTAATTTAAGTTAACAGTTTAACCTTTAAAATGGTGCCATTTATATTATTATTAACAAATTATTCAGTACTCAAGAACGCGTCGAACCAATTTCAAGTAAGTGATTCCATACTTTTGTTCGCGAGTGTAATACGAGTAATGAAGTATATTACAATGCGACTCTATTTTACACTTAGAAAGTCATAAATATTTGTCAGTATTTCCTAATCTAATGTTCACAAATGAATTGTAAATGTTTTTAATGTAGCGTTTTCCTACAGTTTTATTTAAACATCTCTTAGCCAAATATTACTTACCTACTTATTAATCAAAATTTCGAACTCTTGTATTCTAACCGCAAACCAAGGCCGTCATTACTTAACTACATTTCCAAGAACGTATAATCACATGAAATTATTTGTAATTTCCTTACTGTCCGTAATCATACCTTTTCAAATAATTTATGAACCAGCTTAGAAATTTCCCATTGAAATAATATAATCAAATGACCAGTTTTGCAGTTAATCATTATTAAATTACGTACGTACAAGACTTGTAACTTTAAGAATGAATTCATTTTGGAATCGATACTCAAGAGGCGAATTTCTTTATGGATTAAAATCTCTTATCATAATATTAATGTGTGACGGAAATACAATGAAGTTGCTCTAGTACCATTACAAACAAACCGATTACGAAAAAAGAGATCCTTCATTTAGGTTATTAATAAATTTCTTTTAGACTATAATAACCTTAATCGAAACAGAAAGTCACTTGACTATGGACTTCTGTAACTGCCTCATGTTTAACTTTTGATTGGTAACTAAATGACCAATACTTTCAAATCTGTCATTTATGCATCAGTGAATAACAATAATGTCTACCTACTAATATTAAAAATGTGAGAGTAACTCTGTCCGTCTGTTATGCTTTCACGCCTTAAGTATGTACATACTCAACCCGTCGATTGACAACTCAATCAATAAATGCATGACATATATTGCTAATGACATGACGTATCTTTTATCCAGAAAAAAGTACTGTTCCCGAGGAATCATAAAACTAAAAATCCAACGCCTGTAACAACATTGCTGCTATAGTTTTGACAGCTAACAACTTGTTACCTACAAATAATATTAATTATTACTAGCGACCCGCTCCCGGCTTCGCTCGGGGTGCATTTTTTTTTACGTAAAAAGTTAAAAACGGAACTGATTATCCCTTTATCCATGAGTGACGACAGAATTAAAATCGGTCCAGCCGTTCTCGAGCAACACATTTAGGGATTCATTTTTATTTATAAAGAAGAAGATTAATTGTATAGCAAATAACATTGCTCATATATTTTGTCAGGCGTTTAATATTTCTTTTTAATTTTTAACCAGCTTATTAGAATATAATTCTTTTCAATTACAGATCACAGACTCGATGTCTGAAGAAATAGAACTGTGCAATGCCCAGATGAACTACAAGAAGGGTGAACTCCGCAAAATCATCTCTAAGGTCGCCAAAGTGATGGCCAACGAATCGTTCATCGACCAACTGCTAGAGATCAACGACGACATCTGCCGCATGTGCCTCTGACAGGCAAAACAAAATGGCGCCCAACACAAAATGGCCGACCCTCCGCCGGACGAAACATCCAAATCAACAACGCCGGCCATAATATCTTAAATATTATTTTTCTAAATTGTTCTTATTGAGTTTTTTTTTTTCTATTTAAAATGTCCTTTATTATACATATTTTCACGGGTAATGAGATTTATTTTAAATAATAATCTATAACGTTACATAGAAAATAAGGTTAATTATAATTGACACACCTTTTGGTTTATATATTTAATAAAAATCCAAACACGATTGGATTTTACTTTCTGGAATTTTGTACTTATTTTAAAATAATGATTCTCAAATATATTATATATAATTTTGACTTGGATACGCTTGTGTATTATTTACCACTGAGTTTAACAACAACAAAAAAAAACAATAAAACAATGTCTACGTCTTGTACACATTTAATACTGAAGATCACACCAATGGAGATAAATCAATGAAATTGGTTCCTTTAGAGCTAACAACGAATACATTGTATCTAAAAATATCTTTAACTAAGTATCAGTTTCTAAACTATTCACTTTCCTACATTATGTAAAACTATTCACTAAAAGCTAACATATTATCAGAAAGGTCATTATAATTATTTTCTAAATATTTACTTAATCTACTGAAATGTTTGTACATAATGCATATAATGAACTCAATAAGTTGAATAAAACTATCCAAAAGTTGATTGATGGACAACACACAAATTTTCCTTCAAATATTTGTAATTTAAAAAAATAACAAAACAAAGGATGAGTAATTTTGGAACAATTTCTCAACAGTGATGGAACCTATGCCAAATGATTGCTTTTAGGCTATAATTCATTTTATACTATGGCAGCTAAGTTGAAATCAAGCGCGAACATAGTATTGTCGTATATTTTAAAACTAAAAACATTTAAATCATTTATATAATCAATACTAATAATAAATCTGTAAGGGTTGGTCATGGAGTAAGTTACTTGTTTTCAGAGATATCGTGTTTATAGGCTCTATACATCATACTGAAACTAAATTGACCATTTTTAGAATTTTTTTCTGTATGTATGTATGTTCCTCCATAACTCTTAAACCAATTAACTGATTTTCATGAAACTTGGTAAATAAACATTTAGACGTACAGGACACAGGATAGGCTACTTTTTTTCTTTTTCAACGCGAAGTCGCGGGCGCCAGCTAGTTTAAAAATAAATATCTAATGTTTGAACCTTTCTTTGTGTACATACATTCGCCAATTGATTTTTATTTATAATATAGATACTAAAACAAACGTAACAGTTATTTTTTTGATGTTCACATTGATGTATAAATGTAATACTTTTATCATTTGTTTATCTGGATGACGTTATGGTTTGTATATTATTAAAAATATTATTGTATAATAGTTATGATTATTGGAATATCATAACAAACCAATGTATTAACATAAACATGTTAGTTGGTGCCTGCGACTTCGTCCGCGTTGAAAAAGAAAAAAGTAGCCTATCCTGTGTCCCGTACGTCTAAATGTTTATCTACCAAGTTTCATGAAAATCAGTTACTTCGTTTGAGTTATGGAGAAACATACATACATATATTGTATTCTTTTTTCATTGATCAAAAAGGTAAACAAACAATTCACGATATAGAACTAAACAAACAATACGAACAAATTCTAAATGAGTTAATCACTGAGTCAACTCTCTTTGATAATGCCTAATGTACAAATTCCATCTTTAAAACAGTCTAGTGACCATGGCGACGCTATATTTGTTTACGTTTTTGATCAATAGAAAAAGAACGGATCATACAATAACTACACTTACAGATTTGTTATTAGTATTGATTGCGAGCTCCATAACACAATGTTCGCGCTAGGCTTTGACTTGGCTGCCGTAGTATGAATTAAATAAAACCCTAAAAGCTTTCAAATGCCATTAGTTTTATCACTGTTGAGCATTGATCCAGACTCCATACTAATTTGCCCATACCCCTTTGCCACTGTTTTTATTTTATCTTAAAATGGATTAAAATAATTTTATCTGATGTCTGATGATATATTTATGAGATATCCTCAAAAATATATGTCCTATTTAGAGGCATTTTATTCTATACTTACTTTACTATAGTAGTCACAAACACATAAGTTACATTATATTAAGTAAATTATACTTACAGAAAATAAAAATAAAAACTTTGAATGCTTCATGTTGGAAAATTTAACATCAATGAATTTTTCAATCTACAGTTGAACCTTTTTGAACCGTTAATTCTTTTTTGAAGTGATTTATTTTAACTATCCGATATTATATCAAAGGCAAGGTATGCTTATTTAATTTATGAAACTTATAGAGAGAACACAATACATATTCTTAGAATCTATTTTTTAAATTAATTTATAATTAAATTGATAAATAAATAAAGCTAGTCTAATGTCGAATGTAAATGTCAATAAACTGAAATACTACTGGACCGATTTTGAAAATTCCTTCACCTATAGAAAGCTACATTATGAGCGAGTAACATGAGCTTTATTTTATAGTTACTCTATCGAAGTCCTAGGACTAAAAGCAATAAGCAAAACGAGAGAGGTTTTAGTGAGGTAAGAGAGCTTTTGTTCTTATTTCCACATACCCTGTGTGAAATAAGTAAGTCTAGAGTTTTGTTTTTATCACTTTACAGGTATCTTTTGAAGATAAGCCCACTCGTAAAAAAAAACCAACACTCGAGAACAGCACAACCGACTTTCATGGATTTTTTTTATTGTGTTCACGATTATCAGGGATAAATTTCCAGAAAATCCAAGGGAAATTACGAAAATTTTGATGGTATTATTAACAGGGCAACGACTGTCGGGTTAATTAGTAATATATACTGAAATAAGAGCATAAAAAAATTCTTTAACTTTTAACAATAATAGTTACTTTTTTTATGTCAATTAATTTGGATTGTAGATGACCAATTGTTATTAAGTTTCGAATGGGAAAAAAAAAAACAAAAAAACAGATACGTTGAAATAATACAATTTTATTGTGGAAATGAATATTGTCTGGGCACTATTTATGTTTTGTGTTATTTTCATATCTATACAAAAAAAACCTTGGAGCAAGAGAATTTATACTAATCTTTGTACAGTGGGTTTCTGTATTGAGATTCACGAAAACTCTGAATTTTATTTATTGCACAAAAACAAAACGTTGGGATAACTACACTAACCTTAATCAGCAGTTAAAATCAAAATTAATTTTGACTGGTTGGTCTCGTTCAAAGTATAGTATTTTTTTAATATGAAATTTTGGTAGTTTTTCATTTGAATTCCAAACACTTATGTGTCCGTTTTGACAGCTGTCATTTGACAAACAAAAATCAAAATATAACTTACAAATCAATTAAAATGAAACTTACACAATATATGTAATCGCTTTTAGAGGAATGCTTTAATTTTTTAATTTTTTTTTTTTCATTAAAATTTTCAATAATTACTGCTCCCCAATCCCCAATGCATTGAAATCGTTCAATTGACAATTAAATTAATTACATAATATTTTATTTATTAACATTGGCATACTTATTTATAAAAATTAGTGGAATATGCTAGCAAAAAAAATTAGTACACAAAAATTTCATTCTAGTGTCAGAAATACATAGTTCAAAAATATCATAGAATAATAATGGCATTGAGAACCACTCGTCATAAGATACTATTAAAAACCTCAGTAAATACTTAAGTCTTAAAAAGAAACCTAAAATGGCTTTAAAGAGGGTCTCGCCCATGTTTAAAGAGATGTTTATTTTTAAATATTAATAACAAATTCATTAAAAACATATACATCTGACACAAGATATTTGTTATTCAAAATAAAATGGAATTCAAAATAAAATAAAATGACCATTTGTTAGTCATTAATGGTCATTAATGGCTTGATAGTAATAATTCCAATGCCAGTTTTTAATTCTTTAATAAATTTAGTATATCAAGCGAGTTTTTCTTGTCCACTTTCTATGTGAATAATTACAAAAATTACCGAATTCAACTTTTTTTTCTGTTCTATCAATACTTTTGAAAATTAAAATTTATCTACGACATCATCACGTTATCAATTCTTAAAATATCTTTCCCATAACCATATAAGTAGTCCAAAAAAAATTTCAAAGAAAAAAAAATCACTCAATATATTTTAGTATGAATTCCAAACAATATTTAATAAAAACTAGACAAATTCTTAAAAATAGTTACTTTACTTGTTACGATTTAATATTAATATTTAACGAAAAACTAAACATGAAATGTTGGTGGGGAATATTAATATCAATATCAATGTCAATCAATATCGATCAAATCAATAATATCAATATCAATCAATCAAAGTGTTGTCAATTTGTCATAGAGTTAATGTCTCTTTAGAGGAGTTAAAAAAAAAACATGTTAAATAAAACTTGGAAGAGAAAAACTACATTTACTGTCATTTAATTTATAATACTAAACGATCGCTAACTAAAGTTAACTACTGAATACGTCTATTTTTATATTATATTTTTTTCTATTTTTTTTACAAAAAAAAAACATTGAAATTAATACATATACAATTTTTATATACTATTATATACTTCTAAATTTACGCAAGAACCTAGTACCTACACTGATGCACTGACTTCATTATTACTTAAAAACCCTTTGCCCGGAAACTATTCCTTTTGAATTTTCTTTTAAAATGATTTCACGAGGTATTTTGCAAAAAAAAAATCATCATAATTTTATTACAGAGAACAATACATCATTATTATCTATAGGACTTGATGGAAATCGATTAAATCAATACTAGTGTCTGCGACTATAGAGATAGATACATAGTTTTATCTGTCATCTGTTTTGGTGGTAATCAGCTAGTGATGTGCCGGACTTACTTGTTGGATCTTTTTCCTTATTAATTTTTAATTCATAACTGAAATTCTACATACAGGTGATTAGGTGGCAATGAAAACTATTAAATTCCATTCAGATTATTTTTTATTTCTTAAAATCAAACATTTGACACCTTTATAATGCAAGCGTCAACTATCGTCTCAAGGTCACGCGCACCGACACCGATTGAGTAAGAAAGTTAACCACCCTTCATATGCCGTTAACGTTCCGGAACGTGGATCCGCGTTAATAATTTTGCACCACTCGTGTGCCGGACCGCGGATCCGCGTTGCGCCTACTTCACGCGATATTTTATGTTTTTTCTATACAAGTCCTTAATTATAAGATGTAATTTCGGTTGAAAACTATAGCAGTTGAATGAAAGGCACTTGAGATTGACTTTACGTTCCGGCATACAACGGTAATTCGGCTCGCTGGCGTTCGCCACACGAGGGGTTAAGATCCGTATCCGTACCCGCGGATCTACATTTTTAACGATCCGGCACATCACTAGTAATCACATGCATAAAGTCTTTTTTTATTCTCTGTGTTTCTGTATATATGCAATAATCTTGGAAAATTGCGATCAGGTCAGAAAATTTCTCATTGATGGAACTCAATTGATTCTTCTTCTTCTTGGAATTGGAATTGATGGATTCTCATATATCGATGGAGAGATGAATTTCAGAAGAAGCCATTTATTCATGAATATTTTATTCATATTTTCCGAGTATTCACGTTTTTTGTCAAAGAAGGCCAGGTCGGGTTCAGCTGTTTAAGTAATAAAGAAAGTCAGTGTAGAAAATTAAAAAAAAAAACATATTTTTAAACGTACATAAACTAATTACAATAAAGAAAGACGTATTAAACTTATTACGGAAAGGCCAATTTTTAGAGCAATCGTCCATATTTGACAGATAACTTGTATGCGCAATTTCAAAATAATTTTTGTATTAAATTTTTAAAAATTCTAGGCACTCGATGAGCACTAAGAAAAGTCACTTTTATATAGAGCTGACACTAAAAAAATTATATTTTTTTAAAAAATCTTGACTTGAAATTTATAATGTCCGATTCAAACCCTAAATTGATCCTGCAACATAACAACATAGCCTTTCCGTAATATATTATTATCATTATACATACACCAACAATATAAAGGGTTCGTTATGACAGCTGTCACTTGTGTGAATTTCCTAGTTATAAATACTAAAAATAATATATAAAAATATAATAAAAAAATAAAAAACAAAATTAAAATTAAAATCAAAAGTAACCGATCGCGAGAATAGACAGCCGAGTCATAAGTCCAAAATTTTTTCCTTGAGTCAATTTTGTAATCAATTTTATCTGTTGAAAACAAATTGATTTGACTCGTTATTGACAACTGTCACAAGCGACCTTACAAACGAGTGTAGATTGGTTGGTGGTATGTAGTTGTCTATCGTTTAGCAGGGGGCCTAAATAGCCAAGATGCAAACGCTTCGTTGCGCACTTGCGAAACGAAAGAGAGAACGCTAAGAGAAAGCTTGGTGATCACACAAAGTTTTCTCTTAGCGTAAACGACTGTAGAAAGCGCACTTGGCTACGTGCCCCTTAGGTGGCGGTGATCGTTTAGTTCTCTTGCGCATACCGATGGGAGTGGGAAGACTTGTGCGACTTGTTTCTGTGTCTTTGAGGAATAGAACTCCCGTAAGTTTCTCGTACGGACGCACTGAAACACAACAGATCACACGTAAAGTTTAGAACTTAAAGCCATACAATGTAAAGTCGGGGTACGAAAAAAACATTCGTCAGTTTTCAAATTCATTCCTTTATCAAAATCGTAGACTCTTATAGTACCTTCTGACACTAAAGCACTAACAGACAACTGGGGCCCTAGCCAAGAGCAAACCAATGCAAACGAGAGCGTTGCGTATTTACGAAACGATAGAAAATAAAGCCCGGTGATCGGTTGTTGTAACGCCCACATAAAATTTTGACCAATCACCGGGATTTATTTTCTATCGTTTCGTAAATACGCAACGCTCCCGTTTGCATTGGTTTGCTCTTGGCTAGGGCCCCTGACATATGTTTGAAATGAAATTTTGGCATGATTGACAATTGCCTTGGTGTAAGCAAACTTACACCAAGGCATATTACCATATTAATGGTGACGAACTTTTTCTTACCCTGACTGTACTACATGTGGGACAAAATCTCGCTGCAGGCGCGGCAATAAAACGTGTGAGTAGAGCGGAGTACAGGCGCAACTCCTTACTCTTATTAGACCTTATGGGAACGTGTAGTGATTTACAGAGCGTTCGTGTCGATAATGTTATCGATGACTTTACAGAAGTTTAAATTTTTATAAGTTATTTGTCTATTTACAAATCACAAATTAAAAGTAGTCATCGGAATCTGAATCATCGTCGTCAGAATCATTATTTACATCCTTATTCTTACATATTATAAAACAAAGTCCTCCGCCACGTCTCTGTCTGTCTGTTCGCGATAAACTCAAAAACTACTACACCGATTTTCATGCTGTTTTCACCGATGGATAGAGTGGTTCTCGAGGAAGATTTTAGTATATAATTTACAAAGTTACGCGGGCGAAGTCGCGGGCAGCAGCTAGTTTATTATAAATGAATCCACTAAGTGTGACTACTTCAGTTTAGTAGTGTTAGCATCTTGTTACCTACTGTTGCGGACCCTGATTAAGTTCATCGATAACTTTTGCGTGGCACTTGCACATTACTATGCAAAAATAATAATTTATGACTGACTCGACATGCAGCGACATTTTTTCCTAACTATAGGTACAACTATGGATTTGGCACGCCATATAAAACACTACGAACTTTATGGAACATTTAAAAGTGACATAGTATGCGTAGAACATGAACTCTATCATCTGTCATTTAAAACCAATCAAACATTTAAAGAAAATGTGACTTTACGCCAACACATTGGAGCTTAAAATGAATAGTAGAACTTGGTCATTACATTACCACCTTTTACCATTGACTCCGCCATGATTCAGTTTTAGATGTAATTTTGATGTGCCGCTTTGGCATTTGTCGTGCAACGTCCATAGTTATAGTATAATAATAATAATAATAATATTTCTTTATTTCAGACTTTCGTCCACAAAATTATTGTACATAAAAAATATATACAACGTATTAAGCTACTTATTACAATGCAATTTACTACACAATGCAATTTACAGTGCATAATATTTAAGTATTTCGATATGTACTTAAAGCTAATATTACTTGATTTCAACTAATTTCGAAATGGATTGTCTGACACCAACAAAACAAGAAAACATGTATGTAGTATGTACAGTCCTTAGAAATAAATTATCCTTGTGACGTACGAGAATCGAGAAACTGATTTATATAATTATTGTTTTATTGAAAGTATATAATATATTAATATTGAAAAAATGGTAGAGAAAATGATTCTCTCACACTTGACTCTTGTCCGATTGAACTCATAGGATGGTTTAGTTAGTACATTAATCCTTACATACATTATATTATAAAACAAAATCCTCCGCCGCGTCTGTCTGTCTGTTCGCGTTAAACTCAAAAACTACTGCACCGATTTTCATGCTGTTTTCACCAATGGATAGAGTGGTTCTCTAGGAAGGTTTTAGTATATAATTTACAAAGTTACGCGGGCGAAGTCGCGGGCAGCAGCTAATTCAACGTAAATTCCATTTCTTGTCTGTTTTGTGATTTTTTCTATACATATTATGCAAACTAAGAGTTTTTCACTAACTGAGCCAATGTTTGATTAAGATCGTGTAAAAGTGTGATATATACATACATAGTTGCAATTTACAAAGCAAGATTTTCATGCTATAAAATCCAATTAAAAAAAAACTAATCTAAGAAGCAATAAAACTTAAATATTATAGCATTCATTATGAAGATTTTGTATAATAGCATTTGAAACATTTTTGAGTATTTTAGCGGGTCTCAAAATTGGCGAATGATTTCAAAGTTTTGTTGTCGCAAAAGTACAAATTTTTGATTTGTATGAGTTTTTTGAATTGAATTTTGAATTCAAAAATGAATTTTTTGAGTTGATGTAAACTTTTTATATATTTTTTTTTGTTTCACGCAATCTAAATTTCATACTAAATTTAATTAACTGTGTCATGGCAAACATAATATGTACAGCGTTATGAAAATTTAAAAAAAAAAAAAAAAAAAAAAAAAAAAAAAAAAAAAAAAAAAAAAAAACAATAAAAAAAACAGTGTTACGATAATTCTAGTAGTAGTAACGCCTCCGCCAGTATCTGGAACTAAAATTATCCCTACATCATTGAAATGTAATAAACATTTAATTATCTAAACTTAAATAATATTATAGAGAGAAAATATTTGTATTTTTTTTTTGTTTGTAATGAATGAATATGAAATGAAACTCATAAACTATTGGACTGATTTTAAAAATTCTTTCACCTATGGAAAGCTACATTAACATAGGCTATATTTTATAAAGTTACGAGGACTATGTCGCATGCAAAAGCTAATAGTGTAAAATATATTTCTGTTCCCAACTGACAACTTGTGCCATCTGTCGTCGTGAAAACAACGAATACGTTCTCTTTCACCAACTACAATTAAAGTATTGATTATAGTTACTTTTACAAATAATTTTATGTTTTATTAAATTATACCTACACTCAGCTTAGTGCATCCTTCGAAAGGCGAAATTTTTAATTATTTTCTTTTTAATGTTTGGCACTTATTTTACCGTACATACAAAGGTATATCAGCTAAATTATTCCAGGTGACAGGTGACTTTAAATGACGGTTAGCCTACTTGACAGCAGATGGTGAAAGAGGCCCTAATCTATTTCAAAATTAGATTTAGTCTTTTCTTTTTCAATATCCAATAGAGACCAATGGATATCTCTGAAGTCGGTCCAAATGGGGGAAGGAAATAGATTCAATCCAATGAATTTTAGACTGTATATTGTCCTGTCGAGATTCGATATTTACCTGGCAGACCCGGCGAGGGGACTGGCGGTGGTTCGAATTGGTCTCCTAGCGGTGGGTCGTGAGGTGACAGTGGACGGTCGACGGCTACCATCGGACCCGACATTCACCACGCTGCAATACCACATAGCATGCATCAAGCTACCAAATGCTAACTACCACCGGAGGCACTACGTGGCGACCACATACCACACGATACCATCCATCATAACACTGCAATATTAAATACTCATGTTTTTATTAGTTGTTTATTTATTTATTTGCTTCGGCAACATTTTATATTTTTAATATAGCACTTGATATTAAGAGTTTAAATGTCATCAATTTAAAAAGTACCATTACTCTAAAGACTCAATAGGAAATTTTACGAGTACTATACAGTACAATTACAATAATAAATAATTACTAGACGGCAGTACTTGTAGTTCTTGCTTGATAAATAATATAAAAAATATATTTATATTGTAGTGTTAAGATGTAATATAAATAATTTATGTAATTTACATTTTAAAAAATTAAACGACGACGTAGTCAGTCCTTAGAAAGAAAAATAATTTGTAGCATATAAAGTTTAAAAAGTGCATGAAAAATTCTATACAAAATTCTACAAAAAATGTCATGCCAAAATACGCTAACTACTATAACAGAGTAAACACTTTTAAATATAATAAATATTATATGAACCAATCGGTCTAAATAAAAATTATCACATATAGTAAAGCCAAGGAAACATCGCAAACAATGTAAACAAATCTGCGTTGTCTGTTTCATAGTATAGGAAACCATCTTGACAGCCCTTGAAAATGTCTCGATGACCTTGCTTTATTATCTTATTTATATCAGCACCAAGTTTTGACCAAACTTTTTTTAAAGAATAATAATACTAAGTACACTACAGAACCAATACTCACGTGGGCGCGTTGGCTGTGCCGGCATGCGCGGGGTGCGGGGCGGCAACGGCGGAGGGCGCAGGGGGGAGGGCCAGGAGAGGGGGTGAGGCGCGACGGTGGGCGGGGCGAGGGGCGGGAAGAGCGCGCCGATTGGCTGACGACGAGCCGTACGCCCCTGCGCCGGTCATGTCTTGAAACTCCCTGGAAACACGACAATAACATGCAGCGATAGCTTAGTTAGGCCCTTCGCACATCACGATACTCAAAAGTGACTAGTATCTGTCGATCGACTACAATACTCGATACACAATCTATCAGCTACAAAAAAACACGTCATCAGCAAATAGTACCCGCTTGAACATTTGGGTGCGCTTTTGTATATAATTCGATCCGTTCAACAGCAAACATGCCACAGTGCTCCTTTAGATGAGTTAAAATCACAGATTTCGGAAAAGCGCGCAGCCCCGCTAGATAATATATGGCACCGCTAAAGAATAGATCGTGCCTCGGAATTGTCTAGCTCGACAATTCAATCCACGAACAAGCGAGCGAACAAATGCTATTGGTCCGGCAGTTGTGTGCGTGTAAGTGGGTACGTCGGGTCAGTTGTCATTGTGTGCTATTTGTACGTGAGTGTGCGTAATTTAAGTGACACGGTTGTTTATTCTAATATGCCATATCTCTTGCGGCCCGGCCGCGCGCATTTCCAAAGATCTACAACCTTTCGACCTCAGTGTATTCAAACAAAAAGTTTCTTTTTGTTTGAAAGCTAACATAATCAGGATCGTTCTTAACTATAATTTATGACCTGGACAGGCGTGTAAAGATCATCAGCCGATTTCCTAGTTGACTAAGGTATATCATTAAGTAGTCTGCGGGACACTCAACTCATCAGGAAATTACAGCAGACATAGCGTGTTTGGGCACAACATAAAGTTAGGTTTTATTTTATAATTTACAATTACAATTAGATTGTGAAGTCTGTGAAGATAGTTAGTATTACGCACCTATTGAAGTCTTCGACCTCCTCCTCGTCGAGATTAATGAACTCCTGATTCTCCTCAGTGTCGCCGGAGTAAACGTTCTGAGCGCGCTCGATCACGTGAGCGCGTTCGCCTATGTGGTGCCCTGAAAATCGCATACGTAAACTCAAAAACAGTGCACACAAAATTGTCGCTTTTCTAAAATTATAATATTCATACTCTAAAGCTAATTCTGGACATTTTAAGAAGTGTAAAAATATTGTTTCTGGGGGATCATAAAATAAAAATTTTAATCCAACGCCTGACAAACTATAACAGCAGTCAGCAAATAAGATTGGTCATAATTATATTTTGTCAGGCGTTATATTTTTTATGTTTCAACGTGGACGAACTAGCGGGAGTCGGCTAGTATTATATAACTGAAGACAATGAGACAATTAACTGTATGAATAAAGATGAATTTATTGGAAATGTTAAACAAATAAAAAATATTACATGTTTTGTTTCGAATGTAAAAATATGACACAATTTCTTTTACTTTTCTGTTTTTTTTTTTTTTAAACCAAAAAGAGAAATTCTTTAAAAAATATACAATTTAATTTATAAAGGAGTTCGCAACAATAACTATAGTAACAATAGAAGAACTCAACGGACCATGCCCAATAATAAGTAGCTTTTGAATTGAAAAAAAAAAAAATTGATCTCGTACATAATTTTGTAGCTGTTTATAGACCGTCAAAACCATCAAGTGAAACGATGCATAAATCGAAATCGATCAGTGCAGTAGGTAACCATTTATTAACTGCATTGAATGCATAATAATTATAAATTCTTGACTCATTACGAATTCGTAGAAACGTGAGCGATAAGCCGCCCAGGATTCATATTGCATAAAACTGCTGACCGTAATTTTAAGAATCAGACCACCACTTGCATGTGAGACCCGCAACACATGGTATACAATAATAAATAATAACTGCAATCCAATATCGACCCTACCGAACTATACTTAATGGCGATTTTAAGGTAATTATTGATCTTAAATGGGCGATTGAAAATAAATTTAAAAATCACCGAGCTTGGCGCTTATATATTTTCTAAACATCGATAAGGTAGCTGAAAATAATTATTCTCTAATGTCAATATTATTTTTCGAATTCATTATTACGAGGAAAGGTAAAGTCGGCGGTACGAAAACCTTCGTCAGTTTTCAATTTCATTCCCTTTTCAAAGTCCGTAGGCTCTTAGTACCTTTTGAAACTAAAGCACTAAGCAGACAATTGACTGACCTTTGAAATGAAATTTTAGCATGACTGATAATTGCGATGGTGCAAGCAAATGTCGACTTTAAGGTGACGAACCTTTTTTTACCCCGACTGTACATACCTTCCTTATTCCATTTATCAAATTCTACACCAAACCAAACAAATCAAATTCATAGAAATAATATTGAAAAATTTATCAAATTTTTTCTTTCATAAATGAAACTATACAAGAGTTGCCTACATAAAACACAAATGTTCAAATTACGTTGGCAAATATAGGCGCAGCGATTTCTGATTAGCAATTCACGCGTCTTCATTATAATATTATTATGTATTTTTAAGGCAAACGTCGTGAGTAATGAGAGAAGCAAAAACGCTATCGAAAGCGTGACATCATTTGCCCACAATTGGAGAGTTCAGCAAAAAAAAAAACTTGCTTGAGATACTATTTTTATTCTTACGAAACATATTTTATTTTGCTGAACCTATATATTTGTATGTGCTTGACTTAACGCTCTATTTTAGGAGTCTACGGGACCCATATATTTCCCAGTAGGACCAACTTCAGAAATAAGTTTTTCAAAGCGTCAAAGTTAATTTCGTTTCGCATTTGGGCAACCCCTTACAGAAGACCACCGTGAATTACCATACAAGCATTTGTTCACAATGGTGTCCTGTTGTGTTACAGTGAGTGAGTAGGGGATGTCAGAGCCCTTGCCATATTATGCCTCCCTAACCTTTTATCCTTCTATGGTTTGCAACGGACTTGCACCTGGTGGAAAGCACCTGTGGCGTTGTTTGTGTTATAGTTAAGCAATGGTAGCCATCATGATTATTTTTATTTATTTGCTTAAAACATGGTAGTAAGGTGTTACAAAAAAGTTACAAAAAGAACATCATGTTTCACCTATTTTTCAAAGGCATGCGAAAACTAATTTAACATGAGTAAATATAACAATAGCAATATGATAATAATATTTAGAATATTGTAATCATATTATTATTTATGTTACTTAATTGAATTAAAATTGACAATTGAATTACAATTGGGCCATCAGCCTGTTTGACATTCTCAACATAAAATAAACTGACAAGTCAACATAAAAGATAAAGAAATGGAGGCTTCATTATATTAAGTACTGTTACGGCTGTACGCAACCGTCGGCCTCCCAGCAGGAAATGCAGTGGAAGCGGAAGAAGTTCCCTATTGGAGACCAGCGGTGACGACAAAGTCCGCGTTACGCGGATCGGGGGGGGATTTGGACGCTTGGCTATCAGCCTATGCCGACAGCCAAGAGTCCAGGATATAAGCTAAATTACTTACCCTAGTCCTCGATGGGTCCTCGTTCCTCGAACCCCGTCTATCACGCAGACGGCCCACGGCAGGGAAATAATATATATATAATATAGGTATGTAGGTAGGGAGTCGGGAATACAGGTTGGGAAATACCGTGATCCTCCAGGCATCTGCTGGGTTCCCGATGCAAAACTTTCCGTCACAAATTCACTCTCACCAATTTAGGGAAAACAAGAATCTCGCGTTACCGCGGTTCACCAAAGTCTTTTCAAGGTTAAGAAGAGGATTAGCCAAAATATCGAGCTCAAAAATCACGCCGCGCGCGTCTCGATACAAACCGAATATCTTTCTATGTGTATCGTCCAAAGTCTAACCAACATCTCCTTTTTTTATCTACCGACCTCTTGCAATCGTGTTCACAAAATATTAATATATAACTACCTACTTCACTATTCGTGTCAACGAATAAACTCAAACGCCTATACAATTTTAATAGCAACGACGAGCCGATACTCGAAACATTGTATCGGTTTCAAACATCCACCCGCCCCAGCCGGGCCTACCCGGCTGCTAATCAATGGGAAGGCGAGAGAGAGTGGCTACCGCTCTCTTCAAGACAGAGTCACCAACAAAGACTCGAGAGAAACGGGGAATACCGTCCGCTCCTGTTATGAGCTCAATTATGCGTCCCCTACGCCAACGCAACGGAGGTAAATTAGGGTCCTTGACCAGCACCAAGTCACCCACCCGAGGGGGGCTGGTCTTGTCCGTCCACTTAACGCGTTGCTGGAGAATATGCAAGTATTCCATATGCCAACGCTTCCAAAAACTCTGAGTGAGTTGCTGTAACAATTCAAAACGGGACAGTCTCTGTCGCGGAAAGTCTTCCCAAGGAAACTCCGGCAAGGCGGTAAGTGGTTGTCCTATCAGAAAGTGCCCAGGCGTGAGGGCCTCCAAGTCATTCGGATCGGACGACAATGGACACAAGGGACGGGAGTTGAGGACGGCCTCAACTTTACAAAACACCGTAGTTAACTCCTCAAAGGTTAGAATGGTTTCTCCAATAACACGACGCAAGTGGGTCTTAGCTGATTTCACAACAGATTCAAAAATTCCACCCCAATGTGGACAAGCAGGGGGATCAAACCGCCAAGTTATTCCACGACGCGACAAAGCGTTTCCTATTGCTACCTTATCACTATCCAAAAACTTGATTACATCGTGAAGATAACGATCGGCCCCTTGAAAGTTTGTGCCACAGTCTGACCTAACTAAGGTGGGAACACCCCGGCGTGACGCAAAACGACCTAACGCAGCTACAAATGCCTCGGTGGACAAGCTGGAAACAACCTCTAGGTGCACGGCCTTAGTGGACAAACAAACGAAGACGCACAAATAGGCCTTAAGGGATCTCGCATTGCGAAGGTGCGACGTCTTCACCATAAAGGGACCCGCAAAGTCTGTTCCAACACCAGCGAAGGGTCTGGCCTCCCGTACTCTATCAGCAGGCAAGTCTCCCATTTGGGGCTGCATCGTGGGTGCTCGTAAGCGATAACAGGGTAGGCAACGAAACAGAACACTTCGAATGGTTCTTCGGACTGAAAGTATCCAAAATTCTCGTTGTAAAATGGCCAAAAGTGCATTACAACCTGCGTGAGAATTCTTCAAGTGTCTATCCGAGACCAATAAACGTATCAAATGACCGTCCTTTGGCAACAATAACGGGTGCCGGGCCTCAAGGGGCTCATCGGCATGCCTAAGGCGGCCTCCAACGCGCAAAAGTCCTTGCTCATCCAAAAAAGGGTTTAATCTGGCTATGGCACCTTTGAGCTTCTCGCGGACTCGTTGGAGAGTAGATATGACATCACCAAAGCTATCCCGTTGCACGTATCCTATCCAAAACAAAAGAGCTTCTTGCCGCTCTTGAGGCGAGAGCACAGGGGATAGTTGTCTTCCATCGCGGCGACGACAATTCTGTGCAAAACGTCGCATCCAAGCGGTCACGTTCAATAACTTGTCGAGTGAGCTGTATCGCTCCAACAGGGCAAGGTCTCCTGGCGATGATGCGTCCAACTCGACAGCGTGTATCCGCAAGTTAGGCAGTTGTGTCTGCCTTCCAATGGAGGTCGTGGGCCAGTGACCTTCATTTCTGGTCAACCATTCTGGTCCCCACCACAATGCGTGATCCACCAATTCCGGGGCCGAACAGCCACGGGATGCGCAGTCTGCCGGATTCCATTCACCCGGCACGTGCCTCCATACCAAAGTGGTCTGAGAATTTTGTATCATTGAGACACGGTTTGCTACAAACACTTCTAAAGTGTGGACGGATGCTCTTAACCAACAGAGAACAATCTCACTATCCGTCCAGGCATAGACTGTATCAAATTTTAGCGATTTCCCCAAGGTACTACATACGTGATTTAAGAGCCGAGAACACAAGGCAGCGCCACTTAACTCCAGCTTTGGAATCGTCAGTCGAGTCCGAAGGGGAGCCACTTTGCTCTTGGCGGTAATCAGCTTTACGTCTGTACAACCGTGGACGTCCACGGTTCGCAAGTATACAGCAGCCGCGTAACCGCGTTCGGATGCGTCACAAAATCCGTGCAGGCTTATTTTACACTTCCCTTTTGGAAGGAAGTGCCTGGGGATCGCAATCCGATTCAACTCCGCGAGAGTGGAAACATACGCGTCCCACTCCATCCGGAGCTCTGGAGGGAGGGGGGCGTACCATGAAATCCCGGCAGCCCAGAGACATTGTAAGAAACATTTCGCATTAAATATGAGTGGGCTGATCCAACCAACGGGATCGAACGTTCGGGCTACAGAAGACAAGACAAGGCGCTTCGTCCATACTTGTGGGAAATTAGACAAGTCTACCTTGTAGGTAAATTCATCCTGGACGGGCCTGTACTGAATTCCCAAAACTGACAAGAGGTTTGGATTGTCTATATTTTCAAACAAATGAGGATCCAGCTGGTGCTCCCCTGGCAAATCTAACAACAGTTGGGGGGAGTTCGACATCCATTTGCGGAGTTCATATCCACCAGTCCCCAATAGCTCGATGAGCTCATCGCGCAACAAAACAGCCTCAGAAACGCTAGCTGCTCCGCAACAGATGTCATCCACATATGTCTGTTCGCGGATCACAGCGGCTGCACGCGGAAAGCGTAAACCCTCACGGTCCGCCAACTCCAACAACGAACGTATCGCAACAAACGGGCTTGAGCGCAAGCCGTACGTATTCGTGTTGAGTTCATACACCAACATGGGGTCGCGCGGACTCCTTCTCCACAATATCAATTGGAATCTCCGGTCGTCAGGATGAATAATAGTCTGACGAAACATCATCCGGATATCCGCAACAAACACGACCTGGTGTTTTCTGAAATTGGTTAAGATATCCGATATGTCGTGGTGCAGCTTTGGGCCTGTGTGTAGGCATTGATTCAACGAGACGCCATTCGAGGTGGGCGCGGAGCCATCAAACACCACTCGAATCTTGCCGTTGGGCGTCTTCAATACTGCGTGGTGTGGCAGGAAGTAATGTTCATCTGAACTCCAATCTTGTTTCGATATAGACATATGACCCAGTTCTTCATACTCGCGCATGAAATCTATATATTTTTCGCGGAGAACCGGGTCTCGAGCCATACGTCTCTCCATGGACAATAGTCGCTTCTCAGCCAAAGTCCGCGATTCGCCCAAGGTGGGTCGAATAGACAACAGCGGCAGGCGAGTCAAAATCCGCCCACTTGGCAAACGTCCGGTGTTGTTCTGATAGAACAACTCGCATTCTTGATGGACCGGATCAATGCGTTCTACCATGGGGGGCTCTTCCACTTCCCAAAACTTCTGCACTGCATCTGAGAGTGCGGAGTGGACCGAGAGAGGTTGGGCCACTGGGGGCCCACAGTGGGAACCAAACACAGGTCCCAAAATGACCTGTCCCAAGGTGGTTGGTATGGCAACTAGACCACCAGTGAGGGTGGCTTTCCCCGTGCTTAACAATACTCGGCTCAGGACGTCTGCTCCCAGAAGCAGATCAATGCGCCCTGGCCGGAAGAACTTGGGGTCCGCCAAATTCAAACGCTTAGCGTCGCGTATTATGTTAGAAGACAATTTCATTTGCGGGTGATTGCCCATTATGTCTTCCAGGACAATTGCATCGATGTGCAGTCGTGATGTGGAGCTTTGGTCAGGACAAATTTCGAGGGAGGTCCTGCCTAGCAGACAGGTCACGTTCACTCCCCCGATGCCCCGAACAGAACTCGAAGCCTCAGCACGTTTCAAGTCCAATTTTTGTGCAAGCCTGCGCGAAACAATACAGCCTTGTGCCCCAGAATCCAATAAGGCGCGCACAAATGTACAAGCGCCGAGGGGTCCCCACACAAGCACTGAGGCGGTCGGCAGCAAAACCGTCTCAGGTAGGGAGGCTGTCGCACAAGTGTCCTATAACCGGTTACTGAGGGGCCCGAGCGGGTCCCAAGCGGATTCATACTCCCTTCGACCTCTGCCTCTCGTAGGGGGTCGATAGCCCGGGTTGCGTCCAATTGCAGGTGGACGACGTTCCAAACGCGGGTATTCTGCGAGGGGGGGCGAGAAGCTTTTATATCCCCTAGTTGACGTCTGCTTCATTGCAGCCCAATCGCCACCAGGTCTAGGGTGCTGCTCCAAATCATCTCGCGGTAAACCGTAGCGCGCACTTTCAATTCTTCTCTCGGGGGGCGACCGGAGGGTGCGGCTGTCCAATGAACTCGCGCCTGAAGTGCGGGCCGAAGTCCTCTTCATAATTCGGCACCCGCCCGAAGAGGGCCCAAAGGGGCCACGTTGGTCCCCACGCTGTGTACTCCTTAAGCCGCCGGAGAATTGTGCCCTAGTTTGATCAGGGCTCTCTTGGCGAGGGGCTCCATTAACATTCGCGCATAAAGTCACGTGGTGCCTGCCGCCACAATGCTCGCAAGGTCGAGGACGGGGGCACTCCCGAGAAAAATGGGGGCCCAAACAAAAATAGCACCACTGACGCTGTTTGGCCACTGCACGGCGTCCCGGCATTCGCAGCTCCAAGTACCGAGGGCACTGCACAGTATTATGCCCATCAGTGCCCTTGCAAAACTGGCAAGCCGCGCGGGCGTCCGTAGTCGCATAGTGAATAGGTGGTCGACGCGCAACAGCCAACCTGGACGGACGAGGGCGCGTCCATTCCGGTTCGCGACCGGTCCGGTTCCGGTTCCGGTTCGCCACAAGCTCGTGCGAAGCACGAGGCGAACTCGTGGAGGGGGGAGAGCCCGAGGATGCCAAATCTCCCCTTCTACACTCCGCTTCCAAGAACGCTTGTAGATCCCCGAAGGGCGGCAGGTGGTCGGTAGTACCGCCTCCATGCACCTGCTCAAACCGCCTTCTCATCTCGTCAGGGATTCTGCATAATACTATGTGCAGGAGTATAAAGGACCACTGGTCCACTGGTAGATCCAATCGCCTTAATGAATTAAGGGCCCCAAGAAGGGGGTTCAATAGGTCTCCCCTCAAAGCTGAGAGTTGGGTAACTCGCGGGAGATTCAAAATAGTCGCAATATGTGCGTCCGCTATATGTCTTATGTTGTGGTACCGCTTGCGCAAAATATCCAAGGCCACAGCATAGTTTTCATCAGTGACCGCCAAATGGTCAATCAATAGGTGGGCCTCGCCCCGCAGACTGGAGCGCAAGTACGCCAACTTCTGAGCTGGGGCCAGGTCTGCACGGGAGTCCACCTGGCTCATAAACAAGTTCTGGAAGCCCATCCATTGTTGTAGTACCCCCTCGAACTGTGGCAGGTCCAAAGTGGGCAAGCGGCCCAACAGTGGGACCGGAGTGGGCACTTTGGATTCATTCTCTGCAGCAGTTACAGTCGCGTTCCTCGAGAGGGCCTTTTCTCTTATGGCACCTTCCATTTCACGGATCTGCTCATAGTCCTTTTCAGCACGAGTGCGGATCTCTCCAGTGACAAGTTCACTGTCCTGCTCCCTCAATAAATCTATTACAGACATCGCCTCTTCCAAAATTTCCATATGTCCGTCAAGCGCCCTATATCTATCTTGCAATGCCATCTCGCGATCAACGCGGTTTACAAGACCGTAAGCGGAGCTCATCCACCTCAGCACACTAGAGATTTGCTTCCGAGCTGTGCCCAAAAGTCCCTTATTAGAAGACATGGCAACAAAATGTGTACTGAAGGCACTTATGAAATGACACACAAAAAAGGAAATAAAAAATATGTAATAATAAAACCAAAATAAAAAAATGTATATGTTTGTTTGTTTGTGTACAGGCAGTCTTAATCCGTCAACAAAACCTAGGCCGAGCCCGTCGGATGGACTGACCCAAATAGTTACAAAATAAAAAATATTAATATTAAATTAAATGGCGAGAGTAAACCCAAATGATAAGGTAGTATGTATGTACAAACAATCCCAATAAAAATAAAAAATATTACTATCAAAATTAAATAGTGAAGACAAACCCAAATGACCAAGTATGTATTTATGTACGAACAATCTTAACAATCCGTTAACAATTACAAGCCGCGCTTGAACGGTTAGACTGACGCAAACACACACATAAATAATATAACAAAATAACAATTTAATTTGTAATCGAAGGCACAAACGAACAAGAGACCTTATTCCCTTCACATACGTTACAAATTCCTATATATCGATTTTTCATAAGCACCCCACTTTAAATTATGAATTTTAACTTTATTTTATAAATCGAATTTTCCCATTCAAATTAACAAAGACAATGATAAGATTGCAAAATTGATAAAGAAAACAAGTTAAATCAACGATATATGTACGACAGGTGAAGCCAGCTAATACCACTATAGCATAGATGATCACCAACTAGTGGGTGGCTTCTATCAACCTACACTGTCAACCAAACCATTAATAGCGATCCCCTTTTTCGGGATGACAACCTCTGCTAACAATTTATTGTAGACAGGAGAAACCAGGAGACTAGCCTATGTGGATTCTCTCAACCACGCTCTGCTACCAGCAATTTATACGCAACCGTCGGCCTCCCAGCAGGAAATGCAGTGGAAGCGGAAGAAGTTCCCTATTGGAGACCAGCGGTGACGACAAAGTCCGCGTTACGCGGATCGGGGGGGGATTTGGACGCTTGGCTATCAGCCTATGCCGACAGCCAAGAGTCCAGGATATAAGCTAAATTACTTACCCTAGTCCTCGATGGGTCCTCGTTCCTCGAACCCCGTCTATCACGCAGACGGCCCACGGCAGGGAAATAATATATATATAATATAGGTATGTAGGTAGGGAGTCGGGAATACAGGTTGGGAAATACCGTGATCCTCCAGGCATCTGCTGGGTTCCCGATGCAAAACTTCCCGTCACAAATTCACTCTCACCAATTTAGGGAAAACAAGAATCTCGCGTTACCGCGGTTCACCAAAGTCTTTTCAAGGTTAAGAAGAGGATTAGCCAAAATATCGAGCTCAAAAATCACGCCGCGCGCGTCTCGATCCAAACCGAATATCTTTCTATGTGTATCGTCCAAAGTCTAACCAACATCTCCTTTTTTTATCTACCGACCTCTTGCAATCGTGTTCACAAAATATTAATATATAACTACCTACTTCACTATTCGTGTCAACGAATAAACTCAAACGCCTATACAATTTTAATAGCAACGACGAGCCGATACTCGAAACATTGTATCGGTTTCAAACAACGGCATTAATTTCTATTAGAACAACGCAAAGCATTTACTTTTCAATAACTTTATTACTCACCAATGGACATTTTCTTAGTCCCTGTCCGCGAATCCTGCAATGTCTTTCGCGTTTCCTTAACGCCATTCGGCCCAATCTTAGTGCTACTGGTTGAGCTTATCACCTGTATGGATGTCAATCAATAAAATGTATTAAAAAAAAAATAACTTCCTTAAAAACTTAAAATTTATTTCACCACTGGCTGAATGTTTGAAATTTAATTGGTTTTAATTATTATTATTTCACTTAGAGAACTATTCAATATATACGTTACTATATTATATGTTTACAAATCCTTACAACCTTTGTAAAAAATAAATAAAAATAAAGTATGTTCCCCATGGACTCCAAAACCACTGAACCGATTTTGATGTAACTTTCAGACAATCTTCAGATTAGTCCAGTGGGTAATCCTGTGAAGTATGTTAGCGATCGGACGCAGGCGAAGCCGGGAGCGGGTCGGTAGTTATTAATAAATAATAAGTACCTGTGGGCTGCCATTTAATCCGCTCGACATGACAACTGTGCTGCTGCTAAATGAACTTCCAGAGCTCAGGTGGGGATCCAACATGTCTACTAAATAATATAAACAAAGAACACTACTTTAGTATATTACCTATAACATAAAACATTGTGCTTTTTTGATTTTACATTGTCTCAAATCTCAACTGTAACCATTAATATTGTAAATTCCCATTCAATACAAAATATTGCAAACAATTATCACCACTTAAGTAGTAAGTCACATTCGAATAATGTCAAATACCATACCAGCTCATACATAATGATTTTAAAAATCTATGGAGACCTATAAAAGAAAATCTACAAAAAATCTATCCTTCCTCTTAAAATTATTTAAATAGGACATTTCATTTTTGCAATAGGATACTAAAAGCTTAAAGTAAAAAAAATGGGGCATTGTGAGCGTCCAGCCCTATGCTTAGTCTTATTTTATAACTAGCTGCTGCCGACGACTTCGTCCGTGTAACTTTGTAAATTATATACTAAAACCTTTCTCGAGAACCACTCTATCCATTGGTGAGAACAGCACGAAAAATGGTTGAATAGTTTTTGAGTTCATCACGAACAGACAGACAGACAGACACAGCTAAGGACTTGAATTTGTTTTATAATATGTAAGGAAGATACACAGACAAAGTCACATACAAATTAAAATTAAGTAATGTTGAAAATACACTTAGTTACCTTCCATATTCTCTATATTTATTTCTACTGCATACCTGAGGCTAGCTAAACCCTAATATTTATTGAAAAAAAATAACACCTAAGAAACACCTCATATCTTTAACATTGTGACTTTATTTTTATCGACAGTGGTGCTGCCTCCGTTAACGACAGGAAACTGTCCTAAATTTCATATACATCCATTCAGTCAGCCCCTTTTGCGTGATTGAGTAACAACTAAAAACTTACAAACTACATTTATAATATTATTAGGATATTAGGATTGAAACACCTCTTCAGGTGGTAAGTTAAAAAATTCCTTACCTGAAAAAAGTCTGTTCAGAGAAGGCATTTGTGGCATAAAAGGCATCAGTGAGGTGCCATGCTGTGGCCCAGTTATGGACAATGGGCAACCGCCATCAAACGTGCGAAACGGATCGGAAAACAACGAATTCATCATGTTGTTCATTTGGCGCATGTGCCTCAAGTGTGACCTGAATAAATATGAAAGAATATTTTTACGGATTGGTGTCTGCTGCTACAACAGTGGGGTGTTATACAAATATATCGGTTAGATAATGTTCTAGAAAATACAAAACTTACCCGAAAAATATATCATCCTCCATGTCGCCCATCAATGATCCAAATAGCGACATTATGGCAAAATACAATTTACCAACACCCTCAGATCAGAACAATTGCAGATCAGATCCACAGAAGAGCAGGGTGTCGAAACTCGAAAATAATATTTGTAAGGAAGGAACTAACTTCTTTTTTGAACAGGTAGCCAAACCAAGCCACGCTGGTCACTGGACGAATAGAAAATGCAGAATTACAGAAAAAAACTGACTGCTTTGCACAGTTTGCACTTTCCAACTTGCTTTCTTGCTTTGCTTTGCTTCTGTCTGTGTCTTATGCCTTTGTCTGTCAGTGTCTGCCAAGCCAAAGCCAAAGAGTATATAATCACTACGCTGTCTGTCTGCCTAGTGCCTGCTTGCGTGCTTGCTGCAATGATGAATGAATTATGAAAATAAAATGAATTTTGATTGAAACGAATGAGGAATGGAATGGAATTAGCATTAGGAATGATATGGGAATGATGATTTTTATGTGATTGATGCCAACAATGAATTAATAGTCTGTGACAGTGTTACTCACAGAACCATCACATAACAATGATTTTTTGTCCTAGAATTGACAAATTATTTCAATTCCTTCTTCATCATAATTTTAATTTTAAACATCTCGTATACCTATAATCGCATGTAATATGGAGAGTATAATTATTGTATAGATAGACGTTGACTTTAGATTAGAGATTTCAATGTAAATTTTAATTGTTAAATTAAATTGTACTTAAAAACCAACTTTTCGTGCATATTTTATATTTAAAATATTTTCGATCTTTCGATGTTTCAAATCTGCCAGCGTGTCCCGCGACGGCTCAATAGCATTTATCAATCAGATGAATAATAATTCATCATGAATAATTCATCTCATTGGCCAATAGTTATTCATTCTGTGGCAGAGTTCAAAATGTCATTTACTTGGGTTAGTTCTGTAACATAGTGTCAATGTCAAAATTGAATGAATTGTTTTATTATGTCATTCATTTGTTGTATGTCATTTAGACACTGACTGCTATGACAATCTGACATTTAGATTATTTTATAGAAGTTAATTACGATACGAGCTTCTTTTCAGGTTTCTAATATCTTCCTTCTTTAGTGAATTTTCCGTCGTACAACTCGTTTGTTTCTCTGCATTTGATTACTTTGCTAAGTTAAATTTAGTATATTTAGAGTATTAAACGACATTTAATTACAATAGACCTATTAAAATAATAGGTATTTTTATTGTACTAACTAATAAACTTCGAACTCAAAGGTCGTCTGTCTGCAGTCGTCGCACTCAAGAGGTAAATTAATTAACATTATTTCGAAATGGGTAGGAAAGTGTACGTTGTCGGCGTCGGAATGACGAATTTTATTAAGCCGAGTTCTGGAGCAGACTATCCGGAGTTAGGAAAGGAAGCCGTCGAGTCAGCACTCAGTGATGCTCGCATTAAATACGATCAAGTACAGCAAGCCGTGTGCGGTTATGTGTACGGAGACTCTACTAGCGGCCAGCGTGTCCTATATCAAGTGGGCATGACAGGTATTCCAATATACAATGTTAACAATAATTGTTCTACTGGTTCCAACGCTTTGTTCCTCGCGAAGCAGTTAATTGAGGGTGGTTTATCGGATGTTATTCTCGCTGTGGGCTTCGAAAAAATGGCTCCTGGCGCCCTAAGCGGTGGTGCTTACACTGACCGCACTAATCCAATGGACAAACACACCCTTAAAATGGCAGATTTAGCTGAACTGACTGGTGCACCAATGACAGCGCAATATTTCGGCAATGCTGCCATAGAACATATGAAAAAATATAAAACGACTGAACTACATTTGGCTAAAATTGCTGCTAAAAATCACCGGCACGGAGCTAAAAATCCTCGGTCTCAGGGCAAAAGAGAATATACCGTTGAAGAAGTCTTGAACTCGAGGAAGATATATGGACCTCTGACCAAGCTCGAGTGCTGCCCTACTAGCGATGGAGCTGGAGCGGCAGTATTAATGTCAGAGGAGGCTGTCATTCGTTACGGTCTTCAAGATAAGGCTGTAGAAATTATTGGCATGGAAATGGCCACAGACACATCTGAAGTGTTTACTGAGAACAGTCTTATTAAGATTGCTGGTTATGATATGACAAAATTGGCTGCTAAACGTTTGTATGAAAAAACAGGTGTATCCCCAAAACAAGTAGATGTTGTTGAATTACATGATTGTTTTGCTGCAAATGAAATGATTACTTATGAGGGACTGCAGTTATGTGGGGAAGGGGAAGCCGGAAAGTTCATTGATGCTGGCGATAATACATATGGTGGTCGTGTAGTTGTTAATCCGAGTGGTGGACTAATCGCTAAAGGTCACCCGCTGGGTGCTACAGGATTGGCTCAATGTGCTGAGCTGGTGTGGCAACTGCGTGGAGAGGCCGGCCCAAGACAGGTTGGTTGACCTCAAAAATCATATATTTGGATTGAATGTTTACATACATCCTTTGCACGCTAGCACTTTGCAGCTCTAGCACGTGACTGTTCAAAGAGCATTCACAATTAGGTGGAGAACATTATTTCAGATTTCTCGCTACTTGCTTTTTGGTCACTAAAGACATTTATAATTACACTAAAATATGATTATATTAATTACCTTACGTTATCTAGCATCATTAATTCCTTAATTTGCAACCAATTTTTTAACACTTTCACTGTGGAAGATGTAAATTTATTTCGGTTTTTATATAAAATTTTATATTTAGTATCTTGCACCATTGGTTCATTGGTAATGATTGATTATTTATATTTCATTTAATTTATAACATTACTTTTTATTAAGAATTAGCTGTGCCTGCTACTTTCTATGTGCTGTAGTTACTTTTTTGTAAATCCCACATGATAAGAAGTATCCATTATTTTAAATCAGGTATTGTGTGCCAATTTCAACCAAACTTTTGCATTTATAATATTTTTAGGATGTCTATAAATCCAAACCCTTAAGGGACATGGACACTACTATGCTTGTTACTCTGCCAGCAATACAAGATCTCTGACCTGCGTCAGGGGAACCTTAGCCGGTAGGAAAAAAATCCTCAAGGGGCTTATGGATCAGTATGCTTATTTATATTTGCACATTCAGAAGAGGTTAATGACTATTAATCATTTTGAAAAAATATTTAAGTTTGAAGTTGTTATGCCTTTACTATCCAATAGCTGGCCGGCGTTATATTACTTGACCATCAAGCAAGTCATCAAGGGTATGTTTGAATTGTAAAGTGGTGTTTTTAACAGTATTCTAGGAGAAATTGTAATTATCATTTACAAGTAACTATTGTAGGCTAAAAGATACAAAGCAATTAGTTATAATTACAACAATATTTTTATAAAATCAGTCAATGGCTATTTTTTGTGTGATAAGCCCATCCTGTATGTAAATTGTCAATTTCAAGTTTAAAGTTGTATTGTCATTGTGTTTGGGTTAAAGGTGAACTTACTTGTGGAGTTAGTAATGATAATTTTATTTACAAATGAATGACAATTTAAGCTGATAAAAAATAACTCTTTTTAACAAAAAAAAAACCGACTTTAAGCCGTTTTCTCATGGATGCCATTGTCAGAACTAGACCAAATTGAAATGGGACCACACGGAAAGCACCAGCCTTCAAATAAAAAAAGAATCATCGAAATCGTTTCACCCAGTCGAAAGTTCTGAGGTAACAAAGATTTAAACAAATACAGTTGAATTGAGAACCTCTCTTTTTTTTTAAGTCAGTTGAAAAA
Source organism: Synanthedon formicaeformis (assembly GCA_945859745.1). Lineage (NCBI taxonomy): Eukaryota > Metazoa > Arthropoda > Insecta > Lepidoptera > Sesiidae > Synanthedon > Synanthedon formicaeformis. The sequence goes on along the minus strand of OX243969.1, from coordinate 2,857,592 downwards.
AATTAAACAGTATTTAATTGATAGGATCTTTTTTAGTCTAAAGTTTTATAAGTCTAAATGAAAGTCTAAAAAGTATAAAATGATAGAAGATATGGGGGACTTTAAATCTAAAATGAGTAATTTTTTTTTGTCATATTTTTTTAAATCTTATATGTACTATCTTTTGCCCGCCACTTCGTCTGCGCCCCTTTTTCTTAGGCATTAAAACATTTATTCAATCTCGTACTTTATTGTTGGGTATTGAAACTTTTATATTTATTCTTAGATGATCTTTCGGGAACAGTACTTTTTTTTAATGAAAGGTTATTTCCTTTTCTGTATTCCTGGCAACATGTATGAAAAAGTTCGAGATGATCAGTTGAGTAGTTAAGACAAGAAAGCATAACAAACATACAAACTCACTTTCACATTTTTAGTAAGGATTAGTATTGCCCTAACTAAATTAATAACAAAGCAATCACATTCAACTAGGGTTATATAAAAATTGTATTCAATCAAATTTATCTTTCAGGTATTCAATAATTTCATTGATAAAGCTTGATACTAAAATTGATTAGATAAAATGTTATATATAAAATATTAGTATTTCAGTATGTAATAGACAAGATATTTAATAAGTCCAATTTTAATATTTTATTAAATTTATTGAGAACTTTTAGTGACATTGTGCTGAACAAAGTTTTCGAAGGTACATTATTATGATCTTACCTAGATGTAGTTAGCTGATTATTTTTGCTAAGAGTAGTGATAAAATATTTTATAATATACACAATTTGCTTCTATTGCTTACTTAATTGGATAATACTTAATATTTTTTCAAATACCTGCAGTACAAAGGTTAATTTAATTAATGGTATCCGTAGATAACAGTGTTAGGAGATTATAAAGTATATTATAGATATTAAATGACTCTTAATCATCTTTTATGAACAACTAGCCGAACCCCAGCCACATTTCTCGGTAAATACTCGTATATAAAAGATATCCATGAATTATACACATAGTTAAACCATCCTCAGATAATAATAATAGCCATTTAATAATAGCTTTACAAAATGTTCCTCAATTCTCAGATACAAACCATCCTCAGATATTCCTCTATAATGTAATAAGTGATTATATGAAAGTTATGTACTTAAATCCTTTTTTTGTTAAAAACATTTAGAATGGTGTTGTTGTACAATTATTATTGTATTCTTATCTTACTCGAGATACGAGTGAATAACGTAATGTCAGTAATGTCAATGATCTCGGCAACAACTACTCTCTGAATAAGTGTGTCAAAATGGCGGCGAATATGAACTGACATTAATTCTTTACAGGTGCCGAGGGCTCGAATTGCGTTACAACATAATCTAGGTCTCGGTGGAGCAGTCGTCATCACCATGTATCGCAAGGGTTTCCAGAACGCCGTCCCCAATAATGTCGCCGCAATCGCTGGCAACCCGGAAGACTTCAAGGTGTTCAAGTACATGAAGATCTTGGAGGACGCCATGCAAAACGACGAGGAAAAACTCATCGAGAAAGTGCGAGGAATTTATGGGTTCAAGGTGAAGAACGGCCCGAACGGAGCAGAGGGTTATTGGGTGATCAATGCTAAAGAGGGCAAAGGGAAGGTGACATACGATGGCAAAGAAAAAACTGATGTCACCTTCACGATTAGCGATGAGGATGTGGTCGATTTGATATCGGGTAAATTGAATCCGCAAAAGGCGTTCTTCCAGGGTAAAATAAAGATTCAAGGTAATATGGGTCTCGCAATGAAGCTAACGGATTTGCAGCGTCAAGCCGCCGGAAGGATTGAAGCAATCCGTTCTAAACTGTAAAAACACTCGTCAAAACCGGTTTTAGCACCGGTCATACTTGCATAGTATATTATGTAAATGGTATTTACATTTGGTTGAGGAACTGAGGTTTGGGTGAATTTTTATACATAAGCAATGGTTATTTATACATTTATATAATTAAGACTGTTGAATTTCGAATGTTGTTTAAAAAGAGAAATGAATTCAATCTAGATCACATTGTGCTTTTGTTTACTTGTTTTTTTATTCTTAGGTGCAAATGCTTTTCAATAATGCAGAGATTTTATGAAATATTTAAACAATCTAGAACCATTCCAAATAAATCGATTTATTATTATCTTTTAATGTAATTATATGTAACATGTTGAATTAAACTTTTTGTATTACATGAAACGAAATTGTATTATTTCTTTCCTGCTTGATAAGAAATTCCAAAATTTATTTGAAACAAAAAATAATGCCTCGATGTAATTTTTGGTAACACATTATTTTGCTTGTATCCAAAGATTTCAAAATCTTTGCTTGTATCCATACTCCATAGGTAAACGTAGCCACCTAGTTACTATAAAAAAGTTTTTATTTTCTATACTAATTATTATAAAGAGGAAAGATTTGTTTGTTTGTTTGAATTGAATAGGCTCCGAAACTACTGGACCGATTTGAAAAATTTTTTCACCGTTGAGAAGCTATATTATCAGCGAGTAACATAGGTTATATCTTATGAAGTTACACGGACGAAGTAGCTTGCAACAGCTAGTATATTATAATCAGACAGGTTGAGGATCCACTTGTGATTTTAGGTGGCTACCGTTGCCTATAACACAAGCAATGCTACAAGTGCGCTGCTGACCATCATATGAAGGATTAGGAAAGTGGGAACTTATTACCGAAACACAAATCCCAGTATTTTCATCAATGGAAATAGGTGGTATACACTCACAAAAATAATTACCACCAAATTAACACTATCAGATAAAAAGATTACAATTGAGACTTATCTACAAAATTGTAGGCAAATGCCTATAGGTATTACGTCAGATAAAATATTCATTTTATTGTGAGTGTGGGCGATTACACTATCATTGTTTGTGCAATAAATTGACGTTATTATCGGGTACAAAGTTCAAGCACAAACAATACAAGTTTTGCAGTAAACGTGTAAGTAGATAAAAACTTAAATACTTTATCGGGGTTTCGTTTCGTTTATACTTTTTTATGAAATAAAAAAAAATTGGTTCATTGATAAATTTGATATTTTTTGTAATTTCATAATATCTATATAATATTGTATATCTATATAATATTTCAAATATACCACGTTACGACATCTATTCGTATATATGGAAAACATCTTTCTGTAAGTATTCATGTTAGTTTTTCGAGCGGTGAACAGATGGCAGCTCTAATCTCAATATGAGTCGTTCATTGTAAGTGAACTATCTCCTTGTAACTGAATTTTAGAATAACTAGCTTTTTGCGAGTTATAGTGTAGGAAAAAAAATATAAGCATTCATTCATTTTTTTCATCTATGGGATTTTAATGCAACTATTGGAGTTACTTCACTTTTATATTGAAAGTTATGATAAATGTGATACCATTAGGCAAGAAAAAAATGGTTTTAAAAATAGGGAGTTACACCACTTTTACAATGAACGACACATATGACAGTTTCCCGAGGAAGTTCATTTTTCTTGAGCAACCCGACGTCCGTTGCCTTGCAAACTCCTTACCGTCCCTTGAGGGATATATGGGAGAGCTGTATCATTACGAGACTAGCTTTTGCACGCGACTTCATCCGGGCAACTTTATAAAATGTAGCCTATGTTAATCGCTGATCATGTAGGTACCTTTCTATAGATAAAATATTTTTTTAAAAATGGTTCCAGTAGTTTTGAGTTTTCATTATAAACAAAAATAAATCTTTCCTCTTTATAATATTAGAAAACAGTCTATTACCGGACCGTATTTAGGTATGTATGAAATTATGAATACACCAAAAGAGTCCTTCGATCAGAGGCAGAGGGATCAAACATTGTACCTACTGTTGTAGAATTTAAATTCATCATAATTTTACGGAGTTTCTTTGTAAAATCACTAGCTGGCGCCCGCGACTACGTCCGCGTTGAATAAGAAAAAAGTAGCCTATCCTGTGTCCTGTACGTCTAAATGTTTAACTAACAAGTTTCATGAAAATCAGTTAATTCGTTTAAGATTTATAGAGGAACATACATACATACAATACCTACGCTTACAGATTTATTATTGGTATTGATGATACATGGTGTTTTTTTTTTATTAAAAACTAGCCTCCTATTTCGGACGGATGCAATTTTTTCTGCAAATTATATAATAATAATAATAATGCGTATAAGTTCAATTTTTTAAACGAAGTGCAAAAAAAATTGAAATAAAACATCTCTTTGGAAATCATTTGTTTTTATTGCTCCACAAGGTATTTTATAAGCATTTTTTTTTCCAAGTAAAAACACACTTCAAAACCACATGTTTAATATGTGTGTGCATAACAGAACAATTTAAGATTTACTTATTATCTTAAATCTCTAATCTATCAGGTACTTTACAATATATAAACTGTTTCTGTCACTGCTCAATGTTAATGGTTATAGCAATTATCTCTACAAAAAAAAAAAACTAGAAAAAGGAATGTTTCGTTGTTTTACTGTATTAGCTCGCAACGTAACATTTCTCGTATAAACAAACACACACAAATTGTACAGAATAAGAAACAAAATGGCGCATTGAATAAGGCTTTTTGAAAATTAATAAAAAAATGTTATTTTAATTTTTGGAAATAAAAAAAAATGTTTCCTAAAAAGTCCATTTGTATTTTTTGCGAACGACAAAAAAATATAGTTGGTATTTCCATTTAATATCAGAATTGATTAGAGAACCTTTACTTTTTAAACAAATACGTTAGTAAGTATATTTAAATAATTTTACGTAAACCTGAAAGATTTGTTTTAAGTAACTTCGGTATATTTTATTCAACAACCAAAAAAATACCATACCTTCGCTCAATTACAATAAAAAAAAACAGATGCCAAATATTTTTGTGGTTCATTCTCTTTCCTTTAGTGAAACTAATAGGAATGGTGGTTTTTTTACCCAAAAAGAAAACTTAAGTGTTACCATTACAAAAAAATAATCACAAAACTGCCTTTTAGGTAGCCAAAGCAGAATAATTCGCAAAGTGGGCAAGATTTATACAAAACTATTTTATAAACATTTTGAAGTTATATTTGCTTTATAATTTCAAAACGAGTTTTTTTATTCTAAAATCGCAAAATTAGTTCCTTACAAAAATAAATGTAGGGCTAGGTTTTCTTTTTTTTTTTTTTCATTCACATTATGTTGTTGATAAATAATATGTTACTGCCATTACCTTTGGTGTACCATTACATATGGTCAAAATTGGCACAAATCATTACTTCATTCTTCGAAAACAAATTTTATTATACTACTATTTTCATTTATATTAAATATAAAATGTAGATATTTAATTTATAAATTATACATAAAAAAATAGGTATTGAAATATAAACAAATTCAAATTATTTACTTAAGGGCAAGTTGCTTTTATTATCCATCATTTCAGCTCTTTCCAAAATAGGAAATGGCAGTAACCACATAACTGCCTCGACCATCGAAATACTACAATGGAAGTTGCATCACAAATGCCAAAGCGGCACATAAAATGTACACCTTTGACAGAATCATGGCGTACTATGATTATGTCAAAGGTAAAAGGTAGTAATGACCAAGTTCTACTATTCATTTGAAATGTGTTGACGTAGTCACATTTTCTTTAAATGACATAATTATAGGTCGCGCAATATATTAAGGTCAACAGGCGCGAAACTAGTGGAGGCAATCGGCCCATGATCGACCCACGGTACGATTGCGCACAAAATTGCTAAGGGAAATGAATTTTTTTTTTTTCATTTCGTATTTTTTGCACCTTACTAAGTTAACATTACAGGCAGTGTTGATATTCCTTCCATTAAATCATCGTGCGATGTCGAAGAAGAAGGTTTTTAGGCATTTTTTGACTATGACGTATTACTAATACGATAAAACAATCTGTACGCAACAGTACCCAAGAGATACGAGACACGCGAACGAAGTGCGGGAGGTGAAGAGCGACTGAGTCTACCAATAACGTGTCGGCACCGACGCGCACCCGCCCCCCACGCTCCTATGCCCGTCAAACAGACCTAAAAATTGAATTCTGAGCATTCCCCCTCTACATTTGTCGCGAAGTCTTAATTTGCCGCGCGACCTATATGTTTGGTTGGTTTTAAATGACAGATGACACGAGTTCATGCTCTACGCATATTATGTCACATTTAAATGTTCCATAACACAATGTTCGTAGTGTTTTGTATGGTACGCGGATTCCATGTTTTAGTAGTTTGATGGCCTCGACAAATCAATTGCCAAAAAATACCTATATATTGCGACTTAAGAAAATGGTTTTCAACATTCATACACTGAGATCACAGAACGGCGAAACACCATTCACAAGGAAAGGCCTCGCCTCGTGTCCAAAAAACCTTTTACGTGACGATTGACCACGGTGGCCTATCTAACTAACATTTCTATGAGTAATTTTACGCATTTTGCTATACTATTAAATAAAAGTTATGGAAATAAAAGTGTCAATATGATCAAATATTAATTACGTGATATTTAAAGAAAAATCAATTTAACATTAAAAAAATATTTTAACCCAGGATTTTTACAAATACAATTTAATGTTCCTTTTTAAATATTTTATCTGGTAACCATAATTGAAATAAAAGAAACATCACCATAAACTTTGTTTGTTGGAATAAACCATTATTTATAAACCTGTAGATTGAGTCTTTCTCTTTCACACATATTATAAACATTACAATAGCTCAAATTTGTTTCTAACAAGAACAATTTGACTTTGTGATCTTAGTCACCTTACACATATTTCTGCTAAACCAAATAGTTAACTAATTAAATAACAACATTTACTTGCAGAGTTCGCAGATAAAAAAAATGGAAATTTAACAAATGAGTGCAAAATACGTAAAATTCTCATACGAAATGTATTTACATCGATTCATATTGAGACAAGAATTCAAACAGCGTCTAATTGTAATCCTAAAATCATGGTTTACAAATATTCTGTCATACACCATTTCTATAAAGTAAAACAAATATTTTATTATACTGTGTGTGCGCCCTATCACTGTCTTCAATTCAAACAACCTATTTATTAAAATAATACATTCTAGGTTTATTCACGGGTCAATATTTCTAGACCCCCACTAAGCTAGGCAGACAAGTAGACGTTTTTCATTTGATATTTAAAAAAAAACTATATTATTAATTTTGGGGGATTCCCCTGATTTTTACCAAAAGGTTTTTTTAAAAAAGTACAAATACAGTCTCAAAAAAGTGTTGAAATTAAAAAGTGGCAATACTGTAGTGATGTCCCGTTCTAACCATGTAGTTGATAAGAAAGAGACAACACTACAGTATTGCCACTTTTCTGACAGACTATACTGTTCTATATATTTCTTTATTGCGCGAAAAATTTAAATAAAATCTCGTCATTATTTTTTTTTGTTCTATTAAGCCATAACAATGGGTTACAATAGCACCATTAAATTGAAAATGCGAATTGAAAGACAGTGACAGGCCGCATTTTTTGAAACTTTTCTGCCCATACTTAAAAATTACAAACTACGCTAAAAAATAAAGCGTTCAAATATATTAGGTTAAGTTATAGATACATACTTAGTAAGTAGCTTTGCTACTTTTTCTTCGAAAATAATGTAAGTTCACATAGATCAATGTTACACAAGTTTAGAATCGAATAGTTGCCAACAAATACTAAAAAATATATATGTACAATTAAATACTACTTAGCCAAGCCAAAAAATATTCATAGCACCAAAAGACGAATCCAACAATTTGTATTGGGCAGAAAAGTTTCAAAAAATGATTTTTTATTATCCTTACACACTACTATAAGAGACATACAGTCCATTCCGATTTAACACTACTTTTCATAGTTTAAAACAATAAGTTACTCTTACACATTCTTAATTTAACATTATCAATATATATATGTATATTAAATTAGTAATATATGGTAATTTTTTTTTTCATTCAAATTGTCTCTGACTAGAGATAAACTATCCTAGATTTATGAAAACTTAATTTTATACAAATACAACTAATTTAAACATAGCACTCTTTGAAAAGAAAGAAAAACGTGTCAATATATTATAGTAATTTGAGCTTTGCCAAAAAATCTGAAGTCACTTTGAATTTTGTGAAATCGAATTCCACATTGCCAATTTTTTTTTGCGATCTGGTTTTTGAGTCCAGACTACGCGATAACCGAAATACAACCTCTTGACTTCCCGCAGCAATTTTATAGTCTGTCAAAAAAGTGTAAAAATTAACAATACTATGGTGTTGTCTCTTTCTTATCAACTACATGGTTAGAACGGGACATTACAGTATTGCCACATTTTAATTTCAAAATTTTTTTGACAGACTGTAAGTGATTAAAAAAATATCTTTAGCTGTTATAAAAATTATGTACAATTATTATTTTTTCAAATCGGATTACAATCACATATAAAATTGATACAGGACTTAAAATAAATGAGATGTTTATTTAAAGACAAGAGAAATCACAAGAATTCGTCTAGAATTCACCATCGAAAATAAATAGATAAATATGTGTCAAAATTGACTTTGACCCAAATTATGAACACAATAAAATATGAAACTTGCTCAGTCGTAATGTAATATGCACTAATTATATTAAAATGCACATTTACTGGCAATAATTAAAACAAATTTATAAATAAAAAAATTTTGAAAATGTTTTCATGTAGAGCCGACTACCAACATATTGTTACTGAAAGTTTATGCATGTAACATAAAAAAAAAATCTAAAATTAATATTTTTGACGTTTATGTTTAATTAATAGAAAATAAAAATCTGCCAAAATTCGCAAACTTCAATAGGTAGTAATTTCCAGTGAAGACATTCAATATTTCATTTTCCCTTTTATTTCATTATATGTTTATTTAATTTGTAATAAACTGATTTACAATTTACAAGTCTCAAAAAGTAGTCATTTGTGATGATTACAATAGTGGCCACAGAATAGAGTTGAAGTAATTTTTATTTAACCTTAAACATAACTATAATACTTTTACAACCAATCGTAAAGGCTTAAATCGATATAATTTAATATAAAGGCCACAGGACAAAATAATAATTTGATAACAAAGTTAGGCAGTGACATTTATAAATTCCCTTTTGTATTTATTGCTCCAAAATACAGACTGCGAAAATTATTTTTATAAAATTCAAAGCTTAATTAGTTATAATTATATTAGCCAAATCGCTTTATATATATCTTTTTTTATTATTATATACAATGAGGTAGAACACGGGTTAAGACCTAAGACTCAACCTTACATTTTGTTGATTAAAAATTTTATAAATCACTATTTATAATATAAAATGGGGCATCTGTATGTCAGAGCAAGTGTGTGACCAAAACTACAGTTTTTTTTTTATTTTGCAAAGAAATATGTGATGTTTTATTCTCGTGGCGTTATTGTCTATGGTAGAAGTGTCAAAAAAAAATTAGTCAAAAATCACCTACATACAAATAATTAGGTAAGTAAGAAATTAATTTAGTAATGTATTTGGTATGATTGAGGTTTTATACAGAGTTATTTCAATAGTAAACAAAAAAAACTTCAGCATTATCTACACTTAGAGTATACGTACAGTTTGTAGATGAAAAGTGAACTTAAAACGCTAAATATGTAAACCAGCAAAACAATACCTATCATGACATTGTTTTCTCAATTATAACCCTGTATAAATTATGCTTGTATTAGAAACTACATATTACACTAAATGTTTGTCTATTATTATTGTATGTGAGTATTGACAGATGATAAGCACAGAAATTGAGGTTCCTATAGAAACAGGAGCTTACCTGCAGAATGGCACACATCGAAGATACTACGTGAAAAACTGTACATTACAAAATTAAAATGATTATTCAATACAACTGTACTTGATATGATTATGTACATTTTATTTTTCTGTAAACCGGCTACTATCTGCAGATAAAGAGGCCTCGATAGACGCCTCTAAGATAACAGCAGTGCAAGAGTTTACAATGCACTGGTAAGTAACTATTCTCTCTGAATATCCGAAAAAAATGTGGGCAATCAAAACAAATCTGGGACCCTATATACATACATGGCGCCGCGTTTCGGACACCAAAGGTTTGTACTTTGACGCATCATCTCACCGAGCGTTCATTCGTTTGAAAGTCACTCGAAGCCCAGCCTCGTGATGACGCGTATCGGTCAACATGGCGGAGGCTCAGTCTCTCGCTTGGGCGAAGTGTTCTGTTCGGGCCGCGGCTGCTCGCTTTCCTCCAAAGCCAATTCGCGCCGTTTCAACTCAGCCTCTCTTTCATCTAGTGTTGCTTCGCGACGGACTAACTCCGCTTCTCTCTCGTCGAGCCGCCGCGCACGCTCCGCTAACCTTGCCTCGGCGTCCAGTAACCTTGCGGCCAGTTCTGGGTCGGTGTGCGGAGGTGGGGACGTCGACGAGGTCACGTCGTCGACCGGCGGAGTGAGCGGTTTCAACGACACGTTCGGTTGGAAATCTTGTTCGAACCTAGTGCAGTCGGCAATGCGCACCACTCTCTCTGGATGTTGGAGGACGGGTTCCCTTTTGTTCCAGGGCCTGAACGCGGACAGTGATCGGTATTGATGATGAGCGTACGGGTCCAAATAAACGGTGTAATTGTACTCCTCGCTTCGTGCCTTCTTTGGGGGCGACTCAGCGGGATCCGGCTTACACACGACTGTCTCCACCACCTGGAATTGAAACAAACAATCTGTTAATTATTTGAGTAAAACTCAGATAGCATAAGAACTAAAGATAGAGAGCCATGTGCACATACGATTACACACACAAATGCAATCAAACTACGCCTCGCCTTAATAAAATTTTACTAGAGAAAATTCCGAATTGCACGTGATAAAAACCCAGTAAGTACCTATTCAAAAAATATAAATCAGGATGGAATCAATTGGAAACAAAAATTGAGGTTTTTAGCTTGGAATACAAAATGTTAATATAGTTAACGGCCTGTGCACACATGTTTATAAAACCGGATTCATTATGTTGTCCGCAAAATTCTGTCTATAGTTCGTATTTGCTCTGAGGAGTGAAACTATCTACTGCAGACTTAAAATTTTGTAAGTGAATTCTATAAGAAATTCGCATTATATAACCGTTATATCTGAAACTCACATTCGTCTTACGTAATGTGCAAAGTGTGGTACATAGTTCTGTGCAAACTCATCGGGGCGGTAGACGGCGCAGCGCACGTCATCACTGCCACCTACCCCCCTCGGCATTGGGCGATGTCGGCGTGTAGGTAGGCAGGCGGGAAGGCGGGTGGGGTCTAGGGATGTAGGTCGTGGCCGGGCCGCAGACGACCCTCAGACGCCAGCCTCGCCCTACCCTCAAAACTGACACCTTATTGACGGCTCGCGCGTAAAAATGTACTAAGATTTTTGTCAACCTATCGATCCGACTGCCTATTGATTCTGGCGATACGTTTTAAGCAACAATGGTGTTTCACAGTAGAATAAAAAAAAAATGCAGACATCAGAATTCATTCTTATAGCATTTGCATAGCAGACAAAGGAATGAAATAAATTATGGGAAAGAATTGCCGAAATTTAATAATTATGAGAGTATTGACCATACGTGCAATCAACTAGGCATTCAGACCATTGTTTCGCTATGCTTTTTGTCAATTTCACTTTGACCCTTATACGGGCGCCATAAAGATTATTTTAACATGGGTACACGTGTTTGTCGTAATGGCGTCGGTGCTTTCAAAAATATAACTTCAAAACACAATGTCCATAATGAGAGAACGGCAGGGGTCCCGTTAACGCTCATCTTCAGAACGTGTACTAACTAGTCCAAGATAAGGAGACCTTCCCCTCACCCTTGTTTCTTGGAACCGATGGTTTGCGGGATGTAACCAAAAGACTTTCAGGGATCTACAGTAAATGGCGGAGTGGAGAGACTGACAAACATATTGCGACCTACTTGCGTGTAATTTAGCAACTGTTTTTCTTGCTGGCGCGTGCCAACATTTGCAAGTGACATGGGAACACTTTTCACTTCCCAAACAAGAAAATTTAACATATAACAGAAGCTAGCGCTTTTAGGTAAAAGACTTGATGTTCATTTCAGAAATTTTCAAACCCGTCCCCTATCACAACTTTGTCCCTCATCCTATCAAAGTCGGAATTGCACTTGAATCCGTCTGGCGTTGCTTGTTATTAGGTATGTGAAAATAATTAACTACGGTCATGAAAGTGAACAGCGATCGACAGCCCACATGTCTCAACTTTTACTTTTAAAAAACAATTTCTAGTAACTTATGGATCTTGACGCGTGTTATTGCGAGACTTTAAACGTGGCAAAAAATGCAATTTTCTGTAAGTATTTGATTGGGTAAACACTTTATTTGATATGATAAAATTTGATATTTAGGATGTAGGCGTTGATAGAGGCTACATAGAATAGAACAGTCAAAACATCTCGAGAATCGACCGTTAATGCGGAACTCAATTGCATAAATAAACAATTAAGGTTGGTAGCGTTAGATGGGTATGGTTTATTTTATGGTACAACAATTTATATTAATTTAAAGAAAGAATTTGTTTATAGCCCGCCTCGAGGTGACGTGAGGCCGTCAATATGACGTGCGCCTTGTTTTGACAACGGAAAAGAAATGGCGCGAATTCCAAACGCGTTTTTCCACCTAGTTATAAGTTTCAATTAAAAGTATTCTTTATTTTGTGTGGTGCCAGTTACGTTATTGCGAACTGCCAGTCCGCCATATCTGCCGCATTCTTGAATAAAATGTGTTTGTACTGCGAATGTTATTTTGCCATGCAATACCTAAACTAACTACATACATAATAAACGCTAAACGCAAATTGATAACGAACAGTCAATCTATTCTAAACGTGAACATGGCACACAAGTTTTATTGTTTCAGAGTACGTGTAATGCGCCACTAAAGTTTTATTACAAGTCTTTACGAATCGTAAATTTTCGTTTTACGATATTATTGGTCCGTGTCATTGTTTGGCGATTTATCATCTTGCGATGTTCTCACGGTGCTATAGTTAATGCTTACCGATGATCGATTTAATTAAATCCAGTTTAATAAAATGTAATAACAGTGGATCCAGGCTACTCTGACCTGTTGGAAAATTATGGGAGAGGCCTATGTCCAGCAGTAGACGTCCTACGGCTGCCTCTCTCCACTTAACTCCCATGGGATTCTAACACTTTGTCTTGGATTTTTGCCTTTTGGCTCCCAGGGGATTCTAGAGTATTTTTTTTTTACTTCTCTTGGCTCCCGAAGGATCGTAGGACAATTATTTACCTACAGCACTTCAATCCCATTTCCTTCTTGCTGACCACTTTAACACTGTAGAAATACTGCAAAAATAGTCTACTTCCAGTTACTTTGTTTCGGCAACAAAGAATGCTGTTTTTTTATGGTCTCCTGCCTGCTAGTCGAGCGGATTCAAATATCCTCCCACTACAATTAAATTTCCAGACATATCACAATATCATTTTAGTTTTAGGCTTTGTTTGTTAGTTTAGCTAGACTTAAAGGGTCTTCGTTTGTTAGTCGTCTATTCTTTTCGGTAGGTGAGCGATTTCAGAAGACATCAGCACATAACTATAGGTACGCTCAATAATTATTAACTAAATGGCAAATATTTTAGCTTATTTGAATATCCATTTTTATATCGACACAAAGTTAAATCCAACTCGGCAGATCTATTTATACGCATGCCGTCGACGCATCACACCCCTGAGGGGTTGGAGGCACCAGACACCACCTTAAACCACCCTCTAAACGACCAAGGTCATGCTTTTGTCTGCGCTGAGTACGCCGAACGATCATCCACTTTAATGCACCTATAGTTACGGTACGAATTCGGTTGGTACACGAATTTGTTATAACCTGTTGGATATTCGCCTTTATTTCTACTGGATTTCAGTTCACTTTTGTTCGGCACAGTACATGCTAGAGTATCTGTAGTATTTTCTCTAGTATAGGACGGTTGAGGCAATCAATGAGTTTCAGCCTTGCTATATTATGAATTATGTATGGCGTTGTGACTATGTAAGTAAAGTTGGCTCGAAACAGGCTCGGCTGCTGTTTTGTAAGCGATACAGTGAGATATTGTTTTAAAAAATGATTACATTATGATACGATCTCAATATTATGGTTGATCCTTGAGCAAGTCAAGGTATATTGTTTTAATTAACTAGTTTTTGCACGCGACATCGTCCATGTATCTTTAGAAATTATATCCTGTCTGTTATTGTAATGTTATAATACATTACTATAAAATTTCATAAAAACATCCACTTTCTTCTCTCTTTCAAAGATGATCATTCAGTTGTATGGAGATCAGGCCATCGGTGTTTTATTATTTTCGTTTTAACGGTTGAAATTTGTACCATTAAGGTACTTAAGAAGAAATTATAGATTTTATAGGAAAATATCGCGTAATTTGGTAATGGGGTTTCATAGACATTTTGGGAAGTTTGGAAGAATTAAAAAAGTTTGAAGGTACCTATAAAAAGGTCTTTGTAATTTTTGAATGTCATTCCGATTTACAAAACTGAAATATTTATAGGAAATTATTTAAATTAAGAAAGACTTTTATTACCAAATTGTCCAAAATGTAAGTTAAAAAAATTAATGGCCTGGTTTTGAACAATTTTCTTTACCTATTTGTATTTTTTTGACGAACTGTGCACGTTCTGTCTACTATAGTTGCTATTTCGTTCAGTTGCGAATCTGTCGAGTTGCAAATCTGTTGAATTGCGAATCTGTCCACTTGAGCATCTGTCCAGTTGCTACGGAGGCGTTAGGTCAACACACCCGGACACTGGATACTTCGTCAAACACCACCTACCGTAATCATTAATAAAATATTAGAACAATGAATAAGAAAGCGATAAGTCTGATCCCGCGGCGTGATTAGATCGATATCGAAATGATAGTATAAGGTGGCATTTGATATTTTTGGCCACTGTAAATGCCATGACATTTAACTCTTAATTCCATTTTGTTCACACTCCAATAAATATTATAGTTACCAGGCCTAGCCCTCAATGTCATATTAACAACAATATATATACGTATCAGGACGTAATGTCGCATATTATAGAGAGACGATAATTTCACTGAACGGATTATTCCATTTGGTCCCTGAGAGATCGTCCCTGGCGGGGACAAAGTCGCCTAATTTTGCATTAAAATGTGTCTGTGGTCCCCAAATTTTTGGGGAAGATGGCGACTGGGATTTTTTTTTTATTTCACTTCGTCTCCGTGTTAATTTTAAACTTCTCCGTGTTAAGTCTTTGTGATTTGATAAAACATTTCGGTTTAAGATGCTTTGTTTATATTGAATACTAGCTGTTTCCTGCGACTTTGTCCGCGTTTTAAATGCTATATAGCCTAAAGCCTTCCTCGATAAATGGACTATCCATCACAAAAATAATTTTTCAATTCGAACCAGTTAGTTCCTGATATTAGCGCGTTCAACAAAACAAACTCTTCAGCTTTATATATTGGTGTAATTTATATAATTAAGAAATGCGGGGTGAGGTGGGAAGAAGAGAGGGAAGAGCACGAGTTCACATAAGAACGATATTGTCGGACAGATCTTACGATATCGATACTTAATATTTTAAAACGGTTGACATAGAGCTTTATCAATGTTTATTATTAGTTAATATATGAATTTTACTTATCAATGTACGTCATAATATTAGCATTTAAATTATTTTTTTAATCAATTACATTTCTGATGTAACGACTCGTGAACAGACAATGCTATGTTCTGTATGACGAGAAAAATAATAAAACCTAAGAATTTTAAGCTCATAAGATTGGCAGGCTGAAATAGTAAAGGCAGAATCCTTCAGGAAGAAAGGTTTTCAAGTAGCAGTCAGCATATACGAGTAGAGATTACTCTTTTGTCCTCCTTAAATAAACCTCTACGATTTGGGTAAGGCTTGATCGTACGATCAGTTGGATCATGTATTTACAACTCATTCTATGAGTTCTATGAAGTTCTATGTCTAATAGGAGAACTCTGCAAGTCCATGATAACAAGCCACTAGCTAGCTTTTGTCTGCGACTTCGTCTGCGTATTTTTATAAAATTATATAGCTTATGTGTTACTTTTATGCATAAAAAGTTTTACAGCAAAGTTTCATCAAAATTCCTTTATTAGTTTTTAAGTAAAATATTAAGAAACATCCATAATACCCATTATATCCAACATCATAACTATTAATTTTAGAATATACTATAGGTAGCCCACTTAATTCATTTTGCTAAAAAAATTAATTTTGTTTCTGATAACTGCATGATTAAATCCTTAAAATTCTTATTTCAAATAAAGAAATACTTATGAAGAAAAAAATTAATAAATGAGAGAAACATTTTCAAAAAGCACACCAAACTCAAGTAATGACACATAATTTTCAACGGGATAACTGCAAATTTAATTTTTGTATTTGCAATCATGTTTTCCCATTCAATTTAACATTGAGGTGTGCGGGGCAGCCAATTTGCGTGATCATTACGACGGAGGCCCCTCGAATTCACCCTTCTAGAAACCTATTATCACCTTACTTCGGGCGTCGATCTTCCGAGAAAAGTTGATGTGTGGCCGATGAGGATATAATACATGTAAGTGAGTGTTGTACGCAGTTGATTCTCCGAACGATATTAAATAATAACAAAAAATAATGGTTGCTTCACACCGATGTCGTGAGCGCTCGGCGTGCATTCACAGTCACAATAGGTGCAACGAATACCGTAAGTGCTATATGTAATTATCTTCTTATGTGTATATATATTTATATACACCATATGATTACGACTCTGAAGAGAAAAGAATTTCCGTTTTCGGAGGAATCAGAGAAATTTATTATCATATTTTTCTTGCTACGAAACTAGTTACGTACAAAGAGGTTTACGACCTCCTACGAAACCAGTTTCCGACATATCTTTGCATTTGTGGGAAAGGGACAAAACACATTTTTGTATTTCGTTAACACAGGCATTCATTGCTATTGGATATTTCGTAGAAAGAAAAAAAATTCTTTGTGCGTAACTGGTTTCGTAGCAAGAAAAACAATTCTTGTCACGTAACTGGTTACGTAGCGTTGGTTACGTAGACGGCCGAAGGGAACTAATTTTATAACTATTTTTATTTTTATTAATTTTAACTACTTTTATAAACTAATTTTATTCTCTGTCGGCGTCTGTATTTCCGAGCTCATATAACCCAAATATTTTCAGTTCGAGTAAATAGGCATCTTCTGGGTGAGTTCGCTTTATCATTGGCCTCATCTTCGCTTCATAGCTGGATGTTGGCCAAGAGCAAAGCCCATTTCTAATTAAAAGAAAATTGTCACTTTTTTACGCGTGAAAAAAAAATGGTTTAGTCCCACAGTAGTTTCTTAGTCCCATAACGTCAGAGTTTTCAAATTGTCAGACTTTCAAAATATTTGAGTTTAACCTTATCATTTTTGTCTGTGCGTTTGTGCACGCTAATCTCAGAAATATATTTGGATAAAATTTGGCACACAGATATTTTATTACCTGCAGTAACATATAGGATATGTTTAATCTTAAAAAATGTTAGGTTCCTGTGGGTTTTTTTAAAAAGGAGCAAGTCGCGGGCGAAGTTAGTTTTCTAAATAAAATTGTCCAAAAAAATGTTTCGTTCCGGTATCACTCATTTTCCGCACACCCCTCAAAGCTCTTAACTAAGATGATTAATGATACCGAAGAGGATAATTAGAGAAACTCGCAAAAAACACTCCACGAATTAATATTTAATTAAAGACTGAAATGTCCAAAGTTTATCTATTTGTAATGAGATTAACACCGTCAACTTTCCCGTCCAATGTTTCCAAAGTAAATACTCGAAACTCTCTTCGCGTTTAAATTGCTCGAGCGTTCGCTGAAAATACAAAAAAAAATATATATACCTAGAACTCACTTTTTAAAATTCCTCAACGTTCAACTAAATCTAATTTGTTATAGTTTCTTGCGACCTTAAGAGCAGTTGGAGCGAGAATTTTTACTCTGTGACTAAGTGTAAAAATACATATTTTACGAAGCAAAGTCGGGGTACGAAAACCTTCGTCAGTTTTCAAATTCATTCCTTTATCAAAGTCGTAGAGTCTTAGTACCTTTTAAAGCTAAAGCACTAATCAGAGTACTGACAGACGTTTGAAATGAAGTTTTGGCATGACTGACAATTGCCCTGGTGCAAGCAAATATCGACTAAGGTGACGAACCTTTTCTTATCCCGACTGTACCTACGAGATTCAAATAAAATGTTGATTTTGTCTTTATCTAGTTTTTATTAGCATGATAAGAATTTTATATTAACGTCCTTTTTTTATTTTAAAAAGTCCTACATAATTTATGGCTAGTATATTTTTTTATTGTATTTTTGATGAAATCAAACTATCGCCAGATAATTTATAGCCAGAAGCTTTTGTGATCGGAATTAAATATTACGAGAAATAACTAAAATAATAACGTACAATTTACGGAATTTTTACATACATATTAAAATCTAATTTAGTTTTTTCTGGGCGAAGCCGGGAGCGGGTCGCTAATATAATATACAATTCGTATCAGTGAGGTTATAATCACTCTATATAAAGCGTTTAAGACCAATTATCTATTTATATAAATGACATTATGTACAATATCCTAACAAAAGGATATTCAATATCTTTATGACCTGTCATTTGGTGAATAGCCAGTGATCATGGTCATGAAATCGGAGCGCGTTTGTCATCGTTTGTTTTGACCGGATGTTACCAGCGGGAACTTGAGGCGAAATGATAATTACTGAAGTATGTTTATAATGTGACATTGTAACCCACATATTTGAAAGTCTTTACTAAGTGTGTGAATTAAGAGAATGGTATTTAAATAAATCATATACGACTAAGTGGGTCATGGGTGTGATGCAAAAATAATCCTTTTTCATGTGATTTTGTTAAGGCACAAAGGATTAGACGATATATGTATACGAGTATATATTATACTGGTGACCCGCTCCCGATTTCGCATAAGCGGTTGAGCATACAAACAGCTAGTTTTATTATCTATACTAATAATATTATAAAGCTGAAGAGTTTGTTTGGTTGAACGCGTTAATCTCAGGAACTACTGATTCGAATTGAAAAATTATTTTTGTGTTAGATAGTCCATTTATTGAGGAAGACTTTGGGGTATATAACATTGTGAACGCGGACGAAGTCGCGGGCACCAGCTAGTATTATATATCTGTTTGATCCTGCTTAACGCCCTGACGATTTCATTTTTTTTAAATAACTTGTAGGTAGTTAACGCATTCAATATGTAACCCACATAGAACCATAGAACAAATAAAGTAAATATGTCAACAGATTTTGTAACAGAGCAAAATAAATGTCAACAAATTACAACTTACAACGTTACTGGCGATATTTATGTGAGGTGTTCTCTGCCAAAAATATTTATTATGAATTAAGATGCCATTTACTTGACTGTAACAAGAACGTTTCAAGATCAAAGAGTAACAATATCATTTTGATAAAAATCAAGAATTAGTTTTAAAAAATTGTCTCTGGTCTGGAGCTGGAAAGTAGTGACAGGAAAAATGCCTTTCACGGTCATTTAGGCAGTCCGTCTCGCGGCAGCCATCCTCTTATAGAAGACCATAGGGAAATAAGAGAGTGAGGGATGCCAAAGTCCATATCCTTCCCTACCCCTTTCCAATCCTTAACCTCGTGTGCCGAACGCCAGCGAGCCGAATTACCGAAGCGTAATCAATCTCAAGTGCCTTTAATTCAACTGCTATGTTTTCAACCGAATCTTATAATTAAGGACTTACATAGAAAAAACGTAAAATATCACGTGAAGTAGGCGCAACGCGGATCCGCGTTCCGGCACACGAGTGGTGCAAAATTATTAACGCGGATCCACGTTCCGGCATATGAAGGGATAATCCTACTTAAAGTCGGCAGCGCATTTGCAGCACCTGAGGCGTTGCTTGTGTTATAGGCGACGGTAGCCACCTATACTAAGAAGTGGACCGTCATCAACTTGTGTGACGAGCTTTATAAAAAAAAATCCGATTGGTATAAATTTCATGGCTGAGTTAGGGGCATTACGTCAATGTAGTTTTCTAATCTATAAAGATATATATTATAAAATATAGTTATAAAAGACGATGTGTGTGTATGTTCCCTATGGACTCCAAACCAATTTTGATGAAACTTTCAGACAATCTTCAGATTAGTCCAGCGGGTAATCTTGTGAAGTTTTTTAGCGATCGGAAGCAGGCGAAGCCGGGAGCGGGTCGCTAGTCCCTAAAAATATACTAGGGACGGATATAACGTAGAGAAAAATACGTGGCCTACCTAACGGGGTTCATCTATTGGATTTAGTATTTGAATTTCAAAAATAATTTAATCAGCAACCCAATGTTAATACGCATTAATGTTTGGTATTTAGAATATTTGGCGTCGTTTCGTATCCCGCGAGTGGCTAGTTCGTTAACCGAAACACAACATACCACGAGGTGATTATCTATGACAAATTCTAGGAAAACGCGCGAACCATTCGAGGGAAATAGCTAGCAACATTTAAAAAAACGTTAGTCACAGGAAACGAACAAAAAAAACCTGAAACTACTTTAGCTCTTTTTTCATAAAGAAGTCAAATTTTAATGCGAACCAAATTAATATTGGTTTGATTCCAAGTAATAATATAATTATAGAAACGACCAAAGAATGCCATAAAAATATTTCCCAGAAATTGCTATACGTTTTGATAATAGTCTCTTTTAACCGTAGTGTTACTATTTATTTGTATCTGTAAGTTTTTAGAAAAAATATTAATAAATGTACTTGAAAATATTTATTTATGAATTAATTAGCAACCAGTACCCGGGTTCATGCGAATGTATTTTTTTTCTGCAAATTATAGGTAGGTAATACGCAGATCTTCTTCGTTTATAGCTCTTTCCTTAAGTAAAAACTGTATAAAAATCCGCTAGTAGACAATAAAATAACCACTCACTATTTAGTTTATTATTATATATGTATTTGGTTTTCGACTTCGTCTTTGTAACCAATACTCAATTAGAACACGTGTTGATTGCAAAGAAAGCAATAAAATTGGGGAAGGAAGCCATAACATGTACCAAATCATTGAATAAGTACTTTTCATCTGTGACTGTGACACTGCATTTGAAATTCTTAGTTGCTGACGCATCTGCGGCCAGTGTCTAACATCAAATATATGGAATCTTCAGAATCGTTGGAACAATTTAAATTTTCAATATCACTCATTTTAATTTCCGATGATCAGCAGTCCTCTTATTATTCAAGCAATCACAAAGCGTTGAAAGGCGTGAAGACGTGATAAAAGCGTGAAATACGTCCCTGAAGATTTTCTATTTTATGAGAGCACTCAAACATTAATTGATAACATTAATAATTGAATAGAATGTTTACGAAAATATTTTTATGAAGGTTTCATATTAATTATTTTATGTTTCCAAAAATTTTCTAATGAAATGACACCTTTGAGGTGTCAATGTCAAAACTTAATAAATAAAACCCATTCGATTTCTATTTAGTTTCTTTTTAAGTATTTTTATTATTATTTTTAGGTATATGACGTTTATATTATTCTGTTATGTGTACGACGAGCGAGAATGTCAAGCTGCTTCACAAAATCGTCACTCGCATGTGCAAATGAAAAAGTTATAGATTTTTTATTACATTTTAATACATCTGTACTTTGGCTTTGACGGGACAGAGCTATTAGTCTACATTTCCAATTAGTCTTACAACTGATTGTGGATTAAATTGAAAAAAATAATTCTTACCCTAGGGCCACACACATCGCGATAGAACTTCGTCTTCGGCCTACGGCGAATGTGTATGGCCACATTACAAATAGAGAAATGTCGCAATACTTTATCTTGGAAAAATGGACGAAGCTGTTGCTCTGTTAAGGTTCGCTAGCAATACGTTCGCTAGTTCCGCTACGCACGACGCCTGTCGGCCGACCGAAGTGTAGCCACGCAAGCGAAGTTCATCGCGATCAAACCCTTTGATGTGCGCGAGTTTACCGACAGTGGGGCGAAGTGCTGCGGCTTCGCCCGAAGTGCCGAAGTATTCGCGAATATTCAGCTACACACATCGCGATAAAGCGAATGTTCGCGTTATCGCGATGTGTGTGGCCCTAGCTTTAGCAGCGCTCAAAGTATCGACAATGCGTGCGGAACATGCACAACCCTAGAGCTATTGTGCGGAACAAGCCTAGCGCTTGAATGATTTATGGCCCAGTGTGCCAGGAGCGTTTGCGTTCAGTGTAGTGTATGCCTCACAAATTAACCGAACCAGCGTTGGGATTGGGACCCACGTGTGGAGCCACGTTAGTAACTGAGACCCAGCTTGAGTTTGCGATAGGGGTTGTCTAACAACTCGTCTCAACCTAAACAATATCCTTGCTCTAAATAGTTAACATTAACTTTCTTCCTATAAACAACACGATGACCTCATTGTGAAATGTTGGCAGTGTTGCCAATATGCTAAAATTCCATTATGATGGGTAAGACACTACTTATTAGCTGATTCATTTATGGGAATTTTTTGAATACCATCGAAATATTATACATCCAATTTAACACAAGAGCAACTTGACTTTGTAAACAGAAGTTTTCATTCGATATTTATTTCGCGTTTAAAATTTAAACACAAGAATTCACCGTCGATGTTATAGATTAAAAATACAAAAAATCTAAAAATTTGCACCATAATAAATTAATCTATTTCAAATTAAATCGTACACGCATTGCGTCGGATATTTTTTTCCTGTCTAGACTAAGTCTACGGTATAATGCCTGCGTGTCTAGTACGATCGGTTTCTCAACAACAACGTCTAGAAACAATGACATAAAATACATACCTACATTTTACATGTGTGGTCTACAACTGCAGTTGATAGAAAGAGACGGAATGTAGTCATGGAAAACCAAACACACAGGAAAGTCCACTTGCTTTTTCATTTATTTCAATAAAAAAAGTTAGAACTATATAGGCACATATCTTTTCTTTAATTGGCAACTCTATTTCTATAAATGGAGTTAACTACACTTAGCGCCTCTTTCACCAACAACTAGTAAAATGTTCTTTTAGAAATAATTTTCTGTTTTATTGAATTATGCTCTCGGTTTACTGCATCATTCGATAGGCGTATTTTTTTTTATTTTCTTTTCAATGTTTGGGTCTTTTACCGTAAAAACAAAGGTATATCAGCTCCATTATCTCTGGTTACTGGTTACTTTAAATGACAGCTAGCCTACTTGACAGTTGGTGAAATAGAAATCAAGTTGTTAAAAGTTATCTAATATTATAAAGCTGAAGAGTTTGTTTGTTCGTTTGGTTGAACGCATTAATCCTATATCCTATCCTATCCTTACTAATATAATAAATGTAAATGTAACATATTTAATGTACGATAGACATGGCTCGTTTACGAATTTATTATATGACTGTATAGTATCACATTAGGTATATTGGCATACGAAACCTGTGCACAACAAGTGAAATCTAACACGTACTTATTTCTCGGAAACCTTACTAACAAAACAAAACAATTACTGGACGGATGAAAATGGACCCCAGCGATATACGGACGCTGTTACTTTATTGTAATTAGCTATAGTACCGGTTAGTATGTGTAATTATGTCCGTTACATTATAGATGAGCACAATAACATTTTGATTTGACTACAATACTAAGGAGCGTAGAGATATACAATACCAAACCAATGTAAAAGCGGGAACCGCCCAAACGTCATATTGACAGATGACAGGTTCGAAAATAGAATTTAATAATATAAAGTATACTGTGACCTGAGACAAAATGCGATAGACAAAATGTATTCAATAACTATTATTTACCTTTTACATAATACTGTAAAATATTACATTACAATTTTCTCCTGCATACAAATATATAAACTTTACCTCTTTACAGTATCAGTATAAATAATTCGAATTAAATAAGTTCATCTTTCGCAGAAGACAGAATTTCCTGTTCACTAGAAACATTTAGTTATTCATTGGAAACGTGAATAAAGAAACTATTGGCAGTGCATTTTTAAACATATCGCTAGACTCGAGTTATTCTATTGTGTTTTCCGATTACCTAATGGTACTCATTTGCATAACATGTACATTCGTAGATAATACTAAGCTATTGTGTGGATTCACTATTATAATAGCGGTTAGATAACAGATAAGCCTTATTTAAATAAAAAAAAAAACCTCGTCAAAGTTATTTATGAACAAGGAGCCATATTGAGCCATATTAATTAATTGGTAGCCATCAGTCTGGTGGCTGTAACCAGGTCTTTACAGAAGACCACTGCGAGATAATAGCATGTGTGCTGTTGTATTATGGTTTACGGGAAGACACCTAGAAATTCTCGGTATGCACTTCCGAGTATCCCCCTTAGGGTGAATTTTTGGGGTGGATAAACGAAATGACCGTAGTACAGGAGGGAACAATCTCCTCTTTTGCCCTACAGTGGAATTATCTATGGTCATTAAAGATTTTCTACACTAATGTAATGTACCTACCTGTTTTTCGTAATATTTTAAACATAAATTGGCATGAATAAATAAAATACTCAGTCATATAATGCAGGCATGTACGAAGTTAAAAAAAAGTGTGTGTGTCAGCTCCGATGCACGAATGGAATTTACTCCTTACGAAAGATAAATAAATAATTTAATAAATACGAACGAACGATCAAATAAATAATTTGATAAATATAATTAAAACATACTAATATAATATATTATATGTATTATATTAGTTAATAGCCTGTAACGCGTAACGTGTGACATGTGACATTTGATTTTACCCCCATAAACTTTCATACCCCGGGCTTATATATGAAAAGTAATCTCCAAAAAAATGCAATTTTTACTAATGTAGAGTAGGAAATCACTGAATTTTTATGATAAAATTTTCATTACAAAAGTAAGTAAAAAAAATTGGGATGTGGCTGTGTCATGGACACGGCCGTGTGTTGTACGTGAATACGTTTATGTAACGGGTTATATTTTTTGAATAAAATAAAACAAATAATTATTGTGTTAAAATATGAATTCTTTGATCCTTTAGCTATTCAGTGGTATAATTTAATTTTTGATGTAGAGCATAGATTCGAAACTACAACGCCAAACTGTATCCCCCGATTTTGTTATCATTAGATTTTTTGGATTGCCCCCGTATGGCAGCAAATTTAAAGACGTAGATCTTCACGTCAAAATCAATGACTTCTATATAGGACAAGGCTTTACGCTCTTAGTACGTCGCACCGACGCGCCGGTGTCAAAATCGGAAATTGGCACCAATGACGGGTGTTCATTCTGTGCGTAGAAAGATACGAAAATGCCTACTTACCAGTGATATGTCCAACCAACCAATGAGAACACTTTACAATAACAGAATACGCCAATAAGAAATAAAAATAAGTATTAAGATGGCAATGAAAACAAATTATTTTTTGTAACTAGATGTGCAAATTAGAGGACCATTTTTTTGTCACTAGTAGTATGGTAGGGCGCATCCTCTTGTTTAACATATCACTGGTCAAAATCTACCTACTGCCTGTCAAATTATGCATTAGACTCCGTTGGAACTGGAAGAATTCGTCACGTAACATTCGCATTGACACAGCTGACAGCGATGAACACAGAAAAGTAATTAGTCATAGCCATCAACTGGCGGCCCGTAAAGTAGGAACGCTCCCATTAAAACCGAAGATAATTCAGGTGGCTGAATGACTCACAGCCTTTGCGTGCCAACACAAATAAAAAGAAACTTACGCGCTAACAAATCCGCCGTTTGCACAAAACTAATCAATTCAACGTGGCGTAGAGGCAGAGCATTTTCAAGAAAATTATTCATTACTAGCTGTTGCCCGCGATTTCGTCCGCGTTGAAAAAGAAAAAAGTAGCCTATCATGTGTCCTGCACGTCTAATGTTTATCTACCAAGTTTCATGAAAATCAGTTAATTCGTTTAAGAGTTAATGGAGGAACATACATACATATATACATACAGAAAAAAATTGTAAAAATGGTCAATTTAGTTTCAGTATCATGTATAGAGCCTATAAACACGATGTCTCTGAAAACAAAGTAACTTACTCCATGACCAATCCTTACAGATTTATTATTAGTATTGATTATAGCTTACTTACCTAGTTACTTCAAAATTGGTTTCTTCTTTTGGTAAAATAAAAAACAAGCAAATAAGAACTGATTACAATAAAGTTTCTTGGCTATTTAATGAGTATTTCATTTACTATATCTGATTTTTGTTTTAAAAATTAAGTAACTACTTAGCTGTTGATCCGCGTATATAACTTGAATAAACTTGAACGTAAATGAATAAAAAACTGTATCTTCCGATTTTGTTACCATCACTTTTCTGAATTGCTTTCCACTATGGAAGCAAAACATACGTATTCATGTCTAATGTCTCTTCATAGTCTTCTTCTCTATACTGACAATTTTTATGGAGCAACAAACAAAAGAAAGGTCATACAGTAATAAAATTATAATTACATTAAAAAAAACTCATAAAAGTTTGACATTTAAGTAGTACATACCTATTAGCATTAATTAGTAAGTAACATAAAATAATTATTTTCAAGAAAAAATTCGCAGTCATAAATTGTGCAGCACATCTAGCGGCAATACAGAAGACCACCGTGAAATAACAGCATGTGTGCTGTTGTGTTTAGGTAAGAGAATCAGGATTCTTAATAAAATAAAAAGCTTGTAAAAAGGTGAGAAATTTCATAAATGAATCCTAACACATTTTGTCATTTCATTTTTTCTTCCTCCTGAAAACTATGCAAAATGTGACTTAGCAGGTTAACGAGTTAGGCCGACGATATTATATAAAGTAGTCTGTGTTGGAATATATAAATCTATAAGGGGTGATTATGGAGTAAGTTACTTTGTTTTCAGAGATAGGCTTATACATGACACTGAAACTAAATTGACCATTTTTAGTTTTTTTTTTTCTGTATGTATGTATGTATGTATGTATGTATGTATGTATGTATGTATGTATGTATGTATGTATGTATGTACGTACGTATGTATGTATGTATGAATGTATGTATGTATGTATATTCCTCCATAACTCTTAAACGAATCAACTGATTTTTATGAAACTTGGTAGATAAACATTTAGACGTACGGGACACAAGATAGGCTAGTTTTTTTCTTTTTCAACGCGGACGAAGTCGCGGGCACCAGCTAGTATCAAAATAAATCTGTCCCATTCTAACAAGTAGATTGAGAGTCATTCTCCTTCATACATATAAACGTTAAGTTATTTACAATAAGCTCTTTGTTTCTTACAAGAGTCTTATACGTTTGACTTTGTGCTTCAGAGTCTGTTCTGTTCTAACTGTGCCCCTTACTAGTAAATACGAACACACCTTTCTACTATACTAAAAGAGACTAATTAAATAATATCATTAATTACAAATTACATTTTCCATTGCTTCCCATAACCCAATAGTCTGCGGGACATCCAACTCCTCAGCAACTTAAGCAGATGTAGCATGTTTGCAATAGAAAGTCGGTTAGTTTATAATTTAAATTATAGCTTGCCGTATTAATATTTATCTCAAAACACAGCGACAACATTTAACATTAAAATTCTGTCATCTCTAATAAATCCCTGTGAAATCTAAAATTAATAGCAACAAGACTTGAAGTACATACAAGGGGCAAGTGAATGCACGCATACGCTCTTATTACAATCGCACAAAGATGGTTTTGAGTTGACAGCATATCATGTCGCACACTCGTTAATAGTTCGGTGTGGGACAACTGGCTAACTGCCAGAGGCTACCGACCCCGCTCGTTGAAGATCTACACTGACCTAAAGTTTGTCATGAAAACGTCACGCAAAGGTCTCCTTAGAATAGGTCTATTAAAATTTAAAGTATAGACTTTGAGCTATAAAAAATTAAGTGCAAAAAGCTACTTAAAGTTTTAAAGGTGCAATGAAATTTGCTGCTTGAACTTTGCCTAAGGGAATTCTTTAAAATTTGCATAATTTTTTTAATAGTAATTATTTTTTTAATAATTTTTAAAATATTTGTCTGTACGTTTGTGCACGATAATAATACGGCTAAATGGATTTGGATGAAATTCGACACAGAGATAGTTTATTACCTGGATTAATTAACATATAGGGTACTTTTTATCCTGAAAAGGATGTCAGGCGTTATTTAGGTAATACAGTGAAAATCGGTTATAGCGACCTTCAAGGGAACACAAAAATTGGTCGTAATAAACGGATAGTCATTATAAGCAATATTAAATCTATAGGCATTCAACAGGGACTTTGCCATTTGGTCGCTGTAACCGATATGTCGTTATAACCGAAGTCGTTATAACCGGTTTCTACTGTATATTTTTTCTTTTTCAACGCAGACGAAGACGAAACAAAGTCGCTGGCACCAGCTAGTAAATAAATAAATTCGATACATAATACATAATCGAATTCTTATTGCTTATAAAGTTCCATCATAATATACTGTCCTATCGGGCGTGCAAATCAATGATTTGCACGCACGAAAGGCTTCAGTTAAGGATGATATTTTCCAACTAAGTTACATATAAGGACAAGGAAACTCCATGTTTCGTAATCAAATTGTAAAGAGACGGTTTTTGGAAGCTTACAAGGCTCTGATATAAAAAAAGATGATTATCATCATCATCATCAATACCAATAATAAATCTGTAAGGGTTGGTCATGGAGTAAGTTACTTTGTTTTCAGAGATATCGTGTTTATAGGCTCTATACATGATACTGAAACTAAATTGACCATTTTTACAAATTTTTTTTCTGTATTGTATGTATGTATGTATGTTCCTCGATAACTCTTAAACGAATTAACTGATTTTCATGAAACTTGGTAGATAAATATTTAGACGTACGGGACACAGGATAGGCTACTTTTTTCCTTTTCAACGCGGACGAAGTCGCGGGCGCCAACTAGTTATTAAATAAGTTTTCTTATTTATTATTATTATTACTAACAAAATGTATTTTTCGGGCATAAGTTTATATTTTTCTGTGTAATGATACAGGCATATCAATTTGAACATCGACTGATAAAATTCGATTAAATTGATTTTCTTATTTCTATATTTATTTATAAATAACTAAAATTTACAACTAACGCTTGACAACAAAGAGTTATAAATACCTTATCTGAAATACCCATTCAAAATTATCCATAGCTCTCTTTAAATATAAGATTTTCAAAACAGTTTTGCATCGAATTGAAATAATTATATAACTATACTTGTGACCCAACCTGGCTTCGTATGGATGCAATTTTTCTTACAAATTATGTACACAAACCTCGTTTATCGCTCTTTCCATTAGTGAAAACCTTATTAAAATCTATTGAATGGTTAAGAAAAAGTAAGCTGAGAAACAGACAGAGGTAGATAGGCGACCTTGCTTTATCATAAACTAGCTGCTGCCCGCGACTTTGTCCGCGTAACTTTGTAAATTATATACTAAAACCTTCCTCGATAATCACTCTATCTATTGGTGAAAACAGCATGAAAATTGGTGCAGTAGTTTTTGAGTTTATCGCGAACGGACAGACAGACGCGGCGGAGGAGTTTGTTTTATAATATGTAAGAATGTATAGATTTAAGATTTCCCACGACACCCAATAATAAAAAAGCTTAATTATATGTATATAATTAAGCTTTTTTATTATATCGATTAGAATGTGTAAGTGTGATAATAAAAATCTAGAAGAACTTGACTCATTTATAACGGATATAAATTTTTATTGAATTGCCAATGTTGCCATGACAACTGTCGTTCGTTATTATTGTTTTTCCACGGCCGTGATTTAGTGTATTAATCATAATGTACAATCTCCATCACATATTAAGCAAATTCAAACTTTAAATATTATAAAATTATAGATCATAATCGAATGGAATAGTTTAAATAAATATCATACATTATTAAATATGTAAATTTTACAATTTCAATGTAAATGTATCTGATATTTACATTTAGATTGCCAAAATTTAACTTTCCACTGGCTGGATTTGATCATTTCAGAAGCGTAGCTCGATTTCAATTGAAGATCATTTCAGGACCTTGTATCATATATAGTTAATAATGATAGTTTTTTGGTTTAGTTACTTTTTAAATTTGATTTGGTGTTTTTTATTACTTTTTTACTTTAGGTTTTTTTTTTAGTTTATATTTTCCTCCTTTTTTATTTTGTTTGTACTGTAATCACTTTTTGTTGTTGTCTTTTATCTTTTCTGGTACTTTTTTTTTAATATTATGTCTAATTGTCATTAATTTATTTTAAAAGTGGTATTCACCTTTAATTGGTTGCCACACATGTTGCTGTAATTTTTTGATTAAGTAGTTAGTTAAGGTTATATGTGTAAAAATAAAATATATATATTTATGTTAAGGTTGGCATATAGGCTAACGGTCCACTTGATGGTAGGTGGCTACCGTCGCCTATATCACGAGCAACGCCAGAGGTGCCGCAAGTGCGCTGCCGACTACAGTAGGATAGGGAAATGGAGGAAGGCTCTGGCATTACTTACTCACTCACCGAAACACAACAGCACACATGCTGTATGTCACGGTGGTCTTCTGTTAATTAAATAATTTGTACACAATTACAGATAATAAATAATAATTATTAAATAAATTTAACTATATTTATGTATTTTAATACAAATAAATTTGGTTAAGTATGAAATGAGTATTTCACATTATGATTTTTAAAATTTTAAAATTTATTATTATAATAAAGCCAAGGAGGCAACGCAAGCAATGTAAACAAACCCAGCTTCTGCCCTTTTCCCCCACACGAAGCGGCCGGCGCTATCTGTTTCATGGTAAAGAAGCCATCTTGACAACCCTTGAAAGTTTGTTTATATTTTATGCGCTGTCTTCTTGGCCTTGCTTTAGAAGGTGTTGAAACAAAAAAAGGTAAGTATATCAAATAGTTCGTATGATTGACATGTTTTAATAAACTGTCTAAGATAATGAACAGTTTGTTTATGTTCTGTGATCCGGTTAGAATGGAAACGGTAGGTTTAGCCTTAAACAATGTATACTCGTACAATTAGACAATTTGTTTCGCGTCAATTTCTAGAGCATGACGCACAACGAGGGACATCAGTTGAGGCGGTTTGCGGAGTATGATGATTCTTGTTGCTGGATGTCATTAATATGTACCGGAAAGTTAATGACTTTTGAATGATTCAAGAACATTTTCATAGAAAGTCACACATGCACAAAACACAAGCCTCCTGCAGTATGTTATAGATTCTGTTTCACAAGAAAACCCTGGAAAAACTTAACCTTAAACCTTTTCAGCAGATCACACAAGTTGATCCAAAAACTAGAAATTCAGACGAGAAAAAATACTTCGCAATTTTCCCACAAAAAGAAATTCGAGCTATTTGCGTTTGATGTCACAATTTGGCAACAAAGACTGTTTTTATTGTTTTTTTAAATACTCAAAACTGTTAGTCCAATGACTCAACCAACATTGGTGAACGATACCTACATAATTATGTACATTAATTATTAATTGGATTTAAATGGATTTTCCATACTAACATTATAAAGACAGAATATTTGTATTTTTGTTTGTAATGAATAAACACACACACATTTTGTGATTTGCAAAAATAAGTTACATACTTTTTATGTAGGTCTAGGTAGCCAAAATGTCTCACTTTCATTGTTACCATTGTATTGTGGACATTTTGCTGCTTAATTTTGGCATTTTGGGAACATTGAATCATCAAATAATAATAAATTATATCACAAATTGACATACTCTTTGTACAATCAATCTTTTATAGAAATCGTCTTGTTTATTTTTATAGAATTCTTCCTGTGTGTTGTAAATAAATTATTTATAGCTCTTTTAACGACCGGTCCCCCATATATAAGTAGAATACTAATAAAATATATTTTTTATTACTTAGATTTTATCTTGATGCGAACAATGAATGAGAATGTAGAAGCATTGATAAACAGCGATTTCAGTAATATATTAGTTTCACGTTTCACAAAACTACTAAACGAAATTTGAGAGAACTTCATATAGTATTATAGTTTATACATTAGAATAAGACATAGATCATAATTTATAAAGATACGCGAACGAATTCGTGGACACATGCTATTGTTACTCCACGTAAAAAACTATTCAACGTCAACCTTTACATAAATAAAAACATATTTGTTCTCTACTATTAAAGTCTCGTAACAAATTACTTAAATGGTCAGAGAAAAAGAAATATCACATAATAACAACTTTAAAAAAAACAATCATAAGCAGGCAGATATAATTATATTATTTCGATGTATTCATATCAATTAAAGATAGCAATATAAACGCCGCCTATATGTTTTTTAAAGTTCAGTGTCCTCTACATGCGTAAGTGCTGATAACGCTCTTAAGGCCGGTTTCAGTGCTCTCCTGACGGTCAGTCCTGACGATACGCACGACCGACCGCGGTAGCAATACGCGTGCGTACGTTCAGACGAGCTCTGTAACGACTTGTGAATTTTCATACAAATGACAAGCGCGTCGGTCGCACGGTCGGTCGTGCGTATCGTCAGGACTGACCGTCAGGAGAGCTCTAAAACCGGCCTAATAGGTCAAAAAATAAGAAAAGCATATTTAAAAGAGTAATATATATAAAAGAGTAATATAACTTCGCACGGTTACAATAATTTTCTTACGAAAATTTATAATCACGAACCTTCACCTTTGTATTTATTAGTGAAATCATTGGTTTAGAAGAAGTTAACGGAGAAACAGATAGAAGCGGACAGCGACTTTTTATTATATAATCAATTTATGAGCCAAAAATTTTTGAGCCATAAGTATTTTCAAAACAAGAAAAATATGCGCGAACTTTTGCTTTTGCGTACAGATTTTTCCCTAGTATATACATGTTTTTTGAGTCAGTGTTTACTTAAAGCTCATGTAAACAACTCCTAATCAAGTTTTTTTTTTTTAAACATTTTCCACATGTTTGTGTCCAAGTTGTGTATTGCACCGACATCATAAATTTGTATTCCTTTTCAACAATAACAACCAATTAATCATAGTAATTAAAATGACAACTTTATTAATTAGTTTATAAGCAGTAAACAATGCAATCACTATACATGAAATAACATTCGCAGCAACATTATTTTTCAAATAGGTCAACACTTATCGGAGTCAATGTGATAAATACTTATATATATATATATATATATATATATATATATATATATATATATATATATATATCCATCTCGGTACAATTTTCCAGAGCATTCCCGGTAAACGATCAGCAAAAAGATTCCCTTTAATATATACAAGTATATGGCACTAAGGTTTTTTGTATGTAAATGAGGATATTCAATACTGTGGAAGGGTTTTATTAAATCCTTCACGAATGACTGGCGAATAAATCCGTATACGACGGATATTGTCGCAGTGCCTATTGTTCTGTAACAAAAGTGATTTCATTTGTACCGAAAACAGTAAAAATAGATGCTACTAACATTTTCATCGCTTTTTAATATTATTGAGATTATTTCCCTTTTCAGTTTCCTCTATTTGGATCAATACTTAAATATTCTGTTAAGAATGTTACAAATCGGGAACCTAATAAATATTATAAGATGATACTTTTTATCCTGGAAAATTTTCCAGGATAAAAAGTATCTTATATCTTAGTAATAAACTTTTAGCGCCTATTTCTCAAACGTCAATTAGGCCAAACTGTCATTTAAAGTCACCGGTAACCGGGAATAATTTAGCTGATATACCTTTGTTTGTACGGTAAATGTCCCAAACATTAAATAGAAAATAATAATAAAAAATCGGCTATCGAATGATGTAGTAAACCGAGTGCATAAT
This sequence comes from Synanthedon formicaeformis, assembly GCA_945859745.1. Classification (NCBI taxonomy): domain Eukaryota; kingdom Metazoa; phylum Arthropoda; class Insecta; order Lepidoptera; family Sesiidae; genus Synanthedon; species Synanthedon formicaeformis. Next base: position 2,823,522 of record OX243969.1, on the reverse strand, counting down.
TCAATATAACAGAAAATGATTTCTAAAAGTAACGAATCAACACTTTACATGTAGTTCGTGAAAGAGGCCCTTAGTCTGACAAACTTCACCCAAATCCGTTAAACTGTTTTTGCATGAGAGAGTAACAAACATTCATACATCGTAACATTCAAACTTTCACATTTATAATATTAGTAGGATTTAATTACAAAGATTACACAAGGGGTTTACTACAAAATAAGCGATTTTTGAGCGCCTTGATAACTACTTAAAAGAACAATACAGATTCATTTTAACTGATTTGTGAAGTAAAGATAAAAATGAAAATGTCATATTACAATGGAAATTCCAAAATAGACTAGAGAGATAACTCTTTCATCACGAATAAATGACGTAGGTTGGGTAGGGGTACAATGGCATATAAATAGACGTTGAATTTTAACGACACTGCCTTAATTAAAATAATCAATTGATTTTCATTTTAGATATTTTAGACATAAAACTCAAACTGGGCGAAGATCTTAGTCTCAAATCGTCTCAAACAGCAGACTTTTTAAAATAATTCGTAAATTTTGTAAATTTACCGTTGAAGGCTTTTTACTGTATTAAATGAGTCTGGATTCATAAATGAAACTTTGGAGCTGTATTAACTCGTATTTGAGTAGAAATGTAACAATAATAATTTCATTATTAAAAATAAATTTTATATACGTCAAACAAGTCCAGACATGCCTTAAGTTCAGACTCCAGTAGATAGATATGATTATATTGTTTAACTTGTCGTCATTATACGCAAACAAAATAGGAAGTGAACAACAATGTGTCGCAATAAAAAATAGGTCATCTTATCTGCTTATATCGAAACAAAAGATGCTATGTATGCTGATTTTTTGTGTCAGTATATTTACTTTTTCTTTTTCAATTCAATCCAAAACTATGGACATCAAACTAGAATCTCAAATCACATGTGTCTTATTTCAAGCGAGCAACACATACTTTAACGATAAAATATACTCTCATCAGCATTTTTGCTTGGCTCAAACTGCACGTAAGAGTTCTGCGAAACTTACATATAGCGAACATATAGAGACGAACACGATCAAACATGAACTTTTAACGCTGTAAAGTTATTGTAATAATTCATTCGTTTAGAGCAATTAGAAAGGGAGTTTGAAAAGGCATTCGATTTAATCAACTAATGACATTTAGAACAGTGTTTGCTTTTCACGACTAAATTTCACTGTTACTAGGCAGTTGTTCATAATAATGCATATTAAATTCAGAACACATAATTTGTTTATATTGTAGGATTATCATCTACATACATTTGTTATATATACATCTGTTAGTACTGTTAACAGTTTTCGCATTTGGGGTGGCTAAGGGTAACATTCTTGAACCCTTAAATTTAAGCTAAATTTAAGCAAAAATGCTTTGTAATGTAAACAGTGTTATCTTTTTTTAAATTATTATTTATGAGTAAATAATTATGTACGCATTATTATAACGCATCCTGCCACTGTTCCCTATCAATATTCCTCATAGACACCCGGACATGGCGCGATCGCAACACCACTTCAATAGAAACTCTATCTAGGAGCCGCTGGCGGCGAATCGAATATAAATTACACAAAATTATAGTATACGCATAAATCTGCGCTACGTGCCGCCATCGGACGTCGCCATTTTGAAATTCAAACGCTCATCGACGCGCGTTCAGATACACGGTGCGCCGACCCCGTGACCGACCACTCATACTAATGCGTTGACCGCCCACGGTCACGCGTAACCCTACCAACTGTGTTTACAACTTGGTATCATAAATGGTGTACTCACAAGAGTGCTTCGCGACGCAGTTGCGTATAAATGATGTTGTCAGACTTGCCGCGGCTCGAGTCTCGCCATCGCAGACGCCTTTATTGCTTTCGATATAACCTTTTTTTGGTGTTTACGAGTTGTGCCGAGTCTGTCGAGGTCGACGCGCATCCGTTTTAAATTTCGTTCCTTATTGTGATCGTACATTCGATTTCAAAAGGTAGACTTGTTTTATATTGAACTTTCTTTTAATAGCGTAGGCGTTGGCTGAGCACAAGTGAATGTCTAGACTATAGACTATACTGACATTGAAGTTGTTTTGACGACTGTAACACGTGTCATGTCATATCCAATGAAAGCCATAATCTTTACCCTTGTTTCGTTATCTTTTTGGATACTGCGCAACAGTGCCACAATAACAAGATAATGTAAATATCAAATTAGACAATAGGCCACATAAAATTAATTGTAAGCAATTTTAACAAACAAATTAACTCATTAATTTAACAGTGTTTATGTAATTTATAACATTGCGACAGGTGGCCTTGACACACCGATTTCCATTTTCCTGGTCACGTATAAAAATGTTGACCATTATACTTTATTATTATTGCAATTATGTAATTGCTTAAACAAACAATTAGTGTGTAATGTACGATATCACGCACGGAGACTTGGAAAATTACTTTTCTGACTGCATTAAGCAAATTATTTTTTATTGTCAAGGCAATTATGTCTAAGAGAATGTTGCTTCGTGGCAGTTTTAAAAGTGGCGAGGTTATTGGTTCTTTCTGTATTGTGGTATTATGCTATGTAAGTGAACCTTCGCTGGCATTTGTCGGTCGTCAGGAGCAGACCAAGGTCAACTTTACAACTGGGCTACCGTCGCTTCGCCAACATTGATTTCACTACGTGACGCAACTGGCGACGCGTCGTCGCCGACACGGAACATGCGATACAAGTTTTTGCTTCCCCATAGATTGGTAGCCGCAGGCGATAATAAAGACACGCAGCACGTTTACAAGTTGAACACTTAATAACAAGTCTCATCGAATAATTTAATGGATAATGAAGAAGGAAAATGCGGTAACGGTGAAATAAAAAAGAAATAGCTACTGAAGGAAATAAAAAAAAAAGTGAACCACCCACACAAACATGTCCAAGGACTAGGAATTTTGCGTTTCAATAAGTCAGCGAAGTCGATAAACGAAATTGATGTCTAATCCGATATTTTCTAACCTTGTTGACGATAACAACATTTTTCTTCGCAAAATTCTTGTTGAAGGTTTTCCCGCCTACGTTTACTTCCTATTTACTTCGTCCGCGTAAGTCGACGAAAAGTTTTGTCGAATGAATTCCAATGAATTAACAAATATGATGGGAAGATAATATTTTTGTTGATTTTACCTTAAAACAGCAGAACCATTCAAAGTTATTACCTGAAACAAGAGGAAAGAATTAACACAAAGCAATAAAGTAGTTCACGAAACTGTTAAAATCCAAACGAGCTAAGAACAACATTGGTTGACCGTAGCAATTTGCAGCATCGTAAAACGGTTCCGAAATCAAAACAAAAGTCGAGAGCATGTTAATTTAGGCCACTATCTAAATCAATTTATTACGGTCGCTCACTCGTCGCATTTGTAGTCAATTCGTAAACAAATTTGTAAAGAAAAAAGTATGAGCAAAAATTTAAGACGTCATCGGATGCCAGAAACGCGGCGTTCGGCTGCCAACGCGCCAACGCTCGCGCGATCCAGATCTGTCAAATTCGAGTCGAAAATAATGGTTGCTTATTTTTGGCGGGAAAACACAAATATCATTGGCTTCGTTATGAAGAAATATCGCTACGGATTAATCTCGGCATTCGTTTGTTTTCACAAAACGATGCTGTAAGAATCAACGTCATTTTAAAGGAAGATTTATAGGGACAAATTATGACTGAGTTTCTAGTAGGTGTGTTATATTTTGCTAGTTATGTAATAATGTATTAGAACACACACATATTCAACACATTTTGTTCAAGAATGAATTTAGAACACACATATTCAACACATTTTGTTTAATAGACTAACTTCACTGGATATAGGGCAGAGATCACAACGATTAAATCTGATTGCTTTAATACAGGGTAAGTATGAGGTAGAGAAGATTTTCCTTAAAATATAGTAAGACCATCCATGCAACCTAGTGTAATGAATAAGTTTCATAATATATCGTTCTACACAAGAATAACCTCTTTATACTGACACATTAAGAATTGAAGTAAAATTGTCACTATTCAAGCACTGTCATTAACAACTACACGCCAGAATCGTGGATAAAAAACATTTCTTTTAAAGAGGCTTTGAAAGTGTAAATAAGAGAGGCAGGGGAGAAATGCTGTGACTTTTAACTTTACCTATATCAAAGCCTACATAACAAGACCCCTCTGCTTTTGTCTGATAGTAAATAAGGATAACTAGGCACCAAGTATGACCTACAACATGCATATATGCTTTAGATTGAGCGATAACAGAATACAGTTATTAGGTACATAAACACAAATTCTTTTGGATAATAGCAATCAAGTTAATATTAAAGTACATTTCATTTCAAAACCTTTAATGATTTAAAGACTTCCTTAAACCATCAAAGACATTGAGGTACTTACTTGATTCTTAATAAGAATCTAGTAATTACTACAGCATAAGTAAGTTTTATATTTAAATAGATTTTGAGTCAGAAGAGTAGTTTCTGTACGGTAGAAAATCGTGCACCCTAGAAGCAAATCTTCACAAGAAATTGGAAAATTTTGAGAGCAAAATCCGGTGGAAAAACCGCATTATCAAACAAAGGAAGGTCTCATACTGCGTAACGAAAAGTAACGCCTGCTTCTAGTAGTACGCCTCAAACTATAACGAATGGTATGGAAAAGATCCGGGAAAAGAAGTTTGAAAAGACACATGATGTTTTAAATTTGTAACGTGCTGATATGTCCCGAAGTGGAAGTCGGGACTGTAAAGCAAGTATTTAGATTAGTTCTGGACAAGAAAATGGTTTTGGAAACAAACTTCCAAGCTTTAGTAATGGAGCGACACAAGATGTTTGAAGTGGACTAATTGAGTTGGTCAATGACTTTATTCTAAGAACTGACCAATTACCTCTACTGAGTACCTCGTGCAGTAATCAAATTTTCCTAAACGTCACCGAACGTATCTAGTGAAATTTATAGCAAAGCTAGACTAGTTCTGTTAGTTCTTACATAGAAAATCTTACACCCTCATGTTCCCCTATCACTTTACATAGCATAAAGCACGAACAGCCCCCTAGTACATAAACATACATAAACTAGTACATAGTACATGTGGGGTGCGTTCAGAAGACTGCAGCAATTAAAACGTTCGAGAGTTCAAACGCACTCGCACGGCGACGGAAATATACTTCAAAATAATGAGCATTGACTGGAGGGGCAGTTGGATGTGATAAGAAATATATAATTATAATAATTCAATTTATAAATACAGAGAGCTGAAAGAAATTATAATGGTACACCTTCTGCTGGTTGATTAATGACTGCTGGAAGACTAATGTGTTTATATTTTTTATAACCAATGCAAGGTAGGTTAAACAGAAATCCAGAAATTCCTAATGTCATGCTGTGGTCAACCCTTCCGTCTGTGAGCATATTGGTAGCAAGTGGCCAGCACTTTGGCCACCTGCAAGCTATACGCCAACTAGCTCTCCAAATGTAACTGTTTTCACTATTTTTTCTGAAATCTTATATTTTTAAAACATTATTTACTCCTTGGTTAACATTCGTAACCAATTAAACAAAATTTAGTTGCCTTGAGAATTCTGCATATTTTAGAAATTAATTAAACCTGATATGAAATCGATTTCAGTTTTTGTTTTTGTTACGACCAATAACTGATGAGTAATCGTGGAATTACGTAATATGGAATTGGTATGTCACTCTAGTTGGAAAGTGAGCTCTAGTACAAAAATAAACCTTTAGATAAGCTTTATGCACGTGGCACAAATTACAGACAGTAAACAAGTCAATTTGGAATCGAAATTAATTTTGTACGGCGTAATTCATACTCTAATTGAACGTTGGCAAGATAATTAGGTTTAACAGGAAAAATAACAAAATTATTGGAGTGAAATATAAAAGAAATGTTTTTTATTCGATACGGAAAACTGGCTATGTTACGAATCTTCCTCGCAGTAGGGCGCCGTAGTAGCTACGCTACGGTGAAAATTACGCCCACATAGTGTGCAGACGGCCACGTTTTAACTCCCGAAAAGGAATCTTCGTCCAATAACACGATATAAGCGAATTTCAATTCTAATAACATCTGTTTAGGATTTAGTTTAAAATAAACATACATTACTAATTATCTAATTCTGATTTAATTTCATAATAACTCGAATGTTGGCAAATTTCTATAGGAGCCAAGTGGAGGGAAGGTATCTGCTTATAATATCTCACATACAAATTATTTTGAGGTTTAGGGGGTTGGGTTTAGGATAAGGGATAAGGAAATGGGTTCTACCATTAATATGAGAGGTTAAGGGGTAAACAAAGGCTAAATCCTAAAAATTTGCATTGTTTAATAAATATGTTACAAGAAAGTGTCAATGCAATTGGTTTGAAAAAATATATGTTATACTTAAACATGTGAAGAACAAATTGTATTGTTTAGAATTTCCATCGAAGTAATGAAAGTTAGAACATAAGAAGAATTTGAATTATATTGAAAATTGTTTATAAAACGGCTTATTGCGCGCAAATGATTCCTGCACCGATTAATATTGTTTTAATATTTTTAATTTTGTTTTGATGGTAAATACAAAAAAACCACAATTGTCAGGCCTGTTGTCTCCGCCACCTATAGGAGCTCTAAATGTATGGAGCTTCAGTGTCTCAGTGACTGCGTTAAGGTGTGGACCAAGTTTGTGTTTTTTTTGCGGAATTAGTTTGAAATATATAGACATTTTAAAGGTCAAATCGTTGAAGGTCAAATCGTCAATGTCATTGGCCTGTGTGAATCCCTTAATACCAAGTAACTAGTTAGTAATCTGCAGTAATACGCTAACATTAAAGTTAATAGTGGATTTAAGAACCTTTAAAATTTTGTAGAAAAGCTTAGATAGATCCTCCTGTAAACGTTATCATCAATTAGCAACGATTTTTCCGCACCTTCAAGCAAAATATGAACGCCGACCGTCATTTTAGTAGCCATGCTTGTGTTTTCAAACAAAAAGAAGTTAACACACAGTGAAAACCTTAGCCGTGGTCAGGTTGTTGACAGAAACCCTTCTTAAAATAAGTTAAAAACATTATGAAGTTCGATGCACTCTCTGGAATACGAGCAAAATAAACTAAATCTCAAACGATGTTTGTACCATCGTCGTCTTACTCGCGATTGTTTTGTTCTTTTAGTAAAATAAAACCGGTCAAGCGCGAATTGGATGCGATCGTTCTTATTTGGAAGCGAATAATTGTATTATTCGCTTTTTCGACAAAGATTAATAAATACAAGTCTCCTTAAGGTTTTATAACTAAAAATAAAATAGGGGCCTTTATGTCCACACTTTGCTGTCCGCAAGTCCAAGCTACTCTACCTCTCTGGAACATTTAGATGTTTTGTTTGCAAATTTATTAATTTATGAACTGCTAACAAAGTTTTTGAATTTAGAATACTCGTAATTTGAATTTTGAATGTAATATCTGAGATTATTGTGCATAGTCTCCATGCACGTCTCGTAAATGTATTCAGCGTGTGATTTGTATTAAATACTTTCTAATGGAAAAATTGTCTTTTTACGGCAGCTTCATTCACATTTTCGAGGTATACCCACAGGATGGCCTGGTACCACCTACAGGAATTCGAATAAGTGGAAACCTGCTCGTATTCCTCTCTGGAGACAAAACTATAGCTATATTTGAGTATTTAACGGTATAAAATATATATTTTCTCTATTTTCTCGAAAATTGCTAGTTTTCATATATGACTAGGGTTAAATTGCTTGGGATAGTATCGTATTCCGAGAGGAATAAGAGTAATTTCCGGGTCTCCCTGTATGTATACTATGACATTATATACGTTTTTTATATAAAAAGCATAATATATACACAGGTGCGACCTGAAGTACAATAAGAATGAAGTTTTACAAATAAAATAAATCAAATCAATTGATTTTATACGGAACCCTCAGAGCAAGATTCCTGTTCAAATGTGTGCTGTTTTCTCCACACAAAAAATTCACTATCAAAGGGAACCCTACATTACTACTGTAAAGTCGTAGTGACGAGACAAGGTCAAAACATCGAATGCATTTTAATTAATTTATTTTTGTCCAGTTCAAATGCAATTCACATAGTACAATGAACTCTACATTTAATCAAATGTTAGGTACTTCAGTTACTGAGCGCTTTTTATTAACTCTTAATTCGTAATATGACGTGGTATTTCCTGTAAACGTAAATTATTTAAGTACGATTACAATTTATAATGTACTTGCGACCCGCCCCCGGCTTCGCACGGATGCAATTTTTTTCTGCAAATTATACCTATAAACTCAAGCCTTCTTCGTTTATCGCTCTTTCCATTATAGAAAACCATATCAAAATACGTTGGGTGGTTTAGAAAGAAAATGGCCGCATAATAAATTGCAGCCAGACCAAAAAGTTTTTTTTAATAAATTCTTTTAAATGTGCTAATAAAATTTATGGCTTGTATGAAAAAAAAATTGAATCAAATTCTTCGTTCAAAAGTTGCAAAATAAGTACATACTTCTGGTTATGCGGGATCTCTGAATATTAGGAATCTGGTATTAATAGAAGGAACTACGAGTATACTTAGCACATTATAGATTTTGGTTTTCTTACGAAATATGAATTCTAAAATTAACCTTTTGGAACCGTTGCGAATTCCGTGGTTTATTTTAGACGTGAAATTTTATTGCCGCTCGCTGCCGGTTGTCGGGGGTACACGTGCAAAAATTTTTACAGTGTACTTAAATTCTCTCGATGTATACGAACGAAGTGCGGGTAAGATTGAAAGTTTTGTCTTAAAACCGAGTGGTTTGTACGGGTCGTCGCACTTGTAAAGGCGTCCTACCAGCGGCGCCAGGCGATCTCTTTTACAAGGGAGAAGGGATAATGAACCCGAGTGTTAAACCCGGTTATCGGGAAAACAATGACGTTAATTAAAGGTGCTTTATTCTTATTCCGTAACAATTTTCGTTCATAGACAAAAGCAGACTCGAGAATATTTTTAAAACTATACATAGATATACATATTACTAATAATAAATTTGTAAGGGTTGGTCATGGAGTAAGTTACTTTGTTTTCAGAGATATCGTGTTTATAGGCTCTATACATAATACTGAAACTAAATTGACCATTTTTAGAATTTTTTTCTGTATGTATGTAAGTATGTATGTTCCTCCATAACTCTTAAACGAATTAACTGATTTTCATGAAACTTGGTAGATAAACATTTAGACGTACAGGGCACAGGATAGGCTACTTTTTTTTCAACGCGGACGAAGTCGCGGGCACCAGCTAGTACATATAATAAAATCGTAAACGAGCAGTGTCTATAAATAAATTATTAAAAAAATCAATTTGTATATTATGCACGTGGTAGGTACTTAATGTTACAAAGTTTTTAGAATTTTTGTCTGTTTGTCTGTACTTTTGTGCACGCTAAGCTATTATAAGAAACGGCTTGTCCGATTTGAATGCGGTTTTCACTGATGTAGCAAACTTCCCATAACATTTTGTGTTTGTTTCATTCTAATCGGTTTAGAAACAAAAAACTTATACTGAATACCGAAATACCAAGCGTTCTAAAACCGCGTGTACAAAGTTGCTGACACAGCTAGTTAATATAATAATCTTTTTTTAACGCCCGACGCAATAGGCGCATGTTATAAGTTTGACTGTGTCTGTGGCATCGTAGCTCTCAAACACATAGGTTATAGTAATATAGTAACGTATCTTGTCTTCAGGGAAAGTGCAAAAAAAGCCTGAGCATCAATATCAATTTACATAAGAAGTGAATGTACAGAAACTTATTACGCGAGTTTTCCATTTAAGGTCCCTAAGGCGGGTCAATGATCCAGTAACAGCTGACAGGAAGGCTTCCCGCCCCCATCGGCCACTGAACCCGGCCTTATCAACGACCCGTAATAATAATGCTAACTTTAAAAATTATCTGCCACTAAAGGACTGCCTTGTACCTAACTATTTACGTTCCATCAACAAAAAAAAATGCATTATTTTTTTTAAGTTCACACTATAGAAAAACTACTATAGGTATTTACTCGGTACTTATATTATCCTTACATATTATAAAACAAAGTCCTCCGCCGCGTCTGTCTTTTCGCGATAAACTCAAAAACTACTGCACTGATTTTCATGCTGTTTTCACCAATGGGTAGAGTGGTTCTCGAGGAAGGTTTTAGTATATAATTTACAAAGTTACGCGGGCGAAGGCGCGGGCAGCAGCTAGTTATTTATATATATACCTAATGCTTTCTACTGTAGTCGGCAATACACTTGCAGCGCCTTGGACCGTCAGCCTGTCTGCCGACTAACGTAATATAAAAAAATCTTGACATACATTATAATTTCACACACATTAAACAGTATAGTTAAAATTAATTTTATTATTATAAATAATCGTCGCTTGAATCGTAAATTGTTTACTACGCAATAAAACACTGTAGTGTAGACGCTGGGTAGACAAATTCTACATTGCAACTGTCAGCATTCTCAGAAATACAAACATAATTTAAAAAAAAAATTGTTTTACTATATTTTGTTTGAAATGTGGTTATTCGTCGAGTAAATGCAGCGATTAGCGATTGCGTGGCTGTTGCTATATAGACTACAACTCAAGGTCATTACCGCCGAGTGAAAAAAACACAATATAATACCTTCCAAGTCTAGAAAAAATAACAGCGCAAACAGGTCTTGTACAGCCGCGCACGAGGTGGGGTTACGCGAGAGAAAAGGATGGCTAGACAAGGTCAGGCGTTCGCTGTCAGACAGCGCGGGTTGAGGCGGGGGGCCGCTGCGCGCGCGCAGACAGCGCAACTACATGGCGGTAGACATGACGTCACTCCATCGCTTGCATGGAAACCTCTGATGCGTAGGAGAACTGGATGCACGCTTGTTTAAGTAACACGGCCTTTTTATTGTATCTTTTGTGTTATTACTCGTGTTGAAAAATAGCACGGATTGAGTCAGTGTTGCAAACAAAGAGGTGGTTTGGTCGTTTGTTTAAATATTCCTCTCCGGTTTGATGGAAATGTTCGCTTAACAAATGAGTTTTAATAAATCTTCTACAATAATCTGCCAATGACAAAAATAGTATATAAATAATTAAAAATAACAAATTTATACTTCTGCTAAGATTGTCGGACCTTCACATTAAAAAGAAAAGAGTGTCAAAAAAGCTAAAATGTAAAGTCACGATTCATCATCTCATAAAAGTCGAACGAACACAACAAGTCTCCTTTCTATGGAGCCGTCGAAAACAATTTCAACATGTCTGATGTAATGTGGGTGCCACAAACAGAATTTGCAAATTACTAAACGGGGTCAGGATCCCATTTGTAATGAAACCACCCATGGTAATTTCTGATCAGAAACCTTAATCTAAAAAAGTCTTCACATTTGCTAATGAAAAAATAAACAATAAAAACACCTATATAATTATTATGAATACAAAAACGAATAGTTACGTTGCAAAGCGTAAAATTCGAGGATGGCTGAACCAATTCAGCAGTTTTTTTTATCAAATATTTGTTGAAGTCCAATGAAGGTTCTCATAAAGAGAAAAATTGGAAAAGTTGCCCCGAAAAACATTTTTCTTTTTTCTTTCCAAAGTGCCTAGTTGACAATAACACATCAGCTGCCAAAGTCCAATAGCTTTTGACAGAACTATTGAGCTAGTTTTTAGACAGAATAATATAAAATAAATCACGTACATTTCATTTTATTTACCTACTCTTAGCTCAGCTAAATTACATCACATCGGACATATTTAAGGTTTAAATGAAAATTTTCTAAGAACACTATAATAGAATGCATCAAGCATTGGTCATTTAGCTGCCCACTTGTTTTGCATATAAGTTTATTTACGTATGTTGGTGGGGGCTGCTTGAGAGAGTGCCAAGATTTATAATTAGTTTGGAGATTGTCAAACTCATGCGTGAGGATTGATCTCTTTCATTGCGTAACTAACAATATTAGAAAATATCCAATTTCAAATATCGAATATCTATTCCATATCTATACATTGTATGTTCCTCCATAAAACTTAAACGAATTAACTTATTTTCATGAAACTTGGTAGATAAACATTTAGACGTACAGGACACAGGATAGGCTACTTTTTTCTTTTTCAAGGCGGACGAATTCGCGGGCACCAGCTAGTAATAAAATAGAATCGCTCTCCGCTTCTGTCTGTTTCTCAACTAAGTTCTTCTAAATTACGCGACAGATTATCATTTTACTAATGGAAAGAGTGAAAAGTTGAAGGTTCAAGTACATAATTTATTAAAAAATTGCATGTCTGCGAAGCTGGGGGCGGGTCGCTAGTATAGAAAAAAATAGGAGAAATGAAAGTAGACGTTTGAAAGAATGCAAAATCAAAAGACACAACAATGTAGAATTTAGAATCAAGCAATAATTTGTAAATTGAAGAATGATTTGTTATTTTTGGATACTAACAACTTGTGTAGCAACTGGTGCGTCTACATCTGCATTTGGGCTCTAAGTATCTAAGTTGAACTGGTTCAAATTGTCCGCCAAAATCAGCTTCGCTGCTTGGTTCATGACATAACCACTGTTAGAAAGTGGTCGGTGTTTGAATTGCTCCTCTCAAGAGCTAAGTCATGAGTCATGTCTGTGTGATTTCTATTTGTCAGCTGAAATACATAATCCAGTTCAATTACATTATACTCGTACTAATGTTTTATGATTCTGAATGTTTCAATTAGGTCACTGCGTGCTGAACTCTTTTGAAGTGTATGGAGTCGCCGCATTTTTAGCGTCTCTACATAGAACTATTTATAAGTTATCGCGGCAATTTAGTGGTGTTCGAATATAAATCATAATTAATCTGTCTTACTTTAACAAGTAGATTGAGAGTCTTTCTTCTTCACACATATAAAGTTATAAACATTAAGTTTATTACAACAGTTCTTTGTTTCATACTTAGTTCATACTTTTACAATGGTTTTTACTTATAAACCAAATAGTGACTAATGAAATAACACAATTTATTTGAAATTAAATATTTCATATATATTCATATATTCATATAACCCAATAAAGTGGCTCGTCTTTGAACTTTTTAAGCAGATTCTTGAAACTTTTGCTTGGTTTCAGACTTAAGTAAAAAACTACAATTATAATATTATAGGGACAGATGGTAATAGATGATCTATTCGATGGTCGGTGAACCACACCAACTAGAAACATAATTAATATGAGGGGGCATGCAAATGCTTGCCGACCTTTACAGCATAAAGGGCATAAACCAACTGAATATAGGGGAATTAAACAAAACTGCACACGTGCTGTTATTTCAGGTTAGTCGTCTGTAATGGAATAATTTAAAAATAATTTTCTAGTCCACGAGAATTTGTCAACCAAATACATTCGATCTTGTGATGATTTTTTATTCAAAATAGTCAAATTGCTAAATAGGATATCTGCTTCCAGCTATCATCATCATCAGCTGTAAGAAGTCAACTGCTGGGTATAAGCCTCCAGTATCATTTTCCAAAAGGACCGGTCAGAAGCAGCCTGGATCCACTGGATTTGAGGCCCTTATTAAGCCGTCTGTCTACCTTGTGGGCGGACGTCCTACGCTGCGCGTAAGATCTTGGAATTTTTTGGTGGGTCCCGATACTTCCATGGAAATACAAAATACGTAAGACAGTGTGTAGGTTCTGTCTGTCGATCATCTATAACATAACATTGTTTTAGATAGGTACAGTTTATTGTATTTACAAATTATCTACAATGTGTGCATTCAGCCATAGACAATATTAGCTGCTCCACATGGCAAAAAGAGCAAAAGCTTGCTCATTTGCCATACTCGTCCATAAAAATTCATATAGGCGAAAACATCAAGCAATAAATATGATTTATATCACTTGCACGCTACCCTAATTAGCGACTATATATCAACAAAAAAAAAATCAGCATACAACGTTGTAAAAGCATGTGAAAAAAACTGGTGTGCCTCGCCCGGTTGACCCAAATAGGGTGGTTCATCTCGCGGGGTGACGCTCGCGTCACTCACCGGATGCCTGAACAAGTCACGAGAGAGATAGTAACGATTGTAACGAATATACGGCTCGTTAGCCGTTTAGATGCCAAAAATCTTTCGATGACTTTTTGACACCAATTAACTAGAGAAAGCTAAAAAAGAATCAGATAATGTTGGTATTTCTAATTAAAATCTATAACTTTATAAAATTAATTTTCTCTCCGCCCTTGTCTGTTTCTCCGCTAACTTCTTCTAAACTAGGTATTCAACGGATTTTTATAAAGTTTTCACTAATGGAGAGCGATAAACGAGGATGTATGAAATTTTCAGAAAAAAACAATGCACCCTTCAAAACCGCGATGAGATCCTTCTTTTCCTTCCTTCTTTTCTTGTAAGGATTACTTACTTTTAATATCGTATGATATCAGATAAAACAAACTATACTTAATTGTAGTCAGTTTTTCAGGTATGTTTGCACCAATAATGGTAATTTAAAAAAAAAGAGAAGATATGTTCATTAGAAAAATAGATCAAAATAACATTAGAAAGAATTATAAGTTAGCACATAGCAGAACATTGCAGAAAAATATATTAGATACTAGGTGGCGCCCGCGACTTCGTTCGCGTTGAAAAAGAAAAAAGTAGCCTATCTACCAAGTTTCATGAAAATCCGGTGATTCGTTTAAGAGTTATGAAGGAACATACATACTTACATACATACAGAAAAAAATTCTAAAAATGGTCAATTTAGTTTCAGTACCATGTATAGAGCCTATAAACACGATATCTCTGAAGAAAAAGTAACTTACTCCATGACCAACACTTACAGATTTATTATTAGTCAATGATATTAATATAAATAAACTTTTGTTTGTTACGCATTCTGGTCATAAATGGTCAACACAATAATAATTATGTACTATTTCTGGTATCCACAGCAGGAAACTAACGATATATATGTGCCATCAGTAGCAAAGGAACAGAACAGTTAGCACATAGTTATATGTTTCACGCCAACCGCTCGTCCCTTAACTCCCCCCCTCATCCCCCGACCGTGGAGGGTCTGAGGTAAAATTGGGGGATGGGTGGCCCGGGAATAATAATTTTAGCTCGAAGCGGCGGCATGGAAATGAAAAATGTCATGAACTGCTCCTAGCAGGCTGGATAATGCTTTCACCTGCGATGGGAACCGGTGATATTGGGCACGGTGCGAGAGAATTGTATTACACCGAGTGATAAATTGTAATATCATTGATTCAAAAATCTCCACATATCAATTTTAAAAGGAGATTCAAAACGCAGTAGCATCAGTTTTTGGAACCATAAAAATCATAAATGAAGACAAAAAAGTAACTAACTATAAGGCTAGATTGAACTGTCTGAACTTACAATAGTAAAACTTAGATCTAATTATATAAAACGTTGGCAACTACTCTAAAATTATTAACAGATTCGATAAAACCAATGGTTGAAGCGTTTTATGTCTTTTTTATGGTAAGGTCGACAGGCAGGCTGACGGTCCACTTGATGGTATGTGGCTACCGTCGCCTATAACACAAGGATAAGGAAGGGATGGGGTAGTGGTCTTCTCATCAGCATTTCAAAATAATTTTAGCATCTAAGTACCTGGATAAAAAAGTAATTTTGAAAATAATATTAAAAAAAAAATACCAACATTTTCCATGTGAAATCCATATGATTATTTATTTATCAAAACGTAAAAAGGCAAAGATCTGAACCAAAAAAGAGCAATCTGAGGCGGCATTTCTCCGATATTGTTTTTAAAATTAATCCAAAACGCGAAGGAGTAGGCGTCAGATAGAATACATTCATAATGCTAAATAAATAACCTATACATACATAAATGTACGATTTATCCAATAAGTAGGATCCTCAGATCAATGAACTTGACCTGACGTTTGACGTATTTTGCACGTGTATTCTTCAGCTTACCGCCTGTTTATGGCTTCTTTTATCCTTCTGTAACGAAATTACTGCAAATCCTCTAACTAACTAAAAACTAACATAGAAAGGAGAATCATAAGACAGGTTAAACAGCATATTTAGGTAAACGTTCAAAATTTGCTTCAACAATATAGGGGGTAACGTGAAAATCGTTAATTGAAGTAGTTTTCCGAAAAACCTCATAAAAATAGATTATGTTATGAATAAATCACTTTATCTTCTGATCTTGAAAGATCAGCTTTTCCGTTAACTAATTTAGATCAATAATGCGAGCGAAGCCGAAAAGGTTTCTATGGATTTTTATAGATAGCTACTGACCGTTGAAATTAAGGTAAGGGTAATGACAGTAAAGGTCATTTTCCCGGACTCAGTCCCTGCAATTAAAGAGTGAACATGGATATTCCATTTGAATGCTTGACCTTTACGGATATTTCACATGAATTTCTTTGGGCCCATGTACATTTCCACGTCAGGACAGATTAATGTAAAAGGTGACTTATTTTTAAATTAGAAATCCGTCCGCTGAAAATATTTTGTAACCAGGCCGAAATGCAAGGCCATTTGAAGTAATAAATGTACCAGGTTTACATTTTTAGTAAGAAAAATTCAGCAATTGTTAAAACTATTTTTGTTATATTATTTTTGACGAGCCCATTGGTAGAGTGGTTAAGGGCTTGCCTTATCGCTCTGTCTCAGGAGCCCCGAGTTCAATTCATGGCTGGCCGAACTTTGAAAATGAAATTTTCTTGGTTGGTTCTAGCCTGGACCTGACCATTAGTGACAATGCGTTTCGCACTCATTTTGGCAGCCTGTCAAGCGAAAGTGACCAAAACAAGCCAGTGTGGTGTTGTGTTTCGGTGAGTAATTAAGGGATGTCTGAGTCAGAGCCCATTTTCTTCCTAATCCCTTATTTTTAATCCTAGTATGGTATGGTAGGTCTTGCAGCACCTACGGTTTTACTTGTATTAAAGGTTGTTCTTTCACCATAGCAAAAGGTAGATTTTTCCAGATGGACATAAGTATGTACTATGTATTATATTATGTACTAGCTGGCGCCCGCGACTTCGTCCGCGTTGAAAAAGAAGAAAGTAGCCTATCCTGTGTCTTGTAAGTCTAAATGTTTATCTAAGAAGTTTCATGAAAATCAGCAATACCTACACTTACAGATTTATTATTAGTATTGATTGATAGATATTAACTGTTTTACCTAGATATATTAAATCTAACTAGCACTATATGAGTAGGTTTAGAAATTTGAATTTTTTTTACTAGCGTCGTTCATCAAAGATTATTTTCAGCCGTCTCAGCCAATTAAAATTAATTGCACACAAAAAAATATGTATACTCGAGATGAATTTCGCACTAAAAAGAAGAACATAAATTTTTTTACCCAACTTTAAAGATATAATTAAGATCTTGTTCACAATTCTCAGAGTAAGTGGTTTTACATGCAAATAAATGTTTATTATTTGCATTTAAAATAGCACTTGTACTAGTTCGCGTTAATATGGTACATTAAATTTTAATCGCCATTAACATATTACTGAAGTAAAGAATTATGTTCATTTTTTTAATGTAAAGTTGTTAGACGGGTTTACGGTCCACGTCTTGATTGTGGGGCTACTGTTTGCCTAAACATAAGTGACGTCAGATGGGGTGCAAATTGCAATTAGTGTGCTTTCGACCTTTATTAGGATATAGATTGCCATTGTGAGGATAGAGGATGGCTTCTGGCATCCATTACTTACTCAGATCATATTATTATTCTCTGAACGTAGAATGTGAGGCACTGTACCCTTATAAAAAATAGTAAAATCTTATACAATAATTATAGTAAAATAGTAAAATACATACTAGTAGTAATTTTAGTAATAAAATCTAATCTAAAACAATATTGCAATTGGACACTTCTTATAATGTGGTAGGGTCGTATCAAAAATAGTATATTGGGAACAGCCGTGAGCGATTCAATAAATATAATTTGTCAGTATTTTTTTTGCAACGACAAATCAGGTTATTCCAGTTTGACGACGTGAAATAATTCACACAACAGTGCAAATGTCATTTTCTTGTTTGTCCTTTGCGCTTTCGATGGTGGATTGCTCAACTGCGAGGCGTTTTACGCATTCAAGGCTATACATTGCCGTGTTTGTATTGCGATCGTAAACGGAACCGGCCAAGTGAAGTGCGATGAACTGTGCGCCGAGCGGGTTGTACGTTGCGGTTCCATAACCGGTTGGAATGTGAGCGCGATATTTTCAGACGGCCATTCTTGGCAGTGGCACCCTGCTGCGAGGCTCGATCGTAATTCGCCGCACACAAAACAAACTTATTTTCAAATTTGGAATTCTTCGAGGACATGTTTGAATTTTATTTTGTCAGTTCCGGAGAGGTACACTCGCAAAGGTTGACAGCATTGGTGTGGCTGTCTTGAAGTGTCTTAATTTGTATTTATCAAGTGATAATCAAGTCAATAAATAAATAAATATGGTTCCTTGAATACTCCCTATCCCTTCCCAATCCTCTTATCCTTAATCCTACTATAGTCGGTAGCTCAATTGCAGCACCTGTGGCGTTGTCTGTTATAGGCGATAGTAATATTAGTAACCACCTATCCTTTAGTAAATGCACCTGAGTGTCTGCAGATCTTAGCATTAAAAAAAAATCAATCTTCTATCGGGTCAGCTAGTAAGTACAATAATAATAAAAAAGCTACATTTAAAAATTAATTTACATGCCAACAGTACATCTGCATAGTACCATCGCTCTCAACATTTGATAAAGGATACACTAGATTCAGGGTCTCAAACAATATCACTGCGAAAAAGTGTCCACTGGATTTTTTTATACACGCTATCACTTTCTTTCGTTAATTTCTGGTAAAAAGATGAATAATGTAAATGTTGCATGACTGATTTGAACACGTGTTCACCTTAAGGACAACTTTGTGCAACTAATTTGAAATATCCCCCCAAGCTGTGAGTGCTTGGCGTAGCTCTACTATGCCGTTTTTAGTAAAGCAACCCAGAATCTAGTTTTCAACCCCTTTATTTTAACTGACCTTGTTATATTATATCACATTTTGCTTGTCAAAGTAACTAGTGTAATCTGGTCAGTGTAACCCGCTACCAATTTCGTACTAATTTGTAATTGAGAACAGTTCGTGGTTATTTAAAATAGTCGTTTTACCTAAGCTAATGTAGGCGCACGTTCGTAGATTTCGCATTGGTACATGCAACGGTACGGACAGCATACTAAGCAGACGGAGCTATTTATATATGAGTATATATTTTTTGTTTTCATCGTGTAAACGTCTAATGCGTGGGAAACGTTGATCACGTTCTAGTAATACTGCGGTTACAAACTATGACACTGTTTCACGTAACAAAGACACAAGTCGAATTAATATTCCGTTTCTGTCTTGTAAAATACCTACGGTGATTTTTCTCAGGGGATTAGTGTCATGTATCGAAATAATATGTTTTTTTTTTTTCTAGTAATATTATTGTTGCGTGCGGGGTGAGTTAAAATGCCGTTTAGGGTTGTAAGAACACGATTTATTACGCAGACCAAGATGACTTCCAAAATATCAGAGCTTTTCCAATTAAACCGTAAAACTTGCCAAAAGTCGTAAATAATTCACTCTATGTGTCAACAATGCACTGTCGCAAATATCTTCGCAAAAGCTCCCAAGAGTTGTTTTCGTATCGCTTGTTGTCGCAGAACTGTCCCACTCGAGCAATGGCACCCGTATTTATACACGCGCAGTCAGCCGCGATGCTTTTAGAAAACACTAGAAACTTTAAGGTAAACAAGCTCGAACACAAGTAAACAAGTCATAAAAAAAACAAACATCGTAAACAACTTTCTGGCTTAAGGGAATGTGAACCTTATGTCGCGAACATAAGGAACAGTTTTCTCTGAGACAGAAGGGCTTCCTCTTACGTATGGAAATTTCCATACGCCCAGGCCTCATGATAAACAACAACACGCTGTTTGTTTGTTATGATAAACAAACGCTTCGAGAATGTTCGGTCGTAACATTACCCCCCTCTTAGTTATGATCGTCCCGATCATCATTCGTGCCGTGGTACCTTGTCAAACGGTCAATGTGTACGACCTTCGGTTTTCCTCTTTGCCTCTTTTTGATTCGATAGGTGACGTCGTTGATTTTTGTAACCACATTGTAAGGTCCTTCCCATCGTGCTTGCAACTTTGGGCTTTTGCCCTTTTTCCTGAAGGGATTATGAAGCCATACGAGAGTTCCCTCTTCAAAACCGTTGATGTTTGATCTCCTATCATAACGGGTTTTCATTTTTTCACCAGTCTTGAGACTGCACTCGCGAACTAGCTTATGCACTTCATCCAGCTGTTCTCGAAGATCGCTGACATAATCCGTCACAAGTCTTGGGCTATTCGGCGGAGACCCTGTTATTGCATCGACTGGTAGTCTTATTTCTCGTCCAAAATTCACTCTGGCAGGGGTAAAACCAGTACTATCGTGTACAGCGGAGCGATAAGACAGCAAGAAAAGAGGAATGTATTGGTCCCAGTCTCTCTGATGTGAGTCGACTACTTTAGCCAAATTATTTTCCAATGTTTGGTTAAACCTTTCGACCATTCCGTCAGACTGAGGATGAGCTGGTGTCGTACGGGTCTTATGTATACCGAGAAGGTTGCACATTTCTTGAAATAGGGCTGATTCGAAATTTCTCCCCTGATCGGAGTGTATTTCCAGAGGTACGCCATACCGACAGATTACATCCTGAACTAGCTTCTTGGCAACAGTTTTAGCTTCTTGGTTAGGGGTCGCAAACACTTCCGGCCATTTGCTGAAATAGTCTTGCACTACAACGATGTATTTGTTCCCATCCTCAGTTTCAGGAAATGGTCCGGCCACGTCTATAGCGATACGTTCCCATGGTGCTCCTACATTGTAGAGCTTCAGTTTTCCCCTACTTCTTGTCTGTGGTCCCTTGACTGAAGCGCATGCGTTGCATTTACGACACCAATCTTCTACGTCTTCCCGGCAATGGACCCAGTAGAACCGCTGTCGCACTTTCAAAAGGGTTTTCTTCACTCCAAGATGACCACCAGACACCCCATCATGGATATGACGTAGTAGAGGAGATACCTTACTTCGAGGGACTACAACCTGTACAGTCACCTGATGTCCGGTATTAGACTCCCATTTCCTGCACAAGATTCCGCCTTCCAGGGTCAAACTATCCCATTGAGCCCAATAGCTTTTTGTAACAGGACTGGAAGCTGATACATCCGCCCACTCAGGTTTCACTCCCTTTTTTATCCAATCTAAGATCAATCGCAGGTCGTCATCTTCCTCTTGCGCCTTCCTCATGTTTTCTCCAGACAAGTCGTCATCTAATCCTTGGGTACGGATAATTTTTACTGATTCCTGGGACTCTTGTTTCCTGCAGTGTTTACAATTTTCAGGACATGGTCTTCTCGATAGAGCGTCTGCATTATCATGACCTTTTCCGTTAGAACCTTGTCTGACAGTAATAGCAGGGGCTATCTTTCTCCCAGGCGGTGCCTGCCCCTCGGCCCTGGCGACGCTTAGTTTTAACTGCCCTTCGTCAACTTGGGTCCCCATCTCAGAGAAAGTCTTTCTTTCCTTCTTTGGGCAGTCTAGCCTTATGTGGCCTATTTCACCGCAGTCATAGCAGGTCGGACCATAGCGAGGCTTTCGCCCCTCGGCTACCAGCTCCCTGACCTTGGATGGCCTTGTGGCACGCCACTTTCGTTCGTCAACTTGGGTCTCCATCTCTGAGACCCCCTTTCTTTTCTTCCTTAGGCAGTCCAGCCTTATGTGGCCTCTTTCACCGCAGCCATAGCAGATCGGACCATAGCGAGGCTTTCGCTCCTCGGCCACCAGCTCCCTGACCTTGAATGGCCTCGTATCACGCCGCACAGCTTCCACTTCCAGAGCATGTGCCAGTGCACTCTTCAGGGTCTGGTGGTGACCCAAACGTACCGCTGCGCGAACTTCGCCATCCCTTATCCCGTCCACAAAGGCTTGGAGCAGAATTATTTCCACTGCATTCGGTGTTGATATATAGGCGCGATGAACTAATCTCTCGATTTCGTCAGCCCACTGCTGGAGTGTTTCCGTGGGCCTCTGCATGCGATCTCGTAGTTGAGCCCTATACACGTGCTCCAAATGCTTGTCACCATACCGTGTCTCTAGGGCTTCCAGTAGGGCTTGCAGAGATCTTCCTTCTGTAGGGAGTCGCTCCAGAATCAGTTGGGCGTCTCCTCTTAAGGCTAGAGTCAACGCCATGAATGCTTGATCCTCAGTCCAGCCGCTGCAGTTAGAGAGGGTTTCGAACTGGTACTTATAGGCTGTCCAGGAAGATGTGCCATCAAACCGTGGCAAGTCCAGCCTACCTTGTGTAGGTACCGGCGCAGTGAAGACTGCCTCCCTCGTCACCAACTTCTGCACTTTCTCGGCGAGCGCCTGGTGGCGAGTGTCGGTTTGGTCGAGTCTCTCTTCCAGGCCTTCGACTTTCACTGAGACCCCTTTAACTTCGGACTCCACCTTTTTAACTTTATCGCAGATGACTTCAAGGCTTGTGTCCAATTTTGAAAGCAGCATTTGGCTAGCAGATTCCTGTTCACGGCGAGCGGCTTCCTGACTGGCTTGTATGCTCTGCACAGCAGCTTCCTGACTGGCCTGTATGCTCTGTACAGCAGCTTCCTGTTCACGGCGAGCGGCTTCCTGACTGGCTTGTATGCTCTGCACAGCAGCTTCCTGTTCACGGCGAGCGGCTTCTTGACTAGCCTGTATGCTCTGTACAGCAGCTAGCAGCGCAGCGAGGTCCATCGACGGGCTCGATGTAGGTACTGCCGTAGGAAGCAAATCAGCATCGGTGCCTTCCTCCGGCTCCTCATGTGCTCGTTGTCTCGCAGCATCCATCTCCACTTGCCTCCTGGTCCGTGGAGTACGAGTTCCTTCGTCCCGTGGCATTAACGGCATCCCACTTCTGACACCAGTTGTTGCGTGCAAATGTTACGACCGAACATTCTCGAAGCGTTTGTTTATCATAACAAACAAACAGCGTGTTGTTGTTTATCATGAGGCCTGGGCGTATGGAAATTTCCATACGTAAGAGGAAGCCCTTCTGTCTCAGAGAAAACTGTTCCTTATGTTCGCGACATAAGGTTCACATTCCCTTAAGCCAGAAAGTTGTTTACGATGTTTGTTTTTTTTATGACTTGTTTACTTGTGTTCGAGCTTGTTTACCTTAAAGTTTCTAGTGTTTTCTAAAAGCATCGCGGCTGACTGCGCGTGTATAAATACGGGTGCCATTGCTCGAGTGGGACAGTTCTGCGACAACAAGCGATACGAAAACAACTCAATGGGAGCTTTTGCGAAGATATTTGCGACAGTGCATTGTTGACACATAGTGAATTATTTACGACTTTTGGCAAGTTTTACGGTTTAATTGGAAAAGCTCTGATATTTTGGAAGTCATCTTGGTCTGCGTAATAAATCGTGTTCTTACAACCCTAAACGGCATTTTAACTCACCCCGCACGCAACATTATAAATACAATAGTTTGTATCTTTGGACGTTTGTAACTCATTCTTGCAAAAATGGATTAACGATTTTAGATAAAATTTGGCACACCTGGATTAATATATAGGACACATCTACTTATCCTTGAAAAATATTAAGTTCCACAAGTCACGGGCACAGATAGTAAGTACATAATATTATGTATTACATTGTTGACAACAAATTATCGTGTTTGTCACATAAAAGTTACAGTAAGTATACCTATAGCAAATTGAAGGTACTAATTCAAAATAAAATCTGAAGATGAATTTATCAAGTGTTAAAGGCAAATTTAATACTACTTATGAACTAACTATTAAAATTCTACTTATCTTTTCACAATGTTAACTTAGAGAAAGAAAAATTAAACATTCATATCCTAACTAATATTATAATTTCGTATGTAAGTTTGTTTTTCATTGCACTTTCACTACTCAACCGACAATCTATGAACTATGAAATTTTATATACACGTTGTCAGAGTACAGAAAAGAACACAAGCTATATCCTTTCAATGGGTTGTTCCTGAGGTATGCAGGCGAAGTTGAGTTCAAAAGCTAGTACCTACATAAATTATAACGCAGGTACTTTGGAAGTGATCAACGTGTAGGCGGTTGGAGCAGTGAAAAACAACTCGCAACAACATTGACCAAGGTGAGGTGAAGTTGCAAGCACCGCTATTGGCGGAGGCAGAAGGCGCGGCTGACATTAAAACGCCGTTCACTTCGCATCATTAGCGTCGGCGCACACATAGCGACCAAAATGCTTAAAGGCTGCTCCCTCTAAAAATTCGTCATACAAGAAGAAACTCTAATATTTAATACATGTGAAAAAAAATATGTGTAAATTGAAGATATCGTCTGTAAAAAGGCATCTTTCGACAGACGTTTATAATATTCCACTCGATATAATTGAATCCTAAAGTAACATCTAAAACGGAATTTCAAAAAAAAATTGCTTTTATTTTCTTTTTAAAACTGTACCAAAAAAATACTAAAATATGAACATACTTACGTCACTCTAGATATAGAGTGAGTCAAGTCAATCTCGTAAAAATGAGTAAATGTGGTAATAGTAATAAATTGGCTGGTTACACAATTTATAAAAACATCCTAGGGGCAGTAAGATTAGTAAAAATATGCAGTAAAGATGGCGAATCACAATAGCTGGATTCAAAAAATATATTTTAAAGTATCATTTCGCACATGCGAAGTGTGAATCAGCCTTAAGACTCCGACTGTGTGTAGTTTAGTGCTATTTTACAAAGTACAAGCAAAGTGGAGCTCGTGATATTAAGGTTGCGGTCGGAACAGCTCGAAGTAAAGGCGAGACTGAATGTTTTGTATTGTAACCTTCGTTAAAGAACGTCATTAGTAAACAATGCTTGGCATATCTACAACCTGTTGTAAATTAATCCAAACTTTCGTTGTTTCCTTGCTGAATATTTCTCTAGTGAATGTTCTCTAGTATATTAAGCTCTTGGCCAGCAGAGCCGTGTTTCGAAGATAAGGCCGATGATGGAGCGAGTTCACCCAGAATATGCCTATTCACTCGAACCTTAAAGATTTGGGTTATACGAGCTCGGAAACACCGACGCCGTCAGGTAGTTCCAAACTTTGGCAATGCGGCAAGATAAAGGATGTTTAATCTAGAATCATCGAAATACTACAATGGAATTTGCGTCACAAATGCCAAAGCGGCACATAAAAAGAACGCCTTTGACAGAATCATGGCGGACTCTTGCCTTCACGCGTCAATAGTAAAAGGTAGTAACGATCAACTTCTACTATTTCATTTTAAACTCTAATGGGTTGACGTAAAGTCACATTTTCTTTAAATTACATACTTATTATTATGTTGGTTTTGTTTTAAATGACAGTTCATGCTCTACGCATATATGTCACTTTTAAATGTTCCATAAAATTCGTAGTATTTTGTATGGCACGCGGGTTCCATGTTGTAGTAGTTTGATGTCTAGAATCTAAAAAGTTAATCTAGAAATGTATTCCCCTAAATAAAGCCGAAGAGCTCGTTAAGTTGAGTGCAGAACAGAACCCCTTATAGAAGACCACCGTAGCATGTGTGCTGTTGTTTCGATGAGTGATTTGTGACTATCGACCCTAACTTAAAAAAAAAATCCATATTTTTTTTTATTTAAATTTCACTTTCAAAAACCACATTATTTTATTTGAGTTAAGGTTCGAAGTTAAGGTTTTTGGGGGAGGCCTATGTCCAGCAGTGGACGTCCTGCGGCTGAGATGATGAAGTTTCGAATTTGATTTTATGTAAAAACTTCCGCACGAGAAAGTTTGAGTTTATTAGGTCTTTAATTTACTTCGACAAAGTTGGAAATTCGGACTTTCAAAAGTTCAAAGAAAACCTTCATTTTCTAATCACAAAGGTAAGCATCTTTTTTTTAACTAAAAGATACTTTTAATTGAATATTTTATTATTATTACTTACCGTTTTAACTAATGTTTTGACTTTTAAATCAGGATCAGCAAACAAATATGCCACTCAGTCTCATTATATACTTACTAAGGAAATAATTCCCTAGAGATTACATGCAATAACTCTTTTTAACAAAAAAAACCGACTTCATACCGTTTTCTCATGGATGCCATTGTCAGAGCTGGACCAAATTGAAATGGGACCACACGGGAAGCACCAGCTTTCAATTAAAAAAAGAATCACCAAAATAGTTTCTCCCAGTTGAAAGTTCTGAGGTAACACACATAAAAAAAAATACAGTCGAATTGAAAACCTCCTCCTTTTTTGGAAGTCGGTTGAAAAATAATACGGTACACTTTATATTTAACATTACGGTAACTACCAAAAAATACCTTCGATCAAGATTGCAGATGAACTTTTAGCAATCACAGTGAGAACAAAAACAATAACAATACAATCTGCCTACGAACTAATAACTGAGGGGAGTAATTACATCCATTCGGCCCCTTCGTGCTCTTTCCTGCCTATGCGAAAGCGTTTTTGAATAGCCAACCTCACCCTATTTGCATAACGTTTGGTCTCTCGTCAAACGGTCGTGAAAGGGCCCTTGGAACCCTTTCTGGACTGTGCATTCAACGCGCTGCATTAATTTTGCCTCAAAAGAAGCATAGTTTCAAAGTTAAATAGTTCCATCGGCGGGCGAAAAATATAGTTACACATGCCGTGCCGATACCAAATGTATGGCGGCATGAACGTAATTTAACTATTTTTTAAAGCGGCAATGAATGGGTTAAGAGTAAAGTTGACTTTTGGGTCACAAACTTTACGATTTTAGGTTTCTTTCTATATATTACAAAATTTTGGACCAATACGAATAATTTATATACATATAGCTAGATGTTGCACGCGACTTTGTCCGCGTAACTCGTTGATAATGTAGCTTTCTATAAAAAATAAAATATTAAAGGTATTTGAGTGGTAAACAACTTTATCGAAGCAATGAATAGAAAACTTCGCATGGTCGACCTAATTGCGGTCACATTCAATATCCATTTGAGGCTGTTTCTATGAGGAAGATCCCTGCAAGAAACTCATACATGATCTATTCAATTATAAATTCCTTTGACAATACACATACAGCATTATATTATTTTGTATATAAATATTTACCTAATTATTCAATCGATATATTATTAAAGATTTATATTGGAAAGTAAAATAGAAACCAAATACTACGTAATTTTACAGTCTCAATAAGTAATTTTTCCAGATTTAGTGACTAAAATTTAGTCCAATGCAATAAACAATGTTAAGACTGGTTTACATCTTCGTTGAAGTCGTCAACGAGTTATCCTATCATTACCAGACGCAGAATAGGTTTTATTATTTCTGTTTAAAACACGAAATATTTTTATTAAAAATTTCTTAATACCACGAGGCAACTTTAAAGACACAAAAACAAGAACATAAGCTACTGTAATAATGTGGCTTTGTACGGAGTGCAGTACCGAAGATAGACATCTAAAATACGCCTATATGATGACATCAAAGCGGAACGCTGACCGATCTAAACCATTGTTAAGAGATAAGCTTAGTTAGGTATGCTAGTTAACTGGAAGACCATTACTCGGTTATAAAGGACAATCCTAAAATAGTCAAAGAAACTCTCTATTCAGGTAAAGTTCTTGAACAAAAAACAAATAAAAATATTGAATCACATGATGTACTTGATGTAAATGGTATTTTAGGTGACTAACTACCACTGCTATAAACATAAGAAACACCAAAAGAAGACAGACAGGATAAGACAAGAATAACAACACACACTAACAAGAAGGTATTTTTTTGGGCACTTAAGAATGTGATTGCTACCGGTAGACATGCTGCCCAGTATATCAATGACTGCAGAACCCTGCAACTACTGGCCTCAAAAATAGCAAGTGCAAAATTAACTATGTCTCAACCTGTTCTAATCTCAATATTACTGGATAAACTGTAGAACGAAACCCCGGTGGTCCCCACACTACTTAGTATGTTAGTATGTATCCATTTGAAGTGCTTCATACTCGGTTTACGACCACTGTCCTGTCACGGCTAATTGCAGCGAGATGCGCCCGCGCATTGCGATGTAGCGTCAGCAGAAAGGCACTCCACGTGAATAGAATTTGAAGTTTCAAATAACTTGCACTTTCGCATAAAATAGAGATATCCGCGACACGAACCGACACTTTCGTGGCATTAACTAGACGTTTAATAGAGAACATTCTGCATATTATACAGTAATATGAATAAACAAGAAACCTATAGAATTAGTTTAATCGTCTGTCTAATATCTACGAGTGTATCTTTAAAGCCATATAATAAGATTGTTTTTTGATTTTTTTCACCATTATCTATCTCTAAGTATAAATTAAAGTCGCTGTCCGCCTCTATTCGAAACGATATTCGCCTCTATTTCACATCGCCAGAGTTGAAGATCGTCTAATCCCAATCTTTACCCGTTCAAATATGGCTTTAAATGGCATGAATTGACTAATTCTAAACTAAGCAGCTTTTTTTACTGTTGACAATATTCGCTGTTGTTTTCAAACTAGCACTTGGCTTATTATTATTATGCTAGAGAAAAGGTAATTAAGTATTTAATGAACATTAAAATATCCTTTTAAATAATTTCAACAGGAAAAGAATTTCAGCCAGGTCGTGTTGCCAGTACAGTAAAAAAAAAATGCAATCGTGGGAGCAATCGTGACGACACTATTTTAAAAACCGTATATTATTATGAAAGGAACTCCACATGGGATACAGGGCAGCTTGTAAGAAGTCTGATGTCATAATTCGAGATATAATCAATCGTAGGCATTTTATTGACGTGTTTCGTAATTGAGTGTAAGAAAACTTAAAAAAATCTCAGCAATCTGCCATTAGGCCAGCCTTTGACGTCAACTCGTAGCTTGGTATTTATTGTTTCATTAGTGGAAGATCGCAACTGACCGAGCTGAATGTCCAACAAGTCAAAAACTATTAAAATTCAATTCCTACTAATCGAAACTCTTATTCAATACCTTAGATCGAAGATTCCAAGCCAATTTATGGCTAGTTTACTAGTGATCACAAACTTAGGAGCCATCGTGGGCGCGACTATATAAAATAAATCCAAGATCTATTTAGATAACTATACTCACCGGCACAAAATGTGGCCCAAAGTTACTTCAATTGTTTTATTATAATAAATTTTGTATGAATTTTAAATTGTAGTTAATAGTTAATTACTTAATAGTTATATAACTATTAACTACAATTTAAAAGTTATATAAAAAATTTATTGTAATAAAACAGTTGAAGTAACATTTAACTGGGCCACATTTTGTGCCGGTGAGTGTATTTTTTGAAATAAAAAAGTTATCTACTTAAATACTAATAATATATTAATATTTTTCTATACATATCATAAAATAAAATGAAGTTTCTATCTGCATCAGTTGGTTTCAACGGATTTGAATACGGTTTTCACTATTGGAAGGAGCTATAAACGATGAAGGTTTGTGTTACATATAATTTTGAGAAAAAAATTACATCCTATAGTCTCTATAAAAAAAAATAAACGTATAAAATCGTATATTGGAGAAAAGGAAGCCATACATACAAGCGACGTACACTCGTTCACTGTTTTTGCTGACGGTCGCGTAAATGAGTTTTATTCTTTTACAAACGGTATCATGAGTCAGACCAATTTGATACGAGGCGAATGAAACTACATTATTACACTAAACGAGCCTACACGATCCCAATATGTTTTAGTGGGTAAACTATTGGAATTATATTTCAGTATTATATTTTTTTTTATGTTAATCTCGGTTGACGGTCGCTTATAAATAACACAAAAACGCCACTGGTGCTACAAGTGCGCTGCCGACCTTAATAGGATAGGGATATGGGAAATGGGCTATAGCATCCCTTACTTATTACTAGCTGCTGCCCGCGACTTCGCCCGCGTAACTTTGTAAATTTTATACTAAAACCTTCTTTGAGAACCACTCTATCCATTAGCGAACAGACAGACAGACAGACAGACAGACAAACGCGGCGGAGGACTCTGTTTGATAATATGTAATGTAAGGATTATAGCATCGAAACAACAGCCAGCAAACATGCCTTTGTTTAACGGTGGTTTCCTGTGAGGGGTGGTTAACTGTCGCGAGACGGGCTACCCAAAATTACTGCGAAATGCAGTCCTGCTACTACTTAGTATAAGAAGGGATGTAGCCTCTCTTTGTGTGTTCTACCGGCTGTACAATGGTGAGTGCTCTGATGAGTTGTTCCAACTAATGCCTACCCCAAGTTTTTACCACCGTACTGCGCGTCATAGATGTGGAGTTCATCCGCATTACTTGGACAAGGTGCCACTACGCACGGTCCGGTTGAGTAGAAACTTTATCCCGCGGACGCGCGAACTTTGGAACAATCTCCCTCCTGAGGTGTTTCCACCTAGCTACAATATGGGCTTCTTCAAGCGAGCTGTAAATAAACTCTTGCAGGGTAGGCAGCGCACTAGCACTCCCCTTGGTGTTGCTCGTGTCCTTAGGCGGCGGTAACCACCTACCATCAAGTGAGCCGCCTGCCTGTCTGTCACCTCTTTATTATAAAAAAAAACTTATATAAGTATATTTAGTAATTATATTTTATTCTAGAAAATCGATTCTAAAATGGGTTCAGCGAAAGCTATAGACAGGTAAATTGTGGGTTCCATTGAAACGGCACCAGGGTTCCGCGAAATTAATTTTGGCTAGTTTCTATTATAATGCCACAATTAAATGCAAATAATATATTATTTTGAAGAAGCGTAAAATATTTGACGAAACCACAGTTGTCACATGAATAAAGATGGGCGTGATCTTTTCTCGGGGGTTGTACCAATTTTTTTTTTCCAAAGCGGACTAAGTCGCGGGCACCAGCTTGTTTGTATATATTTGAATTTTGGTTGAATAAAATATGCACTTTGTACCACGTGAGTGTTGTACCTTAACTAACATTATAGTGCGTCGAAGACACGAAACAGAAGTAGGCCTACGAGTAGGTATGTCGGTTTGACCGCACGATAACTACAACCTGTTATGGTCTGCGTCTATCAAACGCTACCATCAAACGTTGTATATAATTTATTCCATATAACGATACCTTTGCATTAATGTTTGTACCGTAGTGTTAAATTATAAGATTCCTGAAGATCTACGAGGGAACACGTTTAACAGTTTTAAATTAATGGTTGGTTACCCCGGAATTTACGATGGCTTAATTCCGAGACGAGATTTGCACTTTGCTTTATCACTATGTATGCCGTTATTTTCATCACCTCCATTCGGTAGAATGTCTGTAAATCCTATGTATATGCCAGTTTTTTCAAATCAGACAAAAGTTAGTAAATACAAAATAATAGCTTAGCTTGACCACATGGGTCAGTCAGAGCTGATTATTTGAATCCGTTAAATATCAACTTTAACTGTAACAAATAGAGTTTATATTGCATTGTTCCATACAAGAGCATGTTCGAGGAACATATTGCGGAGGCAGTTAAGTTACGGGCGTCTCGTTTAGGCGCCTGAAGTGAACGTTCACACCACCGCAGATGGCAGACTAATCGCCCAGGAGCGGTTAGAAATCAATCAATCAATCATCCTAGCGTAAACTCACATTATGAGTTTACGTTGCCTTGTACGTAGGAACCGCTCCTCCCTCTATAGTTCATTCACCATATTTACCTATTATAAAAATTAGAAGCGTCCAACGTAACGAAAATTGTCTAGCGAAATGCCTAGTAGTTAGTTACTCCCTTAGCTCTAACACACTGTGTTTCGCAGTCATTTAGGCAACCCGTATTTGGCAACCGGTGACCACCCGAACCACCGTGACATTAACAGCATATTATGTTGCTGCTTAAATTCAAAAGTACCCAAATCAAAAATTCCAAAAATGTTTTTAATGCAAAAATACAATCACTATCACAATATGAAGATATTGTATGTTGCAAAAAGACTTAACTATGGTTGCTTTATTCTATATTTAGTATATTTTGATAAATTTGTTTATATTCAAAAGTAACATAGTTAATATGATTATATCTTTTCTAGTATTCAGTTTATTATAAAAGTACTTAAAACATTTAAGGCTATTTAAAAATACTCTTCTAACGAAGTATAAAATGCTGCATATATATCTGCATATATCTAATAAGTAAAAAATTGACAAAAAACATTTTTTTTTTTCGATTAGCTCTGTAAAAAAGTGTAAACTTGATTTGTGCCACTTTTGAATTTAAGCAGCGATGTGCTTGTGTTTCGGTGAGTGAGTAAGGAATGCTAGAGCCCATTACCACAACCCTTCCTTAACCCTAATAATTTTTCTATGGTCGGCACTTTCAGCACCTGTGTCGTAGCTTGTGTTATAGGCGACGGTAGCCACTTACCAGCAAGTGGACCGTCAGCCTTAACATAAAGAGTAAATCTTTAAGAAGATCGTCGTCACAAACGCTTTTATAAGCTTTGTAATGTTTGTAATTAGTGTTGTTTAGTTAAAAACTGTGTTTAATTATATGACAACAAGTATTAAACGAAGTTAACTATGATAATAATGATTTTTTATATTATTTGGTTCAAATTTTATGAAGTTTTTTTAATTCCTGAAAAGTTGCCATTTTCGACATGTTTTAGTCTGCCGACCCTAGAATTATACTAGCAACACGCTCCCGGCTTCGCCCTGGTTTATTTATTTATTTATTAAAAACTATCCTATCTTTGAATTTGGACCAAATTATCTTGGGTTCATATCATTATCTTTGGTTCAAAATAAAAACTATCCTATCTTTGAAGTTGGACCAAATTACACATAGTCACAAAGTTTTATCAAAATCGGTTCAGTTGTGTAGGAGTTGATTGACGTCAAACAACGTGACACGAAATTTTTATATTATTGTGTAACTATATAAGATAGATTACATATGAATAGTATAAGAAGGCCTTGCTGATAGCAAATTATTATTATGACGTTCTTATTAATAATATTAAAGTGATTTTCGCAAAAACAAAAAAACGTTATCGAAAATTCTTCCCGATAATAAACTCGTAAAACTCTTTATCTGTCAATGATAAACATGTTTTTTTGCGGTGTCGGTAGTGATAATGAAAATATCAAGTACATCGTAGACATAACACAAAAATATACAATATAAAAATATATATATAAAAAGAGAAGATTTGTATTTTTGTACGTTTGTAATGAATGAACTCTAAAACTACTAACTACACTGATTTTAAAAATTCTATCACCTAACTATAGAAAGCTATAGTTATTATCAGCGAGTAAAATAGGCTATAGTTTTAAATATATTTATCAATACTAATAATACATCTGTAAGGGTTGGTCATGGAGTAAGTTACTTTGTTTTCAGAGATAGTTATCGTGTTTATAGGCTCTATACATGATACTGAAACTAAATTGACCATTTTTACAATTTTTTTCTGTATGTATGTTCCTCCATTAACTCTTAAACGAATTAACTGATTTTCATGAAACTTGGTACATAAACATTTAGACTTACAGGACACAGGATAGGCTACTTTTTTCTTTTTCAACGCGAACGAAGTCGCGGGCAACAGCTTTTATAAAGTTATATCCTGAGAAGAAACTCAGGATACCATTCTTTGTTTTTGGCTAAAAACCATCTCGATCACGTCAGTTTTCAAACCAAAAAAAGGGATCAAAATCAGTCCATTCGTTTAGGAGCTATGATGCCCCAGACAGGCATAGGTGCAGGTCAAGCTAATTATTCTGCACAACACTTTTCAAGATTGGAAGAATTATAATTAGATATACGTCGCTGTTTCATTATAATTATAAAATAAATGTTATCAAACATTATTTAGTTGTTGTCAAGAGATGGATAGAATTATTTGTTTTTATAAGTATCTACGATTTAATTAGGTTATTTGGCGGGCAACGCGATAAGGACGAACGACATTAACTATGACAAGATAAATTACTTATTAAATTAAATACGTAAGTATTCCTCAAAAAAATATTTTTTTACATGTATCGTCATTCTTTTGTACAGTATAGTTTCGAATATTTCCGAAAATTCAGTAACTAGGTTGAACTTTGAAAGGTTCATTTCAAAAGTTGTCCCTTTGAGGACAACTTGAGGTCATAACGTTCCGCGTAATTCCGAAATATATCGCGGAATCCCTGCAGCAACAAGTGTTATCACTAAATCCCAATCAATCATTTTAGCATAATTATGTATCCACAACAGACTTCGGAGTAACGCAATGCTATCCTTGTCATGCTATACTGTCAGTCAGATCCTAACCACTCATCCAACGTGCTCGTCAAAGAGTCCAAGTCAAGTTGTCTCTACTCTACTCTTTTCTTATCAGAGACGGCGGGGCCATCGCATCTCCCCTTTGTTGTTTTCTTATGCGACGGTTGCTTTCTACCATTAAGCGGAGGGCTTGCATATATTTTTCAAAATATTGACAATGATAAAGTACATTGTTTAGTTATCCAACAAACTCACAGAGAGATTATAATAGGCAGACATTATGTCGGACGGTTTATGCAAACGCGTTCTAACAAGATTCTTATTGTAAATTTGAAATGTAGTCTGTACGAGATTATCTAACTTTTACTATATTTTTTACCTAATAAAACTTAAAAGATAATGCAAGCAGATTTTAAAAATATATTAAAACTGTAAATAAATATTATACAAATATTTGAGAGATCTAATTACCTGTTTTCTCTTCAAGGGCAATTGTTTGAGAGGTACAGTCGCGAGCACAGGTGGCGACTCTCTCGAAGCGAGCTCGTCCAATAGAACTCCGCATTTCTCCTTATCCTTTTCCTCGTCAGCGATCAGGAGGAAGCGTCGCCAGCGAGATGAATCAAAACCCCAATGGCAGGTCCTGTGCTCGGTCTCGTGCGAGTGACACACGAAACGCCGAGGCACGAACAGCCCGCGACATTCCAAACACTGCACTCTGTTCAATTCAGCGGCACAAACACCACGCGCACCGCCAAAGCACTCGTGGTACACCCGGAAACCCGGCACTTTGTGCGGTCTCGAAGCGGCTGGACCGTGTAACAACGCGGCGCACAAACGTTCAGCATCCGTCTGAGTGATGAGCCCACACGAGGGAGCGGTCCGCGGTAGCACCCCGGTGGATTTCAACTCGTGCAGTTGCTCCGGGGTGCAACGCGAGCAATATATCTGCAGTTCGTCGCAAACACGATTTATTTGCTCCAAGCTGAAATCGGTGAGCACGGATGTGAGGATTTGAGGTAAACAAAGCCGTCGCTCGCCGCCTACACTGAAGCAAGAGATGGGTTCGCCTTCTAGCAGGGTTTCGCCTCGTTCGCCTAGCTCCGGATCCGCGGCTAGAAGGATGGGAGGCGCAGCGGGTAGCGGTGGCGGTAGAGGCGCGTCGCCGCGCGGCTCAGCTCGTCCGCACCCCGGCCCTTGCAGGCTGCGCGGCGCGCTAGCTTGGTAAGTCTTCAGCACGGAAGTGATGTGTGGAGTCACTACATCCATGGTCACTCGCCGCCCCAGCAGCTAATCTCGAGGCGCATGTCACGAGCGCGGATCTATCGCGCGCCGGCACGAACGCCGCGCTGCGACTCCGACCGAAACATGTCTGCCGTGTCGGCCGAGTTTGCCGAGTCGTCGCGACGATGGCCCGGCCTGCGGCCCGAGCGAGCGACACTCGTTTGCGGAATCCCCGCCCTGTCGTCACACACTCAGTCATGCAAAAATACACTGTTAAACACCTATTTTGAATAAAATGTCCACACTTTTCCCTCTAAGCTGCCTTTATACACATTTTATATTATTATAATAGTTATCGATAGTAGTATTTCATTTAAAATGATCAAAGTATCGAATACATTATCGCACGTAATAAACGCAAACCGTTGAGACAGGGGCGTGGATTCCGCCGACTGATCGCAGTCAAAGCAGCAGACGGATGGCTCGGCTACTGGAGAGTCTAGCCGGCCCCCCTCGCCCCGCGCCCACCACGGAGTCACGTGACCGACCTTCCCGTCAAAATATCCAGAATGGCGGCGCGAGCCGCGGCCGGCCCGGATCATAGATAATTTCAATACAGATATATAATTTGCTCTTTTTGTAAAATAAATAAATAAGTTTTAAAATATATTAATAAATAACTTAAAAAAACAAATTTAAAATAACTATGTTATTATAAATGTCGAGCCATGTTAAGATGCTTGCCTTAGCGGTCTGTCTCAAGAGTCTTCAGTTTCCTTCAAGGTCTACTTTGGATATGAAATTCCAAATAACTTCGTGAGAACTTAAAGATGCCAGAGCCCATTTTTCTTTCCCTAAGTCCTTTATCCTTAATTAGATTATAGTCGGCGCACACTTGCAGCACTTGAGGCATTGTTTGTGATATTGATATTGGTGAAGGTAGTCCACTTGCCGTTAAGTAGACCATCAACTTGAAAAAAAAAAAAACTTCTTACTTAAGACTATAATTTTTAATAAAAAGAGTTAGTTATAATAAAGGTTACCAATTTAGTCTTTTCCAAAACATAAAATATTCCATAACATGAACAAAAAAAAATGTTAATATGTTCCATATAGTGTGTAAAATAATTTAAACCACATTTTCAATAATGACATTAATAAAATTCTGTTCGCTTTATTATTAAATTTACTGAATCTTTAAGTTAGGTAATTATTAAGTACTATTTACTGTATAGTAATTATCAACAAGGGTTTTTTAGAACTATTGCGTTTAGAATAAATATTAAAGTTACAATAAAATTGCTTCTATACTCTTTGTTCTTAAGCTAAAATTAGTAAATTCATAATCTATTATTTGAACCTCCATCTACATCTGTGTCTTAATAGAGGCAAAACCTATATAGGCATTTTCAATTACATCTCTCATCTTTGGACTCGGCGACACGCGCGGGGCAACTGCGGGGAGAAGGGGGGGCAGCCGCGGGGTCGCGGGAGGGGGCGAGAGAACTGCGTCTACCAAAACGTTCGCTCCGTTCGTATAGCACAAACAAAACTGCTTTTATCGTCTATAGTTAGTATACAATAGAATATATATCTTGTGTCCTAGAAATAGAGTATAGTTTTGATGTATTTAATTTTCTTTGTTTAGCTTGTTTTAGACTGGATATTTAAAAAGAACTTAATGACTTTAATCACAAAGCTTATTATAGCTTAAGTACATGAGATGTGTTATGGAGGTATAACCGAATGAGTTTTCTATCCCCATGATCTTCATGGTCCTCCTTCGTCTTTGCTGAAGCATTTTTTATAAAGCCCTCAAACTCTATACTTATTGTCATAAAATTTTTACTTGTAACAATGTTTTACATTACAAGTCTCTACGTCCATTAGTCCCATAGTAAGGATGTCATGATGTTGTTACTGGCGCCAAACGGGCTGTCTAGTTTATGATAAAACGAATAAAACAAGCGACCCATTCCCGGCTTCGCACGGGTGTAGGTTTTCTTTTTTCAAATCAATATACCTACCATCATAGAGTAAATAGCTACGATACATAAACTTTCCTTGTTTGATGTTCTTCTATCAATGAAAACCGTATAAAAATCCGTTGTGATATTTAGTTGAAAGAGAAACAGACAGATGCGGATAGCGACTTTAATCTTCTTAATATATAAAAGGCGATGTGTATGTGTAATGTGTATGTTAACTATGGACTCCAAAAATGCTGAATCGATTTTGACAAAACTTTCAGACAATCTTCAGATTAGCCCGGCCGCACACGTACGTTTTCCGAATTCGATTTCCGAATACGTTTTCCGCGTTCGGAGATCCGAATGCATCAAATCTATAGAAAATATATTGACTGCCACACACGTACGTTTTTACAAAATATACAAAACTGTTTAAACATCTCTTTTTAGGCGACTCTTAGGCGATAAGTAATGGTAGACTGAGCCCGTGGGCTGGGTTGACCCTTGGGTCGAGTCGCCCGTAAAGAAAAAAAAAATGGTCAACTTAGCACGTGGGCTCAGTGCTCTGCGGGCCCAGTTGACCACCAAGTGGAAATTTTTCTAAGTGTTGCGCCCCTGACGGTACACTAGGTGGTTATTGAAGACGTTTTGGATTGGACTTAGTTTTTTTTTTAAGAAATTTCAAATTTTTTTTTTTCATTTTTTTTTTGTTAACGCTACGTATCGGAGGCGACCATACAAACGCTTTTGGTCATATGCATCGAAATACTACAATGGAATTTGCGTTACAAATGCCAAAGCGGCACATAAAAAGGACGCCTATAACAGAATCATGGCGGACTCTTGCCTTCACGCGTCAATGGTAAAAGGTAGTAACGATCAACTTCCACTATTTCATTTTAAACTCTAATGGGTTGACGTAAAGTCACATTTTCTTTAAATTACGTACTTCCCAACTAGCAAAATAGTGTCATATAAAGGGTACATTAACGTTTTATATTTAACTTTCAGCCATATGAAAATGGTTTTATAATAGTTTTTTATAGGTAAATATAACGCAGGTTTGGGCGCAGATTATATAACATTTAAATCGTGTAAGGGACGTTTTGCGGTCGCGTCAACGACAATTACGTTGAGTAAAAATCACATAGACGTTGTAAGTTTAACTATTAAGTTTTGTAACAGTTTTTAGTTTACGCTTACACAACTATATCATCTTATAGACGTGGTCGCGCAGTCAGTGGGGCATTCAAGTTAAGACAATTTATCGCGTGAAGTTCTTGTGTTGTGAAAAAAACTTATAAAATTATAAAAGGTGAGTTTCAGAAATCTTTATTATTTATTAATTAATGTAAAGAGAGCTTATTGTGTTGGAAAATAAAAAGCGGTGACTGATACTTGGGAATTTAAAATTT
Source organism: Synanthedon formicaeformis (assembly GCA_945859745.1). NCBI lineage: Eukaryota > Metazoa > Arthropoda > Insecta > Lepidoptera > Sesiidae > Synanthedon > Synanthedon formicaeformis. The sequence goes on along the minus strand of OX243969.1, from coordinate 2,784,528 downwards.
CCGATGATATGATGGTTAATCTTTGTTAATATTTTAATGGGCCTTCATAATATTGGTGTTTCAATATTGTTTATAAAAATAAAATACATTAATTCTCATCCATAGTTTCCGCCATATTGCCAATAGATATTGGGCGACTGCATTTAGACATGTATATAACTATTGGTCATATACATGTTTTTATATGATTTATGGCATCCACCATGACAGTTGCAATTAGGGTTCCCTTGTAAAATAGAAAAAAACCTTTTGTGTATATACTTAGTCATATGAATACTCTGTTTTTTTACAGGGACATAATGGTGATACTGATATATTTTGACGTTGATAAGTTTTTAACGAAAACAGATTTAAAGTTGCTCAAATACTTAAAATGGCCATGGGATAATACGCATTTTCAGTTATCCCGGGAGTGCTATGGATGTAATCATCCTACTAATTCGACATTCAAACACTTTGTCATCCATAATAACAGAAGCATAATTAAATTATTGAACTATGATTTCTTTTGGTGCCAAAACTGTAAGAAGTTTGCCATATACGACCATTTTCCTGAGGACGAATGTAACTGCAGCTCTTAAACTTTAATTTGTTTTATAAATAAAAAATATCTATTTCGTAAGGTTAGACTCCTTAATTATATTTACATAAGCAACCAATCGTTATCACTGATTCAGTTATACTTAAATATTTTTATCATCAATCATCATCATCTATACTAATAATAAACCTGTAAGTGTAGGTATTGTATGTATGTATGTATGTTCCTCCGCGAATTGACTGATTTTCACGAAACTTGGTAGTTAAACATTTAGACGTACAGGACACAGGATAGGCTACATTTTTCTTTTCCAACGCGGACGAAGTCGCGGGCGCCAGCTAGTAAATAATAGATATATATTCGTCACTATTTCGTAAGGTTAATTTCCTTAATTATATTTACATAAGCACCCGATCGTTATCACTGATTCAGTTATACTTAAATACATGTAAGTAGGTATACTTATTAAATTTGTCAAAGACGAGTCGCCTCCAAGTTCAAAACCAGTGTATCGACAGTAAACGCGCAATAAAAATATTAGTTCTCAGGGTGATTCCCCTTTCTTCCGTCTCGCTTTACGCACTTCGTTAGCGGCTCTCTTTACGTTAGATTTTAGGTTAGTCATAGATTGATACTCGGTTTAGGAAGCGGTTTCAAATTTACTTTACAATAAACGATAATAATTATAGCACGAGTACGTAGTAGTGTTGATGTTTAGTATTTATTTTTAATGGTAATTGATGTGTTAATATAGCAATATTTAACCATAACAATGTTTTGTTTTAGATATTATGTTCTTCAAAGTTGTACAAACTTTAGAAAGGGGAAAGTTAGTTTTATCCGCAGTTCCTGAAAAATGGGAAAAAGATGGCATCCTTTATTGGCCAAGAAGAAAAGTGGAGGATTTATTAAAGAATCCTTTTTCATGTCCCGAAGCATCTTGGACATCAATGCAATGTGTCGTTAAAAGGAGTGGAATTAGTTCACTGGAAAGTGCTGAGATAGAGGTCACTCGAATGTCAAGCATGAGCGACACAGAAGAGGAACAAAATGAAGATTTGAGACAATGCGGAGGTACTACAAGTGAAAATATTGATGTTCAAAAATGTTTTAATGACTTGGCAAATGCTTGTGTTGTAAGTAAAATGTAATTATAATCTACTAGCTGTTGCACGCGACTTCGTCCGCGTCACTTTATAAAATATAGCCTATATCACTCGCTGATAATATTGCTTCCCAACAGTGAGAGAATTTTTCAAATCGGTCCAGTACTTTCGGAGCCTCTTTAATACAAACAAAGAAATCTTTCCTCTTAGTATAGACGAACAAAATATTGTGAAGAAATGTTTCAAAAAACCACGCACTTTTGTGAACCGTATAGACTCGAGTGAGTAAGGCACGTTTACACGTTCATACGTCGGATTAGCAGGATTAGCATTAGGCAGCCACATCGTACTAGTTAGTATGATATCATCATGATTTTTTTTTTTTTTCAGAATAATGCTGAGTATCTACAACCATCCACGTCCACGTCCAATCCTATAAATATTAACGATGTTGTTGTTTTAACTTCCAATCAAGAAATAGACCAAAACCAACATAGCACACACAGCGTATTGCACACAGTTCAACAAAATTCTCAAGATATTTCACAAAAACTTGATAATTTGTTACAAATAACAGAAATAATTCAAGAGAACCAGAAAGTTTTGTTTGAATATGTGCAAAATGTGGAGAGTAAATTGTTAATGAAAATGACTCATTTAAGCACTCAGCTTGATGAATATGTAAAACGCACCACAGAGATTAAAATTCAAGAAGCAAACGCTTTTAAACCAATATCTGACAAAGAAGAACTTGACGCCTTTGAAGAGCAGCTCAAAGATCCAACCATGGTGTCAATGTTGAAAAATAAACTGGCAGCGGTTTGTGGAAATGGAAAAGGACGAGGGAGCAACAACGCTTACGCATTAGTGGACGTAATGTTCACCAGAAATTTTATGACAACATGCTCTTGGGCTGGGGGCTCTAAAAAGTTAACTTCAAAAATTTGTTTCAAAATTTACACTCGGACAATCGATTTATTTTTTGATCTTGTACATGAATCAGACAACACTTATACTAAGTTGGAATGCGAAAATTTCTTTAAAAATATTATGCGCCATGCCGCAACCAGAAATAAAATAAAGTTGTTGCGTGCTTCATCTAGCAAATCTAGACCCAAACGTAGTATGCAAAACGTAGTACTTCAAGAAATTCAAAATGAGCAGCCACTTGTGAATCGAGATCATTATTCCCTTTTAGTCAATAATGATCTCGATTCACAAGAAAAAGACGATTTACGTTCTTAGAAAGGGGAAGTTAGTTTTATCTGCGGTTCCCGAAAAATGGGAAAAAGATGGCATCCTTTAGGGATGATTTATATTAGACCGTGGAGTGTCCGGGCCGTGCCGCGGACGTGGCCCGGATGGGGCAAGCGTTTGGCACGTTACATATAATTTGTGTGAAGATGTTTACATTACACCGTGTCCCGTCCGGGCCCGGATGACGCACGGTTTAATGTAAACATCTTCATACAAATTATATAGATTTCTTTGTATGTATTAAAGAGGCTCCGAAAGTACTGGACCGATTTGAAAAATTCTCTCACTGTTGGGAAGCAATATTATCAGCGAGTGATATAGGCTATATTTTATAAAGTGACGCGGACGAAGTCGCGTGCAACAGCTAGTAGATTCTAATTACATTTTACTTACAACACAAGCATTTGCCAAGTCATTAAAACATTTTTGAACATCAATATTTTCACTTGTAGTACCTCCGCATTGTCTCAAATCTTCATTTTGTTCCTCTTCTGTGTCGCTCATGCTTGACATTCGAGTGACCTCTATCTCAGCACTTTCCAGTGAACTAATTCCACTCCTTTTAACGACACATTGCATTGATGTCCAAGATGCTTCGGGACATGAAAAAGGATTCTTTAATAAATCCTCCACTTTTCTTCTTGGCCAAAATTTCTTTAAAAATATTATGCGCCATGCCGCAACCAGAAATAAAATAAAGTTGTTGCGTGCTTCATCTAGCAAATCTAGACCCAAACGTAGTATGCAAAACGTAGTACTTCAAGAAATTCAAAATGAGCAGCCACTTGTGAATCGAGATCATTATTCCCTTTTAGTCAATAATGATCTCGATTCACAAGAAAAAGACGATTTACGTTCTTAGAAAGGGGAAGTTAGTTTTATCTGCGGTTCCCGAAAAATGGGAAAAAGATGGCATCCTTTAGGGATGATTTATATTAGACCGTGGAGTGTCCGGGCCGTGCCGCGGACGTGGCCCGGATGGGGCAAGCGTTTGGCACGTTACATATAATTTGTGTGAAGATGTTTACATTACACCGTGTCCCGTCCGGGCCCGGATGACGCACGGTTTAATGTAAACATCTTCATACAAATTATATAGATTTCTTTGTTTGTATTAAAGAGGCTCCGAAAGTACTGGACCGATTTGAAAAATTCTCTCACTGTTGGGAAGCAATATTATCAGCGAGTGATATAGGCTATATTTTATAAAGTGACGCGGACGAAGTCGCGTGCAACAGCTAGTAGATTATAATTACATTTTACTTACAACACAAGCATTTGCCGAGTCATTAAAACATTTTTGAATATCAATATTTTCACTTGTAGTACCTCCGCATTGTCTCAAATCTTCATTTTGTTCCTCTTCTGTGTCGCTCATGCTTGACATTCGAGTGACCTCTATCTCAGCACTTTCCAGTGAACTAATTCCACTCCTTTTAACGACACATTGCATTGATGTCCAAGATGCTTCGGGACATGAAAAAGGATTCTTTAATAAATCCTCCACTTTTCTTCTTGGCCAAAATTTCTTTAAAAATATTATGCGCCATGCCGCAACCAGAAATAAAATAAAGTTGTTGCGTGCTTCATCTAGCAAATCTAGACCCAAACGTAGTATGCAAAAAGTAGTACTTCAAGAAATTCAAAATGAGCAGCCACTTGTGAATCGAGATCATTATTCCCTTTTAGTCAATAATGATCTCGATTCACAAGAAAAAGACGATTTACGTTCTTAGAAAGGGGAAGTTAGTTTTATCTGCGGTTCCCGAAAAATGGGAAAAAGATGGCATCCTTTAGGGATGATTTATATTAGACCGTGGAGTGTCCGGGCCGTGCCGCGGACGTAGCCCAGATGGGGCAAGCGTTTGGCACGTTACATATAATTTGTGTGAAGATGTTTACATTACACCGTGTCCCGTCCGGGCCCGGATGATGCACGGTTTAATGTAAACATCTTCATACAAATTATATGTAACGTGCCAGACGCATGCCCCGTCCGGGCCACGTCCGCGGCACGGCCCGGACACGCCACGGTCTAATATAAATCATCCCTTATTGGCCAAGAAGCAAAGTCGAGGATTTATTAAAGAATCTTGGACATCAAAGCCCTCAGTTGCGCCGACCCTAAACGGAGCAATAACATATGAAACGGAAAAATACTGTGTTGATTTTTTTTTGTTTTAGCAGTTGTTATTAAGGTTATTATTAATGTTATTAAGGTTAAGGTTGTTACTGTAAGGATGCAATAAATACATACAAAAGAAGGTAATAACGTTTTTAACCAAATGAATGATTTTTCTGAACAGCTATTGATGAATCTTATTTGAAGATTTTTCTGAACGCTTCTGTTATTGTATCCTTATGATGTAGTTTTTTAAGTACTCTTCTCTAATTAAATACTTTCAGAGAAGAGTACCTACAAAATACGACACTGTACATATTACGTTCATTGTATCTTTGTATTCATTTTTAAAATTTAATTTTATACATAGTTCAATAAGTTTCAAGTTAAATTAAAATAAATAATTAACAACTTTATAATTATTTAAGATAAGTAAATAAAAAAATAAAAGTCTGAATGATGCCAAATAAAAAACAATTTAAGTATTTGTGATTTTTATTTACTATTAAAGAGTATGTAGGAGGGGTGTAAAAAATATAGTATTATTATACGTAACGCTAACTAATTTACATTTTATATCATTGACAGTATATAAACATTCGGAATTTTTTTGTATATTGAAGTTACATATTTTGTAAATATTCAAAAATGAAGATTTTATTGGTGTTTCAAACACATCAGATAAATTTTTGAAGCAATTGCCACGAATTTCTATATTTCCTTTATTATTATATATGAATAAAATTTCGACAACATCTTCACTGGCAGTCAAAAACCACTTATCTTGGCTCTGCGTTGACAAAACAAAATTTTCTAGATACAAGTTTGAGATCAATCCATTCTTACTTCTGCATTTGCGGATGAACGGTATTTTGTTTTCATTGTTATTGTAACCTTCTAATTCAATATTATTCTTCTCTATAAGTCTTCTGGCAATTTGACTAAGGGCCCGATTTCCATTTCTGACCATTCTTTTGATATGATAAAGTTTATTTTCAAACGGGTATGCATTAAAGCTTTGCAATATACCAAATCTCTTTACTTCATCGATGACATGTATCAAATTGTGAACATTACTGGTTATATGCTGTTTACCGTAATATCTACAATAATTTTCAACAAAAGACTTAAGTAAAGTTTCACCCAGTCGAAGAAACTTAAAATGTTTATCATTGGAGAAAATAGTAATAGCACAAAAAAATAATAAGAAATGATGATAGGCATCATGACACAATAAATCTTTTAATATTATAAAACTCAGGTAATACAAAAATGTTCGAAATTCTGACGCCTTCCAATGAGCCAAAACATCAATATTTCTAACCGACCTATGTATTTCCTTTGGCAAGCGACAACTCATCATAAACTGGGAGAATTTTGCAATATCTCTTGCACACCATTTCGTAACTTTTTTACCAAAATCACCGTCCCTCCAACCTTTGAGTAACCTTTTCATTATTCCTAAATCTATAAGGTGGAGAGAATCGCCCACAGGAAAATCTTCTATCATATCAATTGGCAGTTCAAGTAAGGGGGAATCGTACTTATGGTGCTGGCCATACATATTGGAGCGAAAGTCGTCGTTATTGCGTCTGGGGCAATCAGTCTTAGGAAATATGACTGTATTAGACTGGTGTGAATACTCGCCAACCACAGTACACTTCAAACATCCATGTTTTCCATTGAAATTACATACTCCTGAAAATAAATTTCCTATAGATAAGTAATAGTAAGTAACAGATAAGTAATACTTTGTTCATTGTACAATAATAAAAAATAAATATGAAGAAACGTTAAGTATCTCATAAAATGTACAAAGGGCCGTATATTTGCTAGGTAGTACTATCCTATAATAGGAATGAAAAAATAACTTAGTACCTTTAATTAGTGCTCTTGCAGGTGAATCGCAGATAAAAGCTCTAATTGTAACCTTAACTAACAACTCTTTTCCATATTTTGTTGTAACTTTCAAGCTGTTATGCAAGAGTTCCTTCATTTCTGCTACAAAAAGTCTGAAGTAAGTTTCTAAATCTTCAGGTTTTCCTTTTCCTGAATATATGCCTACTACAAATGGTGACAGGTAGGGTATTTCAAATATATTGCAGAGTATAGGCCATACTTGTTCTCTAGAACTCTTATAAATTGGTAATCCATCAATGTTTATATTTAACGATATACTTTCTGGTATGACGGTAAAATGTTCTAAATATTTTTTAAGTTGTTCAATTACACCATTGTGCCAATAATAACCCTTATCTAATGGAATTAATGACACTGTTTTAGTTTGAAGAAGCGTTCTTGGATCTTTAGGGAGAATATGAGGTAATCTTCTGTTAATTATTTCACTAACTTTTTTTATTGTTTCATGAGGAACATTACAAGTGATTGCCCATTTTTTAAAGTCTTCCCGGAATTGATCATCTTTATCAAGTTGTTCAGAACTATTGTCACTCATTTCCGAAGAGTTGTCTTCTTCAGAGAAATCGGAATGATTTAACTGGTCTACAAAAAAAAATGTAATATAAAGTTACGAATTAATCTGTTAAAGGAGCTTTTTATGCAATAACTTACTTTCGCTATCTAGTGTGCTTTCTGGTAAAAGAAGACGAGCGGAACAAATTTGATTTGTAGAATTCCTGTCTTGACTGGATCCAGTATTTACCACATTAAATGTTGAAAAATGTAAGGAACCACCTTCATTTTTACCGCTTTGTTCTTGGCTGGGCACAGATTCTTCCAGATTAAATGTAGGTATCGTTGATGTATTTAATAACAATAATTGATAATTTTTATTTACTTTTCTTCTAAAACCACCACTTCGTTTAATCCTTTTCCACTTTTTGTAATCCATTTTTTAATTAATGATGTAAAATGGCGACTAAGAAAAGTATAAAATTGTTAAAAGTTGTATAAAAGGAGCTCATTATCGTTTAAATAATCAATTGACTTATATAAGTTATATTAAGGTACTTAAAGGTACTTAAAGTTACTTAAAGGTAGAAGTATATGACCTAATAAGACGATTTTATAGTAGTTAACTATAAAATCATTACATAACAGTTTGTTATTTAAGTGTTGAATAAAAGGTTCTAAATTTACAAAACATGGCGACTTATGACTATTGTCTGACTGAAACGTTTACTCAACTTAACGTTGTATGACAATCATATAAATTATTGAGATGACGTTTACCAGACTCATTAATATGACTTAAATTATATATAACTAATACGTCGAACTGAATACTACTTTACAACTGATTAGTTGCTGCAAAACTGTTAAAAAGCCCTTACATGTCTGTTAGTTGTATAATTCTAATATTATACAACTTTTTTGCTAGTTGGGTTATTATTATGTTTGTTTTGTTTTAAATGACAGTTCATGCTCTACGCATATGTCACTTTTAAATGTTCCATAAAATTCGTAGAGTTTTGTATGGCACGCGGGTTCCATGTTGATGGCTAGTAGTTTGATGGTCATATGACATTTTTTCGTCGCACGCTTAGAATCAAGTTATGATGAGTAGCGGGGAGGAGGGGTGGTTTTTCAAAAAATAATAATATGACAAGTTACTCCCCATGGGCCCTCCCATCCGATGGATACATAAAAGGGGAGAATTTAAAAATAAAATTTTTTGATCGAAATTTTTCTAAGTGTTGCGCCCCTGACGCTACACTAGGTGGTTATGAAGGCGTTTTGGACTTAGTTTTTAACTGGCGAACTTAATAGAAAAAGACGCGATATTGATATAAAAATACAAGAAAATTTTGAAAAGCTTGAAAATAAATAAATTACTACTTATATCGCATTTTGTGTGTGTGAATTTAGCCTTTTGTACATTTTGCGTTTTGCACATTTTTTGGTCGAACTAATTTAAAAATATTTTTGTATAGCACGCGGTCTGTCCAACGACGCTGCGTCGCGGGCGACATGCATGATTAAAAGCCAAACGTTGTAACCGCCCATACGCTTCCTCCCTCACATGCCGTTATAAAACAGCGTTTTTGGTAGCGCGCTAGAAATCTATATCTATAGTCTGTAGCAAAGATTTAAATCAAGAGATGCGGCATTACTAGCGAAAGTGTGTTGCAAAATAGAACATACATTATACTAAAGTATAAAATACATATACTTTTTTCTAAACACAGACAACACATTCCTTACTTCAAACGTGACTGTGACGATAGCGACGCTCTCAACCAGCGACCGTCACTCACTGTAGCTGGCGTGCAACTGTAGTTGGGTGTCCAGTCCACTGTCCATCGGATGGGACTTGTCATATTATTTTTTTTGAAAAGCCACCCCCCCTCCCCGCTACTCATCATAACTTTGATTCTAAGCGTGCGACGAAAAAAACTCATATGACCAAAAAAATAACATCGCCCCCGATACGTAGCGTAAACAAAAAAAAACGAAAAAAAATTCTGAAAAATTTTCAGTCCTAAAAAATTTTTTTCTAACAATTTTTTTTTTTTACGTTTTCTTTGCATCTGATAGTACCCTGAACTCATATACTGAATATGACCCCAATCCGCCATAGTGCCCCTAAGGCTACACCCATTGATCTGAACTATAGATGCGGCGTAGCAAGCAAAAAGCCCCGAAATCTTTGGTAGTATTAAAATCATACTTACGAACTTACTGAGAGATTGACACGCAATTCCAAATGTATATTGCTTTTATAAAAAGAAACTAGTTAAAAGTGTTCTGTACTAACGCATCAATGTATACTACACAACGATATTGACTAGCTTACAAGCAACAAACCGCTAGCCGATGGTACATCTGGGTGTAATACAACACGTGTTACGTTTCACAGGGCCGCATTTGGAAGCGTGTAATTTAAAAATACGTAATATAATTTAATTGGATGTTTGATATAGAAATGAAATAACAAATAGTACGTGATTAAATGCATATTTAATAATAATCCGCGGTTTCGATTACAGCTGTTAAGAAGAAACCGCAAGAAACACAGTGTTCTTAACAAATTAGTGAAAAATAAGCATAATATGTTTAATTATAGTTACTTCAAAACTTATTATTTTTTATGTAATTATATACATACGAGTACTATTATGATCTCTTATTGTCCCTCAAATAAAATAAGCTTATTGAACTTTTGCCGCTTTGTGAGTTGTGTTGATGGATCTGTGTCATAATTTGTGGAAGGTACTGCTGTATTTATTATTTATTTTCCTATATCCCTTAAGATTCGTGTAAAAGTCATCATGATGGAAATGCGCAGAACAATCACTTGAATTTGTTGGATTCCAATATTTGAGTACGTAATAAAATTGTCCATTTTTCTCTTCTTATTGGGTTAATAGGAAATCTATTATAAACATATTATTACTGAATATCAATCGAAATATTCACGCACCAATTTAAACACAAGCATAAAAATGTAGTACAAAACAAATAAAATTATTATTTTTATTTAAAAATATTACAAGTGCGGCCCTGGATCAACCGTCAAACATATTGAAATGATAAGTGTATTTGAAATCTATATGTATCTCTTTCTACGAAAGGACGATCTTATACTACACAATAAGTAAGAATGAGACAGCTATAAGGTTCAAATGCTTCCTTTTGAAATATGAAAAGGTTTAGCTAATTAATTAAATATTTTGTTAAAAATATTGTAATTAAGTCTATTTATATGAAATACGTATGATACTTTTTCTTTTTGTCCTTTTTGAGGTCTATTTTTACATAATTTCACACAACACGATGGCATTTTGTCAATTTTTAACACAAATAAACAGCAACCAAACGGTTACAGCGCTAGCGAGCGACTAAGTGCGAATTCGTCCACTTCATCTCGAGTGGACGAATTGTATTACTACCATATTTTGTGGGCTACGCCGTGTCTATACTACCAAATATACTTATATAGTCTTTGGCTACACCTCGACCCTGTGGGCGTAGAGGGACTATTAGGTATAGAACAGCAGTATCGCTCCGGTCGCTTAGTGCGCGTCGGTAGACTAGACAAGTGAACTATAGATAGTTATATCGAAGAATGTGTGAAAGATAGGTATGTGAATCAATCGTTCGACACAACCCGTGTGTTATCGATATGCTGATGTTACTGCGATACCCTGAATAGCGATACATTTAGCATTTCCTTGTAAAATCTGATCCTTGTATAATCTGACCATTAGTGAATGTATGAGATATGATTATAATAATGAAATTATGTTTATTCAAGCAGCTAAATTTGTGAAATTAGATTTGATTACTAAGCGATTTGTGAGGGAGTTTGTATGTAGAAGGTAATCTTCGAAACTACTCATTCAATTTCAAAAATTCTTTCGTCAGTAGAATACTACGTTATGTCACAAGTGACATAGGCTACATTATACGCGGACTAAGTCGCGGGTAAAAACTAGTTATTAAATAAAATAACCACATTTTGAATAATATTAAGATATAGGTATAGAGTAATTTAACCATACACTTAATTGGTACGAAAATTCTCCAATTGAACTAAACTTCTTTATTTTAAGCTAGTTCTGCATTTTACCGCACCCATATTGAAAATTAAAAAAATAATAATTTGATTTTGATACTGATTCATGCACATAAAAATTACAATAAACTACTACCAAATAAAATCTAATAATAAGACGATTCATGGCGCTAATCCATATTTTATAAAATATTAATCCAAAACGTCTGATTTAAAACATGATTCTCCATGAAAATATTTATAAATCGAATAATTATATAATGACCCAAAAATATCGACTCCTGCGCTGAACGTGTCAATCACTAGTATCGTAGCGTAGGTGCGGGGCAGTGCGGTGTCACTTCCATCCGCGCCCGTCCTACACCTACTTCACCCCCGCGAAGTGTAGTTTTAATTCAGCTCAAAAATATAATTAGCGGCTTACCGATGAAATATGATGCCGGATTTCTGTTTGTTATCTTTCCTAGTATCATTTGTACAAGATATTATGGCACATTTAACCATCGTTGTTTGATAACTAAACGATTGTTCAGTCGGAACACGCTCGTCATAAGCGTTTGGTTATGACTGGAGAGAGACGTCAAATTGTATGTTCCCAGCCGTGTGTCTTGTTCCCACTTGAACGTTAGCACTCTATACCTACTTGTTGAAATTATACCTTTATGCCTGTGGGCATATCACGCTTATTTAAAAAACGAGCATTAAAATAAATCTATGTAAAAACATTATAATAACAGTTAAATGTCTGGTAAAACCAGACATTATACAATAACGGTAAAAGTAAAACTGATTGTATAGGTATGAGCGTCGAGTGGCGTCGAGTAATTAAATCTGAGGTAAATCCTTGGAGTAAGCAAAGTTGCTCTGTGGTTACTTAAAGCAAGTAAGCACAGAGTACTTCAAGTAAGTAAGCGTCGCCAAACGTCAAACGTCACGTTTTCTTGATTTGGCTCATTTTTTATTTTATTATTATAAAATAAATTTCCTGTTCCTAAGTTATAAATTTCGGTTCACTACCACTCTACAAGGCTAACTTAGCCTGCGAGTAAGTAATAAACGTATATTTTTATTTCTTTGCCACTCTTTTATGTTTTAAGACACCAAATCATTAGATCTAAAATACATACAAGCAAGTTAAACGAATTGATCGAGTCGCAGTCGACGCGACGAGCATAATATTTTTATGAAGAAATTAACTAATAAATATATTAATTTGTAGAGGTTGATGGATCCTTGGGGCGTTGGTGTAAATGCAGAGAAAACTGAAGTAGCTTCCGAATTCGAAGATAATTTCACACCAAAAGAAATTGCAAAATTATCGGACTCTGCTGAATACCTCGCTATATTAGGTAGGCAGTTTTTGTTGTTTATAATTTTTTTTATCATCTACAATCTACATGACTGTATTACCTTGATAACCTTATTGAAACTTTCAAATGATTGTAACCATTACAAAAAGATAATTATACCTACTTAACTGTCTATTAAAAGTAAGAATTTCGTTTTTATCTGTTCAGATTCTATTTGTATTAAGACATAACTGTAGGTACTTAGATATTGTTTTGTAAAAATATTTATACAAATTTTAAAATGAAATATTTCAAAATATTTCAGAGAGAAAACTAAAGGCAGTCAGGACTAAGAACAAGGTGGTGGAAAATTTGGCTGCATACAGAGAAGATTGTTTCAATCGTTTGATGAGAGACGGCTGCGATTTGGACCCTGTCATCGGTGACACTGACGAAGAAAAACTTTTACAAGAATAACTGCTTAATAATCCGTAAGTAATGGCATCATCTTCATCTAACATAGATCTTTCGGGACCAACTTACTGCGTCTTGTCTGGAGCTTCGCAGGGAATCGGAAGGGCGTTGGCCGTCGAGGTATCAAAACTGCTCGGTAAAAACTCTCTTATGCTGCTTCTCGCTCGCAACACTGAAGAATTAACTCAAACAGCAAAACTGTGCTCTTCAAACAATGTCGAGGTCAAACATATCTCTATAGACTTATCGAAAGCGTCATCCCAAGAAATGTATGATGTCATCAAAGAGTCTCTTAAAGGACGGCAAGTGACAGAGTTTGCGAGTGGTATTATCTTTCACAACGTCGGCTCTCTCGGTAACTTGGCCGTAGAAACGTCTAGAATAGACGACGTCGAAGAGCTCAAGAAATATTATGTTCTGAATGTTTTCAACGTTATTTCATTGAACACACAATTCTTGAAGATCTTCGAAGAGATCGAGGATCGTCTGATAATTGTGAATATAACATCCTTGTGCGCTATCAAGCCTATGAGCGGCATGGCTTACTATTGTAGCGGAAAAGCTGCAAGGGAGCTCTATTTCAAGGTTCTCGCTGAAGAGAAAAAGCAAATAAAGGTTCTTAATTACTCTCCGGGACCAGTGGAGACTGCTATGATTGATCATGTGCTCGCCGAAGCTGTCAATGAGAATCTTAAAGATGTATTTACTTGTTTCAAAAACCAAGGTACCCTTCTAAAGCCAGAGGTTACTGCTAAAAAATGCATGAAAGTCTTGCAAAGAGCGACCTTTTCTCCGGGAGAGCACGTTGACTATTTTGATGATGAATAATATGACTCCTACTCTTATGCAAAATTTCTAACTATAACATAATGTATATGTATACTTTCTATATTTATACTTGTTAGTAAACATTGTCATATCACATTGTATATTGTATGTATATGCTATATTTATCTTGATTTTTTGTTTAAATCTCAATGGTGTTAGAATCTCATTACCTATCATATGAATTTATATTATTATTTTTTAGTGTTTATTGACGTTCTAGATGCATTCAACTGGTTCAGGCCTAAAAATATATTAGAAGTCGTTGGTTATTTTGATTTAAAATTTTATGTAAATGGTTTTTTTTTTACACACATATATTTATGACAAGTTATGTTTGGTGTTGGAAACATTCCATAGAGACAGTATTTTGAATGGCGCATTATTGTTAAACAGTACTAAGAGAAGTCGGACATTTTGTCGATAGGCGCCCATTCAAAATGGTGGCAATATAACATTCCATGTTTAAAATGTGTAATATGTACTAAAACTTCCTATGTAATCGTTAATAATATGAATGCAATTCATATTTCAAATAAATGCTTGAAGTGAATATTGTCTTTTCAATGCTTACTTACCCTTTAAGTTATCTTAATATGAGTTTGTAATATGAGTTACATTCATATTTTTTTTTTTGTGTTAATATTTATGAAATGTTTTATTGATGTTTTGTTGAATTGTTCGACATACATTATATGTATCTCAACACATGTTTACATACATGGCACAAGCATACACATACAGGCAGCATTTGATGGGATGACAATGCCTTTAAAATACTAGAATTCCAGGTGTGATCCACCTGGAGTAGAGATAGATTGAGAGATTTCATTTTGCTCCAGGATCTCATCATATCTCTGGGGCCCTAGCCAAGAGAAAACCAATGCAAACGGGAGCGTTGCGTATTTACGAAACGATAGAAAATAAAGTCCGGTGACTGGTTGTTGTAACGCCCACATAAAATTTTGACCAATCACTGGGCTTTATTTTCTATCGTTTCGTAAATACGCAACGCTCCCGTTTGCTTTGGTTCCTCATCCTTACTAATATTATACAAAAACTACTGAACCGAACACCATGAAGTTTTTACGTCTCTTTAATGAATGCCAAGTCATAGCTACTTTTTAATATATTAATTTTAAATATGACATATAACATTGTTGCATTATAACAAAACTTTAAACACAAACAAAACAGTAACATATATAAAATAGCGTCTCCACGAGATTTCGAAAAGAGTCAACATGTAACCCGCTACCGCTATGTATAAAAGTATATGTACTGTGTACACTCACATTTTCGGTTATGTCCACCAATGACAGCCGAACGCTTTTTCTTCCTATAAGCCCGTTTTCATGAACGAAATATAGCTTTTGGATTCTCTGATCCAAAGGTATCTGGATCTGATTTGGATTCTTGAACGTAATTTCCAGAGACGAGATGACAGGACGCAAAAGTTTGTTCATGTTTCTGATGGGCCTCGCGTGGAAGTGTCGGTACAGTATGCCGCTTTTGCTGAGCGGCACTGTCGCTGTGCTTGGTCACGCGTGGATGTTCCAAATTAGGGTGCACACTGTACGCAGGCTTCACGAGAATGAGGTAAAAATCATTTAAAATAAGTGCTATGTAGGGGTACCTAATTGTGGATGTGGAGAAAATCTATCCCTCGTAAAGATATTGAAAGAAATGGAAAAGTATGCTGATATTTTTTACTTACTAGACACTGTTTTATAATTGGGCTTTTCAATGTAGTACGAATTTCCATAAATTAATCTGAATTATTATTGAAGCCGGAACGACCTATGTATATTAAAACGCCAATTTCTCACAACTAGTGACGGCCTTGTCATGCATACTATGCTCAGAGCCAATCAGGGACGTGCATGGCTCGGCCGCCTGTATGTTAATAAAAATAATAATTATATATCCATGTCATGTATACAATCTATTTTCCCTTATATCTAAACTGACGGACTCATAAACTGCATCAAAGTTCAGGATTACTTTGAAATGATTTTTTTTAATAAGTATGCAAACTTTTTAGATTAAATTATATAAATATGGAGAGACTGGCTCTTAATCTTAAAAAAAAAGCAAAATTAAAAAATAGAACTGCAGTAAAACAAATGAATATAGCCGGGAAAAGAAAATTTACTCGTAGTATCAGATTTGCGTGTTATTTAAAGCAAAGTTTTAAATTGATTCGCATTGATTTTTTATTCTTTTGTCAATTGAATTATTGTTACCAGCAGAATTGTTGGGTTAGTTTTTTAACTCATCGAGAGTTTTTGAACCATAATATGGATACTTCGTCCGAACAAGCGGCTCAAATTGTAGCACTGGTGCGGGAGGGCTTGGATCAACGAACGATTGGTAGAAATTTAAATTTAAACCAGTCTACGGTTTCTAGAATATACAGAAGGTTTGTGGAGACAGGTTCTTACAGAAGGGGACGTGGTACAGGCAGGACTCGAGCAACCACCGGTCGTGATGACCGATTTATTGTTAAAACTTCCCTGTGAAATCGTTTCCTCACGTCAGTTAAAATTCAAAACAGAGCTTAATGAAGTGCGTGGAGTAAATGTGAGTGCACGAACAATAAGAAGAAGGTTAAAGGAAGCGGATATCACCCCTTTTAGACCAGCAAATAGTCCAAAGTTGTCTGTAGCTCACAGACAAGCTCGCTTAAGATTTGCGCGTGATCACCTAAATTGGACAGAAGAGCAATGGGCCTCCGTATTGTTCACGGACGAGTGTAGGACATGTTTATATGGTGCAGATGGTCGCAGAAGAGTCTATCGTCGACGTGGGGAGCGATATGCTCAAAGTTGCATTGAGGAGCGTGTTCCTTTTGGAGGCGGTTCGTGTATGGTCTGGGGTGGCATATCGATGAACGGGCGAACAGAACTTGTGTTCATAGACATGGTCCGTCAAAACGGTAATAGAGGGGGTTTGACTGCACTTCGCTACATAACAGAGATCTTAGAAGATCACGTGGTGCCTTACATGGGATTCATAGGCGAAAATTTTACTTTAATGCAGGATAATGCCCGGCCGCACGCTGCTGCACAAGTTCGACAATATTGCGAAGAGGTTGGGATACGTACAATGAATTGGCCAGCACGCAGCCCGGATCTTAATCCCATTGAGCATGTTTGGGACAATTTAAAAAGAGCTGTATATGCGAGAAATCCTGTGCCCACAACAGTGGCAGCACTAAGAACAGCACTTTCAGAAGAATGGGACAATATTCCGCAAGATCTTTTAATAACCCTAATAAAATCTATGCGGAACTGATTAGAATCCGTAATAAGGGCACGTGGGGGTAATACACCCTATTAAAACATAAATAAACCCTTGCATAAAGTTTGTGTCTATTGTTAAAACCAATTTTTTTATTAAACCAATTTTACTTAAATTTCTGTTTTTTCTTCAAAAAAGTCTTAAGGTCCTTTCCAGTACACAAACTTAAACTTAAGGATACGCTGTTTTAAAGTTCACGAACCAATCTAGAGGT
Source organism: Synanthedon formicaeformis (assembly GCA_945859745.1). Classification (NCBI taxonomy): domain Eukaryota; kingdom Metazoa; phylum Arthropoda; class Insecta; order Lepidoptera; family Sesiidae; genus Synanthedon; species Synanthedon formicaeformis. The sequence goes on along the minus strand of OX243969.1, from coordinate 2,766,919 downwards.
TTCAATTTAAATCTGTATAGAAAGTTTGCATACTTGGTTAAAATATTTATTTCAAACTCGTCTATTACTTTGATGCAGTTTATGAGTCCGTCAGTGTATTTGTTTTATTTATTATTTCATTTAATGTTGATTTTCTTTTTGACTTTCCCAAACATCAGACGTTATTATCATCAAGGTTACAATTATAATGGAAATAATTTGGACTTTCCAGTTGGCTTATTACGACGATGAAGAGGACGATGATGGAGATTCGTGGGAGACAGAATCCACCGACTCCTGGGAGACAATTGTCGAGGAAGCCGCTTTTGGATGATACATCTATTTACGATAAGTTCTTGGTCGATTTTTTTTTAATTATAGGCAAAAATTTACTGTGAAACAAAAAATTTTGTTTCAAAAGTGATAGTGTCATTTGAGCATTCCCAGTTTATCGATATCGATAAATAATTCATACGACGCATGCATGTCCATAGTTTCTGTCCCATCTCGTTGATCACGTGGTTATAAATGACGTCATAATATATTTAGGGTTGCCAAAAATTAATTAATTTAGATACTTTTTATAGTTGATAGGTAGACTTTTAGAATCAAGTTTTCCTTTCCCATAAAAGTAATAAAATCACTTTCATATTATAGTGCCTATTGGTTTGTGTTAGATTTTGATTGTCTTTTGACTATTGACAGTGACTTGAATCACATTAATAAATGTAAACAAATGAAAAACACCTGAAGGGCAGATATGAAGTTAATAATAATAATAATCTTGTGTAGGTTATAACTTATAACAATTCAAAACAATAGAAAATAATTCATAACAATAGAAAATTTATGATGAATACTAAAAAAAAAGTGATTATAAATCGCACCCATTACAAAATAAAATTAATTTTTAACTATTTCGTTATTCCTCTACCGCATTATCTATTTCATTATGAATAATAATATGTATTTTTCATTATTTTGTTTTTAATGTACTAAACTCTGTTTAGATTATTCTGTCCCAGTATAATGAACTATGTACTTATACTTTATATTTAAATTTATTGTTGAAAATTTTGGCTGTGCATCACCATAGTACATAATTTTAATAATATATTCGTTATTAAACTGAGTATGTAACGTTTTTCATTTATTTTTTATTTATAATTTTAACAATTTCAAGGCTAACAATATAATGCAATACAAATGTAAAATGATAACATTAAAAAACCACTGAGGTTTAATTTTGTGTTATCATTTGTAATTATCACTAAAATCTAACTATGTATATACTATTAATATTACAATTTAAAAAAATATTACTTTAATTTAAATTTAATATTTTTAATCGTTATATATCGCGTTACATAAACTCTCCCGTTGATGGTTAAAATAATAATGGGTACTACTTTGTGGGGAAAATGAAAAACACGTTATACCTTCATTTATTTTATTTAAATTACAAATTTAAATAAATTTCAAAATTACATTCAAAAATTAATTTGGAAGTCACTTGAACCATTGCCATTCTTCAGTGTAGTCTTGTTCAACGGTAAAAAGTCTCCTGAAAAAAGAAGTATAATTATATGACCTTAAACCCTCCCATTTAGTTAAGTATACAATAAAATAACTACCACCGACCTCTCAGGGTGGCGTAGCTGCTCCACCCAATGGAAGATATGGCAAAAATAAATAATAATTAGTCCAAGATCCCTCAAAGGATTTTGTTTCTGATAACTAACAGGCTGAATCTTCGTGAGTAGCTTCAGTTTGCCGATTCTAAACAAAAACACTATAGTATTATGTATCAACTGTCTGGTATCCATAATACAAGCATTAGTTGCTTACTGTGGAACTAGATGGTGCTGTGTGGAATGTGTCAAGATATTTATTTATTCACTAGCTGGCGCCCGCGACTTAGTCCGCGTTGAAAAAGAAAAAAGTAGCCTATCCTATGTCCTTTACGTCTAAATGTTTATCTACCAAGTTTCATTAAAATCAGATAATTCGTTTAAGAGTTATGGAGGAACATACATACATACATACATACATACATACATACATACATACATACATACAGAAAATATTCTAAAAATGATCAATTTAGTTTCAGTACATGTATAGAGCCTATAAACACGATATCTCTGAAAACAAAGTAAATTACTCCATGACCGACCCTAACAGATTTATTATTAGTATTGATTAACATTCCACAAGTGTACCTACTCTAGCTTAAACTTGAGCTTTAAGCCGCATCAGTATGCTTTACCATCACGTGACCCCTAGACCCTAGCATTTACCATGTCTGGCACCATTTACCATACGAAATGTTAAGATGGTTACCGTCTGGGGGGTGGTGTAGCTGGTGATGCAGGACCTGAGCGTCGCGGGGGAGGGGTCGGAGGGGATCGGGCGGCGGCAACAGCTGGTTGACGGCGAGCCACTTCGCCCAACAGAGACATGCACGAACGCGATAACCGTTGATTGAAGTTCTGAAACATTCACATATACCCTTTAAGAGCGGGTATAAAGAGAAATAGCCAATCTTAGATTTGAATTTTATCTAAGTAAACAAAGTCTTATTTAATTAATTTTTTAATTAATTTAAATGAAAGTGACGACTCTAAGAGAAAACATAATATAATGAAATTTTCTCGATAGAAAAAAATCACCAAGTGAACTCTCATTTCCATCGATTTTAGTTTTATTTTCAAAATGACACACATTAAAAAGCTAAAAGTGTATCAGTAATTTCACTTCACATATTATCTAAGGCTGTATGTAACAATTTTTCATTTGACATTGTAGTTTACGAATAATTAATATTTAATACTTTTGGCACTTATAACATTTTTCTTCCGTCGCATGTTGTGCGTAGTTGTACGTATTTTCTGTCACTGTCATGTCCAAGGGGCCACGCGGGTGAAATTACAAATTTTGTTTGCTTTATACGCACTCTTAACCGCTTGGTTTTGTATACGTCGCGCCCCTAGCGCCTAACTCGTATTTTTTTTTAAATGAACTAACGTAACTATGTGTGATTTCGTCCAACTTAAAAGATAGAATAGTTTTTATTTAGAACCCGGGCGAAGCCGGGAGCGTGTAGCTAGTAGTATATGAATTGCTCTGGAGTTAAATAACTTACTGGCAAACAAGAGCCCTTCATTTCGCGAAGGTCGATCTTCCTGAACATGTCGCAGAGCAGAAGTTCGTGTAGTGTTGGCGTGTGGGGCCCAAAAATTGACTCTACAATATCCACCACCTAAAAACATAAGTTATTTAACTTATAATTTTTTCAAAGGTTATCAAAAATGGTAATTTGAAAAAATGAAAGCTACCTTAAAAAATATTTTCTTATATATTTTAGTTCGTAGGTACCAGCTTTTATCCGCTACTTCGAGCGCGTATCTATAAATTACTAGCTGGTGCCCGCGACTTCGTCCGCGTTGAAAAAGAAAAAAAATAGCCTATCCTGTGTCCCGTACGTCTAAATGTTTATCTACCAAGTTTCATGAAAATCAGTTGATTCGTTTAAGAGTTATGGAGGAACATACATACATATAAAAAAAAATTCTAAAAATGGTCAATTTAGTTTCATTATCATGTATAGAGCCTATAAACACGATATCTCTGAAAACAAAGTAATTTACTCCATCACCAACCCTTACAAATTTATTATTATTATTATCATTTTATGTTAAGGTCGACAGACAGGCTGACGGTCCACTTGATGGTAGGTGGCTACCGTCGCCTATAACTCAAGTAACGCCATAAGTGCTACAAGTGCGCTGCCGACCATAGAAGGATTAAGGATAAGGGATAAAGAAGGGATGGGGTAATGGGCTCTGGCATCCCTTACTCACCGAAACACAACAGCACATAATGCTGTTATTTCACGGTGGTATTCTGTAAGGTGGTGGTTACTGCCGCCAGACGGGCTACCCAAATGACTGCGAAACGCAGTGTTGCCCTGCCACTACTAAATTAGTATTAGTATTGACATCTTACCTAAATTAAATTATACCTTGTAACGAAGCGTTACATATTTAAAATATTAATAAATAAATAAATAAAACTTAAATACGTAGGTACACGCACGGAGTGCAACGAATGCAACTGCGCCGGCGCGGGCAGTACCTACAAGGCGCGCGTGAACATTCATTTTTTCATAATCGACAGGCAGTCGTAAATTAGCCTAACAATCGACAAGTCCGCGACACTCAGCGATCTAGTTGAGTTGTGCGAATTAATTTACTTATCTATTTTATTTAATTGAAACTAAAGGGCTATATTCGAGGATAATTTAATTTAATTTTGTGGCTTAATATTTGAATCTCCCGCGTTAGGGTAAGTTTTAAATGGCACACAATATTTATAAATTTTATTATCATATTTTAAAATTGCTTAATTTTTAATTGCTTCATCACATGTTTTAATTCACAATTTGTTTTGCTAACATTACATATTTTGCTTTGCATTAATTTTTAACTTTGTTTAGATATACTTTGATTTTATTTCGGTAAGATAAGACTTACCTACTTAATTATTTTTTTATATATTTTAAATTACATTTTTTAAATAAATTTCTTTTTTCATTGCTTTATTGCTTCATTTAATTTTTTATGCTTAGTACATTAATTGCTTTGTAAACTCCGTTCTGGTTATGCACCACTGCGGCAATGCTACTGCTGCTTAGCAGGTATTTTCATCCTGTTGCCGTCGTGGGGTATGCAGATCGGAGGGTAGATGTACCAGTGCGTAATCCTGTGGCCCTGTCGATTCCAGGAGTATCACCCGGACTAAGTATCACCCGGACTAAGTATCACCCGGACTAAGTATCACCCGGACCAAGTATCACTCGGGCCGAACCAGTATCACTCGGACCAAGTATCACCCGGACCAAATATCTACCTGGGCCGAAGAACATCCTCCGGGCAGAATGTCTATCGGGTCGGTCACCGGTATTAAACGGACGGCTTCGGGTCGCATTAGATTCGTCGCCGTCCCTACTCACCACCGCCATTCATCGGCCGGCTTCGGGTTGCACTAGATCCGTTGCCGGTCCTACTAAGCTTCATCAACATCGCGTCGGCAGGACACGCACCACCACGCCCATTACGCCGCATCTACCACCTTCGCCGGCTGGATCACACAGGGGAGTGCCTGCACTGCGTTGGGGAGACAGATCGGCCGACCACCCACGACCTACACTTTTGTGTTGCCTACCACAGAGCGCATTAAATTATATCTTAATTACCGATCACGCTGTTTTTTTATTTCTTTCTGGTAGGCTTCACTGGCGCCCAACACTAAGTTTTCCATATTTATTCTACTAGTCAGTGTCGCCGTAGGAGAAATACCGTAAAGCGCGACAACCTTATGTTCCTTTGTCATTTATATTATAACTAGTATATGCCCGCTACTTCGTCCGCGTCCGATCGCTACCAAACTTCACAGGATTACCCGCGCTGGACTAATCTGAAGATTGAAAATTTCATCAAAATCGGTTCAACGGTTTTGGAGTCCATAGGGAACATACATACACACACACACACATACATCCAGTGCCGTAAATAGCCTTTTTTGCGCCCTGTGCGAGCTTCTATAACTGCGCCCTTTTTTTTTTTTAGATATTATAGGTAACCTGGAGCAATGTATAGGCCTACTTTATTTTATTCAGGGTGATAAAATAAAGCACAAAGGAACTTGGTGTTGGTGGACCAATTATCTAATATTTTGGAAGAAAAATCTATTTTTTTAAAGAACTGATGTAGGTGTGGGCAAACAAGCAGACGAGCCATCTGATGTTAAGTGGACACTTCGCCTATTATACCACCTACTGTGTCTGCCAAAAAAATTAGCTCGATGTTTTGTCTAATTTAATAGACGTTTTTGATGATACTGGCATGTAGGTACGTATGTGTTGGAATCGAGCACTATAGGGGCGCAGTGGGAACTTATCAGGAGCAAACCGAAAAAATAATAGTCCTGCCTGGTCTGTCCATTCTTGCGCCCCCCAGAGTCTACGCCCTGTGCCTGGGCACCGGTGGCACTGCCTTATTTAAGGCAGTGCATACATCCCCTTTTTATATATATAAAAAGATAGATAGATAGATAGATAGATCAATTAATATTATCAATTAAAATAAATTACTTACAAGTATCCCTAGACTTACTTACATGTGGATAATTGGGTAAAAGATCAGACAACAATGACAGATCTACGTCGGCGCCCGCGCACATTTCGTACAACACTTGGCCAAAGGACAGCGTTTCGACGTTTTCCAGTGAGGCTGCTAGAGCTATTGGGCAACGAGGCGAAGCACCCACCAACGTGTTCTCCAAACCGCTTATCCTGAAGTTATTTTTTTTTAAATTTATTTATTTAGATTACACACAGCCATTATATATCTATTATATATAAAAAACTAGCTGGCGCCCGCGACTTCGTCCGCGTTGAAAAAGAAAAAAGTAGCCTATCCTGTGTCCCGTTCCCGTACGTCTAAATGTTTATCTACCATGTTTCATGAAAATCAGTTGATTCGTTTAAGTGTTATGGAGGAACATACATACTTACATACATACTTACATACATACATACATACATACATACATACATACATACATACATACATACATACATACATACATACATACATACATACATACATACATACATACATATATACATACATACATACATACATACATACATACATACATACATACATACATACATACATACAGAAAAAAATTGTAAAAATGGTCAATTTAGTTTCAGTATCATGTATAGAGCCTATAAACACGATATCTCTGAAAACAAAGTAACACCCTAACAGATTTATTGTTAGTATTGATTAAATACAAATTGGCCTATAGAATCATTAAAATTATTTACATTTATTTATCTATTAGGTAATTTAAAAAAACAAATTAATATAAAACCAAAAAACAAAAAAGAAGAGAATATTCTATATGAAAAAAAAAAAATTTAAAAGTAATTCGCCAATCGAATTACTTATTAAAAATATATTTTTAACTATTATTTTAGAAATGAGTATGACATAATATTTGGACAACTTGGATATTAGTTGCAGAACACTACATGGTTTTCGAAGATTGATATGGTCTTCTCAATCTTTAAGTCCTTTTTGATTTTGATTTTGCCATTTTATTGTCATAATACAATCATTTTAGCGCATTTGAAATTTTCAAAAATATTATATCCTCCTATACTTAAGTACATATATAATAATTTTCTTTACCCACTATAGATGTTAAACATACTTATATAAACTTTCTAAAAGAACAAGAAAAAATTTGCTTACTCTATTGCCCAATGCTCACCTGGCCACGCCATTTTGGATCATGATATTGCCGGAATGTAAATGTCTGAAATGCGGGAATCCCTTCTCTTTGAGGAACAGAAGACCTTCCAGAATCTGTCTCCCAAACCTGGCCACTTGCCACGGTGGCAGACATGAACCGGCACTGCCGTACTTCTTAGAATATTCTTCATTCCATGTGCTCTAAAATAATAACAAGCTATAAGTAATTAAAGTTATAAACTAACTAACTAAACATGATATGGCGTTACTTGTGTTATAGTTATAAACTAATCTCCGAATTTCTATTGAGCCTAAACATGCTATGGCGTTACTTGTGTTATAGTTATAAACTAATCTCCGAATTTCTATTGAGCCTAAACATGCTATGGCGTTACTTGTGTTATAGTTATAAACTAATCTCCGAATTTCTATTGAGCCTAAACATGCTATGGCGTTACTTGTGTTATAGTTATAAACTAATCTCCGAATTTCTATTGAGCCTAAACATGCTATGGCGTTACTTGTGTTATAGTTATAAACTAATCTCCGAATTTCTATTGAGCCTAAACATGCTATGGCGTTACTTGTGTTATAGTTATAAACTAATCTCCGAATTTCTATTGAGCCTAAACATGCTATGGCGTTACTTGTGTTATAGTTATAAACTAATCTCCGAATTTCTATTGAGCCTAAACATGCTATGGCGTTACTTGTGTTATAGTTATAAACTAATCTCCGAATTTCTATTGAGCCTAAACATGCTATGGCGTTACTTGTGTTATAGTTATAAACTAATCTCCGAATTTATATTGAGCCTAAACATGCTATGGCGTTACTTGTGTTATAGTTATAAACTAATCTCCGAATTTCTATTGAGCCTAAACATGCTATGGCGTTACTTGTGTTATAGTTATAAACTAATCTCCGAATTTCTATTGTGCCTAAACATGCTATGGCGTTACTTGTGTTATAAGCGACGATTGGCACATGCCATCAAGTGGACAGTCGGCCTGTCTGTCGACCTTAACATGAAAAATAATCGTTATATATTTTGACTTGTAATTATTTCGTATAAATAATTACAATTACCTTGTAATAATAAGAAATCATAATATTGGCTTAGGTTCAGAATTTCCAGTGTCAGAATGTCCATAGGTTATATTATAATAACAAAAAAAAAAATTAACTTTTACACAAAAAAAATAAATTACAGCCCGGTATTCTTACTAACTAGGTGCTTAACTAATATTGATAAATAATAAATTTTTTAACTACGTTCAGCATCTAGACATTTTGGGAAAATAGGCATTCTGCGTCACTAGACATTCTTAGACTAGACATTTTGATAGACTGGTCATTTTGAAACAATTGACACTTTGGACATTCTGAACCTGAGCCTATTTTTTTATTATAATCAATTCTCACAATATTTTTTTACAAGTTACATTAATGTATCAAGTAAACATTTTGCTCTACTGGGCAAGGCACTTGTTTAGTGGCCTCTTTTACCTTATAAATCAAATCTTTCAAACTTCCCCTGGCATTGAAGGGCATGACGGCGACAGCGTGTCCACTGCACAAGTCCAAATCCAGGACAGGATATATGTACGGGTGGTGCAGTGCCCTGAACAACTCCATTACGAGGCCTCGGGAGCGTTCGCTTGGATCGATAGGACATTTGTTTGTAAGAGGCATCTGAAATTAAATTATGTTGGAAGATTATACAAACTCAAACTCATATTATATGATTTGCTAATAAAGCGGTTTAAATTAAATGATACGGTTTAGACTAGAATCTGGTATACAAAAGCAGGGCCCGTAGCCATGTGTACGTACGCTACGCTACGTTACGCTACGCTAAAAGAAAACTGTGTAATTGTTCAAAATTTTACTTTGACGTTACAACAACCAATCTCTTAATCGCTAAGATTTCTCTTAGCGTTCTCTCTTCGTTTTCGAAGTACGCAACGAAGCGTTTGTATCTTGGCTAGGCACTCTATTATACAATAGCAACGTCAAATATTTGAAATTAATTCAGTTAAATTAAAATAGTAAAAAAATCCATGTAGAATAAATTATACATTATAGATATACCTACGCTAGTATAAAATAGTATCTATAAATACCTAATTCTAAGCTAGAATTTTTATCTATTCTAATTAAATTTAATTGAAAATTATATCAAGTAAAGTAAAGTAAAGTAAAAAAATGAAATACCTGCACTTATGTGGTTATTACAAAGTTAAAACTTACCAGAGTCAACAGTCGATCTGTTTTGATTGAATTGTCGTGAACCGCGAACCAATGTTTATTTGGTCTTGAACCTATTGCGTTCAATTGAGTTAACAATTCATACCTACAAACAATATGAATTATTAAAACACTTAGCGCCTCTTTCACCAACGTCCAGTAGGCTAAACCGTCACTTAAAGTCACCTGACACCGGGAATAATTTAGCTAATATACCTTTAGGCTGTATCTAGTAGAGCGTAGTGAGACCAATCAAATATCTTTGCTATATAGTATTATATAATATCAACTGTCTAGTATCCATAATATGAACAAACATTAGTTGCTTACTGTAGAACTAGATGGTGCTGTGTGAAATGTGTGAAGATATTTATTTATTTATCCTGGTCAGATCGACACGTCTTTTCGATTTATTATAAACTAGCTGGCGCCCGCGACTTCGTCCGCGTTGAAAAAGAAAAAAGTAGCCTATCCTATGTCACATACGTCTAAATGTTTATCTACCAAGTTTCATGAAAATCAGTTGATTCGTTTAAGAGTTATGGAGGAACATACATACATTCATACATACAGAAAAAAATTGTAAAAATGGTCAATTTAGTTTCATTATCATGTATAGAGCCTATAAACACGATATCTCTGAAAACAAAGTAACTTACTCCATGACCAACCCTTACAGATTTATTATTAGTATCGATTATGAACTAAAGTCGAAGTAAAAAAAAACCAAAGCAACTAATGTAACAATGTAAGAACGAGTTCAATTATGACCAAAAGTTAGCAACAATTTATATAAAAAGTTACCTGGATGTTTTCGTAGTTAAATATTCACTGCATATAGCCAACGCGGCCGAATATTCTATTGGTCTCTCCGCAATTCTGTTTAATACAAAATTTCATATTACATAATTTAAAATGATTTATATTACCAATAACTTCTACGTGTCTATATCTCTCGATGCATTTTTTTTTACTGCAAATGATATAAGCTAACCTTCCCCGTTTATCGCTATTTTCATTAGTGAAAACCGTATTAAAATCCATCGAAGAAACAGATAGAAGCGGACATAGTGAATTTATTTTATCTATATCTATAGTAATCACAACATGCTAGGCAGCGCACTAGCACTCCCCTTGGTGTTGCTCGTGTCCTTAGGCGGCGGTAACCACCTACCATCAAGTGAGCCGCCAGCCTGTCTGCCACCTCTTTATTTAAAAAATAAAAAAAGTTATACAACGAAGTCCTCCGCCGCGTCTATCTGTCTCTCTGTTCGCGATAAACTCAAAAACTGCAATATACTGCATCGATTTTCATGCTGTTTCAACCAATGGATAGAGTGGTTCTCGAGGAAGGTTTTAATATATAATTTACAAAGTTACGCGGACGAAGTCGCGGGCGCCAGCTAGTGTATTATAAAGAGAGAAGATTTTGCATGTTTGTAATAAATAAACTCAAAAACTACTAGACCGATTTTGAAAATTCTCTCACACATAGAAAGCTTACATTATCTACGAGAAACATACTCGTAGGTTATATTTTACAAAGTTACGCGGACTAAGTCGCGCGCAAAAGCTAGTAATACATAAAATTAAACAAAATATAATTTACCATAATATATGTAATTGGCAAAAATTAAACCTATAGTCATACAGTATCTGCCATAAAGTAAATCTAACTTACTTGGGAGAAGAAGGCGGTTCCGAAGGCGATGATTTTCCAGATCCACTGCTCATAATTGATTTATTGAACAACAGTTTAGCTAAGGAGTCTATCTTCTGGGCAACAAGTGGTGTACGCTCAGTATTCTCTTCTAAAATTTATGTTAAATATTATTTAAATTACATTTATAAGTTTAGCAGTAGGTAAAGCTAAGCTATACCGTTAACGTTTTCATAAAGACCACCAGATATTTGGTCGTGATCCACCTATTTGGATGAAGAGATTGGACGGTAGGCATTTTTTTGTTGCCCATCGTCCACTCCAATAATGTGTACCAGAAAATTGTAAGACTCTATAGTCCTGGGGAATTTTCGCGTATGGAAAATTTTTTATAGGAAAGTTTAGTAAGAGTTTTAGACTTGGATGACATCCGTCACCTGGTCATTTTCTAATTATGACGTCATCACTTTTTTTTGTACAATTTTTTTCTTTAGAAACCTATCGAGTGGGTTACCCAATGAAAGGACTTTATAAGCTGACTCCAAAAACGTACCACATTTCAGCCAGTTTTGAAAAAAATAAAAGCATTGCCTACTATTTTTTTAAATATAAAAGAAACCTTGTTATGAATTAGAAACTTGTTAAATTACATACGTTTGGGAGTCGAGAGAGGTAAAAAATACTCCATAATAATTATCATAGAATCCTATAGGAGCTAAGTGGATAGGCTTTTTCATTTACAAAATAAATCTTTATAAATAAAAATGAATACCTAAATGTTTTGCTAAGGGCAAAACTCGAAAACGGCTGGACCGATTTTAATTCTGTCTTCACTCGTCGATAGAGGGATGATCAGGGAAAGATTTTACGTAAAAAAAAATTCACCCTGATGGGCGGGTCGCTAGTAAATAATACAAACCTTCACTCTCCTCTTTATCAGTGCTCACAGAGCGTACCCTGAACATTTCTCTTCTGTTAGCTGCTGCAAGCGACTCGGGATTCAATTCTGCTGCAGACTGAGCCCTCCTGCAAGCACCGCGACGTTTCTTCTTCCTATACGTAGATCTCGAACGTTCCTGATAGAATCTATCGTGACCTGTCGTTTCACACTCCTTCTCTTTACCGTCAGCATTATTTATATGCTTGTACAGATTGAACATTTTTGGAAATCTCCTCGACAACCTTATCTTTAGCTGATCAAAGCATTTCATCTATTAAATCACTTGGAACCTGTATTAGTTTAGCACTGAATAACTTTTTTTTAAATGTCGCAATTGTGTACAAGAGTATCGCCAGCCTACAAAGTATATTGTGAGTCGCACCGAAGTATGTCAATGATGGCTAATTGAAAGCCTAGAAATGCAGCATTAGTTGTTGAAGGAATAAACACGCCTACTTTGTATAGGTTTCAATTTGTAAGTTTTATGAACATATTTAAAGGGATTTTTTTCACAGTTGTAGGTAAATATTTTACAATGTTTAGAATTGCATTTTTAATTCTATTTTTTTTTGTCGTTTTCGTATGACTGATATTTAAGTATGTAGTCTTATATTAATAAACTATATATTATAAAAGAGGAAAAGGAAAAGTTTGTTTGAATTGAATAGGCTCCAAAACTACTGGACCTATTTGAAAAATTCTTTCACCTTTAGAAAGCTACGTTATCAGAGAGTAACGTAGGCTATCAATCATCAATCAATACTAATAATAAATCTGTAAGTGGAGGTATTGTATGTAGGTATGTATGTTCCTTAACTCTTAAACAAATTAACTGATTTTCATTAAATTTAGAAGATAAACATTTAGACGTATAGGACACAGGATAGGCTACTTTTTTTTTAACGCGGACGAAGTCGCGTGCAACAGCTATTTTTGAAATAAAACGCTCAATGCTTACAATTGTTTATATCACAGACACACTTAGCTACAGGTTGATTAAATTTTTCAACCAATAAATACAAAATGAAGAGTTACAAACATTTTGACCTGACTTGCCTACTCAAAGTGGGATTTGTTATTTATTAGTAGCACAAAGTATGAGCATTTTCACTTCATATAAATTAAATTAAAATTTCATTTTTTGTCGTTCTTTAAGATTTTTAACTCTACATCTTTGATTTTCTTTCTGTGTTCATCCATGTACGAACGGTAGAAATCGTTCAATTCTTCCAGAATTACGAAAGTTATGATTGTGTGAAACCCGAGCCTTATATAGTAAGGAATGAATCCTTTCCACAGGAAGAGTATACCTTCCTTTTTTAAAATATCCGATATCCGTTCGTGTGGTTCACTAGCTTTCCGTACTTGATATCTAAGGGGACAAATTGAAACACTTTTAGCTTTGATAAAGGATAACACTAGATTCTGGGTTGCTTCACTTAAAGTGGCATAGTAAAATATCACCGCACTCACAGCTTGGGGTGATATTTCAATCAAATAAGTTGCACAAAGTTGTCCTTAATGTGAACACATGTTACGACTTGAACCATTTTATTACTAATGGTTCAAATTAAGGTTAAGGTTCAAATCAGTCATGCAACATTCACATTATTCATCTTTTTACCAGAAATTAACGACAGAAAGTGATAGCATGTATAAAAAAATATCCAGGGTACACTTTTTCGCAGTGATTTTGTTTGAGAACCTGAATCTAGTGCATCTCTTATCAGACTTTTAGTCTTAAAAAAAATAAGTATAAGTACGACAAAAAAGGCGTTTGTTAATGAATTAAATTAATGTTTCTGAAACAAAATATATAGGTAGTCACACTATGTATACCATACTATACTATACTATACTTAGCAGGCCGACGATAAATATTTAACCATGAGTGTACCTTGTCTTCAAAACATCCGCCGGCAACGACATGACAGCAGTTAGGATGCTTGAAATCACAGAAGAATAAAAATGGAGAAAAAGTCCGTGAGCCATATTCGCCTCTTCCAACATCTCGCGAGCCTACGTAAAAAAACGTCCCACTACATATAAATATCTCCTTAAGAACTTTTAATTCGTAATGAATAAATTACATATACCTAAGTAACTTAAACCCCCGTACAGAAGACCAAAGTATTCTGCACGTATGCTGATAATGCTTCGTCTTCCAAACCTTGTCCTTTACCTATCCTTACATATTATAAAACAAAGTCCCCCACCGCGTTTGTCTGTCTGTCTGTTCGCAATAAACTCAAAAACTACTGCACCTATTTTCATTTTTGTTTTCACCAATGGATAGAGTGGTTCTCGAGGAAGGTTTAAAGTATGTAATTTACAAAGTTACGCGTTCGAAGTCGCGGGCAGCAGCTAGTCTATTATAAATTGATCACTACGTTTTGCCACTAAGTAAAGTAAAGCTTGAAAATAAAATTACAAATTCAAAATTCTCATGTCGACCAACTGCTGTGTAATGTAAAACCAAACGATTATAATGTGACCACTTCTATTGCATGCCAATATAGACGTACGCACCTGGGAATAGCTTCCAATTTGCGCAGTACTCACAAACACCGATCTGACCATCGTCAAAACTCCGCCGCGCCACAACGCGTGCAAACCTTCCTCCCGTGATATCCTGAAAAATATTTAACAATACACAACTATAATTTATTAAAAATTTGACAAAAACCATAAAATACAAAATGTAAATAAATTTTACGGGAGCGAGTTATCTTAATTTGGTTCAGTTACGTCGTAATATGCATTTTTATAAGAAACTAGCTGCTGCCCGCGACTTCGTCCGCGTTGAAAAAGAAAAAAGTAGCCTATCCTGTGTCCTGTATAAACACGATATCTGAAAACAAAATAACTTACTCCATGACCAACCCTTTCAGATTTATTTTATTAGTATTGATTGATGCATTTTGTGCGTTGAAAAATTAAATAATGCTCGACAACATTGACATCTTTATCGCTCTGACGACGGTGGCACCACTGGTGCCCCAGTTTTTTATATTTTTAGACGATCCCGCGGGAACCTAAAATTTTTACAGGATAAAAAGTGTCCCATGTGTTAATCCAGGTAATAAACTATCTGGGTGCCAAATGTCATCATAATCGGTTCAGTAGTTTTTACGTGAAAGAGTAACTAACATTAATACATACATCCATCCTCACAGTATATGATTGAAGAATAGCAATATTACTTAATATGGTACTTAACTAACTACTAACTTAACTAAACGTGCTGCCAATTTTACAACTAAGGAACATGGTGTACCTACCAATTATTTTAACAATAAAAAAATATTTGAAGACACCTCGCTTATGGTCAAATTTGCACTAAATTCCTTGATGCCTAAAAAAATTTGTTTTTTTTTTACATACTGGGATTAAACGAAAACATATTAGTACTATTGTATAATTACTTCCAAAGTGCGTTAAATGTTCCGGTGTAGCGTGGTTTTGTAGGAGCGGGCATGCAAGGCATCTTTGGTCCGTCCGCTATCAATCTGACCAAGACCACTTCTGACGGTGTTCCAGCGAAAGCGCCAGCCAGTCCTGCGTAAACGCCCAACACTACTTTTTCCAAAAGGCTTGGGTTTTTGCTGTATTTACTGTAAATCATAGATAAATAATTGGTCTCGCTACGCTCGACTAGATACGACCCTGCCTAAAAGCAATAGATCCGTGAATACGGCAACTTTTTATTGTAGTGTGTGTAAAACGTCGTCATTATTTATCACTTTTTCCACGGTTTAATTATATTTATATACAGTGTCACCACGCAAATTGGCAATTTATTATGCCCAGAATTTAATAAAACATTCGGAACGTACACATCACAGACAGTTGTGTCGTTCATTGTAAAAGTGGTGTAACTCCCTATTTTTAAAAAACATCTTTTCTTGCCTAATGGTATCACATTTAGTCATTTATAAGTTACTTCAAATTATTATATCTTTGATTGTATTAAATAATAAAAAATATAAAACAATGAATGAATGTTTATATTTTTTTTCCTACACTATAAATTCGCAAAAAGCTTGTTATTCTAAAATTCAGTTACAGGTACGCCGAATTCGGCGTACTAAAAGTTGCCGCATTTTTCAAGTAAGGCGGCTGTACCTAGTCGAGCGCAGCGAGACCAATCAAATATCTTTACTGTAATTTTTTTAAAATTCAGTTAAACATTCTCTTCGATGCGATCTACAGAGCCTCCCCAGGAATGGCTTCACTTGGGGACCGTTTCTGCCCTAGGTGCAGGGGCGTAGCTATATTTAACCTGGAACCTGGGCGGCAGTCAGGGAGACTACTGCCCATCGTGAGGTTCCCCGAGATGACCATTGCGTCTAAAATAATGCCACCTTCTTCATTTTTTTTGTAAAAATAGGAGGGTAAAGAACTCTCCATTTCATTTGGGCTTAGCAGAAGGGATCCTCGAAAAAATTTGATACGCGCCCTATTTAGGGCAAGCCAGGCAATCTGTATTGCTTTGAATATTAATTTACGCGAGAGTTGACTTCTTTAGGGGCGTCAGTTATTATTGGAGCATATTCTATCTGATTTAGTTTTACTTGTCTCATCGTATTGTAGCATAGTTAAGTTTTATTCTAAAGTGAGCAATCAATTTTAGAATTGATGGACGGAATATTTTTTTATATACATACACCTACAAATATTAGACAAAAAAGTAAAATATAGTGTACTAGCTGCTGCACGCGACTTCGGCCGACGTAACTATAAAATTCGGTTCAGTAGTTTTTGCGTGAAAGAGTAACAAACATCCATACAAACTTTCGCATTTATAATATTAGTACGGATGTACTATCGCGGTCAAGGGAGCAGTCCCACCGTAAGGAACAATTTCGTGTGCACATTTTGTATTTATCCTTGTTCCTACTTCAAATACCTACTCGTATTATAACATTTACGTTACTATGACAACCTCGTCTTATACATATTAGGTGATTATACATATTGACGACAATATTTGTCTCTTTTATTTATAATGTAGTCAGAAAGAGTAGGCAAATATAATTCAACGTTAGACAAATTTGTATGAAAAGTGGGTCTGCTCCATTGACCGCGATAGTACATACTTACGCTTTGTAATCGTCATACAGCACATTGTAAACGCCAAGTCTCGTCGTTGTGTAAGTCGCCTGCCTGAATACGCCGGCCGAAAGACCGTTGTAGAGAGCTCTGTAACCCTCGCAAGCCACAATCCTTCGAGCCATCGTCAGAGTACTAATTTTCTGGTCCGCTATTTGCATACGCACCTTCATCACGTCCATGGGGTGTACTAAAGACGTCGCCGCTATGCTGACAATAATTTTTTTAAATGAAATATTCGCGTGCTTCGCTAACTTCTCAAGAAATATATATTAGTGATCTGGTCTATGTAATTTTTGAGAAAAAACAAATGATTATCCGCAAAATCATTATGAGCAAAAACTCTGCATCTTGAGTCAAAATTATACCTTTTTAATTTTCAAGGACGTTGAAATTTCTCGAAATTTTTAAAATTCACAATGCCTTATTGCCAGGAATTAACGTATAAGATTTAAATCTAGATTAAATATAAATTCTTTTATATGTTTACTCAAACATTTGGGTTATATCAGCAAATTATTCAGCTTTACCTCGTTGGTACCGAGATTTTTTTTTTGATCACCAAAACCTGCATTGTTTTCATACAGTTTCCTAGGTATAATCTCGAGAATTTATACCCTTTTATAACGCCTAGTTCTATAGAAAAATTGCCTAAGTATTTAAAATACATACCCGGCCAAACCACCGAACAAAACCTTCATAAATTTGTCTGTATTCACATTGTCGGAATTTTCCCTTCTAAAGACCATGATAAAGGAAAAGTTTAATGTTTTTATTACATTATTTTTATTTATTTTTATATGCACATTATTGTGGAAGAGTTGACATTGTGCCGTGATCAATACAATAATGACAATCATTCTATTGACACAGTCGTTAATTTCCTATTGTGACAGAAAACAATAAGTCAATCAACCGTAAATTCACGTTAAAAAATTACACCTCTTTAGTAAGTAGGTATAAACAAAATTGTAGGCAAAACTACAGTTTCATTTGTAGAACCAAAAAGAATATTTAAAACTATTTGACCTAGTCGTTATTATAAAAATATGTAGGTATTTAAAAATAACAATGTCTTTCACGTTTCTTTTATAAATATAAATAAATAAATCGCTGACAATGAGCACGTCACTAGTGGCCCCTAAAGAAAGCACATAAGCTTGTTTTATGGGATAACTATACAACGGACAGGGAAAACCTGCACAAACAGACTAGAGTCAACTTTGTAGTGACGGGAAATGAACTCGAGACCCCTAAGACAAGCACCTTACTAGATTTGTTGGGATGGAAAATAAAACTACCTACAATTTTGATCAAACAAAGTAGTACAGTAGAAGTTCGTATGACGACACGTTTGGCCTAGTGGCTAGTAACCCTAGCTGTTAACCAAACGGTCGCAAGTTCTAATCCCGCTAGGGGCAAATTTTTATTTGTAAACATTTACCTTTGATGGATGTTTATATCTTTAATGTCTGTATTTTCAAAAAAAGTAATCTATGTATTGGTATCAACTGTGGTATCCATAATAGAAACATTAAATGCTTACTGTGTAACTGGATGATGCTGTGTGGAATGTGTGAAGATATTTATTAATTATTCTAGTTTTTCTCCATTCCACTTTGTATTGGACTTGTATTGACTTTGTATTGTTAAAAGAATTACCATATAACGTGTCTTGATCTAGTATTTATCTAAAAAACCTATACAAAGACAATTTCAAACGCTTAAAATTGAGGAAAAATAAAACTCCATGAATTTTTGAAACAAAAATTTAATAAAACAACTGAAACATGTTTTATGTTAGTCACAAATTAATAAAAATGTCTATAAAAATATATATATGTATTTATATATCATAAATATATCACATATTTATAGTTGGTCTTCGTTCATAACGTCAACGACCATCGTACATCATGGAATAGCATTCAACATTTTGTAACTACTTGCTGAATACACTTAGAAGAAAAACAATCTTTAAATTTTTATCAATGACACAGATGGATATATATTATATGTATATATCCATCTAATATTTCCAAATCTATATATCCAAATCTAATATATCCAATAATATTTCCAATTTTTTATACACCACATCCGTTATAATAAGGCGTTTAAAAAACATACACAATTCCATACATTTTGACAATTGTAATTTAGATTTACGAGTATATATACATTTTTTAATATTTCCATCAATTTATGTATCGTTTATATATTAGAATTGTAAAAAAATCACCTTAAAAATATCTAAAATGCAACATAACGAAGTAGAAAGTGTTGAAATTTAAAGACTATAATTAATTATCTCTCTAAATCACTATTGAGTAGCTACTAATATATTGTGCCTAAGGGAGAGCGCACACTGGCTACTATCGCGCGAGCAACTTAAGTCGCTTTGTACTGGATTTGTACTGAGGTCCCACATTAGTTGCGTTGCACATTGCTTGCGACAACTTCGCAACTGCACATACGCCCGTGTGATCGTTCACCAACTGATTTCATGAACTTGTACGTTCATTTGTTCATGTTCCGTTTGATTGCTATAGCAACAGCTTATGTACGACAAGACAGTGCGTGTACGATCGTTTTTGTCGCTTCAGCGACTGATTTCATGAGGAGACTAGTAAGTGCATGTGGCATTTGATCGCTCTAGTGACAGAATAGTCGCTTATGCAACATTTCTATCATGTAGGACATGAAAGTGTGTGTGTGTGTGTGTGTACAATGTTCACTTAAGCAACTGCACAGACGCGTGTGCGATCGTTCTTGTCGCTTCAGCAACCGATTTCATGAACTTGTATGTTCATTTGTTCATGTTCCGTTTGATTACTATAGCAACAGAATAGCCGCTTATGTACGACAAGACAGTGCGTGTACGATCCTTTTTGTCGCTTCAGCGACTGATTTCATGTAGAGACTAGTAAGTGCATGTGGCGTTTGATCGCTCTAGCGACAGAATAGTCGCTTATGCAACATTTCTATCATGTACGACAGGAAAGTGTGTGTGTGTGTGTGTGTGTATGTGTGCGACAGAATAGTCGCTTATGCAGTGCGTGTGCGTGAAGTCGCTTCAGAAACCGAATAAGCGATAGTCGCCAATGTGCAACCTCCCTATATTTATCGACCATGGGAGTTGGCGTTGAATTTCGTATAACGAAGCATTTTATGCGAAAAACTAAACACTATAAACTATTTGCAAAACATAACAAGAAAAAAAAAAAAACTATACTTTTGGCTATTTGTAAATTACACTTTGAACATTTCATTGAAACGAGACATTTCATTTGTTAAAGATCATTTCTCAATCGATTTACACTTTAGCCATCTCTATATTTCTAACAGAGTGTAAAAATTTCGAAAAGCTCTCTACGACAATAACAAGAATATGTAACACTAAATTCGACTGTATTGATATTATCACAAAAGTTTTTTTTCTTTGCACCATTTTACGATTTTTTTTTTATTTTCAAATCAAAACATTCCCAACCATGCTCTCTTTTTTTATCATTATGCTAATAAAAAATCAATTAGTACCAAGTATTTGTTCCATGTTATTTGAGTAAGAATTTGTCTTTCATAAAATTATATTTCCTATAAGAGCAGATTCGTATATATACACTAGATATTTAAAGGGACAATGAAATAGGAAATTTTAAACCTCTTTTTAACTTCATTTTTGTTGGTTACAAATAAACATTTTTTTATTATTTATTATATTTCAAGTTGGCTTCAAGAGTTGCATTCATACGTTTGATAACCTCTTGCTGTATTTTCAATAAAATAATAAAATGACAAATAACAAAAAAAAGCTATTTATAAATAAATAAAAAACTTTATATATCCTTTTTATTTACATCCCATCTTTCAGGATTCTGTCCCTTTGGAAATCCATTCTTATAGGAACAAATCTAAACAACTTCTTTATTGAGCATTATGTTACTACTTTTGGCACATTTTTGACTTTTTATTTACACTAGTAACAATCGACGAAATTCGTACATTTTTTTTTTCATTTTATATATTCCATCTCGCTTGCTTTATAATTCATATTAATAGCAATTCAAAAAGTGGTACCACCCATTCTTTTTTTAATTTTGTATTATTCATTTTGTGACCCTGATTGAAATTTTTTTATTTTATTTTTTTCAAAATTTTTCTCATTTACTCATTCGTTTCTATATGCACAAAGAAATCTTTGCTTACATTTGTAAAACATACGTATGGTTAGAGCATTAGAGTCGAGTTTACTACGTAATATATTTTAAATTTGCATATGTATATATATTATATCTCCTAACTAAATTTGATTTTGTATACAATTACAGTCTATAAGGAGAATATTGAGCCTATAGGCTAAAAATTGAGTACATACTTATATAATTCATAGAAAAACTTTTTACAATACGAATCCTTTGGTCGACTGTACCCTACACTATGGGTCAATTCATATTTGAGGGAGGAGCAGCGACGAGCAGGGACGCAACGCGCCTTTTTGCATATTGCATTCTGTACTTTATCGTCAGTCAATAAAACGCAATTTCATATAGCAGAAAGAACAGGAAAGCGGCGCCGCGTGTCGGCTCGCGGCGCCTCGCGACTGTGCGCTCCCTCTAACAACGGTGCCGAGAAAGCCACGTAGTTCCACTCGTTGCTGCTCGAGCCCCCGCGCGCCCTAGAGCGCAGTGAGCGAGACGCCACGAGTCGTGAGGCAGTCCAGACGACAACTCTCACATCAAATCAAAGGAAGGGAGGAAAGGAACGCGCCGCCGCGCGCGGTCTCGAGGCGCCGTGAGCAGCCACGCGCCAGTGAGAGCATCAATGCTGGCGACAGAGCGTCATTGCTCGCGACGGAGCGTCAATGCTCGCGCCAGAGCGTCAATACTCACGACAGAGCGTCAATACTCGCGACAGAGCGTCGCTGCCCCTCCAACATGAATTGACCCTATAATTAAAAACATGCTAATAACGCTATTAATATCTCGGGAATAAAGTACAAAATCGCAGACAGGACCGGTTGGCCAGCAAAACACACATACCATCTGATGGTGAACGGTTAAGTTAAGTTCTATAGAAAAATTACGACAGGCACGGAACTATAAGGCGTCCTTGTCAATTAATATTATTAGAATAAATTGTCGAAATAAAATAAAGCTGACATGTCGCTTATATTTGCGACATTATAATATACATTATTTACATATTAGCTTGTAAAAAATGCGAATACTCATTCAGACAATAATAATTATGGAGAAAACACGAATTAAACTTACTGGAAAGTAAAAAAAAATCTATCGCAAACAGTAACATAAGCCAAATATTTCGACAACTGACATTTTTTCGAAAAAATAAGAACGCTTTGTAAAATATTGCACAACTAGAGTGACAGTGACAATTTTAAAAAAAAATTGTAAAAAAATAAAAATATATTTTTGCAATCAAATGTGAAACAAATGTAACTAAACATTTCTAACAATAAAGAAAAAAAGGAATTTGACACGTTTTTTTTTGTATGATCTATAAACGTTAAATCGCTTACCATCTAAACGTTTACCATGTGAGATTCAATGGTGTAATTTCAACAGCTGTCATTTAAAAGAATATAGAATGTCTCCGGCGGTACCTTTTGGTGTATGCCATTTTGAACTGTATTCGTGTCGAGCTTAGTACGCGTATCGGAAGTAAGCGGCGTTCATTTGCTCGAGGAATATGAAGGTGAGAACTGTGTGCGGGCCGAGGCGAGCGTAGTACGGCAGGAATCCCTTCCACAGAGACAGTACCCCTTCGTTTTTCAAAATACCAGTCACAACGGCCACTTGACTCTCCCCTTTGGCCGCGTTTTGTATTCTGAAATTCATGTTTTCATTTAGTGCGAAACCACCGAATAGAAAAAAATCAAAAATCTAACAATTGAAGACGTGAGTGGATGAAGGTGATATGTCGCATTTTTGGGTTTTTTTTTTTCGTTGATTTTTTTTTTTGCGTTGATGAAGGTAATAAGATTGATTAAGATCGTCGATTTAAGACATTTTTGGAAAATAAAAAGTTGAAAAAAGTGTTATGTACGGTTACTTTTAAAAAGCAAAAAGTGCAGATAAGTTTACTTTTGTTAATGGAAGAGGGAGCTATGTTCACTTTTTTTTTAAATTAAATAATACGAGTTGCTATCATACCATTAATATTTTAGGGTATTTACACAACTTTGCATCATAATCACTACATATTATAAAATAAAGTCCTCCGCCGCGTCTGTCTGTCAGTCTGTTCGCGATAAACTCAAAAACTACTGTACCGATTTTCATGCTGTTTTCACCAATGGATAGAGTGGTTCTCGAGGAAGGTATATAATTTACAAATTTACGCGGGCGAAGTCGCGGGCACCAGCTAGTTTAGTACAAATCAGTCCCTCGATTTATTCAAAATTAGAATTATACGACATAATTAATCACCTTCATCCATTCAAGTCTTCAGATTCAGTCCCTCAATTATCCCGAGAACTAATTTTTACGTTTGCTTATTTTTATTCCATAGATATGTAATGTATATTGTATAATCACTCATTTTAGTTCCATGGATACTCGTTCTATATAGTCTACAGCGCCAAAATGGCGTTTTTCAAATAGGCACAAAAAATAATTTGACAGCGGCCTGTCCAGTGGTATATTACATTATTACAGGTCAGTGTTTTGATAAGAGAGTTTAAAGAGACAAATATTGTGATATCCACTCACCTGGTCTTGATGATGTCTACGGGCATTGAGGCGATGGTGGTGACCAGCCCCGACACCATGGAAGCGCAGAAGTGCAAAAATATACCATCAGGCATATAACCAGCGAATATTTCCCGAGCCTGGTAAAATTACTAGCCTTTATTATTATATAACAGATGTATGGCATTATTGAAATATAAAACAATAAAGTTTTAAATAATGTTCAGAATTCTATCTACCTTTAACAATCAGGCTCTTAATCTTACAAATAGAAACAAAAGTTTTTTTTTTCTAAAACTACACCTCCATAATTTTAGGAATCTTTTAGAGCTTTTATATGTATTAATCCATGTATTCTTTTGACGTGTCGATTTGTACCACAGCTTGTAAATATTTGTATTAATCTATGATAATAATAATTCTTACTGTTTCTATTTTTAGTAAACTAAGTTGTGTGTGACTGTTTTTGCCTTAATAAATAAATAAAAATGTACAATTTAATAGATATAAATAATAATTATTTGACACACCTGCGAGTATGTTCCAAGCTGTGCAGCATTCACCACCATAGCTCTCGATACTGTGGGCGTGGCGCCTCTCCACAGTTTCAATACTCCTTCCTCCCTTACTATCCTGAAAACGTGTACAAATGCACACTCATTACCAGTTTATTAAAGGCCTTAAGGCCCTCTTGCCTTAAGGTCGTTAATAAACTCGTAACATAAAATTGTGACAAAATTTTATGGTTTTTATTTTTTTATAATTGTATTCATAGTAGGTATCTGAATTCTAAAGCTGTCAAAATATTTTCACATTCACTCATACAGATATAATAAGAAAAAAAAATGGTTTGAAATTCCTAGTTAGAGGTTTATTACTTTAGGATTTAATTAATTAATTTTAAAATAGTAACAAACTTTCAGATTTCACTAACTTTCAGGGGGGGTGTGTGTAGTATGAGCAGTGAGTAGCTTATGAGTAGTGTGCACCAACCTGAGTAGTGCATCGATCACGTTTTTGTAGTTTCTCCTCTGTTCCTTAGGCAGGCGGCCGTCGGCCGTCATACGTATGAGAGCGACCTCTGCCGGCGTGCCAACGAAAGCGCCCACAGAACCCGCCGCCACTCCTAAACCCATCTTCATAAAGAAGCCGGGCATTGCACCTTTATTAGCCCTGGAATCATGTAACCACGCGATATTTTATGTTCGTTTCCACAAAACTCTAAAACTAGGCGATGGATTGATTTCCAATGTTTACATGCCAAAGTTCCAAAAATTGGCCACAGTGAAGCGTGACTGGTTTCAGCTAGTAATTTATAATCAAAGAAGAAGCTTGCCTAGATAAAGTTCAAAGTCATTATTCGAATTTAAACCCAAATAATTATGCCCACATTATAAAATTAAAAGTTATATTCTTATTTGACTTTGACTCTTTATTTTTTGAACTTCCTTTGCCTTTTGTATCAGGTTAGACAGCGCACTAGCATGGCCTGCATGTCTCCCTTTCACATAAAGATACACATAGACAATATGAAAATGACAGAGTATGTAGCGGATACATTCGCTTTATTTTCACAATTAAATTTAGCATTAGGAAGGTTGAAGTCCTGGGTTTCACCTAGTGATCTTCATACAGGAAGCAAAAGTAACGAGAATTATCCAGTTGTTATGTGAGATGTTGAATATAACCTCAACCATTCTTGCCTAATTAAAATTGAAATATTATTTTAAAATTGACACGAACGTCGTAACATATTAAATATTGTCTAATATTTTTGTTACTAAATTGTATTGTAATATGAATTGTCTATTTCAAATTACAATACAATTTCTAGATAATATTTTTTTGTTATCAAATAAATGTAAACATATTAATCTACAATAAAAGCTTTATCGCCATTTTCTATAGCCCGGATAAAAGCTTTCAAAAAGATAACTCGTGCACTTCAATAATATTTTTTATTTGATCTATATTATTTAGACCACTAGGGGGGTTTACCTACCGGTTTAAAATTAATACTTTTGGAACTTTTGGTCAATTCCATTTGATAGATAGTATGTTAATGTCAAGGTTTATTATATAGGTTTTAATCACATCAGTTGGCTACAACTTGTAGCTGGATTAAACAGCAATGCCTTAGTATATAAACCGTTAAATACATTACGTAATTCGAGTTATGCGACCTCGATAAATCGTATTTAATTAATGAAAACCATTGTTTTGTTAGACTTCACTCGGAACAATGCAAAGCGATCAATGACCTTAGCGTTGCGATCGAGTAAAAGTGATTGTGTTCCTCAAAATATCTCAGAAGCCAAGTCAACGTAATGTACACGACATTTATACGACGTAAGCAAAAATATTTATCTTCGAATTAAATTAGATTGACCATGAAAAGAGACTCAAAGTTACTTCGTAATATATAGATATTCATATTATAATATGAAATATTTTATAGTTAATGGGGAGGCGAATGGTGTATTCTTTTTTTTTTAAATAATGAAGCTATTTCCGAGCAAGTGGGAGAAAAAAACTACGGCAAGTTGTATCCTAGTGAGAAATTATTCTGGTACACAAATTACGCTAATAACTTTTAGACTTCTGATTACATTCTTTTGACATAAATTTTATTATGTTTGTCTTGCCCAAGTCTTGCCTTATGACAGCTAATTATAAAAAGATAAAATATCTTACTAGACCAACCTTAAACTCCAATTAGCTATAATAATAATTATAAAATCGATAGTCCTGACTGACTATCAACGCACAGCCAAAACTACCAAGTCTCGAAAGCTGAAATTTGGAAAATTTGTATGTTCATTTTATCACGTAAGTTCTGAGAAAGGAATTTTGATAATTTCAACTCAATGCGAAGTCGAGAACGGGTCGCTAGTTGTTCTTATATTGAATTAAATCATGTCCTGTGATGGTTCAGTCCGTGAAATTCTAGTTCTAGTGAAATGTTTCAAAATGTAAAAAATTCCATTCCAGTGTCTGGGAATTACTTAATTATCTTTTCAGCTATAAGTAAGACGTCACCTGATACAGGTATACAACAATAAATCTACCCAGTTATGCTGATAAGACTTGATTACGATGATTAATGTTACTTACATAATCAATTCTATAAAAAAAGAATAAAATAATGATAACATTTATATAACAAACAAAGCGAAAAACGACTTTATTTTATAGTATTATATATATCGTTTCGCTTTGTTTGTTTCCTCTATCTTCTTCTAAACCACCAAACGAATTTTGATACGCTAAAGGATTATTTTGTTTGACTAAAGGGCGCTAAAACGAGGAAGGTTAATGTATACAATTTGAAAAAAAAAAAAAAATATCCTAGGGCCAGGGGCGGATCGCTACGTTAGTACGATATAAAAACGTGTAGTCTTATCTGTTTATCGGTATAATAGTTCTCAGTAGATGCGCTAATAACGAACAGTATTTTAATTTTATTGATATGAGCGTATTAAACAAAAGCTTATATTGTGAATTATAAAATTACAATAGGTATATTGTCATAGCGTTACATAAGTATATTAATATTATCAGCAATTAAATTTAGGTATTACGTAATTAGTTACTAATTCCAGATAACGCTTATATAGTGCTCTGCTCAATAAATGAGGGCTTCCCAGTTAAGAGCGTTCCAATTTTCTATTAGAACAAAAAGTTATGAATTTGTATCAAATAGAAATCAAAGAGATCTTTTTTGCTGTTTTCTTGCAAAAGGCTGTTTGTGGCACCACTCGCTAGATAAAATAATAATTAAACATTGCGTAAGGCGTTTGCGATACCGATCGAGTTATAGACTGGTTGCTTGAATTGGTGTAAAGTAAGTAAACTATTTTACATGACCTCTTTTTTTATTTATCATTGATAACACTTTGACATTTATAGATCGCTTCGGTCACAACACCCCTAATGCTGCGGCCACATTATCGGGATTCGGCGAATGTTCGCCTTGTCGCGACATGTATAGCCACCAACTTCGCTGAAAGGCGAATCGTTCGGGCAAACTCGAACTGTGTTCGCCCTTCCGTCAGTTTTTCCCGGCACATCAAAGGGATTTATCGCAACAAAGTTCGTAATCGTGCAAGTGGCCACACTTCAATACTTCATTTCAAGTGTAAAATTTGTTCAAGATATACAATTTTATGCCAGATCAAGAATATTCGTATGTAGTTCGTGCGAAGCTTTTATCGCGACAATATGTGGCCACGTAGTTCGGCGTAAAAACGAACCAGAAGTTTTGTTGCGACAACGCGACACGAATCTTCGACCGATAATCTGGCCGTAGCATAAGCAATAAAAGATTGAAAATTTAATTGGAAGTATAATAATTAACATTTAATTAATTATAACAGACAACTGCAAACTATAATTACAGATATTAAGTGATTTACTGCGTCTAGAAACACATTTTTTGTCAAATGTATTAAAATTAAGTATATCTCGCTCGACAAACCGGTCGCTCGATCTATTTCTTTTTACTATTTTTACTATATCATCTAGAATCTAGATAATATACCAATATCAATAGGTACATAGGTATTATAAAATAACATCGGTGTCCGTCTCTATGTGTTTCTCCGCTAAATTCTTCTAATCTAAACCATTCAACGAATTTTGAAACGAGGAAGGTTTGTGTATAAAATTTGCAGAAAAAAAAATCCGTACGAAGTATAGGAAGCGGGCCACTAGAAAAAATAATACGTTTTTTTTCACAACCATTTTAATGCTATTAAAAATCAAGTCGACGATGACATAATAAATACGTAATGTTACACGTATTTGTAAATAGATTCATTATCACTTCTGGACTTTTAATAAGACGTTCATATATTTGTTGTATCATACGACAAATTATTACAAAGGCACGAATACATCCTAATTAATATTAAAAACGCAAAAGTCAGTTTGTTTGAACGTGACTTGAAAAGTTCTTTGAAAAATCTCGACAATTTTTTTTAACAACACGCTCGATTTAGTGGGCATGACGAGAACCCAGCATTACCGAGAGCGAATTCGATTTCTGTTAAATTAAACGACACTGTGGGCGAAACCGCGGGGCACAGTTAGTCAATATTAAACAAAGTAACTACAAAACTGTACGCAATCAATTTTGAAGGGCTTCATGCTACCACACTAGGGAACGACTCGGCGAGTTAATGAAAAACATTTCCTTTATCGTAAAACTAGCGACCCGCTCCCGGCTTCGCCAGGGATTTTAGGATTATGAAGAATATTTAGGTTTTATTAGATACTAGCTGTTGCCCGCGACTTCTTCCGCGTTCAAAATGTTATATAGCCTAAAGCCTTCCCCGATAAATGGACTATCCAACACAAAAGAATTTTTCAATTTGAACCAGTTGTTCCTGAGATTAGCGCGTACAACCAAACAAACAAACTCTTCAGCTTTATATATTAGTATAGATATAGATATACTATGAAACATTATCTTACTGATATAACGATACCTTAATTATAATTAATTATAACTAATTAAATTATACTATTTTACGAGATTGTCACACGCATAAACTACATATTTATGCCGAAATTTTGTAAAACTAAACGCTGGTGAACGTGCGCCTCTATATTGTGTATGCATAAATATATAATAGTTTGTTTATTTATATTTTATATCAAAATATAATATATTGATTTATTTTTAACTATAAATAATATTAAGTTAATGTTTTAGTTTAATGAGATTGTTTTTTTTTATTCTTTATTTATTTTTATTTTTTTTGGGTATATAGTTTGTTTACTAATTCGTGGAAATGTTGTTAATTGCACTTTTATCTATATTTATTTAGGTATGTTTATCTTTTTTTCTTATTTACTATACAAGGTGTAATTGTTTTCCTTAATAAAATAAAATAAAAATATAATAAGACGATTGTCTGACACTAAGTTTGGTACTACCAAACTTTTTTCTATAGTTATCGGTTCTATGATCTTATGTGGCCATTCAATTTAGCATAAAAATACTATGAAATATGTTGGTGATTACGTGCTAAGGATTTCATTATTGCTGATTCTTTTTTTCAGGGGAATCCCCCGTAAAACAACTCTTTTCATAATATGCTAATTATGTTTAAGTCGTACACACTGATTCACTAACAATACACACTAATTAAAAATTACAGATTATAAGTACTTACTCAAGTACACGGGACTAGATAATGGGAACAAGGACTGAGAATTTTGATCCCTCAGAAAAAATAGCTCATTTTGTTGGACCTAATCTTAAGAGACATTCGTTTCTTTTAATACTATTTGTTAAGTCAGATACATATTTGATGATGACAATTATTGCTTATCAATTACAAATTTAAATAAAAAATATTTTTCAAATACTTGGTACTTAGGTATTCTAGTTGTTTCGTGTTGAGGCGCCCTAGTTACAAGTTAATTGGCCTTGTTAAAGCCACGACAAATGGCTATAATGTTACGAACAAAGTGAATGTTTATTAGTTGAATAAAAATAATAAGCATACATGAGAGATAAATTTAACTTGAAATAATTTTGAATTTGAACCAAGCACTTTTAAATTTTAAAACTATATATACCTTTTATAAAATGACTTGGGCGAATAAGATTATCTTGAAAAAATAATATTTACTGATTCGAATTTATGGCTATTAAGTGGATTTATTTCTCTCCATTGCTTTGTAATTTGCAGTCAAGGCCTCATCTTTCTCACCAACAGGTATACAAACTTCGACAATATGTTGTTTGGAATAAATGAATATTAAATTTTTAGACATATTAAATATTGGAAATAGTTCTAATTGAAAATAAGTACTGGCTAGTTAATCATAAATTACATACATGCGTTACCATAGTAACAGAATGTTGTTAGAAAAATGTATTAGAAAGGAAAGTTTGTTTTGAATAACATGGTTTAATTGTAATTTGTAAATAAATAAACACTCTGCTAAATAACTGTGTTTATATCACGTTTATAATAACATTAGGTTATGGTCTACACGCATGCTGAAGCGTTGATTGATATAATTTATTGAGTAGCTTTGAAATAAATTACGATATTATGTCCGAAGAAAGCGGCACAAGTGGTATAAAGAAGCTGAAAGGATCGTCAAATTATCCTAACTGGAAATTTATGGTGAGAAATTACTTAGAAAATAAAAATTGGTGGCAAGTAATTTCGAATAATGCAGATAAAGATAAGGTCAGTGACGTTGACTATGCTACTGCAGACAGGAAGGCACGAACGACGATATGTTTGTTATTAGAACCAGAGTGCTTTACCCACGTCTACAAAGCAAAGACTGCCAAAGAAGTCTGGAATAGTTTGCATAATGCATATGAGGATAAAGGTTGGGGAAGACGTATTTACATTCAGCGAGAGCTTTTCAATTGTAAGTTAGAGAATTTCAGCTCTATGGACCACTACATATCACAAATTACATTTCTTGCACAACAATTGGATGTCATTGATTCCAAAATCCAAGATGATTGGATTATATCGATATTGCTGGGTGGTTTGACCCCCGATTACAGTCCTCTTATTATGGCTGTTGATAATAGTGGACAAGAAATCACGCTAGAGCAAATTAAAATGAAATTGTTGCAAGAAGGAAGTAGACAGAGTAAAATGAACGCATGCAATGAACAAGCTTTAGTTACACGTAATGGATCGAATAATGCCAGATCTAATATCAAAACTATTGATCGTAAGCAGAAGTTTGTCTACAAGTGTTTCAAATGCCATAAACAAGGACATAAGGCATCTGAATGTAAAGAAAAGTACAAGAATGCGAATCTATGCCTGAATACTAAAATGGCTATTACGAAAGACAAATGGTATCTTGATAGTGGATGCTCTAACCACATGACTCATGATAAGAATAAGTTGATGTCATATAAGCCCGAAAAAAGCAACATGAAAATATCAGTAGCAAATGGAGAAAAGTTGCTAGTTAAAGGTCGTGGAAATGCTGAACCACGAGTCAGCGGAGACAACAAATTAATTTTAGAAAATGTTTTACATGTTCCGAATTTATCAATGAATCTTATTTCGGTCAGCGATTTAACAAAGAAAAAATGTTTGATTAATTTTGACAAAAAAGGTTGCACAATTCAAAATAAGAACGGAATTATTGCAAGTTGTCAAGAAGTTGATGGAATTTACGAGTTGAATGAAAACAAATATGAGGTCGTAAATTTGACATTGTCAAAACAAAATGAAAACATTTCGAATCTTTGGCATAAAAGGCTATGTCATTTAAATAGAAAATATATGTATTTAATGAATAATATAGTACATGGTATGGAATTTAAATGTACAGATTCGTGCGAACCGTGCATTCCGTGTATTAAAGGGAAGACTTGTAAGATTCCATTTAAACATAAAGGTACGAGAGCAACAGAAGTCCTTCAACTTATCCATTCTGATATTTGTGGACCTATCGAGGAACCATCATTCGGAGGTTCGAGGTATTTTATTTTATTTATTGACGATTATACTCGAAAAACTCATGTTTATTTTTTGAAAAATAAGAATGAAACTTTTAATAAGTTCCGTGAATATAAGGCGGAAGTAGAGAATGAGACGAGTAAATCAATTAAATGTCTAAGATCTGACAATGGTGGTGAGTATTGTAATGCAAAATTTAAAGAATTTTTAAAGTCTGCAGGAATAAAACACCAGACTACTATACCCTACACGCCGGAACAAAATTCTGTTGCTGAAAGATCTAATCGTACAATAATTGAAAAAGCAAGAACTTTATTGGCAGAAGCTAATCTGAACAAAAAGTATTGGGCTGAGGCTGTAAATACTGTTGTATATTTAAAAAACAGATGTCCCACAAAAGCTTTGCAGAATGCAGTGCCCGAAATGGTTTGGACAGGAAAAGAGGTAGATGTCAGTCATCTAAAAATCTTTGGTTGTGTGGCTTATTGTTTAATCCCAAAACAAAAGCGTCGAAAAATGGATATGAAGACGGAAACAATGATATTTATTGGATATCCTAACAATCAAAAGGGATATCGTCTGATGAATCCTAAGACAGGTGAAGTGAAAACTGCGAGAAACGTAAAATTTTTAGAAAATGTTTTTCTTGAAAAAGATAATATTGATAAGTCTTCAGAAGTTAATATAAATTTGAATTCTGACTCCGAAGCAGCTAATTTACCCAGTAGATCTATGAATGTATCTGAAATATTGGAAGCTCACGATGATGTGTTCCGTGATGCTATAGATGAAAATGTGGAGGTAAATACAGAAATAGTAAATGAACCTGAAATGCTTGTGAACGTTCCAGAAGAGGTGCATACCGACACAGATGGAACAGATCTAATAGAAAGGAGATATCCTTTAAGAGAGAGAAAACCAATTGAAAGGTATGGATTTTCTGTTATACAAAAGCATATTGAAGGTGACCCTCTTACTATAGAAGAAGCTTTGGCGAGACCTGATTCTGAACTATGGCAAAAAGCGATAAATGAGGAGCTGATGTCACTAAAAGAAAATAAGACATGGACTCTAGTTGACTTACCAGCCGATAAGAGGCCGATACAGTCAAAATGGGTGTTTAAAATTAAAAAGGACAGTGATGGTAAGATAACAAAATATAAAGCTAGATTAGTAGCTAAAGGGTATACACAAGTATGTGGTATAGATTATACGGAGACTTATTCTCCAGTAGTTAGAAGCTCTACTTTAAGATTATTGTTATCTTTAGCTGTAGAATATAATTGGTTTATTGACCAATGGGATGTTACGACGGCATTTTTATATGGTAAAATTAAAGAAGACATATATATGCTCCAACCTAAAGGTGCAGTCGTTAAAGGTAAAGAGAAAATGGTATGTAAATTACAACGATCACTATATGGTTTGAAACAAGCGTCAAATGTTTGGTTCAAAGAATTAGATAATACGATGTTAGATTTAGGTTTTGTACAGTCAAAAATAGAACCGTGCTTGTACCAAAAACAACTTAAAGATAATAAAAGATTAATAGTTGTAATTTATGTAGATGACATTTTTCTTTTTGGAAATTGTGAATTAGAAAAGCAAAAATTAAAATCTGGTTTGCTTGACAAATTTAAAGTGAATGATTTATGTGCTGCTAGGCATGTTTTAGGCATGAGACTGAGGCGAGATAAGAATGTCATATATCTCGATCAGGAACAGTTTATTCTGGGCATTTTGAATGACTTTAACATGACAGATGCAAAGACAGTAACTACTCCTATGGAAATGGGAATAAAACTGGAGAGGTCTATAGATTCTCACTGTCATCAGCCGTATCAAAATTTGATGGGTTGTTTGAACTATTTAGCCTGTAATACGCGACCAGACATAGCACACGCAGTAAGTGTACTTTCACAGTTCAACTCGTGTTATGATGAAATTCACTTTAAGTGCGCGAAACGAGTCTTACGGTACTTAAAGGGTACGTATAAAATGTGTCTCATTTTTCAAAAATCAGCAGATATAAAGTTACACGGCTATGTAGATGCAGATTGGGGTGGAGCACTTGATAGGAAATCATTCACGGGACTAATTTTTAAATTAGGTAAAAATATCGTTTCTTGGGAAAGTAGGAAACAATCAACAGTTTCGTTAAGCTCAACAGAAGCAGAGTACATTGGACTAAGTCAAGCTTCAAAGGAAGCGCTTTATTTAAGTAGTTTATTGAACAGTTTGATAACTGTGGATGGTAAAGCGGTAGTAATTTTCAATGATAATCAGTCGGCACACAAAATAGCAACCAACAAAATGATGCATAATAGGACAAAGCATATTGATATAAAGTATCATTTCATTCGTGAATGTGTATTGAATAATAAGGTTGAGATTAGGTATATGTCAACTGACAAAATGGTAGCGGATATCTTGACTAAAAATGTTCATAGCCCTAAGCTAAAAGGATTTTTGAGGGAGCTATCCCTATCAAATTATTCTATTAAGGGGGCGGATTAGTCTAAGATGTTTTTGATACTATTTTATTTAATATGTGTGTTTTATGTATGTAATAGATTAATTTTCTAGTTTTAATTTTATTGTGCATTTATTTTGTTTGTTAGAAGATACTGTATTTATTTTGTTTAGATAGTACAGTGAAACACAAAAGTGTTAATTTAATTTTATTTTGTATACCGATGTTAAATAGCAAATGAGGGTTCAAGCATGTACGTAATAGATTAAGGGGGCGTATTGGAAATAGTTCTAATTGAAAATAAGTACTGGCTAGTTAATCATAAATTACATACATGCGTTACCATAGTAACAGAATGTTGTTAGAAAAATGTATTAGAAAGGAAAGTTTGTTTTGAATAACATGGTTTAATTGTAATTTGTAAATAAATAAACACTCTGCTAAATAACTGTGTTTATATCACGTTTATAATAACATTATTAAATTTGATTGTATTATATGTACCTATCTTATAGCAAAGATCAATTAAATATGGTTCAAAGCTACCATATTTTTTTTACTCACTCTCAAATCAAACCTATTTAGAAAATACTGTGCATCGTCAGTCACTTGTGGAGTGATTAAATGAGAAATCACTTAAACAGGTTCAAAGCTACCATATTTTTTCTTACTCACTCTCAAATCAAACCTATTTAGAAAATATTGTGCATCGTCAGTCACTTGTGGAGTGATTAAATGAGAAATCACCTAAATAGGTTCAAAGGTACCATTATAGCCAACTTACAACAAAGTACTTACTCTCTGTAACTGTCAAACAGATAATTGTAGACTCCTAGACGCGTGGTAGTGTATGTGGCCTGTCTCATTAGGGCTGCTGAAAGGCCAGTGTAAAGAGCCGCAAATCCCTCTCGAGCAACAATCTCGCTGCCCACAGTGAACGAGCTCTTATTGGCTTTGCCCATGAGTTGCATTCTTGTTTTGATGAGATCCAAAGGTTGCACTACACATGTTGCTGCCATTCTAAAATAGATAAACATAATTTCATACTAATACTAGCTGTTGCCTGCGTAACTTTGTCAATTATATACTAAAACCTTCCTTGAGAACCACTCTATCCATTGGTTAAAACAGCATGAAAATCGGTACGGTCGTTTTTGAGTTTATCGCGAACAAACAAACAGAGAGACAGACAGATAGACGCGCCAGAGGACTTTCTTTTATACTTAAGATTAAAAGAACAAGTCAGTCTTCATTCAGAGAATTGAATTAAAATTTAATAAAAACACACTTTTATTTGATGAATTCCATTTTCCAATCGTTGACGCAAATTACATAACCATATTTATAGGTACTAAGTTGAGGTTAAAAAATTCGAGGGTCAATCGTTTAAATTTCACAAAATTTCAAGTAAACTAATGCAAATATTAAATAATTTAATGTTTTAGTAAAATACAAAGAACCCAATATATTCCCCGCGTTAATGACATTGCAACGAAGCGAAGGACAAATTTACGCTATTCTTAAAATAAATTTAATGGTCTTTCTTACCCTGAAAGTCCGCCAAAAGCAAATTTTAATGCATTAGGAATATATCGTTCTTGTGTTGCTGGTTTCGACATTTTGATGCAGTTATTTCAATTGTTCCAATGTATAAACAAAATGCAATATATAAGTTTATTTTGCCACTGCTGAAAAGCACAACCTGATTGTTTTGAGATGGTGATTTGATGGAAGGAAAGAAAGGAATAGGGGAGTGGTAGTGTGAGAATTACCAACTGGTACTGGCAGGTACCCACTACTAAAGGTACTACCACGGCAAGAATTGGTTGGTTGGGTAAATTTGTGATGGTATGGTAGGATAGGATAGGAGTGCAGAGCCTGATTGTTTTTTGTGTCTTAATTTTGTCTGTCAGTGTCATCTGCCACGATGTTTGACACAAATATTTTTGTGGCAATCTCTCGATAGCCCAGTGTGGCCAGTGTTAATTATAAATGTTATTTATTGGACTGTGACTCATTTTCCATAGAGAATAGATAGAGGTAATTCCATTTAGTTATGCATTTAGTTATTATTCTATGGGTAATTCATTCATACTATTTCATACAAACTACGCGTCAACACAACAAGCGACCGGCGACGGTTGGGCGACGGCGATACGCTTCATACGCTGCAGAATGAAAAATCAATTCTACAATAAAATATATAAAATTCAACCTATAGAAAATAAGTGAAATTAATTCCATTTTTATTTACCTACCTTTCTCACCCACCTAAATTGGCCGTCTATCCAACTTGCTTGGCACTCTTGGCAGATATGCATTATACGTTCAAAGTACATAGGGTACACTACTCTCGATTCCTCCCATTTTGTCCTTTGAAAATAAGTTATGTCTGGCGGGCCTGGGATCCCAGTACCATAAGGTTTAAAATTCATGTTAGATAATTGACAAGACAAGGCAAAGGAGAATTAAATCCTGCATAATGTATGCAGCTGTACTATTTCCGTTATTTTGAGAATCTGTCCTTATGTGAACAAACCGTTGTTTTTTTATCATGTGAAGGTTGACAGGCAGGTTGATATTCCACTTGATGGTAGACTAACTGGCTACCGTCGCCTATAACACTAGCAACGGCTACGGGTGCAGCAAATACGCTGTATAGGTACTAATCTATACTAATATATAAAGCTGAAGAGTTTGTTTGTTTGGTTGTACGCGCTAATCTCAGGAACTACTGGTTCGAATTGAAAAAATCTTTTTGTGTTGGATAGTCCATTTATTGAGGAAGGCTATAGGCTATAGAGAACGCGGACGAAGTCGCGGGCACCAGCTAGTATTATATATAATGATTACAATAACCCAAATTGCATTTGATCCCATTGCATATAAAATGTGTTAAGATAATGTCTCAATAAAAAATACATGAGAGGGTGATTCCATATACATAAATATACGTAAGTTCGCATGAAAAATAAGATTTTGTTACTTATAAGAATAAACCTTTAATACATAATATCTAGTTTCTTTTTTACATTAATATAAATACTCAATTTTGATTATTATCGTCTGTTGCTTCTTTATATTGTTCACACCAATTATCTGGATTCTTGTTAAATGCCTAGAAAAGAGAATAATATAATTTATTTATTTATAATTGACAGCACGTTTGGTCAGCTAGTAACCCTAGCTGTTAACCAAACAGTCGAGGGTTCGAATCCCGCTAGGGGCAAATGTTTATGTGTTAACATTTTTCCTTTGTAACTGAGTCACAGATGTTTTGTATTTATAATATGTATTTATTTACAAAAAAAAAAAGAAAAGTAATGTATGTAGCATATCAACTGTCTGGTATCCATAATACAAGCATTAGTTGCTTCCTGTGAAAAACAGATGGTGCTGTGTAATGTGTGAAGATATTTATTTATTTATTATTTGGTGAATGTGGAATTTTCCCAAATTAAACCCAATATTATTAATTTAGTGAGCTTGTCAAAATTGTGTTACAATGTGACCTGATAACGAACCTCAGCCATTTTATTGAGCAGGAACATTTTGGGCACCTCTTCAACGGCTCGTTGACCCCACTGGAATACATTTCTCGCTAAATCGCCTTCGCCATCCTAAAACCCAAATACTTATCTATTTATTTACAACAGGGTGTTCATGCGAACTTAATATTATATATGCTACATTACATTTGACAACCCTGATTTATAGGTCATATACGCTACGTTGGACTATATGTGATAAGAAACAAAATGATACTTATAATGCACAATTCATTATTTATATTCTCTTATGTTAAGGTCGACAGACAAGACAGGCTAACCGTCTACTTGGTGGTAGGTGGCTACCGTCGCAACGCCATAGGTGCTGCCGACCATATAAGGAATAAGGATAATAGATAAGGAAGGGATGGAGTAATGGGCTATGGCATCCCTTATTCACTCACCAAGCACATATGCTGTTATTTCACAGTGGTACTGCTGCCAGACAGGCTGCCTAAATGACTGTAAACACTGTGTGCCTTGCCACTACTAAAACTATACTAACATTATACTAGCAAACTGCACCCGTCTTCCTCGGATGTTCAACATTTCCCATTTCTCTCTCCCTAACAATCTAATATTCTCAGTTGTTCTCGAGTTTTGAGCTTAGCAACACATTTAGAGATTAATTTTTATTTATAAAATAAAATAAAATCATTTACAAACCTTCGTGTATGTCAAATACATCTGCCTCGTAAAATGATTTGTTAGTATTTTTCTACCGGCGTTATCATTCTCCTCAAGTAAATTGGCTTCCATTAGAAATTTCCACATATCATCTACAAAATTGAATAAAAAAAATTTTCTCATTCATCCTCAAAATTGTTTTAAAGTCCCGGCCTTTATTTATCTTGTCAATGTTGTGTGTACTTACTATTAACTTAGGAATATACTACTATTATTACTACTTATATATTACTATTATTAGTTATTATTACTACTTATTGAATGCATAGTTTCCAAGATATTCATGGTTAAAGTTTCAGGTTATGTCTGTACTGCTCAAAAAATTGTGACACTACTTGTGTGTGCTGTTGTGTTTCAGTGAATGAGATGGGATGCCAGAGCTCTACCCTAACCTAACCCAATTCTTTTTGTAATAAAAATAGTAGTTAGCCGGGTGTGCACGCTTCGCTAGCATTTTCATATACATTATTAGAACCTAACCTAACCCAATTTTTTTTTGTAATGAAAATAAGTTTTCTGGTATAACTTCAAATAATGGTACACCTCAAGTAACGCCATTTCTACATTAAATTGGGAACACTGGGAACTCTGCTTTTCGTTGTCATTTTTGGAGAAATGGTGCAAAATTACTTAAATTTAATTTATTTATTACAAAAAAACTATGTGGTTGCGCAGTTGGAGACTTTGCACAATTACTTGTTATACTTGTCACCTTCTCCCAAAAATATCGCAGTAAGCCAACTCGACGGTCCATAATCTATAGTTTAGTCCATAATTTTTATATGGGAAAATAGTTATAGAATAATTTTGTGGACAAATAAAATAAACCAATACCTTCTTTGACTGGTCCGCCAGTCATGAAAATGTGCATAAGTGCAGCAAGTAATAGCCTCCTCTGATTCGGATCAGTATATGTTGATGTGAGAGAATCACTCTCCTCTGTGAGGACCACAATGTATTGGACACCACTTCTTACTTCCACTTGCACCAGTTTACAGCCATACACCTGCGTATTTATAATTTTTACATAATGTAGTGAAAGAAAGTAAGATTTATAAATCAGTCGCACAATTTTTTTTATGTTAAAGTCATACAAAAAAACTAAAATAATAAATATTTTAACTAAAATAATTTCATTGAGATGAAGTTAGTATGAAACAAAGGGGTTAAATTTGACTATCGTTTTAAAAATATTATGTAATCTATTACGCTTTTTTCCTTTTTCATCACGCTTATTCTGTTCTGTCCATCTAGAAATTTCAAGGTGGTTCATGCCTAAGTTGATAAGAAAAACGTCAGGACACTTACCCTTTTTAACAACTTATTCGCTTCTATGATGACTGAATTTATTTGGTTTGCTTGTAAATCACACGCTGTACTTAAATATTTTTGTATTTCTATTCGTTTTATGGGGAGTTTACTGCCTTCTCTGCAAATAATGTACCGGACGCACTCGTGGACGGCATTTTGTGAGACAGGTCTATCGTTAGAGTTTTGTTTGTTTGTTTGCTTTTGACTCATATTATAAGTTTGTTATACTATTCTTTGGTTCCAAATTCCAATGGATGCTTTTAAAATAACTTTCGTGTTTGTTAAATAAAAATGATTTTTATTTTGATTGTGTTGATGAATAAAATATAACAGGAAATAAATCACACATCAACAATAATAACAAAACAAGTTGACTGGGACAGCTGGGACTCACAGTCAGTGACACTGTTGAAACTGTTGAAAGTTGACACTCACAAGCCGACGACATTAAACTTCATTCACAAATATGTCATACCAAATTGCCAATGTCAATTATTTTAATTACTCGAAACATGTCACTCGTGCAAGTGTTTTTTTATGGTTTTTAATGAATAATAAAAACGGTTCTAAATAATAGAAATGCATGACATAGAACCCCGTCCATAAAACTTTCCAAAATGGTTAAAAACTAAAAATTAAACCCCTTGTGAGTTATATAGTGTTCTGTGGTACTAAACGTCGTTTATAGTCTCCTTAAACTAGTCTGTACTGTAAGTCAATATTGTTTTATTAAGTGACGTGTTACGTGTTATTATGTCAATCACTGTCAATGTCATTCATTTGATGATAAGTGAAGTGATAAGAAAGAAAGAAGAGTTTTATTTTTATTATGATGATAATTGATATTATTTTTTGACCTTACTACTTAGGTTCTTTTGATTGATTGATAATGTAATGCGTAGGATTTAGGAAAGATGCGAACTAATCTCTGTGACTGCAAATGCAAAGGAAAATGTGAATTGGGTGCAATGAAACTAGGAACTATAGAAAAACATTGGAATACATAAAATAATTACTATGTTCCTACTAAAACGGAGATTACTATAACAGAAACTTGTTTAAATAAGCTATTTACTTTTTACAGCGCATTTATAATAACATTGGCAAACATGTACAATCAGACATGTATGTGAATCACACTTAAATAACATGGTTGTTGGTGTGTGTAGGTGTGAAGATTTTTTTAACACATTTATTTCAGTTTGAGATTGTTTCACACAACTACTCCTCATTTATAGTTTATTTATATCACAACAAACGTGTCTTACATAAGTTTAATGTTGTTTGCACATGCAGATTCGGAAAAACTGCATTTTTCGGTTTGGATAATTTTGAGCTTGTAACATGTCATTTGGAAATTTTGGAAAAATTTTTAAAATAAAGAAAAAACATGAAAAGATGGGTAGGGGTGAAGTGTGAGTATATACTTACTTTTATAAGAAAACTGTTGACAGAATTGTGACTATCTATACTTCTACTTATACCAATATTGCATTTGTGCTGTTGTGTTGTAATGTGAGGGATGCCAGAGCCCATTTCCTTATCTCATTCTGTGTCCTTTATCATATCATGGTCTGCAGCGCACTTGTATACCTCCGCACTGTGGTTTATGGCAATGGTAACCAACTACCATAAACCTGTCTTGTTATCAACATGCCTGTTACATTATATTGTCAACTAGCTGCTGCCCGCGACTTCGCCCGCGTAACTTTGTATTTTATATACTAAAACCTTCCTTGAGAACCACTTTATCCATTGGTAAAAAACAGCATGAAAATCAGTGCAGTAGTTTTTGAGTTTATTGCGAACAAACAGACAGACAGACACGGTGGAGGACTTTGGTTTTATAATATGTAACGATGTACCAGAGAAGCTCCATACATGACACACTTAATGAACTACCGTGATGGAAGCTAATTTATAACCTCTGACACCCGATGCAAAAGAAGGGTGTTATAAGTTTGATGTGGAAGTCTGTAAACATTGGCTTAATTCCTAGTTGAACGGATTTCACTATATTTCACAGGTTCTATTGATGTGTTTGGTATACTGTTATTTTGGTGGTATTTCCATGACATGGTAACCTTGACCTGATGTTGCAGCATTAAGTAGTCGTCCGGACTTCTTCTCCTCAACATCTTACAGCATATTTATAATGTGTTTGGGCTCAGCAGAAAGTTGAGGGTTAGTTTATAATTTTTAATCATAGCTTGTTTAATTTATTTTAAATTTAATTTTTTTTTAGTTCACTTCCTATAGAGGGTTTTGAACAATGTGTTCAATTAATGCTTGCATATTTAGGCAAAGATGGGTCCGAATTTTCAATAGTAGAAAATTGCAAGTGTGGTAAGTTATTTATTTAGTACTCAGAGCCCAGGGGGAGTTACTCTCCTGTTCTCAACCCCTCAGCCCAGGCCAACAGATATTATTATACTAATATAATGGAGGAAACCTGTTACCACATTGTTTTATTATGAAACTTTTGTTCATAAGAATTTATAAGATTTTCAAAATAAAAGATATATTATGCTCATAAATGGTGTAGGTATATCTGTTTTATGAGCACATTTGATGCAAAGCAAGTTGAAGAAAATTTTATATCCTAACAAATGTGTCAGAAACAAAATGAACAGAAATAAATATAGACTCTTTTGTATCTTTTTTATTCAGTCAAGTGTCAATCTTCGTAGATTCAAAACTTCTACAACATAGAAAAGATCTTACAGTTTAGTAACTAAACTAAAGTAATAAAGCAACGAAACTTTAATACTATAGTACAGTTTAGTATTAAAGCTAGTGCTTAACCTAGCTAATAATATTAAAGTGTGCAATTTGCATAATATTCTGCAGATAAATCAGAAACGCCACCTCCACATATGGGCACTCATGGCACAACTGTACTAAGGTACATAGGACGTTGCTATGGTTTGGCTGGTGCTGACCCATTTGAAGATTTAGAGATTGATCAAATTGTGGATATATTCAACGATTTTATTTCAAGTAAGTTTTTGTTTGCAATTATGTTTATAGGACTATCTAAATTAATTTATTTTAAAAACATAACAATACTGTTTCAACCTAAATCTTGTCAGAAAAAACTGTTTATACAAATTTAATTAAACTTGTCCATAATAATCTGTGAAGTTTGTTGAGTATGTTTTATTTAACTGGAACATCCAAAATTCAAAATATTTTTTTCAAAATTCATAATATTTTATTTCAAAATTGGAACATAAAATTTCTCTTTTTGAATGTCTCAAACTACATGCAAGTTTCGGAATGTGTTAGTGCTGGAAGAAGAAGCTGCGAAGAAACTCCCAACAACACGTCCTAAATTTTTTTTTCATCATCCAGTCCAGTCAGTTTGTTAGGTTTTTTCCCTGAGTGTTAATTTTTCAAACCAGTACATAATTTTAAATAATGCACCTATTATAATTACATACTAGATTTTGGCCATATAATAAAACACATCAAATTGTATTATTCATACAATAATGGGTAAAGTGAATTTTATATGATTCTAATAAATAATATTCTATTAATAATATTATTAGTACCTATAGATATTTTTTTTAATCTATAGTATTGGCATCTATTGATGGCGAGAAACAAATTATGAGGCCTAGGTCTAAAGAGCTTGAATGAGAAAACTAAGAATTA
Organism: Synanthedon formicaeformis; assembly: GCA_945859745.1. Taxonomy (NCBI): domain Eukaryota; kingdom Metazoa; phylum Arthropoda; class Insecta; order Lepidoptera; family Sesiidae; genus Synanthedon; species Synanthedon formicaeformis. Next base: position 2,722,799 of record OX243969.1, on the reverse strand, counting down.
CTTAGACAACACTGTAATTTATCAGTCTTTTATAATGCTTTTAATTGAAATAACGAACGAATTTTTAATGAAAAGTCTATTATTTTTTTCTTGCTTATTTTAAAATAGCCAGACATTACTGTTTACTTTTCTTGGCATGTGATGCGACTGAATGGCAGACGTTTCTAGGAAAAAAACCAGTTGTTTATTTTTATGCTGCAAAGATTTTTTACAAGAATTAACAAGGTTGAAAAATTTTCCGTACAAAGTATGTGGAATTATTGCGATTTTTAGGTATACTTAGAACATTCTGTTCCCAAATTTCAAAAGACCAACCAACTTAGGTCACGTCTAATATTCACCAATAAGCCAGTAACCCATTCGGTTTAAATATTATTAAAAAATAATAATAATATTAATTATAGTAATTTGTTGTATTACTATAATTAATACTCAACCCGCTAAAATTTCGCAAATTCTCTACCACATTTTAGAAATTAATTATGCTGGTTATATGAAATTAATTTCAATTTTTTTGTTTCCACCCAAACGTTCATGTTATATCTCAGAATTGTCATGTTTTATTATGTATACAAGTTGGTGAGTGAGCTCTTATATATCTTAGTTATTTAATTTCAGAGTTGCTATTGCTAGGAAAGGAAGAAAAAAGTTTAAAAGCTAAGGAAGCGAAGCAATTGAAAACGCAGGCCTTGGAGTTTTTGACAAAATTCGATGCAATAATAGTCGCAAACGGAGGCCATCTTGCGTTAAATAAGGTAGTTATTTGTTTGATTTATATCTTTATTGTCTTATGATTGTATAATATTATCTTATCTTGCAAGTATGGAATTATGAAATAAGTCCATTTCGAATAATATAATACAGTACGTGGGCCCAACTATGGATAAGATTATTTGCAGTCAGACCTCAATATTTTTGTCATAAATATGTACTTAATGTTTTTGATTTTTTTTAAATTAAACTTTCCTAATTTCATTTACTCTGTACACCTGTCAGATAATTTTATTGTATCTATTCGGACATGTTTAATATGACGTGTCCTTTCGCTTCTTTTAATTCTACTCGCCATCAGAGGGAGCTACACAATATTATTTTAATGTAGTAATTATTTATGTCTAACTAGATTCTAATATGGATAAGGACTTTTTAACGCCTGACGCAAAAACGGGTTGTGTGTGTATTTGTAGCTGTGTATTGGGTTGTTTTGTCAAATATTCAATTGTAGTTCTGACCTTGATAGATAGATGGCTTGAGTGGCAGATCTTGGAACCTAAAGTTGACTTTTGAGAATAGCTCGAATAAAGTTATAAGGAATATAAAATGGATATTAGCTGCTGGTGCCCGCAACTTCGTACACGCTGTAGTTCGTTTTTGAAATTGCCATAAGCAACTAACATTTTTCCAGCATCAAACTACTACAACATGGAACCCGCGTGCCATACAAAACACAACGAATTTTATGGAACATTTAAAAGTGACATATGCGTAGAGCATGAACTGTCATTTATAACAAAACAAACATAATAATAAGTACGTAATTTAAAGAAAATGTGACTTTACGTCAACCCATTACAGTTTAAAATGAAATAGTAGAAGTTGATCGTTACTACCTTTTACCATTGACGCGTGAAGGCAAGAGTCCGCCATGATTCTGTCAAATGCGGCACACGCTTTGGCATTTGTGACGCAAATTCCATTGTAGTATTTTCCAATGTTTATCCTGGAATATTTTCCAGGATAAAAAGTGTTCTACTTATATTAATCTATATTCTATCTATACTATTATATAAAGCTGAAGAGTTTGTTTGTTTGGTTGAACGCGTTAATCTCAGGAACTACTGGGGCCCTAGACAAGTTGCATTCGCTCCGTAGCGATTCGATTCGCTAATAATAAAATGTATGGGATTGACATATGCCTTCGCTAAATCACGTGAAGGCATATGTATTTAGCGAAGGCATATGTCAATCCCATACATTTTTATTTAGCGAATCGAATCGAAAGCGAATCGAATGCACTTTGTCTAGGGCCCCTGGTTCGAATTGAAAAATTCTTTTTGTATTGGATAGTCTCATTTATCGAGGAAGTCTTTAGGCTAAATAACATTTTGAACGCGGACGAAGTCGCGGGAAAGAGCTAATCATCAATATGATATACTCGTACACGACCTTTTTCACTTAACTATTTGGTTACACTAAAAAGGTTGAGAAATAATAGTCTAATATGTATTCTTTTTTCATTGATCAAAAAGGTAAACAAACAATTCAAGATATAGAACTTAACAAACAATACGAACAAATTTTAAATGAGTTAATCACTGAGTCAACTCTGTTTGATAATGCCTAATGTACAAATTCCATCTTTAAAACAGTCCAGCGACCATGGCGACTCTATATTTGTTTACGTTTTTGCTAAATAGAAAAAGAATAGATCATAGTCTAGTGCATGTTTCCATAGTAATAATAAAAGACCCCCAAGTACGAGATTTTTGTACACTACTTTTTCATAAAGATTTATTACGCTTTTACAGTTGACCTGGGCCGACTTTGTTCTAGTTGGCATGTGGGATTACATAAGGGAAGTGTTACAGATGGACCTTAAACAATTTGCAAATATAGAGAAGGCTGTAAGGAATATAACGTCGATTCGACGCACTTCTGTTCCTGCATAAATATAATTTTATGATTAAACTAGCCGCTGCCCGCGACTTCGCCCGCGTCACTTTGTAAATCCTTACATATTATAAAACAAAGTCCTCCGCCGCATCTGTCTGTCTGTCTGTTCACGATAAACTCAAAACTACTGCACCGATTCTCATGCTGTTTTCACCAAAGGATAGAGTGGTTCTCAGGGAAGTTTTTAGTATAAAATTTACAAAGTTACGCGGGCGAAGTCGCGGGCAGCAGCTAGTTATATTATACTAAAAACTTTCTCGAGAACCACTCTATCCATTGGTGAAAACAGCATAAAAATCGGTGCAGTGGTTTTTGAGTTTATCGCGAACAGACAGACAGACAGACAGACACGGCGGAGGTCTTTGTTTTATAATATGTAGTGATAATAATGCTTTTTGTTGTAGTCATGAAAACAGCTTAAGGCATTTTACTCCCATTTTTACGTAATTTGTATTTTATTTTTATAACTGTTTGTTGTTTGTTATAAATTTTTATAGTTAATAAAACAAAGATATTATTTTGGTATCAACAAAAAAAATCACTGACTTTTTTAATCTATGTATAAAATTTGTTAGTTCTCGCAGCATAAATGCATTTACTGGATTTTTTTAAATAGTGTTTTTTACCAATTTGAAAAAATGTTTAAAATCATTTTTCTAGTCCAATCTCAGTTTGGTGCTGTTCATGTAAAAAAAACTTGTGATATTTTGAAGAAACTTATAAAATTTTATTAATCTTTCTAATTAAGCCATATTATGTAATTGCGAGGTATCTTTTATTTCACTATAATGTTTCGTATTTGTGATTATAGTATGGGTACCGTAAGTTTTAAATAAGGTACCTATTATTATATCAATAAAAATGTTGATTTGTACAATTGGTTTTATTTAAATACAGGAAATATTATCGGGACATTTGCGTTTTTAAACAAACATTAAAATAACTACTTAGGTACTTAATACTTACACCTATTTATACCAGAAAAACCGACGAGAAAAACAGACAAACAGGATCAATAAGGGCAGCTACCTAAACAATTATATCTAGAATAAAACAGACTTAGGAGACATAGTTTTAATAGTTATTCCCATCAGCATTCAAACATTTTGAAAAAAAAGGACAAATTTCACGTTTTGTTTTTATGGTGTCAATCGATTTTGTTACTTAGGTATTGTATAAGGGTAAATTGAGCCTATGCGACCAACTGATGTACTAGAAACGTCAAAAATCACAAAAAAACTACTTCATAGATGTTCCATACAATTACAAAATGAGATTGAAAAAAAAAAACCGACTTCAAACCGTTTTCTCATGGATGCCATTGTCAGAACTGGACCAAATTGAAATGGGACTACACGGGAAGCACCAGCTTTCAAATAAAAAAAACAATCATCCAAATTGTTTCTACCAGTCGAAAGCTGATATAAAATACATAAAAAAAATACAGTCGAATTGAGAACCCCCTTTTTGGAAGTCGGTTGAAAATAAGCAAACATTTTTTTTAATAAAGAAGGCAATCTAACTTGATTGCTGAGGTTGATTGCATCGTGTACCGTAGTAGTTTGATAGTGGTCTATTCTATGTGTAATAGAATTTTCTATTTCTTACAAATGAGTGACCATCGATTTTAGTTAATGATATCCCCTAAATATAGCTCACTAGACAAATACGGCAGTTTTTTTTTATTTTTTTGATATCTTAAAAAATGACCGAGTTATAAGCATTCAAAGTACGCGCACCACCAAATTTTTTTAAAATTACTCGCGAACGTTGATGACGTCACAAATCTTGTTGCTAGACACAAGTTCATAGTAAAAAGAGAGCTTTGTATGTTGTAATTATTTAACTCAAAAACTACTAGAATCAAAACTTATTCAAAACAAAATTCGACTGTATTTTTTTTTTATGTTTGTTACCTCATTAGTCATTTCGACTGGGAGAAAAGATATTGATGATTCCTTTTTTATTTGAAAGCTGGTGCTTTCCGTGTGGTCCCATTTAAATTTGATCCATTTCTGACAATTCCTTATAAATATCCGTGGCATTTATTGTCCGGTTTGAATATTAAAATTCCGTATAGTATAGATACGGACATAGGTATAATTCCAACCAAAGAGAATATAATCACTGCGTTCTAATTCCAAATTCCAACAAGATAGATACGGACAAATCCGTATATATGGCAACACTGTGCTAGGCAGACACTGGGGCCCTAGACAAAGTGCCATTTTAAAAACGATAACGAAGTTCGCTAAATAAAAAATGTATGGGATTGACATATGTCACGTGGTACGTCGAATTCGATAACCAAGTTGGTAGACAAATGTTGCTTTTCGAATCGAAATGATTTATTAGCGAATGGGTTCTAGTGCTATTCCCATACATATGCTTAGCCAAGTGGCACTTTTGACGTTCGTTTTCGATTTCGTTTTCGTTTTCGTCTTCGATAATGTAACGAAGCCCAAGATGCTGTAGATATCGACACAATTCATTCGCCGAGTGTTATTTTTCATGGTAAAGTTGTTAAAAATCAAAGAGTACATATTTAAAAATGCATTCTCTACGTTTATTGTGGGCTGCACAAACAAAACTGGTTGAGGCGCCAAAGGTTTAAGTTGCGACGACAAATGGAAAAAATACACGATATGCCGGAACTATTGTTTACACAGCATTTTCGGTTAAATAAAATAACTTTTAGAAAATTATGTGACGACCTAAAAGCTCAGCGGTTTAAAAGGGTCTGAAGAAATTCCCCCTTGAAACAAAGGTAAGAAATTTCACATTAATAAACCTACCTATTTGATTACCTATATTACCTACATACAGTTAGCGAGTCATAACCAAAGCAGTGCCAGCTTATATAAAACCCAATCGTCTTTTTAACTTCTTATAACAATGTTAATTTTATTGTAATGATAGGTACCTACGTATTATTATGATGGTGTCACCTAAAATTATAAACTGCAACCATCGATGACTGCAACAAATTAATAAATTATAAATTTGGTTTTAGTGCCTATTAAATTGCCTTTTGTATTTTTCAGGGCCAATATCTTACGCAAAGGACAACAAGTATCTACATCAGAGAGGTTGTTAACGCCCTCAACCATAATTGTATGGGTAGCAGGTGGATAGTGTTTCCACAAACACCACAAGAGATCCCAAATCAAGAAGAATTGATTAGCAAACTTGGAAATATTATGACTTGACCCATAATATGTGAGTCATGTGTAATGAAACGTGAAGTTCACAATTTTATTTTATTGTTACATATTTTTACATTTACTTTGTATTATAATAAAAATATTTAAAAATTGTTTTGTTTTTGTGTACAATTTAAAACAAAACTATATATAGAGGTAATGTAAGTAATTATAAGAGTCAGGGTAAATAAAATTATGACACAGACAACTTTTTATTAAGCAAACATAAAATTTGAATAGTAAAAATCACCTCTCAATTTTAATATTGAAGATATTAAGTTAGGAAGTATTAAGTAGATAAGTTTTACTAAACATAACCCTAAATAACTATCATTGAAATAAATCTCAGTCGATAATACCTTTGGGGTATTTTACCTTTGATAAATATTGTGCAAAACTTGAAAAAACATAATCTGTCTCATAGTTGAACAACATTGTCAGTCTTATTGGATTAAAAAGTACAAGAAGGTTAAGTATATCCCTACATATTAATTAGCAACTCATTACATACACCAGGCTGCCAAATAAAAAACAGGAGTTTTTTCCATGAATATTTGGCTTAGCTGGTAGATGTTTCTGAATTTTGAGTCATTTCAAATGATGTGAAAGTTTTCTTTGTTTGTTTTGTTCTTTTAAAAACGAGTTCACTTGTGAGCACACTTGACACTTGTTATTGGAGTTCTCGGTGTTTTGTTTTGGTCTAGTATTTCATTCTCTGCTTATTACTCATCACTATACACTATATGGGATCCATTAACTATTAGAAAAACTCGGTCTTCAGTGCGCACATATCTCTATATTTTCATAATTCAATTACAATACTCTTCACATTCATTTTACATAACTTATAAATCAATAGTAAACATAATCTTTAAAACATAACATCATCTCCCAATCTATTTTTTAAACTATTTTATTTTCTAAAACTAGTTAGTATTATTCCAATAAATACTTCCAACAATATTGACGGCTTAATTGTGATATTTACTTCGCAACCATAGCCAATTTTCGTTTATTAGCGAATGAACCCATTCGTCACAACGATAACGATCATAGTGTCACTTTGGCTAGGAAATTGTTTTCGTTATCTCGGAAACGATTGACGAACTCAATAGCGAATCGCTACGGAGCGAATGCAACTTGTCTAGGGCCCCTGATCTCTAATAAAGCACTGGGGCCCTAGACAAAGTGCATTCGATTCGCATTCGATTCGATTCGCTAAATAAAAATGTATGGGATTGACATATGCCTTCGCGTAATTAAGCGAAGGCATATGTCAATCTCATACATTTTTTATTTAGCGAATCGAATCGAATGCACTTTGTTTAGGGCCCCTATGGCCCTAGACAAGTTGCATTCGCTTCGTAGCGATTCGATTCGCTAAAAATAAAATGTATGGGATTGACATATGCCTTCGCTAAATCACGTGATACTTCCCATACGTTTATAACTATCGAACTTCGTTATCGTTATCGTTATGGCACTTTGTCTAGGGCCCCTGGATAGGCTGCTGTCAAATTTATTTTATGTCTATTTCATAATCGCCATTTTAGCGCTGTAGGCTATGGAGAGTGGCTATGCCATGGATGGGGACATGACGCAGAATACACATTTTCTTCATATCATGTTTCAAAACACAAGCGGTCACAAATAAACTTAAACAGTCCCTAAGACATCAACAAATAGAATAAAGCAGACACTATTATCTACGGATTCAAAATACGCAAACGTCATACTTACGTACCGCTCTCACGCTAAAGAGTACTATGTTCCTTGCTTACACGTACGGTTACGTTAGTTAGTATCTACTATTTAGTTTGTGCGTACGGTGGCGCTTCAAAAGCATAGAGTTCAATAGAGTTAATAGTTATTCATTGATTCACAGTGGTGTAAAAGTAACGAAAAAAAGCGTACCCGTATGTATTCGGTACTATAACAATTAGTACTCGTTACTATCGTATCGTTACGTTACTCGTTACTTCTGATACCTCATCATAACATGCTATGTTAGAGCAACGAATCGTGTCGTATTGGGTACGCGTATGCCGTACACTGTATGAAGTGTATGACATTGCGGCATCGCAACATTCGTAATTTGTAGAATATGTCTATAACGGTTGCATTATTCATAAAGTAAATGATATGGAATTTGGCTGAATATCTCTTTTACGATAAGAACAAAAAAACGTGAAAATACACGATACTTAATGTTACTTAAACAAAAACATATTTCTAATTTGTAAAAAATACTTTCTTACCTTGTTTCAGTTCCAATCTCAAACTTTGTCTTGTCTACACACACACAATACCTTAAATAAACCGTAAAAAACTTGGACGACAAATTTCCAAAAATATACTTTACTTAATAAACAAACATCGTTCTTAGTAACGTACGTTTTTAAATTCACCGAATAAGCGCGCGCATGCGTAAGACATACATACGATCAGCAAGAAAACGTTTCAATTCACGCATCAACGGTACTTGAGCTTGCGTGAATGAAACAGTATAGGTAATACGAAAAATGCGAGTAACGAAATGCATTCGTGGGGATCGTGGGTAACGTTTCGGTACTCGGTACTAGATGGCGCACCCGTTACTCAGTACCGAATACATACGGTTTGCTACAGCTATTTCTTTCATTTTTTTGACTGACTGATTTCTTTCTCAAATCTCGTTAACTAAAATAATATAAATTTATTATCAGATTTAACAAACACTGTTTGTTTAAATAATTAAAAAAGGTAAGAATTTAATTTGTTTAATGTTTTTGTGTCATAAAATCTCGGCTGGCTGCCAGGTTCCCCGTTGCCACTCCGGCCGGCATCGCCTAACGCCTTTCTGGAATCTACAATATAATTCGTATCAATGGGCAATAAATATAATAATTACATTTCACATTAGAGAACTTATTTACACATATAAATGATTTAATGTTCGGCAACACCTACTACGGCTATTTCTAAAAGTATCTAACCACAAGCTTAGAACAGATTCAGCATAACACTTGGTTGGTTGCTTCTTTTTAATAGGTTTTAATAAAGTGATCGTATTGCCACTATATTTGTATGAATCTGATCTGAACACTGTTTGCACTTAGCATGTCCATTGTCCATTCACTGGCGATTCAAATACATCCCAAACAACAGATTTCCTTTTAGGTCCCGGCATTTTTTCTATACAGTACTTAATAATTCTAAAAATTAACAATAACAACCGGCACTCCAAATATATGGGCGGAGTATTCAAACTCGAGTCAGAGAGAATTCAACTCTAGTTAGTAAATCAAGTTGACACATAAACCTAACATAAGTTAAACCTAGTTAGGTTTTAGGCTATATAATATTTTGAATTGAACGCGGACGCATTCGCGGGCAACAGCTACTTTATTTATAATGTTACTAGGTGCTTACAGCCTGACTTGCGGCAAAAACTAGGTCACCAAATTTATTATCTGTTGTAATAGTGTTTATAGTTTAAAAACTGTAATGTCCTTATAAATTATTGCACCTTTCATAAATTAATTGCTGAATGAATTTAATAATGCAAGTCATCTATTTTTTATAAGCGTTTGATTGTATTAGTGTTGATAGGAGGCTTGACTGTGACATCATGTGATGTTATGTGATGTCAGTAGGCACAATAGTACCTATGTTACACAACATACATATGTAATATAAGCCAACACAGAAACTGTGGCATTTGTGCGTCAGCTTTCATAGAGGAAACACATTCAGTATCAAAATAATTTATTAACTATATTGTAAGTGCCTAATCATAATTACATATAATTTTTTTTTCAATTTCAATACAATTATTTATTGCGAAACCATAATGTACAAAGATGTTATAAAAATAAAGACCAATGTTATGGACCCTGTTGGGTATGCAACTTAGGGACTAGGAGAGAGGAAGCGTATATATATAAGTATATAATTATTTATTTATATAAATATATATAAGAATTTTATTTTATTTAAATTAAAATTAAAAACACAGTAAAAGGTTTATATTTTATTTATATGTAACTAGCTGCTGCCCGCGACTTGGCCGCGTAACTTTGTAAATTATATACCTTCTTCGAGAACCACTCTATCCATTGGTGACAACAGCATGAAAATCGGTGCAATAGTTTTTGAGTTTATCGCGAACAGACAGACAGACAGACGCGGCGGAGGACTTTGTTTTATACTAACTTGCTCAAAACACAACAGCACTCGTGCTGTTATTTCATGGTGGTATTCTGTAAAGAGATGTTTACTGCCGCTAGTCAGGCTGCCTAAATGACTGTGAAACCTAGTCTGCCCTGCCTCTACAAATATTTTTTAAATAAAATTGAAAACTAATTAGAGTTTTATATTTTACCTATTACATATTTTTACATTTTCAGTTGTTTTTTTTTGTCCCATATAATTAAATGTGTGCAAATACAAACACTTTAGTTTCTTACGATTTAGAACAATTGTTTTCCAATTTAGGGTTAATTAATAGTGTGTAAATTATTTTATAAAAATGTGTATTTATAGAAAGAAAATGTGCAGCCATTTCTTTTTCTGATATCATAAAAATTTCTTTACACAGCTTGAAAATGCCAAAGACCGTTTTCTACTATTTCCCCGTTAAAGCTCTGGGTGAACCAACACGTCTGTTGCTTGCCTACGGTGGCGAGGAGTTCGAAGATCGTCGTATCCCTAAGGAGGAATGGCCTCAGTACAAACCTAGTGAGTATCATTTACATCTATCTCTATTTTGACTGATTTTTATGTTTTTACTAGCTGTTGCACGCGACTTCGCCCGCGTAACTTTGTAAATTATACACTAAAACCTTCCTCGAGAACCACTCTATACATTGGTGAAAACAGCATGATAATCGGTGCAGTAATTTTTGAGTTTATCGCGAACAGACTATAGGGTTTTAGTTTCCCTAGATGCATCTTTGTTAGCTCCATATATCTGACAAACATAAGTAAGAATGTTAATATACCTAAAACTTACATTAAGATTTAATATATGAAATGTCTATTATTTGTGATATTTTTAATTTGGGAAATATTTACAATCAATTATTAGCAATTAGTAATTATTTATAACTAGCATAGCAACCCCAGCTTCGCATGGAGTTTGGATTTTCAAAAATTCTATTCTAAATAGAAATTCTACAATTCTATTCTAATTTAAATTATGTTCTAAATTTCAGCATTCTAGACTTTGTAGTTTTGACTGTGCATTGATAGTCAGTCAAGATAAATAATTTTATAAGTATATATTATGGTATTACTCGTAGATAAATAAAAAATGTAATATTATAAATTAATACAAAAAGTTCATTCCCTTTATGCTAGTGTACAATTTAAAATAATAATACAGTGGCTGTAACTTGATAATTTTATCTGTAACACATAATATAATATAACAATAATCTACAGTAGTATAATCTCGAGTTCAATGAGTTATAGATACTATCTATATAAAAAGTCAAAGGATCCTTGTTATTTGTTATTGCATCGATAAGGAAGGATGTTATGAAAATATTCCTTGTTTTCAAACCAAGATAAGCGCTTATCATTTTCTGGAAATTATAAATGTGTTCTTTCACATGAGTAAATGCTTAACTTTTTATTGATAAGTTTCAATTTTGATGTCGATTGTAGAAATAAAAATATTTAACCTGCAAAATTTTAATTGTCAAGTTTTAAAACATGTTTTCTTAAATATTTTTATAATTTTTTTAAGAGGCATTGATTAAAATTTCCTATTTTATAGTATAGATAGAGGATACATAACCATTTTATTTTTATTATATTAAAGTTGATTCGCGTGGGATTAACTGTGCGACCTTGAAACCTTTATCATTCAATGAAATTGGCGCGGCGCGGCGTGACTTGAATTGCTAAATTGTATCTATAGGTATTCTAATATTAGTTTAGTAATACTATAATACACTATGACTATAACACAGTGGAATCTCCACCAAGCATCGTATATACACGTATTGTTATAAGTAAAATAAAATCTCGATAGTTGGTATCGTATTATTCGTAATTCTGTTTTCTAGTTTCTTCTTAACTTTAGTGTTTTAGGTAAAAAAAAAATCCGTTATTGTTCGCGTTGAAAAACAAAAGCAGTACAATTAAATACTACGTTGAATTCACAGCCATGTTAAATACAAACTCAAGGCCATATGTACTCGACAACAGTCGACATTGAATTTCGGAGTAAGCAACAACGGTTGAACTGATAAAAATACGCTGCGTCATGTCAGCGTATTTTTATCAGTTCAAAATATCATGAAAATATTGAACTAGATTGAAATATCTTAAAATGTGCGCCCGCTCTTATAAATATTATACTAGCAACCCGCTTCCGGCTTTGTCCAGGAAAAAATAATTAGGTTTGATTATCTATATCAATATACATATAAAGCTGAAGTTTGTTTGTTTGTTTGGTTGTACGCGCTAATCTCAGGAACTACTGGTTCAAATTGAAAAATTCTTTTTGTGTTGCATATAGTCCATTTATCGAGCTATATAACATTTTGTATGCGGACGATGTCGCGGGCAACAGCTTGTATACTATAAAAATTCCGTGAAAAATTATCTTACTGATGGCGAGTTAGCCGTTATACGGACAAACCCGGAAAGCGACTTCAAATTATAATATTATTTGAAGTGACGTAGGTAGTATAATTTGAAACTTATTTTAATAAGGGTTTGATTATCTGATGTAGGTATATGTATTCTTTTTTAATTGATCAAAAAGGTAAACAAACAATTCACGATATAGAACTAAACAAACAATACGAACAAATTCTAAATGAGTTAATCACTGAGTCAACTCTCTTTGATAAAATGCCTAATGTACAAATCCCATCTTTAAACTTTAAAACAGTCCAGTGACCGTGGCGACTCTATATTTGTTTACGTTTTTGCTGAATAGAAAAAGAATAGACATAGTAGGTATATAATCTGACTCATAGACAGATTTCCTGACGAGCGCATTTAATTTCAGAGATGCCGTTCGGTCAAATGCCCGTCCTGGAGATTGACGGCAAACAGTACACTCAGAGCATTGCTATCTCCCGCTACCTCGGACACAAGTATGGAATCGCTGGATCCAACATCGAGGAAGACTATCTCATTGACCAGCACGTTGATCTGTTGAACGATCTGCGCGCGAGTGAGTAAACTTTTCTTTAAAAATAACAAATTAGTATGTTTTTATTATTAATAAGACACTTTATTTTTAAATATTATAAAGATAACAAAAAGAATTTTCCAGTATTTTACAAATTAATATCTAAAAACTAATTATCTAAGCGCCTCTTTCACAAAAGTCAAGTAGGCCAAACTGTCATTTAAAGTCACCGGTAACCGATGGCAAACGTCCCAAACATTAAATAGAAAATAATAATAAAAAAATAGGCTATCGAATGATGCAGTAAAACGAGTGCATAATTGAATATATAAGAAAATGATTTCTAAAAGTCACTAATCAACACTTTACATGTAGTTTGTGAAAGAGGCCATAAATCTCTAAAAACTAAATAATCTAAAAACTATCTATAAACTAATATAAAAAAGAAGTTATAAAGTTATAAAAAAAAATTAGTAGTTTGATGTAAGTAGCAGCTCCATTGTCAAACCCAAGCAGTTTCGCTGCAGGCTTGAATCGGTGTCGCGTTCCTCGAATACACATACTGGTGGCTCGAATTATTGCTGTACTTATTTTAGTTCTAAGCCAACCTAGTATGGTACTTAGTAAAGTTTTCTTTTATCGTAAGTTCGGTAGACAGGCTGACGGTCCACTTGATGGTAGGTGGCTACAAGTGCGCTGCCGACAACAGTAGGATAAGGGTCAAGTGCCGACGGACGGAGTGGCAGCGAAGTGACTAATTTAGTAACAATTTAAATTCAACCTAAAGTGCTCCCGAATACGACTGTATTTGGTACAATGAAATAAAATGACAGCGAGCGACTCAAAGCGCGGTCGAGAGGCGCGCGGCGACCAAATACAGTCCTTTTCAGCAGCACTTTAGGTTGAATTTAAATTGTTACTAAATTAGTCTCTTCACTGCCACACCGCCCGTCGGCGTTGACCCTAAAGGGATAGGGAAACTGATGGGCTCTGGCACCGAAACACAACAGCACATGTGCTGTTATTTTACGGTGGCCTTCTGTTAAGGCGGTGGTTCCATATAAACGTTTAAAATGCAATTTGTCACTGTTTATTATGCATTGTCACGTCATTCACCTTGTTTTGTGTTATTATGAATTAGTCGTCAATATTGCTTTTCTGATAATTATATTGAACCTGACAACCTTAACAATGAAACGTATTTACGTTTGGTTTATCAGTAAATGTTTCAAAATATGTACTATCACGATTTCACGTTGCTAGTTCGGAATTTTTGTTTTTAAATAACACTTGATATGAGTTCGTCAACGTATTGCACAATATATTTTTTTATCAACAAGTCTCTGGTGTTTACTTAGTTTTATTTACGTTACAACATATTTTTTTTATTAATGTACAACAGGTTACTATCACGTCATTTTTATTTCTATATTAAAGTCGGCAGACATGCTAATAGTTCACTTGATAGTAAGTGGCTACCGTCGCCTATAACACAATCAAAGCCATCAATGCGTTGCCGACTACAAGGGCATATTACCGGAATAAATATTAGGCTATATTTCAAAATATAGACAATTTCATGACCATGAAGTTGTAAAATACAGTTTTGCTTATACAAGTTAAAAAAATATCTAAAACCACGTTCACAAATTTTTATAACATTTACTAGCTGCTGCTCGCGACTTCGCCCGCGTATAAACCGGAAAAACCGAGTGTATTGGAGAAAAAACCTATTCTCAGACCTACCAAGTGTACATATAAAATTTCATTAAAATCGGTTAAGCCGTTTCGGAGGAGTATGGCAACTAACACTGTGACACGAGAATTTTATATATTAGATATATATCGCTGCTTAAACACTAAAGGGCCATAAAACGAAAAAAATCAAAAATCACAATCCTTCATATTGTATGTTGCAAAAAGACTTATGGTTGTTTTATTCAATATTCAGTATATTTTGATATTTTTTTTTTTATATTCAAAAGTAACTTATATGCTTATATCTCCTCTAGTATTCAGTTTATTATAAAAGTACTTAAAACATTTAATGCTACTTAAAAATACGCTTCTAACTATTTATAATATGCATGTATATTTGATTATTAGATATTATTAGATATTATATCTAATAAGAAAAAAAATAACAATTTTTTTTTTTCTATTAGCAGTAGCACTCCTGTAAAAAGTGTAATTTTGATTTGTGGCCGTTTAGTTTTTAAGCAGCGATATTATTAATATTACAGAGGCGGCGTCAGTTCAGTACGAAGCCGATGAGGAGTTAAAGGAAAAGAAGCACGCCGACAACTCGAAGGATGTTTATCCTTTCCTTCTGAACAAATTGGATGAAATCATTAAGGCTAACAACGGACATCTTGCTCTCGGGAAGGTAAATAATCAATTTTACAATTTTATTTAAAAACATATAATATTCAAAACTCAAAATTGGAAAAAAAAATGGCTATGAAGAAAAATATATGAACCAGTAAAAAATATAGCACATAGCTTAAGTAATAAGCCTTAGTGCCGTTAATATGTGACAATTGATTTTTATTAATATTGATATTTATATACTAATATTATAAAGCTGAAGAGTTTGTTTGTTTGGTTGAACGCGCTAATCTCAGGAACTACTTGTTCGAATTGAAAAATTCTTTTTGTGTTGAATAGTCTATTTATCGAGGAGGGCTATTGAAGAATTCTTTTTGTGTTGAATAGTCTATTTATCGAGGAGGGCTATTGAAAAATTCTTTTTGTGTTGAATAGTCCATTTATCGAGGAGGGCTATTGAAAAATTTCTTTTTGTGTTGAATAGTCCAATTATCGTGGAGGGCTAATGAAAAATTTCTTTTTGTGTTGAACAGTCCAATTATCGAGGAGGGCTAATGAAAAATTCTTTTTGTGTTGAATAGTCCATTTATCGAGGAGGGCTATTGAAAAATTTCTTTTTGTGTTGAATAGTCCATTTATCGAGGAGGGCTATAGGCTATAAAGAAGGCGGACGAAGTCGCGGGCACCAGCTAGTATATTATATATCAATATTCAAAGAGAGAAGATTTGTATTTTTGTACTGTATGTAAAGAATAAACTGAAAAAACTACTAGACCGATTTTGAAAATTTCTTTCACCCATAGAAAGCTACATTATAAGTGAATACATAGGCTATAATTTATAAGGAGTTACGCGGGCGTATGCGGGAGTTATGCGTGCAAAAGCTAGTTTTTTTATAATGATGAAGGTCAGCAAAAAGGCTGACGGTCACCTTAATGGTAAACGGCTTCCATACAAGCGACGTCATTGGTAGTTTCAAAACCGCTTTGCACTATATTTTGTGCTCTTTTTTGTTTCTTTCAAGTATCGAAACACAATAGGGTAAATCCGTGTAACATGAGTGACCATTATTTAATTCTCTAAAAAAATGCGTGTTTCTAAAACCATTAATTTTGCTAATGATCTCATATGTAAGACATTTAATAAAAACGGATTTGATTTTTAATATTTTTATTTAATTTAAACGGAACAGAATTTTTATTGGGTACATACTAGCCTAAAAGCTAATGTCGCCAAAGGTAACGTGAGTTACCAACAATTTTTATTGAAACTAAAAAAAAACTAAACCTAGAAAATTCAAAATAAAACGAGACCCACATTTTATGCTTTATAACAACGAAATTTCCATTAAGCGGGTAGTTGATATAATTATAAATATGGTATGCTAGCTTTGTTAGTTTCAATAGGGAAGCAAAAATGTAACATGAGTTACCATTGAATTAACCAATAGCACAAATGCTACATTGTGCCTTCTATTGTAGGCTAAAATTTTAGGGTCTAAATTTGCCTTTTTTTTCATTTCCAGCTGACCTGGGGCGACTTTTACTTTGCCGGCACGTTTGATTATATAAAAATGATGTTGCGCATTCCCGACTTGGAGAAGAAATATCCAAGTTTCAAAAAACTGATTGACAACGTTTACGCCAATCCAAAAGTGAAGGCTTACGCTGACTCAGCGCCTGCAACTGATTGTTAAAAAATATTAAAAAAAAAAATTTTTTTTTAATTTTTTAAAAAATTCTCAAAAATCAATTTAGTTATAATATTTTGTCAAACCAAAAGCTGCTATGTGTACTTTGACATTCAAATTTCCAACATTTAGTTTTTAATGAATAAAAATAATTCATTGCTTCATATATATTCGTATAAATAAAAAATAATAACTCTTTTTAACAAAAAACAAAAAAAACGACTTCAAACAGTCTCATGGTCTTTTCTCGTGGATGCCATTGTCAGAACTGGACCAAATTGAAATGGGACCACACGGGAAGCACCAGCTTTCAAATAAAAAAAAGAATTTCACTCAGTCGAAAGTTCTGAGGTAACAAACATTAAAAAAAATACATTCGAATTGAGAACCTCCTCCTTTTTTGGAAGTCGGTTGAAAAACTGCAAAGGGCTTGTGAGCAATATTTTTTCATTTTTTTTTTTAATTTATATTGCACTAGTAAGTGCCTGCGACTTCGTCCGCGACCAATTTTTTTTTGTACATATACAAACCATTCCTAATTATCCCTCTATCCAAAAGTGAAGACAGAATTAAAATCGGTCCAGCCGTTTAGTTAGAAGGAGTTCAGTGACATACGTACAGAAGAAATATATTATATAAAGATAAATTATTAAAATAATACCTAAATAACCTATTGAATTTTCATGTTTAAACAGCCCTAAGTTTCAAATGAAATAACAAAAAAAAACATGATGGTAAAAAAATAAAAAAATCTCAAAAATCTTTCTGCACATAGCAGATTTTGGTTTGGCAATGATTTTTTTTTATAAATTTTAAGCTCAAGTTGACACTAACATTTACAGGTATGTGAATAAAAAATATTATTCTCAAGTTGAATGTTAATCAAAAGTGGCCTTAAAAACTTGTGATTTTTAAACAGTATCTTCTTACAGCATTTGTATTTGTTAGTATAAGAAAAAATATATAAAATAGTAACTCGTGTGTCGTATTAAAATATAACAATTCTATTTTTATATATGTCTATGGCAGCATGTTATGTTATGTTTAGCTTTAAGCTGAATTCAATAAGAAATATACGATGTCTCATATTAATTTGTCTTTTTTTCATTGTTTTCTCCTTTTTTTAATCTATCCTAATATTATAAAGAGGAAAGGTTTGTTTATCTGTTTGCTTGCTTTGAATAGGCTCCGAAAATACTGAAGCGATTTGAAAATTTTTTCTCTGTTGGAAAGCTATATTATCAACGAGTAACATACGTTGGCTGTTTTGATTAACAGTCGTGTATTGAAAAAAATAAGCAATAAATATTGAATAAATGTTTTCAACATCTATTAACAAAGGAAGATACATGATTTTATATATATATTAAGGTATACAAGTTTGCTCCCGCCATTTTTCTATAGATGGTGTTAGCGACAAGTAGTCGAACAAAAACATTATAGCCAGCTTGCAATACTCTTTAGTATCTTGTCAACATAACCTGATAGCACAAATAGTTGATTTGTGTTTACATCATATAATTATTGCCGATTGAAAATGTCAGTTTATGAGCCAAATTCTCGTCATTTGCGGGAGGTGTTAATATATTTTTTTAATATTAAAAAATCTGCGGCTGAGGCTCACCGAATGCTCTCAGAAGCTTATGGTGAAGCTGCTATGAGTGCAATAACGTCGCGAGTGGTATCAACGCTTCAAGAACGGTGATTTTCACGTAGAAGACCGACATAGTGGAGATCAAAAGTTTTTGAGGATGAAGAATTAGAGCATTTGCTCGATGAAGACTCGTGTCAAACTCAAGAGGCGTTGGCGAGATCATTGGGAGTGATATTGAAGGAAAAACGGCCGCAATACCTCGAGACACGAAAAAGTGATTTTGCAACATGACAATGCTCGGCCTCATGTTGCAAAAGTTGTCAAAACGTACTTAGAAACGTTGAAATGGGAAGTCTTACCCCACCCGCCGTATTCTCCAGACGTTGCTCCCTCTGACTATCACCTATTTCGATCGATGGCACACGGCCTGAAGGACCAGCACTTCCGGTCTTATGAAGAAGTCCAAAATTGGATCGATTCGTGGATCGCTTCAAAAGATGACCAGTTCTTTCAACGCGGAATCCGATTGCTGCCGGAAAGATGGGAGAAAGTAGTGGCAAACGATGGCCAATACTTTGAAACATGAATGTGTAATTAGTTTTTTACAATAAAGCTTTAAATTTTGAAAAAAAAAAAACGGCGGAAGCAAACTTGTATACCTAATATTATTAGTCATTAAAAACCATTCATTCGTATTATATTAAAAAATTACTCTATGATTCGTATCTAGCCAACTACTAAAGACGGATGATATCATAAATACTTGTTTAATTTCGGATTTGCTTATTCATTACCTACTTTAACTTTGTGAGTGGATTCAGGATTAGGTATACAAGATAAAGTACTGTAAAACTTCAGGTAAGAAAATTCCTTTTACTTTCAAAAGGTCATAATTTCTTATTTTTAAAGCAACTTAATTCTTAATTGAGATAATTTTAGATTTTTTTTTCTGCAGACTTGATTTGAACGCGCGATAGTGTTTTGTACCTGTATTTTGACATTACTTATGTGTGATAAATCAATGATGATAAATAAATAAGTATAGGTAATGCCGGTCGCCGGTTTGTTTACGTCACGCCGTCACGTTAGTCATGGACGGCAAGGTCTCTAAATTGGTTAAATTGTGCAAGTCATGTATCTAAATATTATATAATATTGACCTGTCGGTACGGAAATCTTAATCTGAACACGTCCGTTGTAAACTTAAATTAAAAAAGTTGTGCAATTTTGTAAGGTCGTACCGCACATAGTGTTGTGAAATATGCACAAAGGCGGACTTAATCTAGAGAGATAAATAATTACGGTCAACTATCGATGCGGTCAACGGCCCAACTATAAATCGAGTGAGTACTTTGTTTATTTATTTTCACAATTTTTGAATAGTGATTAATTGGTAAATTTAAAACAAGTTTTTTTTTATTTAATTAAACCCAAAAAAAAATTGATTAGAACCATATAGGTACGAAAAATATGTCAGCAAAAATTATAAAAAAATTAATAGAAATAGAATATGTAAGTATTTCTCATTATTACATGATTATTACAAAAAACATAAATAGGTACCTACACGAATTAAAAATAAGAAATATAAATGTAAGCCTAATAAAAATATATGAGCAATTAAAGATTGAAAAATTATAGAAAAAGAAAAACCTAGGCTCAGAAGGGCGCGGATGAAATCGCGGGTAGGTAAATGAGTCATTTATAATGTGACTAGCTGGCGCCCGCGACTACGTCCGCGTTGAAAAAGAAAAAAGTAGCCTATCCTGTGTCCTGTACATCTATGTTTATCTACCAAGTTTCATGAAAAACAGTTAATTCGTTTAAGAGTTATGGAGGAACATACATACATACCTACATAGGCACATACAATACCTACACTTACAGATTTATTATTAGTATTGATAATTGGAACTTAGCTAGCTTAGCGAATTTTATTGTAAGCAAAAAAAATATGAAATAGGTACAATCGACTAAGTGGCAATGCATTATCTTAAGTTTTATGCAATTATCGTATATCTTATCTTATCTTCATTTTATCTTTGCATTTGCAAAAAACAATTCCACACTGGGTTAGTCCAAGTAGTTTTACGATCAAAGATTTAAATCGATTAAAATCTTTGTCTACGATAGAGTTTTCGACTCTATCGTACTGTTTTCCACTCTTCTACCTTTCTTCTTGTATGTACTCTACCTACCTACTCTTTCACTTGTAAGTGAAAGAAGAATGAAATAAGTTTATTCCGGTAAACTTTTTGTAATCAACCATACCGGGCTTTGTTTGTACCATGCCTACCTTTACTTGGACTAAAAAGCCGATTGCTTGTTCTCCATACAAAACTGATCGGTCTCCTCTATCTATCTTTAAATGCAAAACATTCTTCATAATCATATAATAGACATATGACTAATTTTAGTACCAATATTTTATCCTAGTCACGCATTCGACGCCAAGGTCACAAAATTGGTTGATATGTGCAAGTCATTCATAAAATAAAGTGCTCTTAGATAAAGTTGCCAAATGAAAACGTAAGAGTATGCAATACTTATTTAAATATAAGAAAGTTGTTTTATTCATTTCGATTGCCAGTTTAATAGTACAATAAACATAGTCATCAACGTACTACAACTATCTATGGATTTCGCACGCCATACATATAAATACAAAACACTACGAACTTTATGGAACTGATTATATTCTCTTTGTATGGAACATTTAAAAATGACATGTGTAGAGCGTGAACGCTTCGATCGTCATTTAAAACCAACCAAACATCTGTCTTTTAAAGAAAATGTGACTTTACGTCAAGTAGAAGTAGAACTTGGTCGTTACTACCTTTTTACTTTTACCATTGACGCGCGAAGGCAAGACTCCGCCATGATTCCATTTTAGGCGTACTTTTTATATGCCGCTTCGGCATTTATGACACGAATTCCATAGTTGTAGTACTTCGATGGCTGGCGTTGTATTGTATTGTATTCGAACGTCATTAGTGGGGTGGGAGTCAATTTGGTGCTTGGAGACCGTTTGATGTCAAGGCAAACACTAGCTACAGCTACTAGTAGTAGAGCACAACATTCGCGTATCAGACTTCATACAGGAAACACGTTCAACAAATTTAATAATATCGTGAGTAATATATGTGTAGTATTAAGATATATTATTAAGAAATATTATATATTAATACTGTGTGTTTTTAATTAACTTTTTTGTTTAAATTAAAGAAATATGAGGGACAATAGTATAATTCTAGTTCTAGTTGAAAGTTTAAATTCTTAAAAGTAGACACTCTGTTGAGTCTGATGGTATTTTGATTTCAAAACATGCCGTTATGATCATTGCAATTTACGTGCCGTGTAGCAATTACGTTAATTGAAGTTAATTATAAGTGACCTGTTACTTTAGTCTTCGTGTATTGGGATATTATGGCTTGAGAGATTAAGAATATTGAAGAATATAAATATTTGATTTAATTCTGTATGGAACATTGTTAACCCGGGAATGTTATAAGTTTGATGGGTGTGTGTGTATCTGTATGTCTGTCTATGGAATCGTAGATCCCAAACCGTTGGACCGATTTAGATCAGATATTTTTTTATTTGAAATCTAACATGGAGTAAGTTACGTTGTTTTCAGAGATATCGTGTTTATAGGCTTTATAAATGATACTGAAACTAAATTGACGATTTTTAGAATGTTTTTCTCTATATGTATGTATGTTCCACCATAATTCTTAAACGAATTAACTAATTTTCATGAAACTTGGTTGATAAACATTTAGACGTACAGGACACAGGATAGGCTACTTTTTTATCTTTTTCAACGCGGACGAAGTCGCGGGCACCAGCTAGTTTTTCATAAAACAATTGTTTGCTCAACAGAAAAATGCCGAAGACCACGTTTTACTACTTTCCCTTTAAGGGACTCGGTGAATCAACCCGACTGTTGCTAGCCTATGGCGGTGAGGAGTTTGATGATCGCCGTATCTCTAGGGAAGATTGGCCCCAATACAAATCCAGTAAGTACTTTTTTTTTAATAAAAATTGGCAGGCAGCCTGACTACCGTGGCTTGTTGCGGAAGCGGATACGGATTTTTTTTTAATTAGTTTTTTTTTATAGATTTAACATTTTATGCAGAAATAAATGATTGAAATTGATCATTTTAATAATGTTTTATTAAGTATCGAGCTTTTAGTAGAAAATAGGAACTATTTAAATTAAAAAAAATGAAACAATTTAATAATATATCTTGGGAAAATCTGTCAGATTTATATTTAAAGAGGGGTTTATATGTAAGTGCGCTACCGAAAATATAAAATAGCATAACGATACCTTAATTCGCAAAACGAATAACTCCACTTTTGGTTGAAAATGACTTTTTGATACGGGAGAAACTTAATGACAGTTAGAATTTAATTTTTAAAAGGTCTATCGGTTAATAAGAGCCATAATTTCCAATGTAAAATTGTCTTTTTTCTTTTCTCGTATCATACAAAAAAAAAAAATTATAACGTTTTTAGTCTCCCCTGTAAAGTTTGCCTCAGAGGAGTTATTTGGTTTGTGAATTAAGGTATCGATAAGGTTAACATTTTTTTAAAATAGGGTTATTTATTTATTTATTTATTTATTTATTTAATAAAGTACACATACAGAATACAATTATTTACATGAATTCAAAAGATATGTGTATATGGTAATTTACTAAATTGTAGTCCTAAATAGTGTACATAGCATGATTAACTTAATTTTAACTAAACATTAATGATCTTAACTAAAAATATTATTAAAACAATAAAACACTAACGCTACTTAAATATTAGTCTCAAAGTAAGAAAGTAAAGGTTAAGAAAGTAACCGCCTTAACTTGACCAAGTCAACTTGGCTGAGTGGGGGGAGGGGGCAGGTGAGTTGACAGTTTATATTGATTGTGCTTGTTTCACATTCGTTATCATGTTTACCGATTCTGGGTTCACTTCATGAAATATGTTATCGAATGTTATCTTTTTACATTTTTTTCACTGTTATTTACTATCCTAAAAATAGTAAATACTTACGGTTGGTATACCTATTTAGTAATGGAAAGGGGCACTAATGTTTCACAGTCATTTGGGCAGCCAGTCTAGCGTAGGTATTAACGTCAGACCTGGGGTGATCACTAAACCACCCCTTACAGAACACCACCGTGAAATAACAGCACGTTTGCTGTTATGTTTCGGTAAGTGATGCCTGAACCCATTTCCTATTCCTGCCTAACCGCTTATTCTTAATCTTAAGATCTTATATTTTAAATCTCCTATGCAGGTAGGCAGCGCACTTGCAGCACTTATGATATTGTTTGTGTTAAAAGGTGACGATGGCCATTTTATCGTCAAATATTGTTATTTTTATGAAAAATATTCGCTTTTTGTCAGTCACAAAGTGAAGTATGACTAAGAATTACAATTTCTGTCCAAATTTTTTTTACAATTATTAGTAGGATCAGAGGACAATTTTACCACAATGAATCTCTTATTTACAACATATTAAACATTGTAAACCACAAGAGCTTTACAACATGATTCTCAAACTAATTTCAGAGATGCCGTTCGGCCAAATGCCCGTCCTGGAGATGGACGGCAAACAGTACACTCAGAGTATTGCCATCGCCCGCTATCTGGGACACAAGTATGGAATCGCTGGATCTAACATTGAGGAAGACTATCTCATTGACCAGCACGTTGATCTGTTGAACGATTTGCGTTTAAGTAAGTAGTTAACTAACACAAGCTAGTTTGGCTTTCCACCAGAGATGTGAGAGGTACCCAAGCGGTTAGATATGCTACGAAACTAGCTATTTCCAATAAACCTAGGTGGTGAAGCAGAACAGATAAGAAGAGTTCACATCCTTAGCTAGCATTTCTCCATATAAAGAAAATATAGCTTCAATGCACTATCCACCGAAACAAAAAGCTAAGCTATGAAAACAAATGATTACTCTTACGAGTATTGTTACATACTCGTATGTATCTTACATAGCTGTGCACATCTCTTGTGGAAATATACCACCTTAAAAATTACCCGAAAACCGTTTAAAAGAAGCCCCCTTTTGAGTCTTTGAGCTTAACATATGATTTGATTTGCAGAGGCAGTATCAGTTGCATTCTATGAGACCGACCCTGAAGCGAAGGAAAGAAAACACGCCGAAAACTCAAAGGAAATATATCCATTCCTCTTGAAGAAACTCGATGAGATAGTTAAGGCTAACAATGGACATCTAGCTCTTGGAAGGGTATACATATATTAATTGCTTATCTATTATTATGGGATTGGGGGTCCATTTCCCCATACCTTCCCCATCCTTTATGTTACTATACTAAGGTCGGCAGCACACTTGCAAGATATGTGGCGTTGCTGGTGTTAATAGGCGACTGTATTTATTTATTATTAAGTGGACCGTCAGCATGTTTTTATAATCTTTATAGAAAAGAAAGAAAAGATTGTCGATGAACTGTATGTATTAATTCGATGATGAACTGATTGAAAGCTGATTGATTGATTGATGATGATTGAACTTGATAGAACATAGAGAAAAGAATCTTTGCATGACAATAACAATAATATTCGTGCCGATATTTCTATTTGGACATTGTGGAGTAAACATTGTCCAAAAAAGCGATAAAAATAATAATTAAAATAAAAACGTAAATACTTAAGCAAAATTATTTTGTACTAGCTGGCGCCCGCGACTTCGTCCGCGTTGAAAAAGAAAATGTAGCCTATCCTGTGTCCCGTACGTCTAAATGTTTATCTACCAAGTTTCATGAAAATCAGTTAATTCGTTTAAGAGTTATGGAGGAACATACATACATACATACATACATACATACATACATACATATGTACATACATACAGAAAAAACAATATAAAAATGGTCAATTTAGTTTCAGTATCATGTATAGAGCCTATAAACAAGATATCTCTGAAAACAAAGTAATTTACTCCATCACCAACCCTTACAGATTTATTATTAGTATTGATAATATAAAAAATAAATAATGCGTAAGCCGTGCGTTTACTGTTTTATTTTTATTTTTATGTTCAGGTTGACATACAGGCTGATGGTCCACTTGATAGTAGGTGGCTACCGTCGCCTATAACACAAGCAATGCCATTGGCGCTGCAAGTGAGCTGGTATTGAATATAACGCCCCCTGATACACTGGATTTGTATGGAAAATGCTGACCAAGCCGTCTCTAGGAGTGGACGGCTCAGCTATTCTTTGCTCTGAGCGTCTTAGACATCATTTAATTTGGTTTACACTTTAATAATGCCCACCTACATATTCTGTTTTGTTTAATTTCAGCTCACTTGGGGTGACTTCTACTTTGCCAGCATAATTGATGTTTTGAAAATGTGCTTGCGAATGCCGGACTTGGGAGAGAAATATCCGAGCTTTCAGAAGCTGGTGGATAATGTTTATTCCATTCCGAAAGTGAAGGCGTACGCTGATGCGGCACCGCCCACTGATTTTTAATTTCGTTACATAATGTAAAATAATTATAATTTTCAAAAGTTGTGTGTGGTTTCGTTACCCTTGGTTTCCCTGATCGCAAGATTCGCTAAGATTTCGATTGTGCCAAGTTTATATTATTTGAATTTGATGTCTTATTAGATCAAAACAAAACGTTCAACAGACTTCAAGCCGGAGGCGATTCAGTTAGTAAAGTAATAACTATAATAAGTTTAATAGCTGTAGATCAAATTATTATAGTTTATTAGGTCTTATAAAATAAAATAATATTCTTTTTTTAAGTAATGAAAAATAAAAAATAAATTGCTTTATTTTAAAATAAATTAAAATATATTTGTGTCGTTCATTGTAAAAGTGGTGTAACTCCCTATTTTTAAAACCATCTTTTCTTGCCTAATGGTATCACATTTAGTCATAACTTTCAATATAAAAGTGAAGTAACTCCAATAGTTGCATTAAAATCCCATAGATGAAAACAATGAATGAATGCTTATATTTTTTTTCCTACACTATAATTCGCAAAAAGCTCGTTATTCTAAAATTCAGTTACAAGGAGATAGTTCACTTTTACAATGAACGACACATTTAATACTAAATATAGGATTAAAATAAATTTATCAGCCATCTAAAATTCACTGAATAAAAAAAATACAATATTATTTTTTGATGAATTTATTACGAATCAATAAATAAAGTTTTCTATTATTTTTTTGCCTTAAATTAATTCATTTACCTACAGAGAAGTGACAGTCGATTCTTCAAAACCAAAATTTTCTGCTCCCTTATCATTGCTTCTTTCATTTTGCTTTTTTTTGACGCTTGCCTGTACTTGTTCAACAGTGTCATATAGAGGTAAGTTTTTCGTCTCCGGGGTAAGAGTTAACAGTACGCCAGCTATTATTGCAGGACATCCGAAAAAGATTGATGGCAATGACGGTGACAGTGCTGTCTGCAATACATATTACAATACATTTAGTTTTCATTTCGATACATATTCATAATTATTATCCTTAGGGCCTCTCTCGTCATCTCTCAAGTAGGCTAACTGTCATTTAAAGTCACCGGTAACCGGGGATAATGGAGATATACCTTTGTTTTTACGGTAAAAGACCCAAACATTAAAAAGAAAATAATAAAAAAAAAATTTGTAAAAAAAATTAGTGCATTATTTAATTATTCATAAAAAATATTCTAAAATTATTTCTAAAAGTAACTAATCAACACTTTACTTGTAGTTGGTGAAAGAGGCCCTTATCCTTACTAATATTATAAATGTGACACACATAAAATACGTGTATGCATATAAATGTGCTTACACGTTGTCTGGGACACCAGAAAGGACATAGGGGTACCTTTCACCCCGAAAGCGGACGAAGTCGCGGGAACTAGCTAGTAAATGTTAATGTTATAAATTTTAATGTGAAAGTAAGTCTGTTCAGTGATCATATAAAAATAAAATTTTAACGCCTTACAAATTACAACAGCAATAAAGATTGAATAAATTATTGCTGATAAATATTGGTCAGGCGTTACTTATATGTTTTTTTTTAATTTTAAAACGGGGGCGAAGTCACGGGCACCAGCTAGCTTAGCGCCTATTTCACAAACGTCAATTAGGCCAAACTGTCATTTAAAGTCACCGGTAACCGGGAATAATTTAGCTGATATACCTTTGTTTGTACGGTAAACGTCCCAAACATTAATTAGAAAATAATAAAAAAATTCGGCTATCGAATGATGCAGTAAACCGAGTCCATAATTCAATATAACAAAAAATTATTTCTAAAAGTAAGTAATCAACACTTTACTTGTAGTTCGTGAAAGAGGCCCTTAGTTTACTACCTACTCGTACATACGTCAATTATTGACAACTTGGAATTATCCTACAATTATCCTACTATAGGTATATCGCACCTTCGGCAAGACAAGGGCATATTTGCACTTTTTAAAGTTATTTAAAGTTTTTTTTTTGCATTCAATATGGTATTCTTCTGCTTATATTGCTTTGAAATAATTCTTTTTTTTTGCATCAAATAAGCTCCATACCCTTTTTTTAAATTAATAAATTAAATTAAATTAAATTAAATTAAATTAAATTAAATTAAATTAAATTAAATTAAATTAAATTAAATAATGTTTTTGAGACACTTCTGCATATTTAACTCATTTTACAAATTTTTGTAAGTTATTTATGCCCTTGTCGTACCGAGGGTGCGATATTATAAATGCGAAATTTTGTGAGGATGGATGTTACTCTTACAAAAAAGGCTTACCGCATTTGGATGAAATTTAGCACACACATAGTTTATTAGCTGGATATTTTTTATCCTGAAAAAATGTTAGGTTTCCGAGGGATCGGCTAAAAATTTAAAAAATTGGACGCCGTCGTCACAGTAATAAAGATATCAGATATTTTCTTCTTTTTCATGAACTAATCTTAAATCAGAAAATAAATTGGAAAGGCTATGGCTTTTGTAATGTTATAAATAGGTCTCTTACCAACATAGGTGTCAAAGGTGCCAGCATTCCACCAGCTCTCGACGCGAAAGCACATAAACCCAACAATGAACCTCTTGCACTCGTTGGGAACAGTTCCATTGAATAAGTGATCGCTCCGGTGAAGCAAATAGATATTATCACTTTACCGATAAGAAATACTATAACCTTCGCTGTCGTATATGCTGTAATGACAAAATCAAATTTGATACAGGATTTTACACTAAACATGTTTGTTTTTTTATACGGCTGGAAGTCTATTGGACAACTTCTTTTATCTGTCGTTGCTTATAAATGAAATAAGTAAATATATTACCGTAACATTAAGTATAGAAAAAAATGGGTAGGTAATGATGGGGATAGGGCAGTAGGCTTATTAGATAGATTTATTTATTGAGTTTAGATATTCATGACAAAATTTTTATTCGCCTCATCTGTATATCATATTTTTTATTTTATTTTTTGTGTTATTATCATATGCTGGTCGTTTGCATTAAAAATAAGTAGGTATCATAAAAAATTGCGGTATTTAAAAGTACTAAAAATGTTAAACTATTGGCTCGTAGTCACACAATCATATAAGCATATTAAATGAGACATTGCTTTTTAGCGATATTACATACGTAACGGACATAATTGCAACCTAGGGCTGCAACTTCAGACAGAATAGGCTAAAAAGTAGGATACGTAACACTATATAAGCGAAGGTATGTATGACCAGAGATCAGTACTTTATATACTTCACAAATTTGAAAAATTCCATGTATGTACATAATATTAATAATGAAACTTTGGCAATACTTACAGTCTGGTATGTAAGCAGATACACCGCAAATAAATCCGCATATCAGAAAGCCAACAATCAATGGCAGCTTTCTTCCAATTTTATTCATAAGGTACAACGCCAATATTTCTCCAGGGAATGACATGACGGTTGATAATAGAAAATTTGTATGCTTATTGCCCGGTAACCAAACTGAATTTATCATAAGGCCGTAGTAAACAAATACTGCCGTGAATCTGCATACAGAGGCAACTAGAACCCTCTTCATTATTTCTCTTGATCTAATTATTTCTTTGAACCCTTCCCTTTTCTCGTAACTGTATATTTTGAACTTCTCTTTTAACTTTACATCGTCCATATCTTTGAGTTCATTGAAATTAATAGGAACATTGTTCATTTTTGCTGCGACTCTTATAGTTTCTTTAGCTCTATCGGTTTTTCCGTTCAGTATTTGCCATCTAGGACTCTCTCTTAGCACGAGTATTAGGAGAGTGAAAAAGAACGAAGGCGTATAAATTATTCGAACTAAATTCTTCCAGTAAGGCACAACCATAGCAATGCAAGCGAATATGCTTTCACCTATGTAAATAGCGTAACTGAATATTACTCCAGCGAGGATTCTGTTGTGTTTTCCGCCAATTTCTATCACTGTAAAATAAAAAAATTATGTGTATGTATTTTTTATGAAAAGATCGTATATACCTACATGCTGACGGTCACTTGAAAGTATAGGTAGCTGCAACCTTAGAATAACAACGCCTAGAAACCGAGTACACGGACGATAAGTGAGGCAATTTTTACCAAGCCGTATAGTGGTAAGCGAACAGCTCGCGTCACTCGCGTCATAGTGCTCATAGTATTCAACATTTTTTGTATACTTGTGTGCGTGTCGCCGAGCGTACTCATTACGTGTGGCTTACGCATACATCTATTCAAATTCAAATTCAAATTCAAATCATTTATTAGATGTAAGTTTTTACAAAACATTTATCTTCGTCAAAATTACAAACTACCACCGGTTTGGAAAGCTGTTTCTAGGGGGAAGAACTCGGCAAGAAACCCCCTAGTTGCTCTTTTCATAAATCAATTTACAACATGTAACACGTAACAATACATATATATCAATCTAATAACACAATATTCAACTATATTCAACTCCAAGGACGTTCATCATTTATATAATCTAATATCCTATAATAACCCTTTTTGCACAGGGTTTTCTTAATATAAACTTTAAATTTATTCAGAGATAATTGTTGTATATTAGCAGGAAGTCTGTTGTAGAAGCGTAAACATTGTCCCATAAAAGAGTTGCTAACCCTGTGGAGACGAGTTTTATTCATTATTAAATTTGTGCCTCATACTATACTCATACTCGCCAGTCTTTTGATATGAAACTATCGTTCTAGGCGTTGTTATTCTAAGGCTGCAACACAATAAGTAACGCCATAGGTGGTACAAGTGCGCTACCGACCATAACAAGGATGAGAGATTATAAGTGGCTAGTAACCCTAGCTGTTAACCAAACGGTCGCGGGTTCGAATCCCGCTAAGGGAAAATGTTTATAAGTTAATATTTTACCTTTGTACCTGAGTCATGGATGTTTTGTATTTATAATATGTATGTATTTACAAAAAAATAGTAATGTATGTTAGTATATCAACTGTCTGGTATCCATAATACAAGCATTTAATTGCCTACTGTGGAACTAGATGGTGCTGTGTGGAATGTGTGAAAATATTTATTTACCTATATTTGTTTATTTATTTATTTATTTATTGGGAAATGGGATCTGTCATCAATTATACTCACTTGCTGAAACAAAAGAACTAAAACTAGAAGAAACAGGTCAAGTAATATTTTAATAGGACTTATTGGAAGTAATTTTGATAATAATCATTTACTATTAATTATAGTGAGAATTGGTGTGGTAATAATAAATATATTTTTACAATATTGCGTTGTTTATTAATAATCTTTATAATAAGAAGGCTATAAAGATTATAAGATCTATTATTATTTATAGTGCCATAATTGGTTTTTTAAAGAATCGTGTTCGTGATTAAAGTATTTTTCAAATTGTCCTTTAAGTGAGCAATTAATGAACAATATTAATTGAATGAATTAACAATAATTATATTGACGAGCCCGTTGGATAGGTGGTTAAGGCGCTTGCCTTATCGCGCTGTTTTAGACTTCCTAGGTTCGATTTCCCGCCGGGTCAACTTTGGAAATAACTTTTCGAAGTTCGCTGTAGGTGAGTAATTTATTTTTTATTTATTTATT
Organism: Synanthedon formicaeformis; assembly: GCA_945859745.1. Lineage (NCBI taxonomy): Eukaryota > Metazoa > Arthropoda > Insecta > Lepidoptera > Sesiidae > Synanthedon > Synanthedon formicaeformis. Next base: position 2,691,101 of record OX243969.1, on the reverse strand, counting down.
TTAGGGAAACATACAATAACTCGATACACATAATACACATACATACATGAAAAACATAAATCAGCAAAGTTTCCACTAAATTATTAAAACATATTACAAGACTACAGTATACTAACATTGAAGCTGAGAGAAAACACACACAAAGGCAAACAAAAAAATTACAGAATTGTCCATTTAGAAGGTGATCGCAAAACAACAGCACGTGTACTTTTGTGTTTCTATTTTTCGATGAGTGAGTAAGCTTTCCAATCCCTTATCCTTTGAAAAGGGCTTTTGATTTTATTATAGGTAGGTGACGTTAGCCACCTATCTGTCATCAAAGAGACTGTCAGGCTGTCTGCCACCTTAACATAAGAAAACATCTAATTTAATTTATATCTAACTAGCTGTTGCGCGCGACTGCGTCCGCATAAATTTATAACATATAGCCTATGTCTTTTCTGGTGTCCCAGACAACGTGTATGCAAAATTTCATGGTGATCGGTTGAGTCGTTTTTGCGTGAAAGAGTAACAAACATACATACATCCATATAAAACATAGCCTAGGTTACTTGCTGATAATGTAGCTTTCTATAGATGAAAGAATTTTCGAAATCGGTCCAGTAGTTTTTACTAATTTAAATTAATAAATTAAAAAATTACTTTAAGATAACAAAACGTTGATATTTAGATACTAAAAAGATAAGATGCACTTACTAAGTACCATGGCGGCGGGATAGGTGCCTGCTGAAATGGCGGATTCAACAAATTCGACAGCTATGTACGCGTAGTACGACTTCGCGAAAGCTTTTAAATGGCCTATGCAGCTCCCGACTGCGCACATTATTAGGGCTGGCTTGCGGCCAAATCTGAAATGATTTTAAGTTAGTCAAGTAAATGAAGTCGCTTTAAACGAAGACGTAAGGACCTGCAAACTTAACGTATTAGATTACAGATGATGCTGAAATTCATAGAGATTATTAAAAAACAATCCGTACTAATATGATAAACTAGCTAGTGCCCGCTACTTTATCCGCGTTCTGAATGAAAGGTACCCTATGTATTTTCTGGTGTCCCAAACAATGTATATGCAAAATTTCATGGTGATCAGTTCAGTAGATTTTGCGTGAAAGAGTAAAAAAATTCATACATCCATACAAACATTCGCATTTATTATATTAAAAGTACGGAAGTTCGGATGTGAAAGTAATTCTGTTTAACTATCTGTTAATTTATTACTGTACTCAACTATACTTAACTATACTCAACTGGTCATCATGTGCATACCATGTGCACACATTGTCAGGGATAAGAAAAAGATATAGGATAGGATACTTTTACGGTCGAGAGTTAGAAATAAATTCGGTACCTGTCCGACATCCATCCCGAGAAGATCATCGAGAACAACATGCCAATGTTGTGAACCGTGCCCACCAAATTGGATTTCCACGGTTGACATGCCAGATCTAACTGAAAAATAGTGAAATAGTGGACAAACTTTTCATTTGACGACACGTTTGGTCTAGTGGCTAGTAACCCTAGCTGTTAACCAAACCAAGCAAATGTTTATCTGTTAACATTTTACCTTTGTACCTGAGTCATGGATGTTTTTTATTTATAATATGTATGTATTTACAAAAAAAGTAATCTATGTAGTATATCAACTGTCTGGTATCCATAATACAAGCAATTAATTGCTTCCTGAGGAACTAGATGGCGCAGGATAAAGCTAAGTATATAATATTGGTAGAGCTTACCTCAGCTACTATGGTGTCGTTACTCTCATACACCCAATGATCACACTTTTCAAGTTGATCAGTAAAACTACCCTTCGTACATGTTTCATTAACTAATAGATCATAATTCAGCATTGGCCTCTTACATCTGTCTATGGTTTTATTTGGCCACCATGTTGGCTCCATGGCTGATTCGTTTTCGCATTCTGGTATTTGGCATCTAAAAGGACAACAAGCTCTTTTAGTTATTATTAATTTTATTATTATAACCTTTTAGCCGTCAGAGTCGGATTACTTCACCAGAGCCGGATATATGTATATGACAAATTCCTCTACTTGTATAATGTTTATTTTTAAATAATTGAGTTGCTTTCTGTTAAAAAAAATTACGAGTCAGGACAACTCCTAAAAAACCAAGCGGTTAAAGTCTTTAACGTGTTCTGCAGTCTTTAACTGTAGTCTGACTGGCGATAGAACTACCCCTTATTGGAAACCATCGAGTACCAATTAAAAGAGTACATTAAAATACTACCAAAACCGCATCGTGACCAAATAGCAAAGTTTTATGAAGTGAATAGTTTCAAAAAACAAGTATTGATGCGTCAGGCGTCAATTATCTAATTGCTCTACCTGTACCTAAGTATTATATTATGGTAGCTATAATATATATCTATATATATAAAATTCTCGTGTCACAGTGTTATAGAAGGCGCCGGTAGCCACTAGCCACCTACCATTAAGTGGACCGTCAGCCTGTCATTAAAAAGTCGGAAGCTGGTCGCTAGTTACTTATTTATCTATTCGTATGGTACGAGCCAAGGGAGCCCACGATGCTAAATGTGGAGTCACTCGAGCGTCGCGGGGACCTATTGGACTTTGAAGATTGGATGGTAAGAAGAAAAAAAGGTTATATGAAGTTTTTCAATTTAGCGGTGGGGTGAGCGTCTACAGGCGTTCCAAATTTTGTAGGCGCTGTATTTTAAAAAATCCTCCATATAATCGTCAGATTAAGAATCAGCACGATCAGGAATTCAGGCTGAACCATCTGTATGAAAATCTGACGCGCCCGAGTATTACAAAATGGCAATCGTCGAAATTCTTTTTTGCATTTTCAAAAATCTGCCACGCCCTTGCATTACATCCGAATCGTCTGAATTTTAATTGGGAGCTTAGTTTAGGTTCACTTAACATCCCCTCTGAAAATCTGATGCGCTCGAGTTGTATTTAAAATTTGACCCCAACCCCCACCAAACCCACCAACCAAATCGTCAGATTAATACATATCCCGTATCGGAGACACGTGGGGAATATACATTGGCAATATCTGACGCGCTCCAGTAAATCTCAAAATCCCCTCTTGGGCTCCCACCATATATATAATATATTATTTTTATTTATTGTGTAGCTAATAATGGTTTAGTTGTGTGCTATGGTAATACTAAGAACGTACACTTACATACTTGGAACGGCCCTTGGAACAGGTAAAGCTTGAATAATTATAATAATTGTTAACAAGAAATACGAGTATGGTATTGACTTTATACGCATCTGATTTTCTGGTGTTTAAAATTATTCTAACCTCAATATTACCTACACGTTAAACTTATATTCGGTAATATTTTAATTTATAGTGGTTTTTAATATTTAAATAACATTTTATTTTTAATTTTTAAAAATTTTTTGGCCTAAACTGACAAAATTTTATTTTTCGAAAATTAAAGTAGCTGCCCGCGTCTGTCTGTTTCTCAGCTAACTTCTTCTATACCACCCAATGGATTTTTTTACTAATGGAAATGGTTTGTTTATATCATTTTTAAAAAAATCGCATAGAAATTTTAGAAAAATTTAGGGGCCCGCTCGTTATCCCTGTGTCCTGGTAATATCTAGTAATAATAAGATCTACTATATGGCCGAATTATCTACAATGTCCATAACATTCACAATAAAGAACTACATGCACATATATATATCCTAAATTAAATTTCACAAAATTAAAATACATTAAATGCAAATTAAAATACAATAAATTATTTTTTTTATATACCTGTAGTTCAAGTCTCCAGCAATGAAAATATAGTTAATGTTGATCATTGTTACAAAGATCGCAGGTAATGAAGCGTATATGTATTGCAGCTTTTGATATTTTCCGAATTTTTCCAGCACCTCAGAAACATCGGATACTTTCTTGTCTTCCACAATTCCAGTCATTGTTAAGTTAACACTTTGAGGGATTGTTAATACAATATAAAAGGTATAATTTTAAATTTAGACAAATATTTCCATAGAATGTCTAAAATCTTCTTAGTAGGTTGAATGTTCAGATTAATTCAAGATGAAAAAAAAAATAACTTTTTCCTCAAAACAAAGGTAGACGTGGAAAAAAATTTCTTGTCACTAAAAAAATCTGATAATCTGTAATTAAGCGGAAAATTTTCTCTAATAGATTTTCTTTGTTTATATTTTACTGTGTAAGAGTTTCATTAAGATTGTCTTCGTTCTATACAGTTCATTTAGTTTTTATCGAAGTATAATGGTTAAAAGTTTTAAAATTGACATATATATTTTGTCGTATTTAAAGATAAATTATAAAATTAGAACCCCATTAGAATAAAACATTAAAAAGTTTTCATATTTAAACTAAAAAGAAAACCGTTCGTCACTGCAAAACACATTTTCGGTTTTAAATCTCACTAAATTGTCACATATAATTTGCACTATAGATCACAAAAAAAATTACACAATTACATAAGTAACATTAATTTAGTTCACTTTAGGTTAAGGCGTGCTACTGTTGCCACAGTAGGTTACAAACTTAGTTATTTCTTACCTTACCAGGCGATCTGAGTAACTAATACATAATTGATAGGTACATGATTTGATCTTGCGAAATATCTTGCGTATAAATAAACTTGCGTTTGAGAATTACGCCGACCGGTTTAACATGTTTATTTAGTTAAACGTCTAAGGAAATCCTTTAAAATGAGGAAAATTATTGATCGATTAAACTATTTATTTACATAAATGTAAAATATACTAATACTAGTGGCTGCCGACTTCGCCCGAGGTCAAAATAAAAAAATATCCTATCTTTTAAGTTACACAAAATTACATATAGTTACGAAGTTTTATCAAAATCGGATTAATTTAGGAGTTCATCGGCGACAAACATGTGACACGAAATTTTAATATATATAGAGATTATAAAGAGAGATGTGATTTGTATGTTAGTAATAAATAAACTCAAAAACTACTGGACCGATTTTGAAAATTCTTTCACCTATAGAAAGCTTTGAAAAAGCTACATTATCAGATTAGTAATGGTATTTAAATTTGGTAAGTAATTAATTGGTTTTGTAGATTTTTTTGTGCTTAAATTTTTTTAAAACCTTATCCTAATCCGAATAATACTATATATGCGAAAGTTTGTATGTTTGGATGTTTGTGCCTCAATAACGCAAAAACGGCTCAACGGATAGCATTTAGACAAAAAATATATTAAATGTCGTCGTAATGTCCAAATATATATTTCGTAATGAAAAGGCATACAAAAAAACTAATTTAAATAACATATGGGTATGTATAATACAATTAAAATTAACTAAGTATTGCAATCTTATAATAACATAACTGTTAATCGTATAAAAAAACTACATAATTCAGTAGTTATTCAGAAATATGATAAATCATTTCATCATTTACCAGTGAAAACAATATCGCTTCTAAGTAACAATGGTTGTTTGAATTGATTTATACCAATTCACAAATGAACAATAGGTAGGAGTTAACTTAATAGAGTCATCTCTTGGTTTTATTAGTAATTAGTTTCATTTGACAATAATTATTATTAAGACTAGCTGGTGCCCGCGACTTCGTCCGCGTTCTCTATAGCCTATACTATAGCCTTCCTCGATAAATGGACTATCCAACACAAAAATATTTTTTTCAATTCGAGCCATTACTTCCTGAGATTAGCGCGTACAACCAAATAAACAAACAAACTTCAGCTTTAATTAAGTATAGATTTACACAATCTGTAGCAAAAGTCAACCGACGCTTTGTGCTAGCAAATCAATCTTCCCATTCGGCGCCCATTATCAGCATCGGCAAGGAAAAGGATCCTTCGGCATCCCATGCAAGCGCACACTGTCGGAAACTATGCTTTGGGATGCTGCAACGTCCTTACGCATGCCGAATTGAGCGTCTCGAGTTCTCTTCAGGGCAAGCTATCTCAGAGTGCCGAGTGTTGCCTCGGCGTGCCGAAGGATGCCGAAGCACCCTCAAGGCTGCGGTATTTTTGTTACGACCAAAGATTTAAATCGAGAGATGCGGCAAAACTAGCGAAAGTGTGTTACAAAATACAACATACATTATACTAAAGACAAAAGTATAAAATACATATACCATCGTCTAAGCACACTATTAAACACAGACAACACATTCCTTACTTCAAAAGTGACTGTGACGATAGCGACGCTCTCAACAAGCGACCGCCACTCACTGTAGCTGGCGTGAAACTGTAGTTGGGTTGAGCGCCTGCGCCCAACCCATTGTTAAGAATTTTCGGTGTTTTTAGTAGTAGGATTTAAATCTTTGGTTACGACCATATATAATGGAAATTTCTATTTTATTGGCATGACGTTTAATGTATACTAGCTGGCGCCCGCGACTTCGTCCGCGTTGAAAAAGAAAAAAGTAGCCTATCCTGTGTCCTGTACGTCTAAATGTTTATCTACCAAGTTTCATGAAAATCAGATAATTCGTTTAAGAGTTATGGAGGAACATACATACATACATACATACAGAAAAAAATTCTGAAAATCGTCAATTTAGTTTCAGTATCATGTATAGAGCCTATAAACACGATATCTCTGAAAACAAAGTAATTTACTCCATGACCAACCCTTACAGATTTATTACTAGTATTGATTGATGATGATTGATTACCTACTATTTGCCGAGCCTAAGGTGAAAAATCCGTTGCGTAGTTTAAAAAAGCGTATACAGAGGGACAGACGGCGGGAAGTGACTTTGTTTTATACTATGGTAAAAAGATAAAGACATAAAAGGAAAAAAATATATTTCATTACATACTTTAAATGCGTTTGTTCAATTCAATGCATTGATTTTGTCAATAAGTATTTATTTTTATTTCAATATTGACTGAATAATTCACTTGAGCTTTGCGTCATAAACAATTTTCCATTGAACCTGTACGTATGCTTATTCGATACATATAGGATTTCTGTTTTGTCTGTGTTTAATTAAATATCAGTACAACACCCCATTGCACATCACCTACATGTACGTAATCGTTACATAAATTGCTAGCTTGCTAGCTTTTGCACACGAGCTCGCCCGCGTAACTTTATAAAACATAGCCTATGTTACTCGCTGATAATGTAGCTTTCTATAGGTGAAAGAATTTTCAAAATCAATCCAGTAGTATTTGAGTTTATTCATTACAAACATAAAATCTTCTCTCTTTATAATATTACTAGCTGTTCCACGCGACTTCGTCCGCTTGACCTTCTAAAATATAGTCTGTAACTCTCTGATAATATAGCTTTCAATAAGGTCACCTTTCATCCAGAAGAAGTTCCCGTGGGATGGCTAAAAATATCAAAAATTCAACGTTTTGAACATTTATTATGAGCAAAAAAATTGAATGAAGTATTAATGAAGTAAGAGGAGCGCAGACGAAGTCGCGGACCAAAGCTAGTTTTCAAATAAAATTAGAACGTTAAGATAACAAATATTAAAGTTACACATCTGAAGTGCAAATTAAACGATAATGTCTTATTTTATTCCAAACAAAACAACGACAAGTAGACTGGGTATATAAAAGGTACATTCATGAAAAATGTCTACAGAACAATTTTGAATTTCGAAGGTTTCGTTTCAAATTCCTGAAATCAAGATGGCCGCGTTCAATAAATTGACTGCAATCTTTTTGCTGTTGTGTTTTGTGACTTTTTTAAACGAAAGTTTTGCCGCGAGAAATACGAACCCTGCAAGCTCTCATGTAACTAAGAAACCGTCAAGTAACGGAGGACCAGGCCATCACTTCGACAAGAGATCTTTGGACTACGGAGAAGGTGAAAGGAGCGAGTTCGTAGAATATGAGAATTCCTTTGAAAGACCCGGACATAGGATACGAGTTTTACCAGCATATTTGCATTAATTCCATTAACGAATTTCTCAAAATGAAATCGGCGTTGCTTTTGTGTTTTTACCTTTATATTCATGTATATTTTGTATTGAAAAATTATTAATTAGATATCATTGTTTTCAATTTTTATAATTGCACACATAATCGGATTTGAATATATAAAATTTTATACAAATAAAACGAGTTGGTTTCTTTATTTATTAGAAAAAAAATATTTACTTAAGTAACATGTTACAATAATATGTTCATCAATACAATAATATGTTCATCAACAATAGGTATTCATAAGAATAACAATATAAAAAAAAAACAACCGTGAACATAGTTATCGAGCACCTAATACTAATATGCAAGAATTTTATAGGTAAACAAAATTGTATTGTATTGTAAACTCTAATAACATAACCAATAAACCTAAGCAAGAAACATAAGTTGCAGTAAAACAATTCGAATTGAATTTAAAAATCCAATATATTCTATTTTAATAAATTTGTAAAAAAGCAAGACAGAAAGAAAGATGCAAGTCGAAGTAATTATTTTTTTGATTATTTACCGAGATTAGTATCCAGTAATAAATAAAATTCTTGAAGGGCATGTAAATGTAAATAATGGCGGACATAGAATATAATAATTCTATGTTAGTACACTGGGTCTTCATTATTAACCAGTCTATGGTCTTTGTTCTGTGGTTTTTTTTGTATAAATTTACCTATAAAGTTCTTGGATAAAAATGGCGAACAAAGAGTACAATAATTCTATATGAGTACACTGGGTGTATTTGATATTATTGCTATCTAGCTATGCTCTATGGTATTAATCTAGTTTTTAAATATAGAATCTGTTCGATATGACATTTGACCATGCTTTATGCATGCAATTAGTACTCTGTTCTCGATGTAGCAATAATGGGCTCTAGAAATATCTTAATATTAAGAGTACAATAATTAAATCACTCATGTCTTTCGTAACAATAAAATTAAAATTTACTTTTGAATATGTCAATTGTAATCAGGGTTTTAGCGGATGCACAAATTTCAGATTCGGATTTCAAGCTTTTTTAATAGATTTGATTTTAACGCATAAATAATTGAAATTTTTTAATAAATTTTAATAAATTTTTAGTAGGCAATAGAAATAATTTAAACTAAAAAACTGAAACAATTCCACAACAACCCTTATATGTAGGTAGGTATATTTAATTACTTATCAACAAAATATTCCTGGACATATATATACATATATATTACAGATAAATAAAATTATCGGTCTGATTTAAATTCTGGCAACACCTTTATGAATTAATTTTTTTAAATATAATATATAAAGATGGCCGTTATTTCATAAATTTAATCAGTAATTATGATAAAGTTAGTTAGTTATAAATATTATTATACTTACTTGTTAGAATATTTAGTAAAAACGATTATAAATTCATAGACTTTTATTTCATCTCGATACTAAGTAAGTAATTATATTATAGCACCGTTCATTCAGCGACATATATCTTAAGTATTTAAGTTATAATATAATTGTTTGGCAAAATCTAGACTGATTTAATACAAAAAATGAAGTAAAAACAATATATTACATATTACCTTTCTAAGTAAAAAAAAAAATGTATATCTATAAATCTCTACTGTCTAAAAATACTGGTAAAGATAATTATACATCCATAAATAGACAGTAGATATTTTCTAAAAAAACAACCGATTATAAGGAAATTATGTATTTAATTTTATCGACACTTAATTAAAAGTTACATTTATAAAAAATTACAATGTCAAAGAAAAAAATGAAATAAAGAAAAGTTACAGGCTATAAGGGCTAGTGCATACATACAACTTTTAGTTGAACAACTATTTTGTTGTATATCATATGTTTATAGGAATATATTGAAGCGTGCATACTGTCAACTCGATAGTTGCTCGACAAAAAAGTCAAAAAGTTGTATCGATTTAGATTAAATAGTTGGACAAATATCGATCAAACGCTCAATTTGTATTGCATTGTATTATGATGTGTACATACATCGACTAAACAGTCGATCCGCGAATGTTCAGTTGTGTGGAAATCACGAGAAGTACACAACTCGACAAAACAGTTTAGTCGATGCAAAAGTTGTATGTATGCGCTAGGTCTAACTAGTACATGCTAACTGTAGCCTGTTTACTTATACTAAAAAGTAATATAAAACTAGATTAATATGAAAATTAAGAATATACCGTTATAAAATACAATGAAAGTATTAACAAATTCATATAAATCGATGTTTAAAAAAAACATTAAAATTTAAACAAAAGCTTAACTTTAATTAAAAGAGTTTTTAATGACTAAATACTAACGAATAAAAAAAATCTGAAGAATCCAAATAAAATTCCAATTCTGAAGAATCCGAAAAAAACACCAAAATATGTGATACATGGATATTTTGATGATTTTAATTAAATACGAAAAAAAATAGTTACCACTAACACAACAATATCATATCTGATTATATTCAAAATATACATGACACAATATAAATTTTGAATTTTTAAGTAAACCGTCCTAACTATTTAAAATTATGTTAGTAGTGAGTAATGTTTTTGAAAAATATGTGAAAAATGGGCGTTACCTATATTTTTAAATCACCGTGGTTAACTTTCGTTGCAATAGGTACACATTTAATTTTTAATAACGACACCACCAAAGTCCAAGTTGGTTAGAGAAACTGTTTTTTCTGCACTAAGAATCGATCCAAAATTTCAGCCAATGTGTATTTTATAACTTTTTTTACTATTTAATAAAAAAGTTATAAATCACCTGTAATTTTTAGTCATCTAAAAATAATATCCTATATATTTTTAATAAAACAAAACGTCGAAAGAATCAGGAGAATTTAGTGAGTAGAGTACCTACTTTAGTAGTATTAAGAAATTATTCACCATGCGTAACCGTTTGCTGGTTCCAAGTAAAATTATTTCTTTATAATATTAGTATAGATAAATTATATTATGTACTTCGTTGTATATTGTCTTGCATTAGGATAAAAACTTATACTGTCTTAACTGGGCTTAAATATACTCTATATTAGTAATTATGTGTACTTTTAATAAATGACAGAAAAACAATATGTAATAAAAAATCTGCAGGAAAAAAAAACAATGATAAAATATGGCAAAACACAAAGATATTTGATTGTCTTGCTATCATCATTTTTCTCATCATCGCCAATCATTTTTCTATGGGCAAAACAGTTAAATTTGACATACATATCTTTTGTCCAAAATAATGTGGTAACCATAATCATAAATAACAAAATACTAAAACACACCGAATGACTAATTACGTCGAGTCTGCTTTAACCTATTTAAATTCGGTGGAAAACAAACTTTGGTTTATTTTTCAATATAAATTCGGATTTAATCAGACTATAATTAACACTTCTATTGTACATATTCTTAATGTGTACCCATGAAAGATATATAACCATCATACTTAAAGTATAATACAATCGTAGCTACATACCTTTAAAATATATTTTTAAAGTAAGTAAATATATTTTTATATTTCTTTTATTATAAGCAAGTGTTAGAGTATAAATTAATATCTATGTATCTAAGTACCCGTGGACGATTTAAAAAGGCGATCGTAAGGGCTGATGTTCACTGACGGTATGGGATGGCACGTCACAGCATGGCACGCAGCCGTCTTGTGTCACAAACAGACGTGCTCCTTCAATCAATTATTCAGTTTAGCATTATGTTAGTCCTAAGTCGGTTGTGTATCACAGTACAATTTTGTTAAAATGATTGATTAGGATTTATAGATAACAGCACTTGTTGTTGAAGAGTAAGGGAGTTAATTATGGGCTGCCAAGTCTAAAAAAAAAGGTGACGTAGCATCCCGTGGCATGCTACGGTATTCCATGGCAAGACGCGGAACGCTACGGCTTCTTGGTGTTAAAATAAAGGAGTGTGATTGAAATAAGTTTAAAAAATGTTCAGAAAAGCGTTTGCCATGCCATGCCGTGCCATCAGTCAGCGTCAGTCAGCGCCTGCCCTTATTGATTAGAAGTGTGACGTCACGAGCCCTCGCTATCTTTTATGCGATCGCTTGTGGAATCCATATAGCGTGACTAACTATGATTATATTCGAAAAATGCTAATTTATGATCTTATTCCTTATTGTTGCATATTAAATTCCCTTACTTATTACTAAAGAAAATATATAAAAAATATATAAAAAAAGGTAAAAATAGTTATTGTCTTAATATTCACGCCGACAATAATATCCGAGGCTGCGACATTTCTGGCAGAGCATTTGGGGGTGAATTTTCGATTGGTCGCTTACGTCAAGTCCATCGGGCTTCTCCAATGGTCTCTGGAACATAAGTATTTGATTGAATTAGATAACAAGTTATAATTAAAAATTATAAGCTATCCTCCGACTTTTTATTGAGCCTAAACACGCTATAATATATTTGCTGTAGATTGCTAAGTAGTTGGTTATCACCAGACTTATTGATGCTGCAGCATTCAGGTCAAAGTTACCATGGCATGGAAAGTACTATGCCATGGTAACTTTATCTAGTTGCAAATCCGTCCAGTTGAGATCTGTCCAGTAGAGAATCTGTCCGTCAAATATGAAATGGACTAATGCTCCAAACGCTTGAACAGATCTTCATAAATTATAGTTTTGAAACAAAAATAAATTTGACCTTCTCGAAGTTGGCTCTGCCTAATTGATTTGTTCCAATCAGTCGTTCACAACTTCGAGAGAGGAATATCAGTGTCCATTAATGATATGAATAATTAATTAATTAACTTAATTTAATATATTTATTAACTTTTTTTTTATTACAGATGGGTTTGCTCTTGACCAACAACCAGCTGTGTATTTATTTATTTTTCAAAAGGTACATCAACAGCACAAATAAAAAACTTATAATAGGTATAGGTAATATAAGGCAATTTTAAGGTATACACATCAAACTACTACAACATGGAATCCGCGTGCCATACAAAACACTACAAATTTTATGGAACATTTAAAAGTGACATATGCGTAGAGCATGAACTGTCATTTATAACAAAACAAACATAATAATAAGTACGTAATTTAAAGAAAATGTGACTTTACGTCAACCCATTACAGTTTAAAATGAAATAGTAGAAGTTGATCGTTACTACCTTTTACCATTGACGCGTGAAGGCAAGAGTCCGCCATGATTCTGTCAAAGGCGTTCTTTTTATGTGCCGCTTTGGCATTTGTGACGCAAATTCCATTGTAGTATTTCGATGGGTATACACAAATAAATTACAAAATAGAAATTGTGACGAATGACAACATATGCATAACTATAACAATTAATATAACATAAACTGTAATAATAACATGTAGCAAGGATGAGGCCTATGATGGAGCGAGCTCACCCAGAAGATGCCTATATTCACTCGAACTTTGAAAAGTTTAGGGTTATATGAGCTCGGAAATACAGACGTCGGCAGGGAGTTCCAAACCTTGGCAGTGTGCATTATAAAGGATGTTTCAAAGCGCTTAGTCCAAAAAGGAGGGATTTCGACAAGATCAGGATGGCAACCAGCCGCACGTCTGTATGTACGATGGAAGAAAGGGGAACGCGGTATGAGCTCATGCAGCTCCTGAGCACACTCCCCGAAGTACAGTCGGCCGCATAAGTCGATTAACACATTCAAAAGTGCAAAACAACTGAACACTACTTACTTACTTGAGCTTTTTACTATCGATTGTACGTGAAGTTTATTTTGTTCTCTAGTCGTGACAACGACTTATGGCGCGTTAAGTGTTACGTTGTTTTGCACTTTTGAATGTGTTAAACGACTTATGCGGCCGACTGTACATCTTATAAAAATAATTAAAGGATTATTTATTAACTTAAAGTTAATTGATTAATTAAGTTAAGTTACTTATTTATTAAATTAATTATTATTTGTTATATATATATCTACAACACTAAAAACATGTCAAATGTAAAAAATATTATACAACTTTTTAAAAATTAAATTTGGGTTAGTGAGTATGTTAATAAGCGTATATAGTTTTGACCAAAGCATAATTAACAGTAATATAATAACAAAAAATATCTATATAGATACATAAGTAATTATTAATGTTCAATGTTAAATAATAAGCGGTATTATTGTAGCGAGGGAGAAATAAGTATAATAAGGATAATTGTGTATTGAAGACGATAACATTCAAACGGAATGCTGAAATGGTCTCACGGAACCTTCTTTAGAACCTTTAGAATTTATTCTAAGAAACCATGACGACATATTATTATTTTGACTTCAAAATATATTTAGTATTTATTATCAGAGTTCCAGATTTTACTTTCCATGATTTCATAGATTTTAAAGGGAATGATATATAATACAAAGCAATAGAAATATTATCTACGCATCTCAAAACAATTCGCAATTGAACCCGGTGATATTCAGGAGAAATAAACTATATTTATAAATATTTATAAATTTTAATATAGAAATTGAATCTCAATATATATATCCCAATAGAAGAAAATAATTTAATTAACCCGTATATTTGACTTGAATTTACCTTTTAGATATTATATAGGATTTTAAACCAAATCGCTCTAGAACTGTCTTCCAAATGTCTTCTGAGTTGAAATTGAAAGTAGCTTGTCTACAATTTCGCGCCGACCTAATGGCCACTTTAAAAAAAAGGATGTAAAGGGACATTATTAAACTGCAGTTATTAACTAGAGATCCTTATCTAATGTACATAACATCAAAATTATTAGCATTAAGTGTATAATTATTGGGTTACATCGTCTATTTCAGCCATCGATATTTTTAGCAGAATATTGTCGATAGTCATAGGATATAGCTAGGAAACTCGTTACATGCAGATGCTGGTGCAGAGTTTAGTCGAAAAAATGGCTACTACTATATCGTTGCCGATAACTCTTTTTAACAAAAAATAAACCGACTTCAAACAGTCTCATGGTCTTTTCTCATAGATGCCATTGTCAGAACTGGACCATATTGAAATGGAACCACACGGGATGCACCAGCTTTCAAATAAAAAAAGATTTATCTAATTCGGTTCACCCAGTCGAAAGTTGTGAGGTAACAAACATAAAAAAAAACAGTCGAATTGAGAACCTCCTCCTTTTTTGGAAGTCGGTTGAAAAGGGTCAGTCGGTGAAGGTTCATATTTGTGAAGTAACCAGTCATATGCCTGTGGTGATGCTTCTAGAAAAGCCACCAACGACAACGAGCCCGTCGGATGAGTGGTAAGGGTACTTGCCTAACGTCTTAGGAGCCCCGTGTTCTCGATTCAACCGTGAAATAACAGCATATGTGCTTTTGTGTTTCGGTGAGTGAATAAGGGATGCCAGAGTCCATTACCCCGTCACTTCGTTATGCCTTATCCTTAATCCTTCTATAGTCGGCAGCGCAGCCCTTATAGCGTTGCTTGTGTTATATGCGACGGTAGCCATCTACCATCAAGTGGGTCGTCACCCTGTCTGTCGACCCTAAACTTTAAAAAAAAATGTGTCCCGTGGCTAAAACATGAATTAGAATTGACATAAACAAAATTTTGCAATGCGATGACACCGTTACCTCTGCAGGACTTATGTGCTAGCGCGGACTCTATTCAATGCTAATAATCAACTAGCTGGTGCCCGCGACTTCGTCCGCGTTGAACGATGACAGGTACCCTATGTCTTTTCTAGTGTCCCAGACAATGTGTATGCAAAATTTCATGGTGATCAGTTCAGTAGTTATTGCGTGAAAGAGTAACAAACATCCATATCTACATCCATACAAAATTTCGCATTTATAATATTAGTGCGGATTTCGTATATTACCAAACTTTTATTAATCTCAAAATTGGGAATTCTTCAAAAGCACAAACCATACCATCTAAAAATTCGTTTTAATGTTAATTAATATTTCTCAATTAGTGCAGAATTTGAAAAAAATTATTAGTGAATTCTTGACTTAAATTTTAGTGGTTTGTTAAATAAAAGTTTGTATAAGGACAGTAAGGTAGTTACGTGCTAATTTTACCTGCTTGTGAGGGTACACGTTGATACGGCATTTTATACACTCCTGTCCATTGTTCGCCCATGAGTTGCCGCTCATCCACTTGCGCTTGCACTTCGGGCACTTATACTCTCCAAAACATCGTTTCCTGCCTTGGTAAGGAGTCAGTCCCTCTCCTTTCGGCCGGGCCTGGAAATTGAAAACATTTCAAATTAAATATTTATACTTTACTATGATAGAGCTAAGGACTCGGACAACCTGACAAGATTTCGAATTACTAGGGAAAAACTAGGAAGATTTGTGTATATAAAAAAATTGCATCGCGTGTGATGCCTGGAGCGGTACACTAGTCTATATATAAATATCAATGTAAGTATGTTTCTCCTATATGAACTCCAAAACCGCTAACAGATTTTAAAAAGAGGGATCATTGGGGAAGGTTTGTATTAATGAGAATTGTACCGCGGGCGAAGCCTGGAGCGGTTCACTAGTAGTATGTTTATGTAGCTGTTTCATAAAGATTAATTTTTACGTCCAGTGAGTATTTGTCACTTTTGACATACAATGTTTAAATGGGTTATGCCTCATCCATGATTTGGAAGTCTCAGGAGTTTTGGAAAGAATTAATGTTCGGCATTTAATTTTCTCTGAAGGATATATGCATCGGAATACAGCAACCTGTTGGGAGTACGCAGATCAAAATCATAATTTTCAAAATATATATTTATTTATAAATATAATTTATTAGTTTCTCCAAAAAACTCTTATGATCGTCTATATAAATTTAAATTTACTAGGGTTTCTTAAAAAAGAAGCCAAGATAATGACGATCCTAAACAGAAGTTCCGAAAGAAATTCGGGATACCTTTCATTCGGGATAGCCAAAAGAATCTATATAGGTACTAATATTATAAAGCTGAAGAGTTTGTTTGGTTGAACGCGTTAATCTCAGGAACTACTAGTTCGAATTGAAAATTTTTTTTGTGTTGGATAGTCCATTTATCGGGGAAGGCTTTAGGCTAAATAACATTATGAACGCGGACGAAGTCGCGGGCACCAGCTATAGTCAGTAAGATAAGTTGAAATGGGCGAACGGTCGAAAAAGCCTGATTGCCGAAAAAGTTGAAATTCAAAGTTAGAAACATCATTTGTTAAATTACTTTATGTTAAGTTTTAAATATAGAATAATCTATACTAATACTAGCTACACGCTCCCGGCTTCGCCCGGGTTCAAAATAAAAAACTATCCTATCTTTTAAGTTGGACCAAATTATTCATAGTTACGAAGTTTTATTAAAATCGGTTCAGAGGAGTTCATTGGCTCAAACATGTGACACAAAATTTTTATATACATAATTAGAGATTAAGAGAGAATATTTTTATGTTTTTAATGAATAAACTCAAAAATACAAGTGTTAATACCTATTGTTTAATTTAAATGAATTCGTAATTGAATACTTCAGTCTTATCTACAGAGCTACTTTGCAACTACAAATAAGTAATTTATTTGTCCTACATTGTCTTTCATAGAACTGCGACGCAGTGTTATCGTATTGCAAATAAAAAGTCAGCAAGAATGATCAATGGTAGGGGAGCCCAAGAGGGGATTTTTGGATTTACTAGAGCGCGTCAGATATTGCCAATGTGCCAATATACCCCACGTGTCTCCGATAACGGATATGTATTAATCTGACGGTTTGGTTGGTGGGGTTGGTGGGGGTGGGGGTAAAATTTTAAATAGAACTCGAGCGCGTCAGATTTTCAGAGGGGATGTTAAGTGAACCTAAACTAAGCTCCCATTTAAAATTCAGACGATCCGGAGGTAACGCAAGCTCGTGGCATCTTTTTGAAAATGCAAAAAATATTTTTGATGATTCTCATTTTGTAATACTCGAGCGCATCAGATTTTCATACAGACGGTTCAGCCTAAATTCCTGATCGTGCTGATTCTTAATCTGACGATTATATGGAGGATTTTTTAAAATAAAGCGCCTACAATATTTTGAACGCCTGTAGACGCTCACCCCACCGCTGAAATAAAAAACTTCATATAACCTTTTTTTCATCTTACCATCCAATCTTCAAAGTCCAATAGGTCCCCACGACGCTCGAGTGACTACACATTTAGCATCGTGGGCTCCCTAACCACAACGACTTTTCGCTTTCCTGGTATTGAAGGCAATTTAACGCGTATGCGATATCATATTACTTTCATTGGAAAAATAAGTAATAAATTTTATTTCATTTCTTATTCAAAGTATTCAAATTACTTACGTAAGGTTTAATGCGAACTGACTTTGTTCTGTTGACAACCAATACCTGAGCTGTTTTAGTACTTATGAAGTTAATTTAATTTTGATTTGTATACCTAAGAGAGGCATGCATTTAAATTAAAAAGCTGCTCCTAAGGAGCTTGGAGTCGTCAATGGGGTTGTCCGTCTGTCTGTGAGGGGTGGAGCATACCGGAATTACCATATCTAAATGTTTTGATCTAGATTTACATACTATATTGTGTTTAAAGTACAACAGATTTTTTAACATTTCTTTAAATATAGAAGACTAGGTTATGCCCGCGTCTTCGTCCGCGTTCGATCGCTACCAAACTTCACAGGATTACCGGCTGGACTAATCTGAAGATTGTCTGAAAATTTCATCAAAATCGGTTCAGCGGTTTTAGAGTCCATAGGGAACTTACATACATACATACACACATTGCCTTTACATTTACCTATATAGATTTAGTGATACGAAAAAAGAAAATGTACCAATTTTTGTTTAAAGTTTGATAATTCATTTATTTTTTAAATATTTTTGGTCTAGCCAATATACGAGGAGTAAGCTTAAAAAAGCACCCATTTGACGGCACATAGCGCCTTAAGTATTTTTCTTATCAACACCTAAGAAGGAGCTATACGTATATCAGTAGAAGAAATTTAGTCACAATTAAAGTGAAAAAAGTTCAGTTGTCATTTTTTTTTTCGAAAAAAAAAATGAGGAACCATGCCTACCTATAAGGGACCAAAGCTAAAGATACACTAAACTTTATTAATAAGTTCTTTAAGTAATTTAGTTTTAAGTATATATATTTTTATGAATTTTATTTAACAATACTATAGAATAAATTGTATTCTATATATTGTATTTAACTAAGTTGCTCGTGCTTGTTTTAAAAGTAAAACTTCTATAATAGAACATAAATATGTAATTATTTATATTAGAAAATGTCAGAAGGTCTTTGCATAAAGAAATCTTTGTGTATTATTAGTTATTATTCTATGGTGTATTAATCCGCTATAGGTAGGGCCACGTCATTGTTTTGGCGATTGAAGAGTAAACCTATCTCTAATAAAAAAAAGAACGTACCAATAATTTTTTTACTTGTGGTACGTACAAGTATTATAATAAGCGCCTGTTTCTCAAACGTCAAGTAGGCCAAAATGTCATTTAAAGTAACCGGGGATAATGGAGCTGATATACCTTTGTTTGTAAGGTAAACGTCCCAAACATTAAATAGAAAATAATAAAAAAAAATCGGCTATCGAATTATGCAGTAAACCGAGTGCATAATTCAATATAAGAGAAAGAGAGGCCCTAAGTATATAGTAAAAAATCTTAAATGTGATTAAGTTTAGTTTATGTAATGTATGATTCACTCGACATTTCGTCTTTATAACGTCTTAGGTCTTTAGTCGTCATAGAGCCATATTCTTTTCTTATAAAAAGATTTGTACGACAATAATAGTATAATCCAGATTTATAAGAAAATACGTGTTATTTTAATGAAATAATACCAATAAATAATTGAACCGGTAGTTTGAAGAAGGTAATAAACCACAAAAATTCCCAATTTGACATTTTTACGAAAACGTCGTCTCTAAACGTAGACACATCTATCGGCTTTAAGCGTTCTTAAAGCCGATAGATGTGTCTACGTTCAACAAAAACAGTTTTTACTACCAAGATATGAGTACTGATTAATTCCATTAGTTTGAAGAAGGAAATAAAAACGAGACTTTATTTCCTTCTTTAAACTAATTTGCTGTCTATTGCTGTGTCATATGATTTATTTTTCACAAATATTTTAACAGAAATAACTTATCAGAAAGAGACCGAATATATACTCCTGAAGAGTATAATCTAATGATTTCTGCTGCCAAAACTGGGGGATTTAAAGATACAAGTATCACTTCAGATAACATCCTTGATTTTAAAAATTCATGGCCAAACTACTATAAGAAGACCTGTAGGTCGGTAAATAAAGATTCCACATACGCAATCTCAAAGTACAGACACCTTGTTTACAGTTCAGATGCAAAGGGTTATAATTTGGAAGCCTCTGAGTTTATCGATGGTCTTACTCCAGAAAAGTCATACGAGACCTATGCTACCTACAACGAAAGCCTCTATAGTGGTAAAATACCAATACACCACAAAAAGATGGAAGATGTTCGCATAATCCTTTTAGAACTGTTTTTTTTTTTCTTCCCCTATGTTAGAAACATTAAATTTTATTTAAATATAAAAACTTATTATGAACTATTGTGTTGTCAACTCTGTTGTCTATGAAATACAATATGAAAATAAAATATGTCAAGACAAGAAAAAATGGCTTTTTATTCATTACAAAATTAAAATAAATATATTGAAATATATAATCTCAGTAAGAGATTAACATGGTCCTTAAATGCCGACTAATAATTAAATAAATTTAAGCCATTAACACCCTATGTATTGAAATACATAGGGGAAGAAAAAAAAACAGTTCTACTTGAACATATTGACGTGGCCACCACTGCACTTGAGACGGTTGAAGATGATGCATGATGGTCTTAAATACAACACAGTAACTCTTCCAGTTTCATTTTTCGTTTATTTTCATTAAAATTTTCAATAAAAATACTTTTTCACTCATTTATTAATTTATTTTTGAAATTTTATTTCATCAGTTTGAAGAAGGAAATAAATCCAAGTTATTTGATTGATTATACCGAACCACTGAAAACATTTAGACATTTTTTTCTTTCTCCATAGGACTTAAAACATAGTCTTCTTTATTTCATCCATAGGTCAAACAACAGAAAAATGTAAAATATAGAAGTTACACAGTTTTTTTTAATTTGTACAAAATCACTTTGAATGGATTTATCTTCTTCAAACTACCGGTTCAATTTAAAATTACTGCATACCCTAGATTTAAACAAATAGGCCCATTCCATACCATTAAGATTTAGGTATCTACAATTATTGTAAAATCTTTATAAATTTTACAATATATAATATTATGTGTTGTTTGTTATTTTCTACCTGTTTCTCCGCTAACTTCTTTTTCAACACCACTTTTTAACGGTTTTCACCAATAGAAAAAAGCGATAATTGAGGAACTTTTGTGTGTATAATTTTCAGAAAAAGTTGCATCCTTTTGAAGCATATACCTGAAAAACCCTTTAGCTAACTAGCTAGCTTGGAGTATTCCATGTGTCTATGGAATACTCCAATACAAGGAATAACATCGCGTGTGGGCCTGATGCCAAATTATTTATACCTACGTACGTTTTATTTTTTATGTCTATGATTGCCTACTTCGTATTGTGTCTAATTTAAGACTTCATATTTGGTTCAATGGGATGTGCCTATTTACGTTCATAATATTTACTAAAAATATCATCCCTAACGGCATCCTAACTGATAGTTCCAAGGAAACAAACAAACCAACAAACTTGCCTTTTAATAATACACTAACTTTTGCCGGCGACTTCATCTGCGCCCCTTTTTATTTTGACAGTAACCACTCCTTTACAACAAGTTTTAATTAAAATTATAAGCTAACCGCCGATTTTCGATTGAGCCCAAAGATTCTATTATCTGCTGTGAGTTGCTAAAGAGATGATGGGTATTTCGCAAACTAAGTACTTGATGTTACAATATCAGGTCAAGGTTACCATGTCATGTAAATACTACCGAACCAATTTAAGTAATGGAGCCCACGATGCTAAATGTGGAGTTAGGGTTGCTATACACATGGTCGGGCCGGCATAGCCGGGCGGTAGAATCGATATGTGTACATATATGTATGTGTATGTGTACGTGAACGTTCGACAAATTGCCGCGTCAAAACCGGGCGGTAGACAAGAATATATCGATGCTTAAAAACTAAAGGGCCACAAATCTAAATTACACTTTTTACACGAGAGCTAATCAAAAAAATATTTTTATTTCTATTTTTTTCTTATTAACTAATATATCAAATATCGTTAGAATACATTATACATATGCACAATTATACATCGTTAGAATCGTAGTTTTAAGTAGCATTAAATGTTCTAATTACTTTTATAATAAATTGAATACTAGAAGAGATATAAGCATATAAGTTACTTTTGAATATATAAAAAATGATCAAAATATAGGTACTAAATATGGAACAAAACAATCATACCTAAGTCTTTTTGAAACATACAGTATGAAGGATTGTGATTGTATTTTTGCAATAAAAACATTTTTGGGTTTTTTGTTTTATGGCCCTTTAGTTTTTAAGCAGCGATATGTAGATGAACGTTCAGCAGAAAGGCCTCTTGGAAAAAGCCGGGTGATTTTGCCGATCGGGTAAGCCGAATGGTAATCGAACATATGTAGAAGGTACTTCGAGTCGGCCTTGTTGTTCAACAAAAATTGCCGAATCGAATGTGCCGGCCCGACCATGTGTATAGCAACCCTAACTCGAGCGTCGTGGGGACCTATTAATTTTGAAGATTAGATGGTAGAAAGAAAATAAAGTCACGTGATGTTTCCCTTTCCAACGGTGGGGTGAGCATCTATAGGAGCTTTAAAGTTTGTAGAGGCTGTATCAAGAAAAATCCTCCAAATAATATCCGTTATCGGAGACACGTGGGGCATATATACATTGGCAATATCTGACGCATTCGAGTAAATCCCAAAATCCCCTCTTGGGCCCTACTATAACAGTATATACCAAAGGAGAATGCCCAAAATATATTGAGATTTTCTTCACTAAAAAAATTCAACTCCCAGTAAAGGTAATTGGTGTTTGAATTGGTAATTATAAAACCTTTTTGATCAAATATTTTAAGCAATATTTTATTTTAAGCAGTGGCCGCTGGGCACAATGCGTTTCGCAGTCATTTAGGTAGCCCGGCAGTAATTACCGTGAAATAACTACATTTGTGTTGTTGTGTTTCGGTGAGTGAGTAAGGGATGATAGAGCCCGTTACCCTATCCCTTCCTAGTCATTTACCTATCCTTTCTTCTACTGTAGTCGGCTTCGCACTTGCAGTACCTGTGGTGTTGCTTGTGTTATAGGCGACGGTAGCCAATACCGTCAATATGCCATTATGAATGTCTAATATGCTGAACAAGGTCCCTTGCAAGGGGTAAGTATATAATTCCCCCAACTATATACTGTTAGTCATGTAATATACGGCCCACGGGGGTGGTGTAACCCCCCGGGGGAAACTTAAAAAAAGTGAACCGTCAGCCTGTCTGCCGACCTTAACATAAAAAATCTTTTTTAAACTATTAAGTGGCTGCCCTTACAGAGGACCAGTAATAACAGCACGTGTGTTCTTGCGTTTCGATGAGTGAAAAGGTTATCTTTACAAAATGTTTAAACACATAATTATTAATCAAAGAAATTATCCTTACCTTAGGACAATCGCCGATGTAGTGCCCCCTCTTGTGGCACAAATAACATATATAATATGCATTTGGTGGTCGTGAATGTTTCCTGAACGACAACGCTGATAGCTGCTCCGCCAACAACGAAGTGCTGTCGTCCAAAGAAGCTGCGGGCTTCGGAATTGGCGCAGGCTGTGGACCCCATAGCGACCACTGAAAATACATAAAAATTTTATTACTAGTTCTCAAATGATTTCATCAATCTATTACAAATAGCTACGCGGTCGTCACGTGTCAATACGTCGTTCTTTTGACGTGAACACGTCTTTAAAATTGCTACCATACGGGGGGAATCCAAAAAATCTAATGATAACAAAATCGGGGGATACAGTTTGGTGGTTTGGCGTTGTAGTTTCGAATCTATGCGTTGTAGTATCTACATCAAACATTAAATTATACCACTGGATAGCTAAAGGATCAAAGAATTTATATTGTACCACAATAATTATTTGTTTTATTTTATTTAAAAAATATAACCCGTTACATAAATTCACGTGCAACACACGGGCGTGTCCATGACACAGCCACACCCCAATTTTTTTAAAGTTGGAAAATCGTCTTGGATAACGGGACACTGTTATGCCGGATTCGTACCGGCTAAAGCCCAACGACTTTCTATGACATTCGTTATGACACGACATCGGTGCCCCGCCACGGCTATACAGCGCGGGGTTACACTCCTTGACAGAAACTTGGCGTAAGTGGAGGTAAGCTGGGTCTAAGTAGTAGGTAAAAACGGGGTCTAAGTAGTAGTGGTTTTGCATAATTTTGTTTCGTACGAATTGTGCGAAGAAGTGACTTTAAAATTAGTCGTTGTTTCGCACACTTTGGTTTACATATCCCTGCTTAAAAACAAGGGCCATAAAACAAAAAAATCCAAAAATGTTTTTATTGCAAAAATACAATCACAATTCTTCATATTATATGTTGCAAAAATATTTATGGTTGTTTTATTCCATATTTAGTATATTTTGATCATTTTTTATATATTTAAAAGTAACTTATATGCTTATATCTCTTCTAGTATTCCGTTTATTATATAAGTACTTAAAACATTTAATGCTACTTAAAAATAAGCTTCTAACGATGTATAATATGCATATATTTGATATATATCTAATAAGAAAAAAAATAAACAAAAATAAATTTTTTTTTCAATTAGCTCTCCTGTAAAAAGTGTAATTTTGATTTGTGGCCCTTTAGTTTTTAAGCAGCGATATCTTTAAATTAGATAGTATAAAATGAAGTAGCTTCCCGCCGTCTCTCCCTTTGTATGTACGCTTAAATCTTTTAAAGAACGCATTGGAATTAATGCGGTTTTGAGCGTTACACGAGGGAGGCTTTTACATATATTTTTGTGG
Source organism: Synanthedon formicaeformis (assembly GCA_945859745.1). Taxonomy (NCBI): domain Eukaryota; kingdom Metazoa; phylum Arthropoda; class Insecta; order Lepidoptera; family Sesiidae; genus Synanthedon; species Synanthedon formicaeformis. The sequence goes on along the minus strand of OX243969.1, from coordinate 2,666,128 downwards.
AAAAAAAATCGCACCTTACATACATATTTTAAATTAGTGTAATTCGAAAGTTATCGTCTACTGGTTTTTCATTTAACCCTTTCGAAAATTGAATATTACGCACACTGCGTTTGGCGCCCGCTTACGGAAGATCAGCGTGAAATAACAGCACGTGTGCTGCTGTGTTTCGGTGAGTGAGTAAGGGATGCCAGAGCCCATTACCCTATCCCTTCTTAATCCGTTTATCCTTAATCTTACTTTACTATACTCGGAAGCGCACTTGCAGTACGTGTGGCGTTGCTTGTGTTATAGGCGACGGTAGCCACTTACCATCAAGTGGACGACAACCTGTATGTCGACTTTTGATATCGACAATGAGAATTAATTTATTTTTCATATTTTTCGAAATTTCTGGTACTTTTTCAACTCAGCCGTAGGACGTCTACTACTGGAAACAGGTCTTCCACATTATTGTCCAAAAGTATATACATACGTAGGTATAGAATCTATACTATAGATATTTGCCACTGTATTTTCCATCGAAAAAGCAGTACTTGTATCGAAATAAGTATTACATTGTATATTTTGTAACATAGTTGGTTCACTATAAGCGATAATTGCATCGTCCTTTTTTGTAATTCAACAAAAAACTCTTTCTGTCTTCATCAATGACTAACTGTTTTGTAGATTCATTAAAAAAATTGCAACACTGTGTATCATTTTAACATGTTTTGATAATATTATCATTTTTGTTCGAAAAAGCACAAGAGCCCTCTTTATACTGAATTATAATAAAACGTTTGTCTTCAAACGATTTGATAAGACTTAACATGAAGTTGATTGAACTATATTATATATACCTATGCTTATACTTAGTTATTTAGTTACTAGTTACTTAGTATGTTTATACTTAGTTTTGTTGGTTCGAACGAGCCATCTAGGGGACGATTAGACAAATAAAATCGCGGTAAATAACCGAGCACGCGTTTCGATTGGCCGTGCCGTGCGCCCGCGCATCTGTTTAACGAATTACGCCTCGTTCCAATTCTGAAACGCGTACGTTGACGCCGTGAACGTGAATCAGTTTTGATACGTGTGTAGTCTAATACAAATTTCACCCATTGAACTTAATAGTTTGGCTGCAGTTATATTATAGACTAGTTGGTGCCCGCGACTTCGTCCGCGTTGAAAAAGAAAAAGTAGCCTATCCTGTGTCCTGTACGTCTAAGTGTTTAATCTACCAAGGTTCATGAAAATCAGTTAATTCGTTTAAGAGTTATGGAGGAACATATATACATACATATATACACTTACAGATTTATTATTAGTACCTATTGATGATGATTGATGATTGTTTACGAATTAGTTTGGCATACTAGGAATTGCAGGCGATTGAAACTTTATGATAAACGGGCATGTTTATGATAATGTCACTTTAAGACATTTTATGTTAATAATCACTATGATCATGTATTAGGTGTATAGTAGGTAATTAAATTTTATTAAAACAGACAAAAGAAGTTGTTGCGTAAAATCTATAAATATTATAAAATAACTAGCGACTAGGAGAAAAATCTGATAAAACAGATTCAGCTTTACATCCTAGGTCCCGTCGTCAAGACCACACATTAAATTTAGATTTTAGTTCATGAATTATAGAATTTATAGCTAAGCTGAATATGGCTTAGGGCCTCTTTCACAAACTACATGTAAAGTGTTGATTAGTTACTTTTAGAAATCATTTTCTGTTATATTGAATTATGCACTCGGTTTACTGCATCATTTGATAGCCGATTTTTTTTTTATTATTTTCTATTTAATGTTTGGGACGTTTACCGTACAAACAAAGGTAGGTATATGAGCTCCATTATCCCCGGTTACCGATGACTTTAAATGACAGTTTGGCCTACTTGACGTTTGTGGAAGAGGCGCTTAGTATTATAGACTAGCTAGAAGAATAGATAGCTAAATATTAGACAGAAAGAGATACAAAAATAACACTAGTGAGGATGGAAGCTAACTGTCGACCTTGACAGAATAAAGCTTAAAGGACAAGGTAGAGATAGAATAACTCGTGCTTTTTAATAGGGTTTTTATACCTTATAATTTTACTATATCTTCCGTATAAGTTGCACTATTTTTTCCGCTTGTTTATAAACAAATCGTATGTTCCGGCCACTAATTTTCCCAGTCGAACGCGACGAGTCTGTTGCCCGGCATTAGCGCGAGTACGTTACATACGCATTGAAACAGGGAAGGCAGCCATAATTCTATAATTAACTCGATTCTACATTTAGCCTACCTGTTTGTTTAATATCATTCGTGTTTTGGGCGAAATTCTACATTTTAACTAAGGCCAAACTAGGTGCGGAAATTTTGGAAATACCTTGCGTATATATCGTTTGTCCGTTAAAGCAGTTATTACACTTTTCAATTTGTAGGAAACCAATTTAGGAACCTAAGTAGTGAACTAGTGATAACGCTACACTAAATTGATTACTAAATCGAAGATATAGAATTGAAAATAGATAATCTAGCGATAATCAAGCGACTTTGTTTTATAACTATGTATCACTATATAGTATAAAACAAAGTCGCTTCCCGCTATCTGTTGTCCCTATGTATGTTTAGATCTATGTATGTATGTTATCCCTATGTATGTTTAGGTTTTTTGTAATAGATAGAGTGATTCAAGAGGAAAGTTTTAGTATATAATTTACAAAGTTACGCGGGTGAAGTTGCGGGCACCAGCTAGTAAAACATAGTATTATAAAACAAATTCCTCCGCCGCGTCTGTCTGTCTGTCTGTTCGCGATAAACTCAAAAACTACTGCACCGTGAAAACTACTGTTTTCACCAATAGATAAAGTGGTCCCCGAGGAAGGTTCACCTATATAATTTACAAAGTTACGCGGGCGAAGTTGCGGGCAGCAGCTAGTAGAATCTAAAATCTAAATTGGATCAAATCTGTTCTAACTTCGATTACACCTTCCGATTTCCTAAATTGGTTTCCTACAAATTAAATTGTGTAATAACCGCTTTAGAGTTTTAACAAGTATTTTATAAGCCCACTAGCTGTTGTACGCGACTTCGTCCGTATAACTTTATAAAATATAATATATTCGTGTCTGTGAAACCATGGAATACATATACAAAATTTCAACCCAATCGGTCAAGCCGTTAAGTAGTTGACATACCGACAGCAGCGCCACCTACCGGGTCCAATTGTATTTTTAAATCATCCAGGAAGCCATCGAAAGACCAATATAAAAATTCAACCCAATCGGTTCAGCCGTTTAGAAGTTATGTGAAAAAGATAGGTACGGAAGCATAATTCTTACTACCCGTTGTCCTATTACCTGTTTTCCGTAGGAATGAAGCATTTTCCCGCGGTAAAAAGTAGCCTATGTTCATCAGGGAAAATGTCGGCTTCTAATGGTAAAAGAATTTTTCAAATAGGTCCAGTATTTTCGTAGCCTATTTAATACAAACAAAACAAACAAATCTTTCCTCTTTATAATATTAGTATAGATTTCCCTAATATGTTCGGCAACGCACATGCAGCACCTGTGGCGTTGCTTGTGTTATAAGGTGACGGTAACCACTTACCATCAAGTGGACCGTCACCCTGTCTGAAGACCTTAGCAAAAATAAAATATGGTATTCCTTTTTTACTGTTCGTGATAATTTTTACTGTGAGAAATAATAACAATAAAAATAACACGCAACTGCTTACAAGTAAATTTTATAACGCACTTAATAAATTTATGGTTTGCCACATTGTATCATAAAATCCTTGGAAATATAGATTTTTTGGGGGGCAGTAGATTGAATTGGTAATTTTAAAATGAGACTTAATATTTATGTGTTTGAATTCTTGAAAAATCTTTGAAGTTCAGTTTTTTATAATTATATTTAATGCAATTTTCGCTTAAAAAAAATATTTTCATTTATTTATTTTCCCCTGTATAATATAATAGAAACACATTACACTAGCTTTTGCGTGCGTATTCATATGCGTCTTTCGGGAAAAGCACTTTTACTTGACGAAAGCTTTATGTACGATTCCTAAATAACGATGGTCATAGTCAACATACAGTAGTATCCAACTGATATGGCTCAGGGATGTACCTGCGCAATAGACGAACTTTTTAAGAGTAGGAAATGCTATCGACCAATCCACACACTTCGCGCCATTTCCCAGTACCGCCATTGGTCACAAGCTGCCGCCATATTGGTCACCAGCTAACAGTTGCATTGTATTATGAACCTTATAGATATTGTATCTAAGGTTTAATGTAAGTTTTAAGATTTCTTCGTTAACCGTCGGAACGACAATTCATTACTGTACAAAAAATTAACATAACCACCTCAAAATTATTGTATTGATTTTTTCTTTCAGTACTTGCCCATTATTGAACGTTGGTTCATTAAGCGCCTTTTTCACCAACGTCAAGTAGGCTAAACCGTCACTTAAAGTCACCTGTCACCGGGAATAATTTAGCTCATATACCTTTGTTTGTACGGTAAACGTTCCAAACATTAAATAGATAATAATAATAAAAAAATCGCCTATCTAATGATGCAGTAAACCGAGTGTATAATTCAATAAAACAGAAAATGATTTCTAAAAGTAACTAATCAACACTTTACTTTTAGTTGGTGAAAGAGGCGCTAAGTTAAAAAAAAAATTAAAAAAAAAACGAACTTCAGTAATGTTTCAAACCATAAATGTAAGCTATATTTTATCTAGAAAGTGCTCTACGGATAATACTTGAAGAATTTGTGCATACTATATTAATTAGAGTACTATTGTTAGGCGATGTATTGAATATCCATATAATTTGAAAAAAACATAAAAGTTTATAATATTATTTATAATTTTTTTATTTATTAAATAATTACATAATTTTAATTTTATTTATTTATCCCCGTTCGGATCATAGTAACTGTTTATTAGTTATTATTATCTGAATTGTTTTTGTGTACATAATTATTTCACACCCAATTCTTAATACTTATCAAGTTATTACTTAATATAATAAATATTAATATAAAAACAATATTTATAATAAAGCAAAAGACAACTCTGAAAATGTCATTAAAATTTCAAAAACTTTCTAAAAATATTTTATACTTCAATTATTTTATATGTTTTATAATTAGAAATAAAATATTAATAATTTACATCATAGCATAGCATCAAACTCTAAATGTTTGCATCTAAATTTAGTATCCACTAGTATAGATGCAGTCTTAATTTTTTCGGTCCAATTTATCACAAGTATTTTTCCACTCGAGATTTATGAAAATAAAAGCTTTATATTATATTACCTGATTGGTGGTATGATCGGTGGCCCATGAATATGGCCAGGACAGCAAGGACTTGCTACAGCTTTCAGTATTCCCGTACCATGGTTGAAATTCAAGATTGAGCGCCGTCGGGGCCATTGCTACCATTGGATCTTCACAGTAATCACAAAAAAAATGTCTACTAATGACAGATAGATAGTCTAAAACTGCACTGGTAATTCGATTATTGAAAACAGTTCGTATTTTGATATAATGTGAACGCACGCTCAGCCCATGTCAAAACTAATGCGGCCGGGATGGTAGTATTTTTAGGCGAGCGTCGTTAGGCGGGATGCGCGGGCGCCGGCTGCACAATAACTAGCTAGAAGCGGCAGCGGCCGCTCCTTAAGACGGGAGATGCAGGGATCGGATAAGTGAAAAGTATCGATAAAATTCATTCCACAGACTACTTTATCCGCGTTCGAAAAAAAAAAAGTTTTTGTTCGCATTACAAAAAGTCCCGATTTGTTTTTGCACGCGACTTCACACGCGTAGCTTTATGAAATGTAACCCATGTTACTTGCTGATAATATAGCTTTCTATAGGTGAAAGAATTTTCAAAATCAGTCCAGTAATTTTTGAGTTTATTCGTGACAAACATACAAATCTTCTGGCTTTCTTTATATTCCAACGGATACTGATTTCTTTATAAAAAAACATGATTTTCATACATTGACAGTTGTTATGGCAACCATGGAACGTTGCTGACTGAGCCACAGAGAAGCGTGGCCGGGTTCCACTATTATCCTCCAACCTCCAACCTCCAACAACCGATTCAAAATAAGGTGTTATACGTGTGTTCTCGATTTTGATGTTGTTTTTTGTTTATTTGAAAGTATCCGTGATCGGGATGGTTCTTAGCTGTAATTTATGAATATCTATTCAGGCGTTTGAAGACCATCAGCTCACTTCCTTATTGCCGAAGGAATCTCACTCACTTCCACAGATTCGATCGATTTGAAATTTGATGTAAGAACCTGTTACTTCGGATTTCTTTCCTCGACACGATAATCTTGACCTGACACTGCAGCATCAATTAGTCCTACCTATGTTATGTTTCGTAATATGACGTTTCCTGGTAAATCTTCAGTTTATGTTAAAAATACGTTTAAAACTCGAGTTAATATGCTTTTATAATATTGCATTGTACAAAAAAGTTCTTACAATTCGAGTAGAAAAAACTAGAAAGTAGAAATTCTACGATAAGGTAAAAGGTCGGCTAGAGTGAGGATCAACTTTACAAGATCAAACTTTACTGTACAACTTTAAATTCGTAGCTGAATTGGGTAGCTTTTGCAACAGTGGAATAAGGTAGAGCTTGAGTCCCTAAAGTTTGCTGTAGCCACGGTAGCCACAAAACATTTCTTCAGAAGACATTTTCAGGCAGAGGTACTTGATTACAACCCTTATCTCATTTTTTCCGTTATTAAACGTTTGTACCAATTTTTACACAAGATTTAATAACGTCAAAACAAAAAAATTAAAACAATTGAAATTGGGCGTAAAAAATGCCGTAATAACAGATTAAATTAAAAATAAAACTGCCACAAAAAAGGAAGTTCTAAAAACTTTTGATTCACCTTGTATTAATTTTAAGATATACATATATTGATGAAGAATCTGTACTAAAAATTAGAGGGGAGGCCTATATCCAGCAGTGGACATCCTACCGCTAGGATGATGACGATGGATCTGTACTGTCTACAGTAGCTACACATACATTAATATACTGGTCCAGTATCCCTCAAAGGAATTTTTTTCTGATTACTAACAGGCTGAATCTTTGTAAGTAGCTTCAGTTTGCTGAGACGAACAACTTTTTCCTGTGCGAAAATTCTCGATAGTGGTAGCTAAAGGAGTTAGCAGCCGTAAAAACTTCCAAGCGTAGGACTGGGAAAACGTACCACTCAATTTGTAGGACTATGCGGCCATTTTATTATGCAAACGTTTACTAAGCTGCAGACAAAAAATCAGCTGGCTAGTATACCCATCCATCCCAAAAAACCACTCCCAATAAATCATAATAATAAGATCTTAAAAATTATTACTAACCAGCTGATTTTTTGTCTCCAGTTTAGTAAACATTTGTATAATAAAATGGCCGCACAGTCCTACAAATTGAGTGGTACGTTTTCCCAGTCCCACGCTTGGAAGTTTTTTACGGCTGCTAACTCCTTTAGCTACCTCTATCGAGAATTTTCGCAGAGGAAAAAGTTGTTCGTCTCGGCAAACTGAAGCTACTCACGAAGATTCAGCCTGTTAGTAATGAGAAAAGAAATCCTTTGAGGGATCTTGGACTTATACCCTTCAGCCACATTCCTAACCTTAATTCGTTGTTATGTAAAAGCAAGTAAGTGATAGGTAATAATGAATTGAGTTTGTTGGATATACAACAAAAAAATAACTCAGTCACGTCATTAATCACTAATAAATACTCCTTACGAACGGTTATAAAAGACATAATTAGAAACTTCAGAGATATTCTAAAATATTCGAAAATATAACGTAACGCATATCGTGGGATAATATTGATTTTACTCCCATAAATCATACCACGGGTACCACGGTCTTGAAAATCGATTCTTAAGGAGTATACTCCAAAAAAAGGGTTTATTGATATTTCGCTACTTAAATTCAAAAGTACCACAAATCAAAAAATTCCAAAAATATTTTTATTGCAAAAATACAATCACAATCCTTCATATTGTATGTTGCAAAAAGACCTATGGTTGTTTTATTCCATATTTAGTATATTTTGATTTTTTTTTATATATATAAAATTAACTTATATGCTTTTATCTCCTCTAGTATTCAGTTTATTATAAAAGTACTTAAAACATATAATGCTACTTAAAAATACGCTTCTAACGTTGTATAATATGCACATATTTGATAAATATCTTAGAAGAAAAAATTGATAAAAAATAATTTAATTTTTTTCGTTTAGCTCTCCTGTAAGAAAGTGTAATTTTGATTTGTAATACTTTTGAATTTAAGCAGCGATTTTATAACATGAGTGAATGAGTCGCTATGACGATATGTCGCTTTTAGATCGATATATTTTTTAATCTGCGCGCTCGTACGTCCCAACACTAAACTATAACATGTGGGCGCACCCGACCGCGCGCCGGGCACTCTGTGGAGAGTAATATTTTCGTACAGCCCCCCTACCATGTTAGAACAATCGCAATACTTGCACATCGCTCGTTAAATAAATCACGGCATACAATTAATGAGATACAACTTCGTCACTGTGCATCCTTTTTTATGCATCTGAACTTTTCGGACAAAAAGCTCTTCCGTGCAAAAAACACATAAAAAAATGTACTGACATACGATTTTATTAAAATTTCAAATCTAAGTAAGATTATTGCATTTTTATGACTATTTAAAGAGCCAACATACTTTTTTTTACTATCTCAACTCATATCTCCTACAAATTTGTCAGTGCCCACAATCATATTAAAAACGCATTTAATTTAAAAAAAATATTCTAGGGTCCGAAAATTAAGGCTAGTAGGTAATAAGGATATCTTATTGTATTAAGGTTTAAAAAGGGAATGCCAATGTTTGCCTTTATATTATGTGCGAGATGATATACTTACAATTAAAATTTAAAATTCAAAAAATCAATACTAATAATAAATCTGTAAGTGTAGGTATTGCATGTATGTATGTTCTGAATTTCATGATTTTCATGAAGCTTGGTAGATAAACATTTAGACGTACAGGACACAGGATAGGCTACTTTTTTCTTTTTCAACGCGGACGAAGTCGCGGGTGCCAGCTAGTGTTTTATAATTATCTAATAGCAGGGCACTCTCTGCCACTTATGAAAAATGGGATGATAGAGCCCATTTTCCTAACCCTTCTTAATTGTTACTATGCTATGCTGTGTCCAGCACTTACTTACTAGGTAACACGTAGTGCCTACTTACTTGCAGTATCTTACTTACTTGCATTGCTTGTGCTATAACCAACCTATACCATCAAGTGGTCAGTCAACCTGTAAAATAGTTTAATGAAAGGTAATTTGATGTTTTTTTACTACATGCGAAGGTTGCACGGCACACTCCGGCTTTGCCTGAGTTAGTATACAAGTTATTCCTATTGTTTTATAAACCGTTCTAAGGTGAGACCCTGACCCTAGATGATGCTGATTATGTAGGCCTAAACTGTCTAATGACTTACTTCTTTGCATAATATAAAAACAAAGTTCGATTCCCGCCGTCTGTCCCTCGCTAGATAATCTTTCAAACTACGAGTATAATACAAAAAAAAATAACAAAAAAATTTCATCCGTGCAAAGCCGGGAGAAAATCGCTATATAACAGTAAGAAATAAACAAAAAATAATACTTCAATATTTCGTTTCGTAGAATCTGTCACATAGACCTAAGTGGCTGTTAAAATATTTGACATTTTGTTACAAAGTATCATCAAAGTTTATTTAAACATTTTATTAGTCTGAAGAGGTTGTACTTACATAAGTGGCCATTGAAAATGTCTTGAGAAGGACGTTATAAATTTCTAGTAAATCGTTTAAAAATGTGCTCGCATATAAATTGGTTTTTGTTACAAAATAAAAAAAAGTTTAAGGCATGTAGAACATTTAAAAATATAGTAGGCATTTGAAAGAAATCTTCATTTATTTGTTAGTAATACGAGCACATTTTCATTCGTACCTTTCAAACTTAATTACATATTTAAAATTTTTACTTGCATTTTTGGGGGCGTGGAATCAAATATCGCATTTCCACATACTAATTATAATTAATACTTAAACTTTTATGTAGTTAAAGGTATACTGAGATACTTTAACAGCTAGTATTGAAAGTAAATACTTAATACTTGAAATAACAAGTTGAAAATAAACTACTTACATAATTCGCTGCTTAAAAACTAAAGGGCCATAAAACAATAAAATCCAAAAATCTTTTTATTGCAAAAATACAATCACAATCCTTCATATTATATGTTGTAAAAAGACATGTGGTTGTTTTAATCAATATTTAGTATATTTTGATATATTTTTTTATATTCAAAAGTAACTTATATGCTTATTATCTCCTCTAGTATTCAGTTTATTACAAAAGTACTTATAACAATTAATGCTACTTAAAAATAGGCTTCTAACGATGTATAATATGCATATATTTGATATATATCTATAAGAAAAAAATAGACAAAAAATAATATCATTTTCTTTCAATTAGCTCTCCTGTAAAAAGTGTAATTTTGATTTGTGGCCCTTTAGTTTTTAAGTATCGAATTATGCTACTTACATACCTATGTATATACCTACTTAAAATATACCTACTAGCTGGTGCCCGCGACTTCATCCGCGTTCTCTATAGCCTATAGCTCCTCGTTAAACAGACTATCCAACACAAAAATAATTTTTCAATTCGAACCGATTTAAATCTTTGATTCGAACCAGTACCTAGTTCCTGAGATTAGCGCGTACAACCAAACAAACAAACAAACTCTTCAGCTTTATATATTGATATAGATTTGTTCCTATTAAATATTATTTCTGCGGTTTCTGCTGACAGTAGCCACCTACCGTTAAGTTGACCGTCTACCTGACTGTCATCTTTTATATGCAAAAAATGTGAAATAAGAAAGAACAATTTTATTGTAATAATTATAGGTACTAATGATCATTATTTCTAATTCAGAACAGAAATTAAAAGCGGTCGGAATTTGCAGTTCAACATGAATTTGAAACTGTCTGCCTTGTCGCCTTACTTGGCCATACACTATCACTATAGGTACTTAACATACAACAGAAATTCCACTTATCCATACCAGTGGGTTAATATTTAAAGTTTGTTTTTTAATCTCAGACAAAAATGACATTACATGTGACATGCATTACATACATTACATGGTATCATTATAAGCAAACTTGACATTTGCATGTGTCATTTTTGTCTCTGAGATTAATAATAATAATAATAATCATTTATTTCAGACATAGAACATCCATAATTATTAACTATGTATTAACAAAATAATAAGAAATATATACATCTATGTAAAATATACATTAAAAAACAGACTTTAAGTAAAGATATTAACCCAGAAATGGGTTATTTTCTGTAAATTGACGGCTACTGCTGTAAAACGTAACGTGCCTTGCCGAAAGACTATAATATAAGTAACTAATATAGCTAGTGCCCGCGACTTCGTCCGCGTTGAACGATAAAAGGTACCCTATGTCTTTTCTGGTGTCCCAGACAATGTGTACAAAATTTCATGGTGATCAGTTTAGTAGTTTTTGCGTGAAAGAGTAACAAACATCTATACATTCATACAAGCTTTCACATTTATAATATTAGTACGGATATTGGTGGTTTTACTTATAAAGACTTGATGGCATTATCTACCGTGACCTCTTTCTCTTTATTCCAAAGTAATTAGTTATATTGAGGTCGGATTCTTTTTGTCCATTGTTATATCGTATATATTGGTATTTGATTCCCAGACGAATCAACTTTATGATATGAGAGAAATAGTAAGTAGAACTACTTAGAGGGTCAATATATGAATTGCAATATCGCATACTCAAGGTAGAACTCATGTATGTTTTTGTTTATTTTATTTTTTTAATTATAAAAATAGTAGAGCAATTTGGACATGTTTTATTAAAATTATTTTAGAGTCCAATCTGTCATACTCTACAGTAGAACTACTTGGATTTTTTTTTGTCCAATTTGTTCTATCCCAAAAATAGTCTAGCTAGTAGGTATCCTTTGTACCAAAACATAACACCACATACTATAGGTATGTGGTGTTACTATAGGTACATAACACTATAGGTACTATAGGTACATAACACCAAAGATTTAAATCGATTAAATCTTTACCTATAACGTAAGATTATGTAGGTAATTATTATTTCATCATTCAGTTTACTCCCGCTAAGAGTTTATCCCAGAAAAATAGTATATTACTAGAGTATATACTAGGTCTAATAGTATATACTAGGTCAAATCTGGATATGTTTCGTTAGAATCTTTCACTACGTTCATTCAAAAAAGCCACTATTGTGTGGCAGATCATTTGAAATATTAACCGACCGTTTTCGAAAGATTGCTTCTATCATTTATTAAGGTGGTGATGTGTCGTTCTATATGTTTTAACACGAGTTTAATACTGACGAGGGGCCTCGGTGAAGTCAATTAAAAAGTGTCATGCCATCCAATTGAGTTTATTGTTCGTGTCGTAACTAAGGTTTGCATCACATTGCATTAAAATTACTCTTTTCAACTATATGTCAAAGTTGTAAGGCGATCAGGCGATCTTTTAAGGCGACGAACGTTTTCCCATCCTTGAGGAGAATTTAAATTAAAATTGTATCGGGATATTTTTATGTAGATATATCTATACCTATCTTTCTATATCTATATCTAAACCTAATCCGCCAGAAAACCTCCCCCACATGCATTTTATATTAACAGCCTTGAGACTCTTCATTCTTTCTTTCTTTCTTATGTAAGAAAACAATAGGTACTTACCTAATTAAATTAAAATTCTTAAAATAAATAAGACTGTCAACTAACATAATATACTTAATATAAACTATATGGATAAACTTAGTAAGGAAAGGAAAAGAAAATATTAAATTTCAAATTTGATAGTTGTGAAATTTGACAGTTGTCCGGTGACTTTTATTGTGTATAAATTTATATAAACAATTTATTTCAATTAAAAAATTCGTTTTGCGGATTATTCTTATTTGTTGTATTGTTTCATGTGAGTAATTTTATTATTTTATTAATATAATTATATTATAATTATATCGTCCGAGTATACGTTTTAACTTCCTATAAGCATCTGTGTTTCCAAACTAATACATAATGTATAACTCAAAAAATTTCAAAGTTCGAGTGATTAGGCATCTTCTGGGTGGGCTTGTTCCATAGCCAAGAGCACGTTGCTTGCGTTATGCAACTAATTTATTTTCTGCCTATTTTATACATAAAATTTCCTCGTTGAATGCTCTTTCCAATAGTCAAAACCGCACCAAAATCCACTCCGTAGTTTAGGAGTAGCTATGGGATATTACAGAACACACGACGCGGACAGCGACTTCAATTTATACTATTTATTTATACAATATGATTTAATTCAGGGGTATACAATCAAAGTTGGTAAAGTCCACAAATTTTTAAAAGTGAGATTTAAATTACAACACATTTATTTCCGTATCTATATTTACCCCGTAGAATAATTTTATACAAATTCTATAAATCTCGACTGTTATTTCAAATTGAAAATTGACTTTACAAACAACCTAGCAAAGTCCAAGTGAGGAGTTTCAATTCAATATTAAAATAATCGTTTTTATCGTTTACTGAACATTTTGGCAATGTGGACTTTACCAACTTTGATTGTATACCCCTCAATTGTAATGACAACATTTATAATAAAAAAATGACAGGCTGACCGTTTATTTGATGGCAAATGCACTGCTGACCCTAGTTGGTAGAATAAATTTTAGGATAAGGAAATGGTGTAATCATATCTCACTATTAGTTAAGTTTTTTTACGAATTACTACTTGAAGTACTTATGTTTTTGTGTATATTACATGACGTGACGTAACGTATGCACGGCGACTGTAACGCCGGAAGCCGGAAGTGTTGTGTCGTCTGTTCTGCCGGCATGGACACTTCCGGCATTACCGTTCTGATGGGGTCACTATGTCGCCGGCCGCATGGTGCGGTCACAATTATGTTAACATAAGGAATTGCCCGCCTCTTATCAATAACAAAGGAAAATTTATGTAGAAAAATTATTTAGCTAACTATACTTTTATTTACTTTTACAATGAACGAAAGTTATAATAAGCTGGGCGCGAAGTGCCCACACCTACGCTGTATTATCCTTGGCAGCCAGAGAAGAAATTACCAATTAATACTACAAAAATACGAGTCTTGAAATATTATAATTCCTTGTGGGTACTAATTGTGAATGTTTTGTGATAATCTTATGAATATATACAAATATCATTGCAAAAGTTTTACAAGAATCCACCTTTTTAAACCTAGCTGTATCTTTGATTGACTTGATCGCTTAAAACCTTTATGTATATACACCATTGCAAACCATTGCAAAGTTTTACAAGAATCCACTTTTTTTAACCTGTATCTTTGATTGACTTGATGGCTAAATTAGTAAATCTTTAACTCACTATGAATTCAAACATAAAATACCTATACAACTTTTACTTGTAAAAAGCAGATAAGACTGTGATCTAGATATAAAAAATACAGGAAGCCTATACATTGCTAACTATCAAAGTAATTGGGCAAAAATTGCCTTACCAGGCTCACCACCACGCATGTTTTTGCGGGAAGCGTTAAAATGTCGCTGACACTTTTCCGTTCCACCAAAATTATTGCACTATCCGTGGGCGAGCAAAGCATGGTGTGGAATTAAAAAAAAATAACATCCAATTAATTAAAAAAAAATTTTAAAAACCAATTAAAATCATACCTATTTAAAAATTGGACACAATTTGCATAATCATGCACTTTCATAGCGTAAACTTTCATAGTCTCAATAGAAGGTCGGGGGTAATTTTATATTTTGGAATTAGTTTTAAATAAAAAATAAATATATTATTACAAATAAGTGTCTCAGCTTATGGATTATAAATATAATCGAAATGAGAAATTATTAATGCATCATTTTAGCACCCGAACGAAAAAGCGTGCGAACAAAGCGTTAAAAATTAATGATTCGTTATTACGCAACAATAATTTACGACCTAGATATTTTATTGTTGTACCTAAATAACATTAATTATTTAGCTAAGAATTAAGCGCAGAGTTAAGTACCTACATACTTAACAGTTCATAAAATGTACATTCCCCACAATACGAAGTGACAATTCAAAAAATAACTAATTCAAGTAGACATGTATAAAAAAAGAATTAAAATGTATTTCGATTGACTATGATTGCACCATCACAATAGGAGCACCATATGATTGCTCCTATTGTGACTAAGACAAAGGATTATGTCGCACAATAATTATTGAACATTTTGAAAGCACATTTGCAGCACATACTTAATTATGGTTTGCTTATGTTAATTAATAGACGAAGGCAACCACTTACCATCAAGTGAACCATCACATAAAAAAGTGTATGCCTATATAAAAAATATCGTGACGATGACATACTCGTACAATAATAAGTCTTAATTTTCATAGAATGGGAAACAAATTTTTTTTTTCGTGTGGCAATGACATACAATGATAAGTCTTAATTGTCATAGGATGGGAAATATATAGTTTTTTTTCATGTGGCAAGTGTTATCTAGGTTTGTTCGGAACTTTATTTACTTTTTCCTGATCATTATCATCATCTCAGCCGTAGGACATCTACACTTCCAATTATAAGTAATTTACAAAACTACTACTTACTTCCAATTATAAGTAATTTACAAAAAAAAAACATACAAAAAAGTAATTATATTTGCATTATTTCCAAACTAATAGGAAAAATTTTATAGACAAAACAGCCGTCCGCTTGCCTCTATACATCTTACTTATTTGTAACGTACTTAGTATGGTAGCAAGGATATTGTTTTGAAACCTTTTTTGCTGCAGGAAGTTATGGCATAAATAACAGCTCATATTCAGGGCCTTTAACAGTCAATACATTATTAAGCGACTTTGTTGCTGTAGACGTGTAAAAAAAAGCAAAGGATTGATTTACCTATGCTAAATTCATACGAAATATTTGTTTGAAGGCTTCTGCGAAATACCTACAGCTTCCTACGTAATCACTCTTTAGGTTTTTTTTGAAAATATAATAGTACTTAAACGTTTATTTTCAGACCATCGATGTTTTCAGACTATTGTCCATATTTTACTTTTTTATATAATAATATTTATTTTATTCTACATTATTTAAGTCTACGGCTGTCATTTATTATGAGTGTTTTAGGGTTGCTAGCCTTGACGCTTTGTTACAGGGTTCCCGGGTTCGATTCCCGGCAGTGTCAACTTTGGAAATGAACTCTAATTTGTGGCTCTGGTCTGGATCTGGAAAGTAGTGGGCACTACTTAACTATAACTTAATCAAGTTATTGTTTTCCTATGTCTGAACATATTACCTGAACCCCAGACTCTATCTAGTTGACTGACAGCCTATCTACTGTCCTATATAATTTAAAATTAGGTAACATGTAATAAATTTTCAATCTCACATTATTAGTAGGTACTGAATTAATAAATTATAAATGTAAAATACAATGAGCAAACTCGAAATGACCGTTGGTGCTGCGTAGCACATTTTGCAATTCGATATTAAAATTACTAACTAACATTGTTTTCATTTCTCGACTATGAAACTCTATCCTTTGTTAAGGGACGTATAAACACGTACACGGCTTCTCGGAATTATTGCAACAAATAAAATACCGATAGTGTTCAGAGAAGTCCGCATCGGCGTATTTAGACTGTGAGAAATAAATGTTGCTTTTTAAGCTCCATTTAGTTAAATATGCAAACCTACTCACATACCATCAACTACATCCTGTGTGTTCGCATGCGTCATAGTAAAAGAAAAGTAGTCAATTATGTTAATTATGCACTTTGTAATAATTTCAAAACAAAGACTAAATATTTGTCGGAATATCATCATCAATCAATCATCATCAATAATCAATACTAATAATAAATGTGTAAGGGTTGGTCGTGGAGTAAGTTACTTTGTTTTCAGAGATATCGTGTTTATAGGCTCTATACATGATACTGAAACTAAATTTACCATTTTTACAATTTTTTTCTGTATGTATGTATGTAAGTATGTATGTTCCTCCATAACTCTTAAACGAATTAACCGATTTTCATGAAACTTGGTAGATAAACATTTAGACGTACGGGACACAGGATAGGCTACTTTTTCTTTTTCAACGCGGACGAAGTCGCGGGCGCCAGCTAGTACTAATAATAAATCTGTAAGTGTAGGTATTGTATGTATGTATGTTCCTCCATAACTCTTAAACGAATTATCTGATTTTCACGAAACTTGGTAGATATACATTTAGACGTACAGGACACAGGATAGGCTACTTTTTCTTTTTCAACGCGGATGAAGTTGCGAGCGCCAGCTAGTATAGAAATATATCGGTCTCAACTTTAACAAGTAGATTGAGAGTCCTTCTCTATCAGACATATTAACATTGTACAATTAGCTCTTTGTTTCATACAAGAGCTTTACTTTCTAATAAGGGACAGAACCTTTGTTTGTCGGTCATCCGTAGAAAAATTGAAATTGTTTAATGCATCGAATTATATGTTGCACTATATTATGTGTAACATGTTACATGTTATATGTTACATGTTATATGTTATATGTTACATGTTATATGTTACATGTTATTATGTATAACATATAATTCGATGGTTTAATGCTTGTTCGTTAAAATAGGACAAAGGGTGCAATTGTGATGTTAGGAGAATTTATGATTTTGTCTTCAACTTTTTTAAGGCGTGAGGTTGTCGCTGACCAGATATTGTTTTTCTACAATAAAATTGCTATATGGAGTCAGTTCTATTCTAATTAATTTAAACTAATAATTTTAAAAATTATAAATAAATAAAAAATTACGTAATTTTTTTTAGTTCGAATAAGAAAAAAAGTTTGCGACCTCGATGTTGGATTAAGATAAAATTAAAATGTAAAAGTTTTTGGTAAATACGTACTATCGCGGTCAATGGAGCAGACCCACTTTTCATACAAATTTGTCTAACGTTGAATTGAGGTTGTCATAGTAACGTAAATGCTATAATACGAGTAGGTAATTGAAGTAGGAACAAAGATAAATACAAAATGTGCACACGAAATTGTTCCTTACGGTGGGACTGCTCCCTTGACCGCGATAGTACATGTATTTGGAAAGTTGATGTATATACCTTTCCACTAAACTAAATGCATCCATGGTATAATTAAATATGACCAAATAATATAATTTACTACAAATTCCAATGATGTTGACGAGTTCGTTTTTTGAGTGGATAGGATGCTTGCCTTGAAAATGGGCTCTGGCATCCCTTTACTCACTAACCGAAACAACAGCACATATGCTGTTATTTCTGTAAGGGTGGAAGACAGCCGTGGTCAATTTCGGCGACTTGGTTTCAAACTCAGGTTGCAAAATATTGGTTTTTTTCCTACTCAAATAAAAATTTAATTTGGTAATATTATATGACTAGCTACACGCTCCCGGCTTCGTCCTGGTTCAAAATCCTATCTTTTAAGTTGAGCCAAATTACACATAGTTACAAAGTCTTATAAAAAACGGTTCGGTAGTTTAGGAGTTCATTAATTACATAGAGACTTACTGATGGTGAGAACCGCATCAAATTGCGTTGCGTGTTTTAAGAGGAGTTAGCGAATGTACAGACAGACAAATGCGGAAATCTACTTCAATTATACTATGTAAGGATTAATATTTAGTATGTTATCATTTAAAACTAACTACGTACATTTAAGTATATCAATGTTTCCCTAAGTTTTAGTCTAGGTTAAAGTAATTTGCGAACAACGGTGGTTATATGATGAAGTGCTTAGATAACGATCACAAATTGGCTACGGTCAATGTACTTGCGCGTGATATAACTTGCTTTGATATTTAAATAGTGATTTCCTGCGACTTTGTCTGCCTTTTCAAATAACAGACGGGAAGGTGTATTCGAATTGAACGTTTTGTCAAAATTTCAAACAAATCCGCTAAGAACTTTCTAAGCCCAATGGCTAAGACTATGCCAATTTTATGTAAAATTTTATCTAAAACGTAGTGTGTTGGAAATGTGTAAATTTGTCCGAAAATATAAACAATTTTATACAAAACGCGAAGCCTTACCATGCAAATATACGCTACGACATAAAAATAATCTAATATTACCAACATCACGATTAAAACTAAATTCTTCTATAAAAATATATAACAAATTACCAGATAATTTAAAAAAAGAAAAAAATGATATCATATTTATAAAAAAATTAAAAAAATTCTAAAATTCTAAATGTTACTACAACTCAAATAAATATTTTTTAGATGACATTATCATGTAAATATTAATTATATAAATGTAAATATAATTTATTTTTAATTTTAATTTAAATAAAATAAAATTCTTATATATATTTATATAAATAAATAATTATATGCTTATATATATACGCTTCCTCTCTCCTAGTCCCTAAGTTGCATGCCCAACAGGGTCCATAACATTGGTCTTTATTTTTATAACATCTTTGTACATTATGGTTTCGCAATAAATAATTGAATTGAATTGAATTGAATTGAATAGTCCGTCTCGAAAAATATTGATCTCGAAAAATATTGATTGTACGTAAAAATGTGTAAGAAATATTTTGTAGAGATTTGCATAAAGAACAATATTGGTCCAAATCATTTTTGTCGTACGATCAGGAATAACGAAGTTCTAAGCGAATATTAAGTTATAAGCGAACGAAGTTATAGGAATATCACGATCTGGCGTAGCTCACCTTAAGAATAGTCGAGATTCTTGTTTTACACTCCCACTGGACCCCCCTAAAGGTGGGTGAAAAGAAATCGATACCTAGAATTAATGTAAGCTTAAATGCTAACCCGACTGGACTATGTTCACAACCGTTTGTATCACTAGTGGGACTGTGGGACCACGTTATACCCACCATCGTGTAATCATGGTACCACTGAACATAGACTTGCTCAGTGTAAAGGCACCGTTATCAAAAATTTACAAAACAATTTGTGAAATAAAAAAATGTATTTTTCATCCATGGTGAGAAATGCTATAAACCAATGCAAATAGGTAGGTAAAATAGGTCTCTTTTTGAAGTACATTGTCGCCTTCGTGTGATTCATATAATACACAATAGTTATGTTGCTTAATTCAAATGCCAAGTATTTCTTTATAACTTATGTAGATCCGGATTAGACGGTAATATACGTGTAATATATCATACAATATTGCGACAACTAACGTATAAATATAGTTTAGAATGAAAATATAATTTTGTATATGGTACTTACTTTTATCTACCGTAACAATATCATCAATACTAATAATAAATCTGTAAGGGTTGGTCATGGAGTAAGTTACTTTGCTTCAGAGATATCGTGTTTATAGGCTCTATACATGATACTAAAACTAAATTGACGATTTTTAGAATTTTTTACAGGACGTACAGGTTACAGGATAGGCTACTTTTTTCTTTTTCAACGCGGACGAAGTCGCGGACGCCAGCTAGTTGTTAAAATAAAGATTTTACAATTATGTTTAAATACAAAAATTTTAATGGTATTATATGGAATGGGCTATTTGTCTATAAGGGCCTCTTTCACAAACTACATGTAAAGTGTTGATTAGTTACTTTTAGAAATCATTTTCTGTTATATTGAATTATGCACTCGGTATGCATCATTCGATAGGCGATTTTTTTATTATTATTTTCTATTTAATGTTTGGGACGTTTACCGTACAAACAAAAGTATATCAGCTCCATTATCCCCGGTTACCGGTGACTTTAAATGACAGTTTGGCCTACTTGACGTTTGTGAAAGAGGCGCTTAATCTAGGTATGCAGTAATTTTAAATTTATCTATTGGTATTATTTCTTTAAAATAACACATACATATTTTCTTATAAATCTGGATTATACTATTATTTTCGTACAAATCTTTTTATAAGAAAAGAGTATGTATGGCTCTATGGCGATTAAGACGTCATTGTTTAAGGAAAAGTCTGATGTCTTTTTATAGACGAAATGTCGAGAGAGTGAGTCATACATTACATAAACTAAACTTAATCTCATTTCAGATTATTTACTAAATCTCTTTACTTGTACGTACATCAAGTAAAAAAATATATATATTGCCATATTTTTTTTACTTGTTACGTTTATATTTCTTTATTCTCATTAAAGCTTATAGCTACTTACATGAGAAATATAACAAAATACTTTATTAAGAAACGAAAACATTAAACAGGCAGACAAAAGTAACTAAAATTAAACAATATTTGTTCCTCATGTTTAACAATAACACTACAAAACATTTAAACATTTGACATAAAATATTTAAACATTCTCTAAAAAATTTTGCTTGTTTTATATTCAAAGGTAATCTGTTAAAAAGTAACCATTTTTTTACCATGTGTTGTTCGTACCTTTGGTAAGAAGATGGCTTGCTCGCCTTGTTATGCAGTTGGGAATATCTTTTTGTTTAAGCAAGGTAATATCGGAATGAACTGATTTATCTAATATCTTTCGAACGAGTAGGTACACATGTATGAAATTTATATAATTGAGTTAAATTCATTAATTTTGTTTCTTTATAAATTTTGTTAGTAGGTGTTAAATAGGGGTAATGAAATAGCATTTTAATAATTTTGTTTTGCTTAATTTGTAATTTGGCTAGATTTGATTTATAGGCACTACCCCAGATTTCAATAAGGTATAATAAATGTGGTTTTTATCAAAGAATTATAAATGGTTTGACGTACTTGGCGAGGAAGAGACCGCACACGTGGTACCTACGTTCTTTTTTTTTTATTAGAGATAGGTTTGCTCTTAGCCAGCACCTAGCCCTTTAGGCCTATGGTGGAGCGAGATCGCCTAGAACATGCCTATTCACTCTAACTTTAAAAATATTTGGGTTATATGAGCTCGGAAACAGACGCCGGCAGGAAGTTCCATACCTTGTATAAGTTCCTACCATCCACACTGTAGATGGTTGGCTGAGCTCCTGGTGGTTAAATGCCTACATACCAACTGTGATCTAGCTTATCACCTAATCGCTGGTTTGGTGGCTAATAATAATAGTAATAAGAGGCTCAAAAGAGGGGTTTTATAAGTATGTAATTGTTTATCTGTCTATGGCATCATAGCTCCCAAATGGATAGACTTATTTTGATCCGGTTTCTTTTTGTTTGAAAGCAAACGTTATCAAGATGGTTCTTAGCTATAATTTATGAAGATTTTGTTCAGGCGTTTCAAGATCCTCAACTCTGTAACTTCCACTTTTGAACAACATATAGATAATTCGATGCATATGAATCATGCACTCGAAAAGAATTCCACTTCTTTCCATATAAATCTCAAGTAGGTAATAAGAAGCGTTAACATACCATGCCTGACAAATTATTCCTACTAATCACAAGTGTTTAAAAACTTATGTAATTTATTGGACAGCTATAGAGTTCAAAATGCTTCAGCTACGGAGCAGTAATTTGAATCTCGCGACAAAGTTGCAAACAAAATCCGTTGTTATTTCCAAAGCACTTGAACCTAAATTTGTTTAAATAATCGTCAAAACAATGACGTGGCCGTACCTATAGCGGATATTTACACAAAGATTTCTTTATGCCAAGACCTTCTGAAATTTATTTTGTAATCGCTAGCGTTGTTTTATAATTTATGTTCTATTTTAGAAGTTTTACTTTTAAAACAAGCATGAGCAACTTAGTTAATTTAACTATTTAACAATTAATTAAGCACCTGTTTTATAAAATTTATGAAAAAAAAAAAAAATTATAAATCTAAATTACTTGAAGAACTTAAAATAACAAAGTGTGTGTTTAATATTGGTCCCTTACGTAGGCATGGTTTCTTATTTTTCTCGCAAAAAAATATGACTTTTTACGCAACTTTTTTCATATTGATGTTACTAATTTTTTTTATACTGATATACATACGTATAGCTTCTTCATAGGTGTTGATCAGAAAAATACTTAAGGCGCTATGTGCCGTCAAATGGGTACTTTCTTAAGTATATTGGCTAGAAGAAAAAAATCTTTAAAAAAATTAGCACATTTTCTTTTTTCGTATCACCAAATCTATATAATTATATAAAAGGCAATGTGTGTATGTATGTATGTATGTAAGTTCCCTATGGGCTACAAAACCGCGGAACTGATTTTGATGAAATTTTCAGACAATCTTCAGATTAGTCCAGCCGGTAATCCTGTGAAGTTTGGTAGCGATCGAACGCGGACGAAGTCGCAGGCAAAACCTAAGTCTTCTATATTTAAAGAAATGTTAAAAAATCTGTTGTACTTTAAACACAATATAGCCTATGTAAATCTAGATCAAAACACCTAGATATATGGTAATTCCGGTATGCTCCACCCCGCACAGACAGACGGACAACCCCATTGACGACTCCAAGCGCCTTGAGAAGCAGCTCTTCAATTTAAATGCAAACCTCTCTTAGGTATACAAGTCAAAATTAAATTAACTTCATAAGTAGGTACTCAAACAGCTCAGGTATTGGTTGTCAACAAAACCAAGTCGGTTCGCATTAAACCTTACGTAAGTAATTTGAATACTTTGAATAAGAAATGAATTAAAATATATCGCTTATTTTAATTACCTCCAAATACCAGGAAAGCGAAAAGTAGTTAGTTGATCATTCTGCTGACTTTTTATTTGCAATACGATAACACATGCGTCGCAGTTTTCTATGAAAGGCAATGGTAGGACAAATAAATTACTTATTTGCAAAGTTGCTGTGTAGATAAGACTGAAGTATTCAATTACGAATTCATTTAAATTAAACAATAGGTATATCTTATCTACACTTATGTACTTTTTAGTTTATTCATTATAAACATAAAAGTATTCTCTCTTTATAATCTCTATATCGCCGCTTAAAAACTAAAGGGCCACAAATCAAAATTACACTTTTTACAGGAGAGCGAAACGAAAAAAAAAAAAAATTTTTTTTGTCTATTTTTTTCTTATTAGATATATATCAAATATATGCATATTATACATAGTTAGAACCGTACTTTTAAGTAGCATTAAATGTTTTAATGTACTTTTATAATAAACTGAATACTAGAAGAGATAAGCATATAAGTTACTTTTGAATATATAAAAAATGATCAAAATATACTAAATATGGAACAAAACAGCCATACCTAAGTCTTTTTGAAACATACAATATCAAGGATTGTGATTGTGTTTTTGCAATAAAACATTTTTGGATTTTTTGTTTTATGGCCCTTTAGTTTATGAACTCCTAAATTACTGAACCGATTTTATAAAACTATGTGTAATTTGGTCCAACTTAAAAGATAGTTTTTTTTTATTTTGAACCCGTGCGAAGCCGGGAGCGTGTAGCTAGTACCTACTTAATATACGAGTGTATATCGCGAATGGTTTTTATGGGTCTAATTTTCAAGAACTGGACATCTAATAAGTAATTGAATAAAAATATGTAACAGACAAAGGCAAACGGCTATTTTATTTCAAACTAGCTGTTGCACGCGTCTTCGCCCTTATAACTTTATACTCGTAAAATCTCGTAAATTATAATCTATGTTGCTTGCTGATAATGTACTTAGGCCCCTCTACTTAGGCGAAAGAATTTTGTTTTCTGAAAATATTTTTTGAGTTTATTCATTACATACACCTCTCTTTTATTATATTAGTATAGACTAGATGGTGTTCGCGACTTCGTCTGCGTTGAAAAATATAACACCTGAGAAAAATCTGACATCTATCTATATCGTTGTGACGACGGTGGCGCTGCCACCACGTAACGTAAGCATCTGCTAATAGGCGCCACATACAGTCGGAATTATTTCCATACAAGTATATTCCATACAGTAAATCCATACAAATCAATGGATCTACCACATACATACTATGAGTGTCAAGTAAGAATAGGACTGGAAATCCGCCATGTTGTTCCGCATTTATATATAAAATTATAGTTTATTAAATTATGTTATATTATACGAGTAATTATATAATAATTAATTATAATTAATTATGAGTAATTAGTAATTATATATATATAATTTTATTAGATAAAAAAAATATTTATATTTTTGTTATTCGGATTTTTTTGATGTATGATGACTCGGATCATGTGAAGTACGCAGCAAGTGCGATCCTATTCTTATTTGACACGCATAGTACAGTAGTTTTTATCCGAATCGGAATTGCGACTGTATGTGGCGCCCATTAAAAAATGTTTTTTTGAAAATTACAACCCCGCGAGAAGTCGGGAGCGAGTCGCAAGTTAGCTTATGAAGTTGCACCCCCATTAGGCCGGTTGCACATTTCTTTAGGCTGGTGCCCTCCCCTTCCTTGACCGCGACCGCACGCGACCGTTCATTGACCTGTCGTCTCGCCTGGTCACGTGATCCGACACCCCCTCTATCCGCACCTATTTTGTAAGCTTTTCATTTATTGTTACGCATTCGAATTACCCGATTTCGATCTTGGAAATAGTGTGGCGAGTCTCCCACACTATTTTTGAATAGTCCGACGAGGGATCGTCCAGATACGTCGATCGACTATAATTCCAGATATAATCGTTTAATACTACTGTTCAGGCGTATAGTCATGCTAAACTTCAAAAGAGACGTATGTATCTTTGAAGGTATACTTTAGATTTCCTAAACGATTAGTTCAAATAATCTAAAAAAAAATGTTACGTGTAATATAGTCAAGAAAAAATAATGTTAATTTTTCTATTTTTTGTTTTTAAATTAATTTAACAAAAAAAATTAATTAATGTAACTTACATTTTGTGCAAGAAATTTATTCCAACTTCTTAACCCTTGAATCGAATTTTTTGATTTTTTCACAATATTATAGGTCGGTAATTTAATTAAAAAAAAAAAAATCTCCTTCTTTATATTATTAGTGCGTATATGTATGTATCATATGTATGTATAGATAAATATGTAAGATACAGAAGTGAATGTCTTCACATATATTATTTATTAAAAAGCATTCGTATATATGTCTTGACCTAGAAGCTTTTTATGTCATATGACATAATTTGGATTTACAACTTCACACTTGTAAAACGTAACTGTCTTTGTCAAGTATTTTTGAGGCCAATACGAAAAATTGATACAATTTCATTCGTTCAATGTTCCTTATTAAAAAAAATGACAGCCTTGCCTTGAATCCGTGTTAATTTTTAATATCCATTCGCCGTGTGTCCTACTTTAACCGTCATAACTATATTTAGACGTATTTAAAAAATGTAGAATAGAATAATAGAAGAAAGAAGCCTTTTAAATGAGACTATACACGTTTCCTTTTACTGTAATGTTATCAAAGTCCCCAAATCGATTGGATTCAATTGGATTCAAATATAGAAATAATTATTTGTTTCAAATGCCTTCAAACGTTTAAAATAAATATTAACACGTTCGATTGTTTTAAACATGTTTTAAATAACTTTAATATAATGCTTAAAATTAAGAGGCGACTTTATCAGAGTTCAAATTTTCATACCAAATCTTTTCAAATTTTTTTTCATATTTAATAACCCAGATCTTTTCAAACTACGAGTGAATAGGCATTTTCTGGGCGAGTTCGCTCCATCATAGGCCTCATTTTCGCTACACGGCTGGATGCTGGCCTCTAACAAACCCATATCTATAAAATAAATAAAATAAAAAAAAAATCATAGAAATCGATTATGTGGCTCAGCTAAGTACGATAGCTACGATACGATTCTCTTAGATTTCTCTCAGAACTATTAGTACTAACTCATTGGTCTGTGGATCATTACAGACAGGACCCATTTGTTAGAAGCTATCTTCAATATCAATATTGGAAAATAAAGTCGCTATCCGCTTCGGTCAGTTTCTTCGCTAACTTTTAAACCACCCAACGAATTCTGACATGGTTGACACGAATGGATAGATTTGCCTTCTGTAATCATATCACTCACCAATACATATTTTATATCTATACTAATATATAATATTATAAAAAAGAGAGAAAATTTGTATGTTTGTAATGGATAAACTTAAAAACTACTCGATCGATTTTGAAAATTTTTTTCACCTACAGAAAGCTACATTATCAGCGCGTAACATAGGTTACATTTTATAAAGTTACGCGGGCGAATTCGCGTGCAACAACTAGTAATATATAAATATATAAAGGAGATAAAGACACAATCAATAACTTAAAATTCCACTAATGTTTCCTTTTGAATAGAATTTATCAAGTATCTTCATAGTACGATCAATCTTTAAGGCCTCTGTACATTTTTGTACTGTCAACCTGATTGTTTCGTGTCTACCCTCGTTGAAGTTCATTCGATGTTCCCGTGCTGTATTTGATTTATAAGTGACATTACTACTTATTTCTTTCCTTTAAAATCGTAACCCTATAGCCGTGTTCGTTAGGTTAGCACGCCTACTTTCAAAAAATGTCTGAACTGTCTTAACAAGCTATAGTTAAAAAAATTATAGACTAACCCCGACTTTCTTTTGAGCCAAAACATGCTACATCTGCTGTCAGTTGCTAAGGACTTGGGTGATTTACTCGCATGTGGTCCACATCGCAAATAGTCCATACCAAATTTCACATCAATCGAACAAAATCGAAAGTTAGTGAAATCCCTAGTATCAACTAGGAAATGGGCTGATAGTATTGAAAAGTTTGAACAGATGTTCATAAATATAGCTAATAGCGACATCGATCACGTCAGCTTTATAACAAAAAGTAACCTTATCAAAATCGGTCTATCCATTTGGGAGCTATGATGCCACAGGACAGCATGCAGATGTCTATCTCTCTCTCTCTCTGTGTGTGTGTGTGTGTCACTTTTTATTGATAACACTAAAACTAAATAACCACTAATAAAATAGAACATCACTTTACATTATAGAAAAAAAAGGTACTGAACTTTTTTGTTTTTATCTACAAGTGTAGATACTCGTATTTAAAAATATCTCGATATACGTACCTATTTTGAAACAGTACAAATATTTTTTAAATACTTAATAATATTTCACTAACGGTCACACCAGCGTCACGTACTGCGCCTTGTCAGCCTCGTTTTACGGTAGTCTACGTTTTGACGCGTTCGTAGCACCCCGCCCGCAAAGCCTGCTACGCCGTAGCACAAGGAATTCGTAATACCAAAAAGTGTATACTTTCTACTGCTTTCTAGATTAGAAGTTGATTTTGTTTTTATTATTTTTATATATTTCCTATTACTGTATCTTAATAATAACATTAAAAGGATGTATTCAATGAACTTTTCAAACGGAAATCACATCGAAATGCGGTAAGCTTGACACAAATCATATTTTTTACGATACCGAATGCCTTGATTGTATTATTTACGACATCAGATAATTTTCTTTACGAGTCTATTCAAGTAATCGTGTACTATTCTCTTTTTGTCTTGGAGAAATAACTTATGATAAACTTTATTTGCAAATACATAACTTAAAACTATGCAGTTCACTTGGCATATATCCAAGCATTAAGTGAAATGTATTGTTTTCTCTTAATAGGCTTACTTAAGCCTAAATATTGTAAAGAAATTTTTGTTATATTAATAATGTTTTGTCTATACTTATAAAATTGTTTGTCTTGACAAAACTACTAAGTCTAGAAAGCTGAAATTTTGAATATGTTTATTTTATAAGGTAAGCGTTCGAGGTACAAAAGTATTTTTGAAAATTTTAACTAACTGTACGAAACCGGGGGCGACCGCTGGTATATTTATAAGTATATCAATATCTATACGTATGTATGTTCCTCCATAACTCTTAAACGAATTCACTGATATTTCATGAAACTTGATAGATAAACATTTATACGTAAAGGACACAAGATATGCTACTTTTTTTTCAACGCGGACGAAGCCGGGAGCGGGTCGCTAGTATATGTATTAAAAAATAGGTATCAAAAAGTATTAGGAGGGAATTGAGGGGTTAAAATAATACCACCCCCCTTATACGGAAGACGTCAAATAACAGCAAGTGTGCTGTTGTCTTTCAGTAAGTGAGGGAACACACTGTCTTATAGGCGACGGTAGCCACATACCATCATGTGGACTGTCAGCCTGTCTGAAGACGTTTACTTTGAAAGAAAAACAAACAAACTGGTAAAAATAATAGCACACATATTTTTTTAAAGTTATTTACATAACACGTGTTTCACTTTGAATGTCGGTTAATTTCGATAAAAGACAAATGGTTTACGAGTGTACAAAGATATTGATTAGCGATTGCAATATCACCGCTACAAATCGACGAAGGCACGCCAACCTTCGTATTTATTATTTTCTCCTTCAAAATATATACTTACTAGTTGGCGCCCGCGACTTCGTCCGTGTTGAAAAATAAAAATGTAGCCTATCTAGTTTCTACAATTAGCTATCGCACGCGATTTCATTCGAGTAACTTTATAAAATAAATAGTGTACTATGTTACTCGCTGATAATGTAGCTGTTTAAGGGCCTCTTTCACCAACTACAAGTAAAGTGTTCATTAGTTACTTTTAGAAATAATTTTATGTTTTATTAACTTATGCACTTGGTTTAGTGCATCCTTCGATAGGCAATTTTTTACTATTATTTTCTGTTTAATGTTTGGGACTTACTGTACAAACAAAGGTATATCAGCTAAATTATTCCCGGTGACACGTGACTTTAAATGACGGTTAGCCTATCCTGTGTCCTGTACGTCTAAATGTTTATCTACCAAGTTTGAAGAAAATCAGTTGATTCGTTTAAGAGTTATGGAGGAACATACATACATACATACAGAAAAAAATTGTAAAAATGGTCAATTTAGTTTCAGTATAATGTATAGAGCCTATAAACACGATATCTCTGAAGAAAAAGTAACTTACTCCATGACCAACCCTTACAGTATTAATTATTAGTATTGATGATACGAAATTTGAATTATAAAAACGTCTTTTAATATCTGGGCTTACAATAATAAGTTTTCATTACTATATAGTGGACCGACCATACAGTCGACCCTCCCTCGGCCTGTTAAGACGAAAAAAGAACATAGAAGTTCAGTTTAATTTTTATGAAAAATTTATTAAAATTTTAGTTAGGTAGTTGCCCTGAAATTGAAAATACTCAGTATGCATATTGTAATTTATTTATCACTAGCTGACTCGACTTCCTGTCATATTATAAAACAAAGTCCTCCGCCGCGTATGTCTGTCTGTCTGTCTGTTCGCGATAAATTCAAAAACTATTGCATCGATTTCCATGCTGTTTTCACCAATGGATAGAGAGGTTCTCGACTATACTTATGTATAATTTACAAAGTTACGCGGGCGAAGTCGCGGGCAGCAGCTAGTTTTATATAAAAACTAGCTGACCCGGCAAACGTTTTGCAAAAAAAAATCTTGGGATTGGCCACCTTTATCACTTAGGGGTATAAAAAATAGTTTATGACTTATTCTCAGACCTATAGAATATACACAAAAAATTTCATAAAAATCTGTCCAGCCGTTTCGGAGGAATTTCCAAAAAAATCTCTGTCATGCAAACCTTGATCAAAAAATCGGTCGTGACATTCTCTGGTGATGCTCCGTCATTTTTATTTAAATAGATAGATGGATAACAAAGAAAAATTCAAGCAATAAATTTCCCAATAATTACAAATACAGGGAAATAAAGTGATTCCGTGAACAGAGGGGAGCTACGATATTATACCGCGTGCTCTAACCAACCATTCGTGTTCTTGAAAAAACTTTGGCGACATCCGGTCGCGGTATTCCCTATTAAAAAAAATAATATTATCTAGAATACGAAGTTTGAATTAAGGAAGAACAAATAAAACATAGCATGCAATAGAGCTGTGCCTGGTCTGTTAAAGTGACACCTTCAATTTCAACTTTAATTTTGACTTTTGACGAGCCCGTTGGACGAATGGCAAGGGTGCTTGCCTTACGTCTCAGGAGCCCCGGGTTCGATTCCCGGCGGGGTCAACTTTGGAAATTTTAATATAATTTTCAAAATTGACTCTGGTCTGGATTTAAAAGTAGTGGTACATACTGCGTTTCGCAGTCATTTGGACAGCCCGTCTGGCGGTAGTAACCACCACCTCACAGAATACCACCGTGAAATAACAGCATTATGTGTTGTTGTGTTTCGGTGTGTGAGTAAGGGATGCCAGAGCCCATTACCCCTTCCCTTCCTTATCCCTTATCCTTAATCCTTCTATGGTCGGCAGCGCACTTGTAGCACTTATGGCGTTACTTGAGTTATAGGCGACGGTAGCCACCTACCATCAAGTGGAGCGTCAGCCTGTCTGTCGACCTTAACATAAAAAAATAAAAAATAAATATTAAAATTATAAATACACGCCCTTCTATTGAACCTTTTCTATTGAGCCAAACACACTACATATTTATTATCTGCTTTAAGATTCATGGTGTCTATAGTCTATTCTCTAACAATTGAAAAAATTCTCGTTGCAACCAATTATGCAGCTCAAATTATAATGCTTTGGTGTATATCCGTGATTTTATTTCATCTAAATTAAATTTTGCAATTTTTTTTTGGTCTAAAGGATTTATGATTCAACTTAAGGTCGTAGCATCATATCGAGGTTACCAATGGAAATATCACCGAAGTAACATAAAGTTGACCCAGCCCTGGAATCCTGAAAGTACGACATATGAGATACGAGAAAAAAGTCTGGCATCTGGCAACCACAATCTGCCCCCTTTTAATTTTGAATATTAATTTAAAAGCCTAACTAATTAACTTCAACATGACTGATTTTTGGCTTTTTATATCGATCGCTACCAAACTTCACAGGATTACCGGCTGGACTAATCTGAAGATTGTTTGGAAATTTCATCAAAAATCGGTTCAGCAGTTTTGGGAGTCTATAGGGGAACACAATACAACACATTGCCTTTTTTTATATACAGATGTAACTAGTGAATAGTATGGATTAGTATGGAAGTATGGCCAATATGAGTTTGTTAATGTTTACACTATAACTAATAGTTATAAACTTAATATGTCACAATGAATTATCAACTCTATTATAAAGTGACAAGATCAAACATGACTGTAATAGTATAGGTATTGTATGCTTAACAATTTGGTCAAATGAATATACAATTCTCAATGTCGCTTTGTAGCGACAACTGAAATATGTATGAATTCGTGCCTTTTATAGTTTATACGTCATTCGGTTTCGTGCAGATAATTTGTGTCCACAGAGTCAATGTCAACCCACCAGAATTATTGTCTAGTAATAGGGTACATTAATTATGAATTAAATTGTTTATACAACGTTGACGAGCTGAGTTTGATTACGGTGTGCCTCACAATCGATTTTCAAAACGTCTGAATTACGAAACTATATAAAACTAGTACAATTTTCGTACGTTCGTACGGCGGGCTAATATTATAAATTTTATCTAAATTGATTCAGTCCTCTTTCAAAAAAAAAAATCAAAGACCATAATTTTGTATATTTGTTAAGCGATCATTCCGCCATTTATGAATTGAAGTCTTTTTTTTGTTTGGTAAGTTATACTTAAGGGGTGGTCCCATGTAAATTGCATCCATGCGAATCCTGGAGTAGATCGTTAGTTGATTATAATAATATGTGTAACGAAACAAATGAGAAATGTTTACACAAACCTTGTACGTATTATATAATATGTGGTTAGGTATGTGCTTTAGTCTATTAAGGTCTCCTATAAGGTTGACAATTTCGTCATTAGACTTCCATGGCATGGAACACTAGGTCATTTGGTAATATGTATAGTTAGACTTAGTTGTTGTTAGTCAACTTTTGTGATGCCAATCGTTGACTCACACGTCCTTACTGAAGTAAACCTTCATGTAATCATTTCCGATAACAAAAAACTTTAAAGCTCTTTAGATTTTGCCATGTTAAAATTAAAGTGTAAATACAGTCATCAAGCGAGTGTACTAATAATATGAGCTACTATGAGTCATCGTCATACTACTTATGTGCTGATTCTAAATTGCGATTACTCGTATTTCAAAGTATTCTTTTGAAGTTACCTACTTAATGTATTGAATAATTTAATATTTATTTAATACTTAGTTCTTTATTTAGTTATTTATTTTCGGATTATTTAGTAAAAGAGCCAGCATTCCCCATAGACGACACAGTAACCCAGCGGTAACAAGTATCTTTGTTCTAAGTTTTTCTTAGAACTTCTTAGTTCTCGAAAAGGAACTTAGAATCGGAACATCCATATTAAATTTTAACCCTTAGGGTATTTAGTCTGTCCAAATTAAGGCTAAAATATATAGTCTAGTATGGATTCATGTATGTACTCGTACCTATCAGGGTTCCTTTAAGAGCACATATTTGTTCTATTGACAGTGTGTTTGTTTATTTGATATATTACGACATTAGATATACGATTTACATAAATTATATACAAAAATATAAAAGTGATTACCTGTCGCCAACCACCCGTGGGAACTTTACTAGTTGTGCCGCGTTGTGTTGGTTCAAAATACAAGCGAATCTTTTAAATATCTACTATAATGTCTGCTTTTATTAATTATTTTTATTATTATTATTACATATTATATTATTAATGTTGGATGCCCTGTCTGATAACCTTCACCCGAGAACCGTTTTTTTTTTTCGTGGGGACTTCACGCGCGCCCGAAGACACTTTATACGAGTATCATCGGATTAATAAAAGTATTTCGTTAATTAAAAAGCTAAAATAAAAAATAAAAACCCCCGACATTTTAACGAGCCAAAATATGCATACCTATACGTGTTAAGGAATTGGGTGAATGACAATAACACAGGCCTACATTTATTTATTCATGAAAAAGGTGTTTCAAGTCCGATTGGTATCTTATATAGTAATTGGGAAATGCACATCAATGGGGTATGCTGATCATGAATCTGTGCTTAGGTTTTTCCTAGCACATTAGGTTTTCAAGAAAAAGTATAAATGTTATTTTGTAAATTTTCATAAAAAGTACTGGGGAAATATTTGATAAAACAATGATATACATCTAAAAATGCATTTCGAAATAGTTTTATTGTGTATTTGTACATAGTTGCCGAATTGCCGACAATATTCGTCATAATTTATTTTCTTTAGTAACAGTTAAACCAATCAAGTTGACTCTGGCATATTATGCGGATAGCTGAAAGTATTTTTCCATATAAATCTGTACATATATATTACACTACAGTATTAATTCTATCGATATACCCAATATTATGAGGAAATTTGTATGAAATTCAACGGAATTAAGGAATTCTCAGCAATTACCCCATCCTTATCTTATCCCTTCCTTATCCCTTATCCTTAATCCTTCCATGGTCGGCAGCGCACTTGTAGCAGTTATGGCGTTGCTTGTGTTATAGGGGACGGTAGCCACCTACCATCAAGTGGGCCGTCAGCCTGTCTGTCAACCTTAACATAAAAAAATAAAAAATAAAAAAAAATTCTCAGCAAATTGATATTTCGTCTTCATACAAAAAATGTAATAAGTATTTTTTTATTTCGTGAAAAAATCCTGACGTGATAAACCGAATTCGTATTCGGAATCAGCGTTAGCCAAAAATTAGTTAAGAACACTAGTCAAAGTCATAACAGTAAAAAAATCATGTCGACCTGTGTAATCAAAAAATGTTTTCTTGGTATTTCACATCAATCATCAATACTAATAATAAATCTGTAAGTGTATGATTTATTCTCTTTTCATTGATCAAAAAGGTAAACAAACAATTCAAGATATAGAACTAAACAAACAATACGAACAAATTCTAAATGAGTTCATCACTGAGTCAACTCTCTAAGATAATGCCTAATGTACAAATCCCATCTTTAGAACAGTCCAGTGACCATGGCGACTCTATATTTGTTTACGTTTTTGATCAATAGAAAAAGAATAGATCATAGGTATTGTATGTAAGTATTTATGTTCCTCCATAACTCTTAAACGAATTATCTGATTTTCATGAAACTTGGCAGATAAACATTTAGACGTACAGGACACAGGATAGGCTACTTTTTTTTTGTTTTTCAACGCGGACGAAGTCGCGGGCGCCAGCTAGTAGTGTCATAAATTTAAGAGAACATTTCCAAAAGAACGTTTAGCAATGTTTAATAAGGTAAAGCTATTGTATAAATAAAGTATAAGAAACGAATATATTATGTTCGCTCGCTCTTTCTTGTAACTTGTTCGGTTATATATTGCAATCAAATATTCACAAAGACGGCTTTCATAACACTACTGCTGGCCTGTAATTTACTTAATAACTTTAAAACAGGTGTCCCATTTTACTTACAGTCTTAATTATATACCATTAAACACTTAAATCTTTGTAGGTATTAGATACTTCAAACTACGAGTACATCGGTAGGTATTTTAACTTGTAACAAAGAAAGACACTCTTTTATTAATATTTTATATATTACTAGCTGTTGCACGAGACTATGTCCGCGTTTTATGTCTTATAATATAACCTATGTCTTATTTTGATGTATCAATCAATCAATCAATCATCAATACTAATAATAAACTATAAGGGTTGGTCATGGAGTAAGTTACTTTGTTTTCAGATATATCGTGTTTATAGGCTCTATACATGATACTGAAATTAAATTGACCATTTTTAAAAAAAAATCTGTATGTATGTATGTATGTATGTATGTTCCTCCATAACTCTTAGGGCCTCTTTCACAAACTACATGTAAAGTGTTGATTAGTTACTTTTAGAAATTATTTTCTGTTATATTGAATTATGCACTCGGTTGACTGCATCATTCGATAGCCGATTTTTTTTTTAATATTTAATATTTGGGACGTTTACCGTACAAACAAAGGTATATAAGCTCCATTATCCCCGGTTACCGGTGACTAAATGACAGTTTGGCCTACTTGACGTTTGTGAAAGAGGCGCTTAAACGAATTAATTGATTTTTATGAAACTTGGTAGATAAACATTTAGACGTACGGGACATAGGATATGCTACTTTTTTCTTTTTGAACGCGAACGATGTCGCAGGAACCAGCTAGTAAGCTATATTATTGTAAAGTTTCATTGAAATCCATTCAGTAGTTTTTGCGTGAAAGAGTAACAAACATCTATACATCCACCCATACAAACTTTCGCATTTGTAATATTAGTAAGGATTAGTAAATCCTTACTATCCAGTAGTAAGGATAGCTTTCTACAAGTGAAAGAATTTTTAAAATCGGGCTAGTAGTTTTTGAGTTTATTCATTACAAACATATAAATCTTTATAATCTAGTGACCCCCACCCCCAGCTTCGCACTGAGTTGAAATTTTCCAAAATCCTTTCTTACCGAGGGCTTAGGTTATAAAATAAGCGTACTTATCCTCCATATTTCAGCTTTCTACTAGACCTAGTAGTTTTGGCTGTGCGTTGATTGTCAGTCAAGACAAGCAATAACTAAGGTATAGGAGATTATTATATTTTTTATATTTCTTTTGTCAACAGGTCTGTACCGCTTGTATGTTAAATATGTCTGTTCTAATATACAAATATAGTTATCATGGATCGTCACGCGAGACTCTCACCCTCGACGCCTAGTAGCCGAGGAATGGACAAGTACGAACAGTTATCTGTAGTAAGTATCCTTACCAAATATTATAATTAATGTGAGTTTGTTTGTTACGTTTTCATGCAAAAACAACTGAACCGATCACCATGAAATTTTGCATACACGTTTTTCGCGACAACAGAAAGGACATAGGGTACCTTTCATCCAAGAAAAAAGTACTGTTCCCGAGGGATTATCTAAAATATAAAATATGTAAAATATAAAATGCCAATGTGCTATAGTAACAAGGCGTCAAGCGTTAATAATTGGTTTTATATTTTTAATTTATTAGGTGCCTAAAACATCTTTATCGCTGTGACGACGTTTGCACTACCATGGTGACAGCGTCGCCCATTTTTTTTTTCACGAACCTAACACTTTTTTAGGATATAAAGTATCATATAAATTTTAATCCAGGCAATAAACTGTGTGCCAAATTTTCGGTGTGTTTCGGTGAGTAAGTAGGGGATGTCATTGCATAGGTATTTCGCTATATCTTCCTTATCCCTCATCGGTCATCCTATGTATGTATGTATGCTAGCACACTTGCAGCATCTATGGCGTTACTTGTGTTACGCGACGGTAACCATTTACCATCAAGTGGAACCGTCAGCTTGTCAGACGACTTCACACAAAAAAAAAATTGTCCATTATTATTTTTTTTTTATTTCAGGTAGGCGAAGGTTCATATGGGGTGGTTTTGAAATGCCGCCGTCGAGACAATGGACAACTAGTCGCAATTAAAAAATTCCTGGAGACGGAAGAGGATGCGGCCGTTAGGAAAATGGCGCTTAGGGAGATACGAATGTTGAAGGTATAATCTCCAGAGTTAAGAAAATTTAAGACTAAAGGATGACTTTTCACCAATGCGAATGTCGAGATACAGAGTTCATAAAAGAAGTTCATTTCATGCAGCGTCATCTATTTGTGGACGGTTAAAACAAAGTCGATAATATTTTTTAATTTATTTATTTTTTTATATATGTATTGCTTCATTTCTTTTCTCCGTCCTATCAGGGTCCTGATTTTTGTTCTTTAAATATGAAAATATACGTTCATAGATACAAGCAGTTACTAGATGCAGCAGAAATTGTTTCAGAAACTTCGTCACGATCACCTGGTGAACATGATTGAGGTGTTTCGACGCAAGCACAGATTCTATCTAGTGTTTGAATATTTGGATCACACATTACTCGATGAGTTGGAAGCGTCACCTGGTGGCCTGGGCGAGGATACTGCGAAGAGACACATGTTTCAACTGTTGAAGGGTATAGATTACTGTCATCAAAATTCGGTAAGCATTTTGTCGCTGGAACCAAAGATTTAAATCTTTGACTGGAACTATTTAAAGAAAAGGCTTCATCTACAGGTTTTCTATTAATACTATAAATTTTCTAAAGTTGGTCTATGTAAGGAAGTTTTATACTTATAATTCACCCTTGACATTGAACCTCCTTCATATAAAATCTCTATTAATTTTTGGTAAAAGATGAAATTATACCGAATTTATGACTATCGTCGTTAAGTTGATGGTATTTGGTACAGTCGCCTATGGTATAGCATTGCCTACAAGCCAATAATACACAAGTGCCTTAGTGCCTTAATCTTACGATAAGGAGTTATTAAGAGGGAATAGGAAAATGGACTCTAGTATCGCGTACTTCTTAAAAAATTAAGAATAAAAGTATTATTTAGTTAGCGTATGTTATTATTTATATTTAGTTATATTTAGTTATTATTATTTATATTTATTTATTATATTATTTAGTTATTTAGTTATATTTTCAAATATAAATTTGAATGAATAATGCTAATTACCTGTTTCAGATAATTCATAGAGACGTTAAACCTGAGAATGTACTGGTATCGAATGCAGGCATTGTTAAACTGTGTGATCTCGGATTTGCGAGAGCTCTGGCAGCTCCAGGGGAACCATACACTGAATATGTGGCAACCAGATGGTATAGAGCTCCCGAATTATTGGTTGCCGAACACAGGTCAGTTTTAGTGTTAGCTTTACTCTCAAGCATTGCTTCATCGTACTTTATCATAGTATTGCTTGTAAAGCTGCTGATGAAGTACGATGGAAGAAATGCCTACTATTCGCCTAATAGAGAGCGAATTTAAAAGAATAATGCATTAATTAGAAAAAATGAAAATTTTTAGATATGGACCTGAAGTGGACATATGGGCGTTGGGGTGTCTTTTCTCTGAAATGTTGACAGGAGATCCCTTGTTTCCAGGCGACTCAGACATCGATCAACTCGCTCTCATTATAAAGACTGTTGGTATGATATATATTTTTATTTCGTAAGTAACATAGAAAGTGATAAATGAAGGCTCGATAAATGTCTAAATTTTACTGGCCCTTATAGATTGTCGTAAGTTTTTATGGTATGATTTATAATATTTATGTAATTCCCTACAATATTTGTATACTGATCCATTATCGATTTCAAAGAGGCAGGCAAGCAAGCAAGTTTTTTCTTGGCAACAGTAGGTATAAATGCTTCAAATAATTGTAATTTGATTCCCAATAATAGGCATCATATTAATCGCTCACGGCGCGTCACCAGTCCTATTGGAAGACTATGGAAGTATGTGTCCTATCAGCGGGCCTATTCTCTAACAGTGGTTTTTAAAACGTATCGACTCCAATGTCGACATTAAATTGGAAATAATACTTTGTCAAACTAAAAACCACACAATAACGTTTCAATAACTTCATTGACATGTATGTATAACTACGGAAAAAACGTCGTAGACATTTTGACATGTGCTTAGTGAATACCAAAGTAGACAAGTGTCGAGTCTATAACCGCATCGAGTCGATAACCACACCAAAACCACACTTAGAGAATACGGGCCCAGGCCCGTGTCATATGGAAATAGTATGTGTCCTATGGAAGTAGTATGTGTATGATGATGAATGAAAAATACAATTGATAGTGTGTTTAATTTGTCTAATTTCAGGCAAGCTAGCACCTCGTCACCAGCAAGTGGTGTCGAGGCTCGCCGGTGGCGTGGCACTGGGAAGTGGGAGTGCTCGCGGTGTATTGCCAGGCTCAGGGTACGCGAAAGACTTGCTATCGGCCTGTCTCCGGACGGAACCTAGGGCGCGACCATCGGCCGCTGCGTTGCTTAGACATAAGTAAGAATTTGGAGTATTCCTTTTCTATCTCATAATGTAAAGATCGGCGAACGTTTGCTAATATTAAGTAGGTAGGTACTAGCTGGTGTCCGCGACTTCGTTCGCGTTGAAAAAGAAAAAAGTAGCCTATCCTATGACCTGTACGTCTAAATGTTTATCTACCAAGTTTCATGAAAATCAGTTAATTGGTTTAAGAGTTATGGAGTAACATACATACAGAAAAAAATTCAAAAAATCGTCAATTTAGTTTCAGTATCATGTAGAGAGCATATAAACACGATATCTCTGAAAACTAAGTAACTTACTCCATGACTTACAGATTTATTATTAGTATTGATAACCTTATTCAATATTTGAATGTTTATTTTTCAGATATTTCGTAAGTGATGGCTTCGCAGCAAATTTTAATGCGGAACTGAGAAAGAAACTTGGAAAAGACGAGGACGTTATGGTACATATTTTTCAAAGTATATTTTTCATACAATAATTCAAATGCCAGTGTATTATAAATATATTATGAAGCATATTCTTGTCCGAAGTACATAACTTAATGCCTTAACCTAAAACCTAAAACCACCAGTAGTGGTATGCGGATCCGAGATCACAGCCAGGCCTTATTAAATGGAATCCGTATAGAGATAATTTTTAGGAGAATATAGCTTATTATTAGTGGCAGTGGACCAGCTTTTGACTCGCCAACCTAATGGCTAATCCAAAAAGTCTTTATTAAAAAACCTTAAAAGTCTTACAAGTAGTCACTTTAAAATCTCGAAATTTCACTTCAAAGTCGCGAGATAACAGTGGAAGCGATCCTCGGCAAGTACTTAGTTCTCTTTGTGGGTCTATTGAGGTCACTGCTAAAGATGTCTGTTGTTGATTAGTCGAATTCTAAGGAATGTGTAATAATTTCAGACACCGCCGATGCAGCAGACCTCTACACGCGTCGGTAAACCTCGGCAACAATGGACTTTGAATATGATACAGGTAAAAAAGAACTGAACTTGTTTAATTGACTTATTTAATACTAGCAGTCTGCCCCTGATTTCGAATTTTTTTTCTGCAATACTCACATAATATACACACTTATTGCTCTTTCTACTTATAAATAATAATAATAATAATCATTTATTTCAGATAAAACATCCATAATTATTAACTATTAACAAAAAATAATAATATTTAACATTATTTATGTACATCTATGTAAATTAAAATATAAAAATATTATAATATCCTTACTATTAGTAATATTATAAATGTGAATGTGAGTTTGTTTGTTTATTACACTTTCACGCAAAAACTACTGAACCGATCACCATGAAATTTTGCATACACGTTGTCTGGGAAGCCAGAAATGACATAGGGATAGGGTCATAGGGGGCACACGAAACAAAGATATTCTTGCAGCATCTATGGCTGCAAGAGTGCAAGTGCATTGCCACAGATGCTGCAAAAATATATATAAATACCTATTCACTTATTAATTTTGCTATATGTCATATTTAAACGCATCCAAAATGATTGTATGGGACAGTCTACTTTATCTGCAAAAGTAAAATCCGCACCAAAATCAGACAGACAGAGACCACCATCTGTGTTGTTGTGTTTCGGTGAGTGAGAAGAGATGCAAAGATCCATTCTCCTATCCCCCCTTACCTGGATCCCTTACCCTATGCAGGTTGAACGCATGTTCAAACCCTATCATTTTGCCTATATGAAAAGGCGTCGGTAACCTCGTATCACCATGTGTATAGGTACTCTTAGGCTATCTTTTTTTATGTTAAAGTCGACACACAAGCTTTTAGATAAAAAATATATATCTAACATATTAAAAAATGTGCTTCATTATAATGTTTTTGTCTTTCAGGATAATGCAGGTAGCAGATCGCGAACGGACTCAACGGCAGAATCATTAATAGATTTCAATTATTCGCCAGGTAAATAATTATTATAACTCTTTATCTTCATTATTTGGTGCGAGTTATTTGCAACATGATATGCGACCCGAAGCGCAGACCATTTGTGTCGACTTTGCTTTTGTACTTAAGACCGCCAACGAATAAGGAATTTTTGCAAATGTTTCTATTTACTGCATGAGTAATGAGTACCTACCTACCTAAATAAAGAATAAGACCAGTATGTTAATTTTAAATATCGAATTACATTCAATCCTCAGAAGCAATCAAAGTACTTATAACTTTTTAACGCTTTTCGACTCATATTTTTCGTATATTTAATATACATCAGTCAATATCAAAGTGATAACTTCTTTCCACTAGATATGCATATGATATGAAAAAAAAAAATTTGAAAGTATTGAAAAAATTACTGAAATATTAGGTACAATTCCATTAAGTTGTCCATCAACCTGTCTACCGCTCTTATCTATTAAAAAAAGTAAATGCCTACTGGTATTTTTTTTCACATACGCTACGTTTTGTTGACACAAATGATATAAGATGCTACCAGTATGTTGCGTATAAAAACATATGTTTTCTATTAAATATTTCCTTCAAGGTTCCGAAACTCAAATGGAGTCCACGACCGCTGAAAAGAAAAATCATAGCATTTCATCAACGCAAGAACCTGTAGAGGTTTGTATTTTTAACATAACCTATTTAGTTTTATTTAGATTAGATGGCTTTATTAGAAATACTTAGGAAATATTCAGTTATCTTTTCACGACATTTAATGCAAACTACGAATGCTCTGAATATAGTATAGTGAATCTAAGATCTTCCCTGAAAACAATGAATTTCTACTAATAAAGCCATACTAGTTTTACAAATGACATTCCAAATTCCAATGTTTCAAACAGATAATTCAAGTCGTATAAATAGTATTATGATTATGCGCAAGTCATTCAATGTAGCAGTAAAACTATTTACGATTTAAATGTCCACTTGTAAAATGTCCAATTATACACAATGATTTAAAATGTCAGATCCTACTCAACTAGCTTTTGGTCGGGATTTAATCAACGTCCTTCGGGAACAGTAGGTACCCATTCATCCAGGAAGGAGACGAGTTCTTTTCTGTACTGCTGACAATGTATGTATATGCAAAATTTGGTTATGATCGGTTGAGTTGAATAAGTAAAATTTTATTAATTTTTACTTATAAGTAAAATTTTATAAAAATATGCGGATGGAATTGCCGCCAAAACCTAAGTAGAAAGTTTGTGAGATATGGATGTATGGAAGTTTGTTACTCTTTTGCAGAAAAACTGCCCAACTGACTTTTATGAAACTTCACAGTAATGTAGTAAATGTTGGATTGGTGCCTTTCTTTTTTACAGGAAAGTGCAGCAGGCAGTCTGACACGAGCGTCGTTGCCCGCTGCGCCTGCGCAATCGAATGTCAATCGATCGCGTGGCCTTGCCGGCGCGCTCAACAACGTCTTCCAGGTATGGGAGTAACTATATTTATTTAGTCAGCTAAATTCAGCTTGTGTCCATACAAAAATGGTTTTGACGGTTATTTATTCTTTTATTTCCAGAAGTTTCCAGTGCCCATGAACACGTATCCACGGACACCGTATA
Organism: Synanthedon formicaeformis; assembly: GCA_945859745.1. Classification (NCBI taxonomy): domain Eukaryota; kingdom Metazoa; phylum Arthropoda; class Insecta; order Lepidoptera; family Sesiidae; genus Synanthedon; species Synanthedon formicaeformis. The sequence continues at coordinate 2,622,724 of OX243969.1, read as the reverse complement.
TCAAGAAGTGAGTAAACATTAGTGTTACTTTACTCGTAGTAGTACCATTTAGTACACTGCGTTTCGCAATCATAAATTGGACAGACCGTCTACAGTAGTCCTTACAGAAGTCCACTGTGAAATAACACCATGTTTTCTGTTATGTTTCGGTGAATGAGAAAGGTATGCAAAAACCCATTGCCTTATATTCGTTCTTAAGAGAACGAATATAAGTGTTGCTAAGTAATTATAAGTAATTACTTAGCAACACTTGTGGCGTTGTTCGTGTTAATTGGTGATGGCACTAAAAGGACCTTCTACCCGTCTGCCAAGATTAAATTAATTAATATTAGGTGGGCCGAATGTAGTACCAATATATTCTAATCTAATCGAGTGTCTCGATTCAAATGAAATTGATATAAGTACTCAAGCCACTTGAACTTCAAATCTTTCAATGTTTGTAGGGTGCACAGTAAATTGGTGATGGATGAAGATTTGTTGCGAGGTCGAGTCGCCGCCAAGAAGAACAGCAAGAAAATACAACCAGAGTTCTCCCTGCCTTATGTACCTGGAGGTAAGTTTCTTGATTTATGACGAAGGTAGAAAAAAAACATGGAAGATACGGTGTGATGTTCTTAAATTGCGTGATCGAAAAAAAAAACAGACAGACTGATGGCTGAAAAAAAGAAATAAAAAATAAAAAAAAGCTGATGGTACATTTGATGGTAGGTGTCTACCGTCGTCGCCCATAACACAAGCAAAGCCACAGATGCAGGATAAGGAAATGGGCTCTAGCATCTCTTACTCACACACCGAAACACAACAGCACACATGCTGTTATTTCACGGTGATCTTCTGTAAGGCGAACCAAGTAAATCTGTAAATAAATCCAATTAATTAAATATGAGTTACTTTATTCTTTCAGCGAGTAATAGTCCAGTGAAGAAAGCGAAGAAGCCCCACAATAGTACTACGGCGAAATCTCATGATACATGGGAAAGTTCGGTGAGTACAAATTATAAAACAACTTCAACAGGAAAATAACTAAGGGTGGGTTGCAACTATAACGGTAACCATATCCAAACCAGCCGTCAAATCTTCGGTTAAGCATAATATGCGTTGCATCATTTTTACAACGGTTAAAATCACGTCATAACTTAACGATATCAATAACCGCTCGAAATTGGCCGGTCATTGTTATTGTTAAGTCAACTGTGACAATTTTGAGATATTTGACTTTGAATGTTGCTATATTAAAATAATATTACTACGACAACCTAGGAAAATTACATTATTTTATAATGACAACCAGTTTAACTTTGACAGTGACGAACAATATCATGGTGCAACATGCAATTGTTAATTTCGACTGTCACCGTTAAAGTTACCGCTATAGTTAATTTTGACGGTAGCAATAACCAAGCCTACGGTGCAATCCACCCTAAGTAAAAAATCGCTTCTTATTATTTGAGTTATTTATTACGGGTGTATAAGAATTTTTTTTTTAATTTTTCAGCGCCACGAAGGCGAATTCCACGCCAGCGTAAGGACGCCCCCGACTCTCCCGTACATGTGACTGTACGGTTATGGCTTTTTAAGAGCCACACAATATTGAATGAACATTCACAAATAAGAGGCAATGACTGAATCTACTTATCTTTTGTTAGATCATTCTATCTCTTTCACTCTCGCTAGCTTATAGCATGAACGACAGAGATAGCGCTGATCACGAAATTGACAATTTTTAAATTATACATTTTCACTGAACAATGCGTTGTCTTTTTGGTAGTAATCAAACAATTTTAAAACCAGGGCTACCCCTGGTTTTTATTGTATATTAATTTATTAAATATTTTGGCAAATTTTATTAATTATTATTAATAAAGAATGTAACTATATCGAGGACAATTATTTCATATATTAATAGTTTTACTTACTGCTTGTTGTACATGATTAGTAATAAAATTAATAATTATGAGATCATATTTAATGTTGAATTGGTAGGATATTTTGTATATTAAAAAAATTCAAATTATATTTTATGATATTTAAGTTTTTCTGGGTTAGAAGCGAAACTTAAATGAAAAATTGTTTGTTGTTGTAATTAAAATATTATTGACTAAATATTTGTATATAATGTAGGTACTTATAGCATTGAGTACTTTTTATTACCAACATGTAAAAAATAAACACTGTATCAAAAAATGGGTTTTATTTTTGTTTCTATTAAGGAGCAATTTTCTTTTTTTTAACGAATTGAACTGACATGTTTTCATTTAATCCTAATTCTTAATTTTCTAGTTTTATTATTATGGCCCTCGTAAGAAAGTTTAATGTTGTTCAATAAATAATCTATGGAGAGGTTATTGATGGTGATTTTGCGTTTTGTTAATTTTTTGAAGTGAAAACTTCTTTAGGCGCATTGGGCATTTTTGAGATGGGATAAAACAATTGAACTCGCGACACTGTCATGTAATGTAAAAAGTTACTCTATGATTGAAACCTCTGTATATTTTCAGATATTAATTTAAAATAATGAAAAAAAAAGAACAATTTTCCCTCTGAGATGGGATAAAATCATTGAACTCGCGACACTGTCATGTCATGTACTTCTGACGTGCAGTCCAACGACTGATTTGTTTTTTTTTTTTTTTGCTTTTTGTATATTACGCTACTGTGCGACTGGAATATCGTAGGCAACGTAGGCAACATTGACTTTCGTTCTTTATACCAGCGTTACCGTTACCATATACCGTTAGTTACGAAACGTAAAAATATAAGATATAAGAACTTCAAGGAGTTTTTCTTCTTCTTTTATTTAAGGAGATAATTTTAAAAGGTTAAAAGAAACAATAAAAGTACATGTTGTATAAGTACTTTTTAATCTAGTAGGTTTTTTACAGCTACAGTATACAAAACCAACTCTAGATCTATCAAAATGGCAGATACATTAATATAAACAATTACAATAGTTCTTATAGTTCCATTAAAGAAAGCTAAAAGTCTTACACAATAGGCGTATGGAAAGCTTTACACATTATTCTGGCGAAACTTTGGTCCGTCCACTTTTGATAAGAATACAATAATACTGAAGTGGATTAGTAAATAATGTTGGTCCAATTTATCTAATATTTTAGTCTAAACTTTAATAATAATATAATTGTTCAGTTGTCAGACAAAAATGATAAATATAAAATTTACTTTTGCAACAGCTTGAGATCAAATACTTTCAAAGCTTGAAGCGATAATGTCAATCTATAGTAAAGCCAAGCAGACAATGCAAACAATGTAAATATACTCAAGCATCTGTCCTTTTCGCTCACACGAAGTGACCGGCGCCTATCTATTTCATGGTATAGAAAGCCACCTTGACAACCATATTCTGTTATATATTTTACTAGCTGTTGCCCGCGACTTCGTCCGCGTTCAAAATGTTATATAGCCTAAAAAAGCCTTCCTTGATAAATGGACTATCCAACACAAAAAGAATTTTTCAATTCGAACTAGTAGTTCCTGAGCGCGTTCAACCAAACAAACAAACTCTTCAGCTTTATTATAGATTATAACTTATTGGATATTTTGGCGGATGTAGTACCGGATTGCACTGTACCATTAATAGCACTAGTGATACTACTTGGTGTCGCTAATACCACAGTAGAATTTATTGGGTGCTTATGTTCATTTTGTTCTATTGTAAAAATAGCAGTAGAACAATTTGGACATTAAAATTATTTAAGTCCAATCTGTCATACTAAGTAGAACTACTTGTACATTTTTATCCAATTTGTTCTATCTCTATCGTAGAACAAATAGTAGAACTAGTTGGACTAACCCGAAAGTTTGTTTACATTCTTTGCGTTGTCTCGTTGGCCTTGCTTTAAAACTTAAAACAAGCTTTCAACAAATGAATCAATAGCCACTATACGTGATTATAATATTTAATAGTGGAATACAACTTAAATGTCTATCTTAAGTTATGACTCGAGTGACCTATTTCGAGATAGGAGTATGTATATTAATTACATTTAAATTCCGTAATGAATTTCAAACTGAGTATTCAAGATGGCGGCGGCAACAAGATGGCGGGTGTTTGTGCCGGAGGACAAGGTGAAGTCAGCAATTCGCCGCTAGACTCTGTGATCGCGACTGTTTTGTGGTAATTTATAAGTTCATCTGTAAAAAAATATGAAAATTAATTAGTATATGATTTTTATAGACATATTTTAACCTGAGATCATATTTTAGATAAACAATTAATACTGCATTTCGCAGTTATTTAGACTATCTGACTAGCGGCACCCCTTTTAGAAGACCGCCATAAAATAACAGCGTTTGCTGTTCTGTTTCGTTGACTGAGTAAGGAATGCCAGAGCCAGAGCTATCCTTTTGCTTAATTCTACTATGGTCTTGCAACACGGATGCTTATTTTATAGGCGACAGAAGCCACCTGTCATTAAATGGACCGTAAGCTTGTCTTACGACCTTTTTATAAAAAAAAATCTGATGTATTCTGGCCGACCAGAAAAGTGCTTTATCAGTTTCGATAACAAATTCCATTGATTTCAAAATTCGCTAAGGCTTAGATATGAAATAGGTATTGATTACTGATTTGACATAATTGTCACTTTGAATTTTCAAAGGAAAACAGACCTTATCATTCTACAAAATACAAAGAATGTTCAATCTTAGGGTGATAAAGCACTTTAATTGTCGAGTTTACATCCGGCGATAAATATTCTGGCTAAAGAATCACAGAAAATCATTCAACCTTATCGATCGATGTTTTATCCGTACTGTAGTTTAAAAGCTTAAAGATAGAAATAACGGTAGCTAACTTTTGAAGACAATTTACATCTTAAGAAGAGAATAAGAAAAATAAGTAGAAATAGTTTTAGCACCCTTTAGTTCGGGTACATTAATTAAACCACTTATCTTTAGTCCAAATACTTTTATCGTCCGACCGATATATTAGAACTACAATTTCAACGACGACGACCTTTCAATATCATACCACCGAATGAATCTGAACGATCGAACACCTCTTTTTGAAACGTTATAGAGCACTTTTCAACTTCAGTCGACATAAATGGCAGACTAACAGTGGATACTGACCCAGCGAGCGGTGTATACGGTGAGCGGCAGGCAGCAGGCGATAGCCGCCAGGCGCAGTCTCCACCAGACAGTGGTGACAGCGACCAGCCCCTCGCCAAGACAGTGCGTAGCCCCAAACTCGCTCCGACACTCGCACGAGGAAGGCGCCTGTCGTGCAAGCGCGCAATGCCGCCTCAGCCTCCCCGCGGCTTATCATACCTTTACCACAGAACAATTGAAGACGTGAGTGGATGAAGGTGATATCACAGCTTTACAATCCATACAGTTGGGCAACGAATGTACTTGCACAGAGCAACGGTGGTGGCTGGCGCGGGGAAGCGGGCGGCGCGGGCCGCCACAACTTACAACTTTCAAGGCTGGCGCGTACAATATGTTTTTGAGTCGAGTGAGCGATGGCGGATTTTCCATTTTGTGACAACCCTAGCGCGTGACAGCGAAGTACTTACACGAGTGGCGGCGTTGCCGGACATCAAAGGCGTTGCTCAACTGTATGGATTGTAAAGCTGTGGTGATATGTCGCATATATAATTCCAATTTTGAATAAATCGGGGTTAAAGTTTTACTTTTAGTTTTTGAGAAGTCGCCACGGAACTGGATTTTTATACTAAATTATATGATGCAAAGTTGCGTAAACAGCCTGAAATTAATAATTTTATGATAGCAATTAAATATGTACTTGTATTATTTAATTAAAAAAACCTACTAAAAAAAACGTTAGCCTGCTTGACGTTGGTGAAAGAGGCGCTCAGTCTAATTGGCTTATAAAAAATGGTTGCAATTTTTATGTTCCAAATCTACATATATTGCACCATATATTGGCATCAAAATATTTTGTTATATCGCTTACCGTGAAACCAATCGACGGGTTGGTTATTTTCATCTAAGCCCACTCCTCGCTTCAGCTCGTGCGTTCTGAACCATTCCACCACTGCCTCTCTGCTCGGTGGTCTACTGGCTAGAAGAAAATTATTAATTAATTTATTATTAACATCATCATTAATTGCATTCTTTCTCTTTCGTCTAGTCCTGTATACTATTCATTCATCTCAGCCTCAGGACGTCTACTGTTGGACATAAGCTTGGGCATACTGTCTCCCATATTTTCCAGTAGGACCAGTCAGATGTAGTCTATAGATTCAGCATCGACCCACGACTCTTATTAGGTTGTCATTTCATTTTGTGTGTGGACTTCCGAACTTCTAAGAAACTTCCGGTCCCAGAGGCCGCCGGCTCTCTTTACCTACTACAGTCGACTCTCGTTAATTCAAACCTGCGATAATTCGAGCCTCTGTATAATTCAAAGTTATCACGAATTCCCTAGAAAATCTCTTTATATTTCGAACTAAAATACATTTTAATTTCAATACATTTTTATGCACTTGGTGATTCGAACAAAAAAATCATCGCTACGTAACAAAACGACGCGTTAATTCGAACTCATCGGCGTCAAACACTCGACAATTCAAAGTTGCAGGACAAGTTCAAACTTGTATCATCGTACACGAGCCTTTGTTTTTGTAAGTTTGTGTTAGTTATGAGTCCTAAAAAGTATAAATGCTTGACGATTGCTGAAAAGAAGAAGTTAATCCAAAAAATAGAGGGAGGTGAGAAGAAAAGTGATGTTGCAAAAGAATTTAATTTAATTTCGAACCATTTGATATTTCAAACACTCGATAATTCGTAATATTTTAAGAGTCCCTCGAGTTTCGAATTAACGAAAGTCGACTGTATATGCAGACTATAATATGTCTTGCCCATTTCCTCTTCAACTTATTAATCCGTCGGGTTGTCGGTGAGTTTCGTTTGTCTACAGATCTTCTCATTTCCGAACAGATTTCTCTTTATTGAGTGACATTGAGCTTTCTTTACGAAGCTTATAATTGACACATATGATTAATTTTATTTGACGACACGTTTTAGTAATCCTAGCTGTTAACCAAACGGTCGCCGGTTCGAATCCCGTTAGGGGCAAATGTTTTTGTGTTAACATTTTACCTTTTTACCTGAGTCATGGATGTTTTTAATATATGTATTTACAATCTATGTTGTAGGTATATAAACTGGCCTATATAGTACTAGATGGTGCTGTGTGGAATGTGTGAAGATATAATATTATTATTGTTATTAATTAGAGACCACGTTTCAGTGCCATATGTCAAAATGGAAACACACATATATCGAAAACCCTTGTATAAATGGAGATATCGCACCTTCGGTAAGACAAGGGCATAACTTACAATTTTTTTTTAATTAGTTAAAATTAAAATATATGCAAAAATGTCTTAAAACATTGTTTAATTAAAAAATATTTACAAGAATATTTGATGAAGAATTGTTTAAAAGCAGAAGAATAAATAATATAAATAAATTAAATAAAATTAATAAGAATACGATATTGAATGCAAAAAAATTAACTTTAAATGAAATGGCTCTCCTGTAAAATTACAAAAAGTGCAGTTATGCCCTTGTCTTGCCGAATGTGCGATAATCAATACTAATAATAAATCTGTAAGGGTTGGTCATGGAGTAAGTTACTTTGTTTTCAGAGATATCGTGTTTATAGGCTCTATACATGATACTGAAACTAAATTGATGATTTTTACCATTTTTTTCTGTATGTATGTAAGTATGTATGTTCCTCCATAACTCTTAAACGAATCAACTAATTTTCATGAAACTTGGTAGATAAACATTTAGACGTACGGGACACAGGATAGGCTACTTTTTTTCTTTTTCAACGCGGACGAAGTCGCGGGCGCCAGCTAGTATGTTCATAAAATTAATGATAGTGATCTCTTACCCTGCGTGGAACAGAGTCCCTGCGTGGTGTCGTCACGCGCGTCACGTCGGTGGGCCTCTCTTGCCGCACGAACTATTACGCGCATAGCGGCCTCTGCTTCCTTTGCTTTGCGTTCTGCAACACCCAAATCAACTTCATCAATACGAGTATCAACATTTCATATAATAAAACACGTGACTTTATATTGAATAGGTCAGGGGTTGCGAACCTTTATGGATTAACGTGCCATTTTTCTAAAGAAATGTTCAATGAGATCATAAACGTGCCGTGCCATCAAATAATTTTGACTTTGCATGATATTTGAAAGAATGGAGTTTGTTATTTTTAATTAAAATGCAACTGTTTAGATCCGTGGCGTGCCGAAAGTATTGTGTCGCGTGCCACAGGTTCGCCATCCCAGGAATATGTATATCGTTGCTTAAAAACTAAAGGGCCATAAAAGAAAAAAGTCCAAAAATGTTTTTATTGCAAAAATACAATCACAATCCTTCATAATATTGTAGTTGCATAAAGACTTATGGTTGTTTTATTCCATATTTAGTATATTTTGATCATTTTTTATATATTCAAAAGTAACATATGCTTATATCTCTTACTTAAAACATTTAATGCTACTTAAAAGTACGCTTCTAACGATGTATAATATGCATATATTTAATAATAATAAAAAATTCTTTTTCAATTAGCTCTCCTGTAAAATGTGTAATTTTGATTTGTTGCATTAGTTTTTAAGCAGCGATATTTACTAGAAATAAAGAGACACAAACAAAAAGATTTGTAATTTTTTGTCCGTTTGAAACGTCTAATCGGGTTTTTATTCGGCTTTTTCAGGTAAATTATAAACAGCCTAAAGCAACGTTTAGGCAATCATCGTAATCTGACGTCGGGAAAATCGTTACTAACGAATTAAGTGGTTTTCACTAATGAAAAGAACGATAAACAAGAGCTTAGGATTTGTGTTTAAAATTTGCAAAAAAATATTGCAAACAGGGAGCGGATCGCTAGTTCTTATAATGCCAACATGTGCTCATTTCCGAAACTCGTCATGTAATAACTTTATCTTGAATGTAAATAATGAAACAAATTTGTATTTTTTACATTAATCTAAGGCCCTCTTTCACCAACTACAAGCAAAATGTTGATTAGTTACTTTTCAAGTAACGCTAATTGGTAAGTAAATGTTACGAGTATTCTGTTTCAATTTCATTGAAATTACCCTTGAGTTTCATTGAAACTACTCAAAGATGGTGAAACTTGTACGCTTTCTTACCGGTGACTTTAAATGGCTCAAAGATGGTGAAACTCGTACGCTTTCTTACCGGTGACTTTAAATGGCTCAAAGATGGTGAAACTCGTACGCTTTCTTACCGGTGACTTTAAATGGCGGTTAGCCTACTTGACACTTTACTCAGAGATGGTGAAAGAGGAGCCTACTTGACACTTTACTCAGAGATGGTGAAAGAGGAGCCTACTTGACACTTTACTCAGAGATGGTGAAAGAGGCCCTAAGAATACATTAGAGTGAGTGACTTGGATGGTGATAACAAATTCAACAAATATATGTAAGTAACTGACCCTGCTCCCTCCATGCCCGGTCTTCGTCGTCGGCGTGAAGGTGAGCGTCGCGCAGAGTGCGCGCGCGCCTCGCCCGAAGACCGCGCAGAATGTCTCCGGCTCGCGCCGCCGCCACACGCCGCTCCCACGCTGCCACCAACGAACTCACGTTTTCTCCACTCTTGTTCACGCCGAGATCCTGAAAACCACCATTTACATTTTTCTTGCTGAAATCATACGAAAATATGGCAACAAAAAGTTGCTATGCAAATAAAAGTTTTTTTTTTAATGTTAAGGTCGACAGACAGGCTGACGGTCCACTTGATGGTAGGTGGCTACCGTCGCCTATAACACAAGCAACGCCATAACTGCTACAAGTGCGCTGCCGACCATGGAAGGATTAAGGATAAGGGATAAGGGAGGGATAGGGTAATGGGCTCTGGCATACCTTACTCACTCACCAAAACACAACAGCACATATGCTGTTATTTCACGGTGGTATTCTGTAATGTGGTTCAGATCTTCAAAGGGCAATCCTTTGAAGTTTGATATCAATCGGACGCGGGCGAAGCCGGGCGCGGGTCGCTAGTCTCTTATATAAATTACAGCTCATAGTGTGTAATTAAAGAATTTTACCCATCAAATTGGGTACTCACGTAATTATGTGTGTTAGAATAAAATAATTCTTGTAATAGAGAAAATACCTGTAAAACTTCCCTCTTGCCCTCGATAAAGTTGAAATGCAATGTATTCTTGTTAAGGTCCAGCTTAAGGTTTTCATTACAGTAGCTTTTGTCTTCATTGTCCACTTTTTCCTCGTCTTGAACTTCTGGCTCCAGGTCGGCGATTCTCTGCCGAAGTTCGTCCACTGTGCAGTATATGTCTAGAGTGTCTTCTAATGAGTCCACTGATTTCGGAGAGAGATCAAATTTCTGAAAATTTTATTACATAAATTATACGCGATTGTTATTATTTTTTTCTTATTCATCTCTGAATCCTAAGGCGCTCTTTCACCATCTGTCAAGTAGGCTAACCGTCATTTTGCCGTCGACTTTACCACGGGGTGGTAAGGTCGATGGCACTTTACAGAGCCCCGGTCTGGGCGGAGAGTCTCGCCTGCCTCTTGAGGAGACCCTCTTGACCCGGGCCCTCTTGAGGAGGCCTCAAAGGGTCATGGCGACCCGGGCCGTGCGGGCCTATCGCACGGTCAACCACGGGGCGGCCTGCGTGCTTGCGGGCATGCTCCCGTGGGATGTCGATGCCCTGGTTCTGTCCCAGGTGCATGGGCATCGGGACGTGCAGCGGGTCCGGGCAGAGGCCCAAGAGAGAGCAATGGAGGATTTGAGTGAGGCTCTTCGCGAGCCTACCGCTGGCCACCGGACGATCCTCGCGGTTCGTCCGGGTGAGGCGCCGAGGAGATGGCCTCACCTTCGGTATGGTGCAGATAATGACCGGTCACGGGTGCTTCGGTCATTATTTGCACCGTATTAAACGAGAGGTTGAAGCCATGCTTGGCAGTGTGGCCACCTGGAAAGCGGTTGCTTCCTTCTGCGAATTCGTAATGTTGCAGAAGGAGGCAGCCGAGAGGGAGCGAGGGGAAGAGGCAGGTCTCGCATATCAAGCCCGTCTTCAAATGTCCTATGGGACCTGCACGCACAGTTGACTAGATGTGTGTGCCTGCACAAGGTTCCCCCGTCTGGAGATCGCTCTGGCGTCTCCGGGCAATCCCCCATTGGCGTCAGCCTAGCCAGTAATGGCAGGCCGCCCTGGGGGTGGATAGGAGTTGTTGCCTCGGCAGAGCCCGGTCCACCCCCGCACAAAGAAGAAATTTTGACAATTCCTTTTATAATTACAACTGACCTGTTCCAAACTGTCCAGAGGCTTGTAGTCAATGAGTTGAGTCAGCTCCTTCTCAACAGATTTTCTCAGTTGATGCGCTTCTTCCCTCGCTTGGGCCATTGCCCGCAGTCTTGCCTCCTCAGCAAGTATTGTCTCTATCGATTTGTCGTTTGGGTGTTCTCCCATCACCCACACCTGAAAAACAATCATTAACTTCTTATTTTAAGAATTTACGCCATTCTGTAACAACGTTTTGTTTAAAGAAGATAGAACATTACCTAATATTGTATCCCTTACAGAACAATATGTGAAATAACAGTAAAATCAGGTGTTGTATTTTGTTGAATGAGCAAAGGATGTCAGAGGCACATTGTGTTTTACGATCACAATCTATTTCGAGGCAGTGACCACCCGCTTACAAAAGACCACCATGAAATAGCAGCATGGGTGTTGTTCTGTTTTTGTGAGTTATAGGCAACGGTAGCCACTTACCATCGAGTGGACCGTCAGCCTGTCTGTAAACCTTAACATAAAAAAGTTATTGGGGGACGCCAGAACCAGTCCGATAGGCTATAATCCGAAGGATATCGATGTACCTTATGTACATTATATATTTTTTTAAATTTTCGGAGACCATAAAAGTTTTTCGTACTTATACCTACATACTAAATACTAATAAGTACCTAATTGAATATTTTATTAATCTATTAATCTCTTAAGAATTTGTGCTCATCAATACTAATAAAAAATGTAAGTATAGATAAGTATACTGTAGACGTACAGGGCACAGGATAGGTTACTTTTTCTTTTTCAATGCGGACGAAGTCGCGGGAGCCAGCTAGTCAAAAATAAGATGTGACATCGCAACATCAATCAAAATACGTAGATATCATTAGCAATTGTAAAATACTAAAAATGGTGAGAGTACATGTGCTGCTATTAGACAAAACAGATGTTCGAGGTCGTGCCACGCATATGGACACCCGAAACAATGGAATAAAGACCTTCTGTTAATGACCATTAAGTATTGAATGGAGTCAAAATATTTATTTTGTTTCCAATAACTTGGATTGAAGGCCGTTCTTTGTATATGGTAAAAAAGAACTATTCGAATGCTGTCAGAAATAGGTCAACGTTCGTTACAATACAAATAAAATATTATTTTTTTAACACAATCGACTAATTATTTATGAGTGTTTCGTTTAGGGTGAAAATAATTAGAATTATTGTTACATTAACTACGTCATCGATGCGGTTATTCAAGCGCAAGAAAAAATATTTTTCGCGACAACGCAGTTAGAATTAAAAAAAAAACTGAAAGCCTTGACCTAAAGATTTCTCCATAAAGTAAAAGGTTACAATAAAATTCTCAAACAAAGTTAGAGAAATTAAAAGAGCTGACGTATTTTAAACTCTAAAATCAAACGAGCAGGTCATATATTTGTGTGATTATTTCACAAAATCGTGGATTTTGGTCTAGATTTGGAAAGTAGTGTGTTTCGGTGAGTGAGTAAGGAATGCCAGAGCCTATTTACCCCTATTTTACCCTGTCCTTTCCCAATCCCTAATCCTTAATCTTACTGAGGTCGGCAGGGCGCTTGCAGCATTTATGCTTTCGTTGCTTGTGTTATAAGTGACGGTTGCCACTTACCATCAAGTAGACCGTCAGCCTGCCTATCGACCCTAACGTTAAGAAAATTGAATGAATAAAACTACTAACCCATGGCTCACCGTCGTCTCCCTGGAGAAACTGCACTTGCTTCCTTGTGTTCGATTTCTGTTTGAAACTATCACTTTCATCCTTGTTGACTTTCTGATCCCAGATTTGCCATCGACGAACCTGGAAATAGAAAACAAGCTCTCTTCTAAGGTCTCCAGATTATCCGTACTTCCGTATTAATATTATAAATGCGAAAGTTTGTATGGATGTTTGTTACTCTTTCACGCAAAAATTAATGAACCGATCACCATGAGATTTGGCATACACGTTGTCTGGGACACCAGAAAGCACATAGGGTACCTTTCATCCAGAACGCGGACAAAGTCGCGGACACCAGCTAGTACAAACTAAAATTGTAAACTAACCCCTCGACTTTCTATTGAGCCCAAATACGCTATATATATACGGTAAAGTTGCTGAGTAGTTGTGTATCCCACAGACTTCTTGATGCTGCAGCATCACATCAAGGTTACCATGTCATCGAAATACCACCAAAAATACTTCGTCAACTAGTAAATTGGCTGATGGTTTTCAAACGCCTAAACAAATCTTCATGAACTATATAGTTAAGAACCATATCAATCACGTCAGCTTTCAAACAAAAAAAACGGGTCAAAATCTTTTTATTCCTTTGAGATCTAAGATTCAAATAAACAGATACACAGCATTCATCCCGTTTTTGCAGCGAACGTCGGGGGTTAAAAATCGGTTGTCTTGACTGACTCGATGCACAGCCAAAATTACTAAATTTAGAAAGCTACTAAGTCTAGTACTAAGTAATACTAAGTAATAGGTTTATTTTATAACGCAAGCATTCGCTAAGAACGGATTTAAGATTTAAGAACGGCTAAGAAGCCGGAAGCGGATCGAATAAGAACCGAATAACTCATAAGAACAAAACCAATTTGCTTTTTCAAAAGGTTTTTAGACCTTCGTTATACAATTAGCGTAGTATCTGATTGATCATTTTGGAGCGTTTTAAGACTTACAAAAAAATGACCTTCTATGTTCGAAAGTTCAACAATAAATAGAATTCGATCAAATCTATCTATAGATTATAAGTTTAACGAAGTATTGAGGTTGTGCTCTTTGAAATAGATTCCTAAAGCTATAAATTATGCAATGTTCTTTGGTTAGTGTTAGATTTTATTTATGTAATAATTTGTTGGTAATTGTTAGGCTCTGGTATGTAGGCATTTTGGCTCATAGAACCTAAAAGTAAAAATATAAATAAAATATACGGTAGAATGAAACAATATACCTATTGTTCATATACCTATTATTCATATACCTCCTACCTATCTCCTACCTATCTCCTACCTATCTCCTACCTACCTCCTACCTCCTACATGGATATAGGTATACTATGATATATTAATATGGATAATATTATAAATAAAGAGAAAATATTTGCTCTTTTGTTTGTAATGAGCAAACTCAAAAACTAGACCGATTTTAAAAATTCTTTCACCTTAAGCGCCTCTTTCACCAACTGTCAAGTAGGCTAACCGTCATTTAAAGTCACCTGTCACCGGGAATAATTTAGCTGATATACCTTTGTTTGTTCAGTAAAAGTCCCAAACATTAAACAGAAAATATTAATAAAAAATTGCCTATCGAAGGATGCACTAAACCAAGTGCATAAGTTAATAAAACATAAAATTATTTCTAAAAGTAACTAATGAACACTTTACTTGTAGTTGGTGAAAGAGGCCCTTAGACAGCTACATTATCAGCGAGTAACATACACTATTTATTTTATAAAGTTACTCGAATGAAATCGCGTGCGATAGCTAATTTTACATACTACGAGTACAAACTAGATAGGCTACATTTTTCTTTTTCAACGCGGACGAAGTCGCGGGCGCCAGCTAGTATACAATATTTACTACGAGTACAAGTTCTTTCGTTAAATTTTGCGTTGTATCGATTCAACGTTATGATACTTTAGAAATACTCGTATAAACTAAGTATTGTTACTTGTTGAAGATAATTTTACTTTATGAACTTGCAGTATATTATCATTATTGATTGACATCTATTGACTGACGTCAATAGCGGAACTTATAACATTAATAAAGTTAAAGGTTATATTTAGTTGGAACGTGTCATATCTACCGGTTGAATTATATTAAATGCGAAAATATATTTGGATGTTTGTTATTCAATCATGCGTAAACCTCTGAACGGATTTAAATTAAACTTAGCATACGGTGAGCATAGGTACATTACTTTAGATACTTTTTAGCTGAGTAATTAGTTCACAAGGGAATAATTATTATCACATGTTATTACCGAGCTTGATGACGCCTTTTGTTTTCATCAAAGCTAATACATTTCTTATGAATATTTTCAAGAAACCCTGGAGAAGGATATTATGTGATCACACAGGCGAAGATACAGGTAACAGTTAGTTCACTATAAATTAGTCTTTGGCGATAAGTGTTCTGGAACAGTATACGTCAGTGCCTAAATTTTAAGGTTTTTAACCATACAAACACATAATAAATAAATAAATAAATATCCATACTGGTAGAAGTGTTTATCCCTACCAGTCCCGGATAACCACTTAAGTCGGTATATTCTTATTCTTTAGCATGAGTATTTTCGTTACTAAGCTGACCTCCGACACCTCTAAATCCCACAATATATCTCCATAAATAATTTATGGCACTGATACGTGTCTTAACCTTAGACAAAAGCAAAAGCAAAAGTTCAGTGTACTATGGAATGAGCTATGCTGAGGGGTGACAGAATACGTAACGAACAAATTCGTAGAAGAACTACAACCACCTAATTAAAAAACTGAAACAGCAGTCTGCTGAACAGCAGTATCAGTGAGGTGTTCGAAATTCGAATGACGGTCACGTACCGAGAGACACTACGCCGAACGGCCTAAGTAGTAATTGTAATCGCGAGAAGAGTGGATGGCAGTTGCGGCTAATCTTGAATTTTGGGAGTCTACTTTGTAGGTTTATGTATTAGTTCCTGAGATTAACGCGTTCATCCAAACAAACAAACAAACTCTTCAGCTTTATAATGGGTCTAGTTGCCTGTAAATAAATGAATTTGAATTTGAATTTGAATTTGAATAATATTAGTATCACAAAAATGGTTTCTTTATCAACAAAACAGAATGAAACATCACGCAATGTATTACTCGATAAAGACAAAATGGCTTCCAATCTGAACTATATAGCCATATGTATTTACAAACCATTAAACACCATTCCAGCAATGCATGTTTTTTCTCCAAGGTAATTTCCTACGAATGACTTTTGCTAAATAAGGTCGCAATGCACGCTTTAACTGACGACATCCTTATAAGATTTTACGCTAACTTTTTGTGTGACCAAGAATAGAACGCAATTCCGTCCCCTTGTCGGGTAAACGAACTGTCGCCGAGCATGTCGGAATGTTCAACCAATGTAAAATGTAATAAATTTACTGTCATTTGCAGTTAACATTGAGAGACATCAGACTAGTTTGATGAAGTGTATATAAAATTGCACATTGCAAAGGCATTTGATCTGTTTACGTCTCTATGACCAATAAAATTAGGACTAGTTTGCTGTGGTCAGGAGCAGGAAATTCCAATGATATCTTTTAAGGTTGCTTTGGAGTCCTAACGTAAAATAACCACACAACACAGGTTTAGTTTTATAGCAATCATCAGAAATAACTGTGTGGAGTAAACTGAAAGTTTATGGATTCTGATAAATAATACTGTTATTTTTATGTTATATTTACGGTCTTACAAAGTGTGGGCAACGTTGAAATTCACTGAACCAAGAATTTATAGAGCTACGAAATGGGGCATGACCACCACGTGGTAGTTAAGTTTCTGGTGACTCACAAGTTAACTTAAACCACATCGCATATTGTAAAAAATCTTATATACATTGATCTGAACTATAGATGCGGCGTAGCAAGCAAAAAGCCCCGAAATCTGTGGTAGTATTAAAATCATACTTACGAACTTACTGAGAGATTGACACGCAATTCCAAATGTATATTGCTTTTATAAAAAGAAACTAGTTAAAAGTGTTCTGTACTAACGCATCAATGTATACTGCACAACGATATTGACTAGCTTACAAGCAACAAACCGCTAGCCGATGGTACATCTGGGTGTAATACAACACGTGTTACGTGACACAGGGCCGCATTTGGAAGCGTGTAATTTAAAAATACGTAATATAATTTAATTGGATGTTTGATTTAGAAATGAAACAACAAATAGTACGTGATTAAATGAATATTTAATAATAATCCGCGGTTTCGATTACAGCTGTTAAGAAGAAACCGCAAGAAACACAAATTAATGAAAAATAAGCATAATATGTTTAATTATAGTTACTTCAAAACTTATTATTTTTTATGTAATTATATACATACGATACTATTATGATCTCTTATTGTCCCTCAAATAAAATAAGCTTATTGAACTTTTGCCGCTTTGTGAGTTGTTGTGTTGATGGATCTGTGTCATAATTTATGGAAGGTACTATCGCGGTCAATGGAGCAGACCCACTTTTCATACAAATTTGTCTAACGTTGAATTGAGGTTGTCATAGTAACGTCATAGAAACGTAACAAAGATAAATACAAAATGTGCACACGAAATTGTTACTTACGGTGGGACTGCTCCCTTGACCGCGATAGTACTGCTGTATTTATTATTTTCCGATATCCCTTAAGATTCGTGTAAAAGTCATCATGATGGAAATGCGCAGAACATATACCTAACACTTGAATTTGTTGGATTCCAATATTTGAGTACGTAATAAAATTGTCCATTTTTCTCTTCTTATTGGGTTAATAGGAAATCTATTATAAACATATTA
Source organism: Synanthedon formicaeformis (assembly GCA_945859745.1). Taxonomy (NCBI): domain Eukaryota; kingdom Metazoa; phylum Arthropoda; class Insecta; order Lepidoptera; family Sesiidae; genus Synanthedon; species Synanthedon formicaeformis. The sequence continues at coordinate 2,604,873 of OX243969.1, read as the reverse complement.
TTACTGAATATCAATCGAAGTATTCACGCACCAATTTAAACACAAGCATAAAAATGTAGTACAAAACAAACAAAATTATTATTTTTATTTAAAAATATTACAAGTGCGGCCCTGGATCAACCGTCAAACATATTGAAATGATAAGTATATTTGAAATCTATATGTATCTCTTTTTACGAAAGGACGATCTTATACTACACAATAAGTAAGAATGAGACAGCTATAAGGTTCAAATGCTTCCTTTTGAAATATGAAAAGGTTTAGCTAATTAATTAAATATTTTGTTAAAAATATTGTAATTAAGTCTATTTATATGAAATACGTATGATACTTTTTATTTTTGTCCTTTTTGAGGTCTATTTTTACATAATTTCACACAACACGATGGCATTTTGTCAATTTTTGACACAAATAAACAGCAACCAAACGGCTACAGCGCTAGCGAGCGACTAAGTGCGAATTCGTCCACTTCATCTCGAGTGGACGAATTGTATTACTACCATATTTTGTGGGCTACGCCGTGTCTATATTACCAAATATACTTATATAGTCTTTGCTTATATAGATATATTTTTTAGTTATATCTACTGTCATTATTACAAAAACACGAAAACTTAATTTCAGTGTTCCAATCTCGACAGTCGCAATTGTTTCTTATTTTGTTTATTTTCAATATGCCCTACAAAGTACGTTATTACTGGCCAATCAATTTATATCTATACTTTAAAATAAAATTGGTTTTCCGCTAACTTTTTTCAAATTCTAAAGAAACAAGATGCTCGTTTTGCATTATTATTTCACCCACCTGTTCTTCCCTCATCTTGCAGAAGAGCGTTTGTTTCTGTGTTTCATCGAGCTCGGCAAGTATCTCCGGGTCGACCCACATGTCTCGCAGGATTTGTTGCAGCATGTTTCCGGCCCTGTAAATAACGAAAATTACATAAATAGGTATTTATTTCTTAAAACTTAGATCCTAACTAAATACAATACAATCAAATGAGCCTTTTTTTTTAAACGATCTAGCTTGCAACTAATGAGAGTGAACTAATATCTGTTACAGGCCACATTGGGTCCTAAATCAGCTGTAACTGTAATGCGAAGGGGATTACTTAGTTCAGTCATTCTATAAGTTAGTCTATGCTGCGAATATTTTGGACATTCTTTCGCTGTGGCTTAATTTTAACCCTTGTTTAAGTTATTTCATTTCGGGCCTCTTTAACGAACTACAAATAAAGTGTTGATTACTTACTTTTAGAAACCATTTTCTGTTATATTGAATTATGGCCTCGGTTTACTGCATCATTCGATAGTCGATTTTTTTTTTATTATTTTCTATTTAATATTTAGGACGTTTACCGTACAAACAAAGGTATATCAGCGAAATTATTCCCGGTTACCGGTGACATTAAATGACAGTTTGGTCTAATTGACGTTTGTGAAATAGGCGCTTATTTATTTATACATTTACTCAAATTCCACAACTCTACAATTTACACACAACTCTACAATTATATTAAGTTAGACTAGTAACCCAAATTATATGTAGAACCTTTCACATTTATCGCTTTTTCCATTAATGAAATCCCTTTAGTGCTTTTAAAGGAGTAATCTCAGATTTACCGCGACTTTATTTATATAGTATCTATATTCGTTTTATATATTTTATGAAATAAAGCCATTTACCATCAAGTAGACCGTGATAGGTATGAACTACAGACCAACTCGCAGACCAACTATAGTTGGTACATTTGCATAAAAAAATTAAGCCTTGAGCGTATAATGATTAAAAGTCACATTGACAATTATTTATCAGGTAGTTCTCATCAACGCGAGCCTGGACATGAAGTATAATATCACCATCATTCGAAGACTTACATGGAATTATTTAAGAGTGATCATTGAATTTTGAATCTTGTTTTCAGACTAATAAGGTTTCATCCAGAAAGAATTGAGTGAACTTTTTCTATAATAAGTTGTTTTATATTCAAAGCTCGCGCCACAGCCACGCCGTCTATTCATTGTTCCTTTTTTTTCTGTGAACGAATGTCCGATTGTATGTTAAAATGAAAGAATACATTATAATATGCATAAACACATTGATCTGAACTATAGATGCGGCGTAGCAAGCAGAAAGCCCCGAAATCTTTGGTAGTATTAAACATTGATCTGAACTATAGATGCGGCGTAGCAAGCAAAAGCCCCGAAATTTTTGGTAGTATTAAAATCATACTTACGAACTTACTGAGAGATTGACACGCAATACCAAATGTATATTGCTTTTATAAAAAGAAACTAGTTAAAAGTGTTCTGTACTAACGCATCAATGTATACTGCACAACGATATTGACTAGCTTACAAGCAACAAACCGCTAGCCGATGGTACATCTGGGTGTAATACAACACGTGTTACGTTTCACAGGGCCGCATTTGGAAGCGTGTAATTTAAAAATACGTAATATAATTTAATTGGATGTTTGATATAGAAATGAAACAACAAATAGTACGTGATTAAATGAATATTTAATAATATTCCGCGGTATCGATTACAGCTGTTAAGAAGAAACCGCAAGAAACAGTGTTCTTAACAAATTAGTGAAAAATAAGCATAATATGTTTAATTATAGTTACTTCAAAACTTATCATTTTTTATGTAATTATATACATACGAGTACTATTATGATCTCTTATTGTCCCTCAAATAAAATAAGCTTATTGAACTTTTGCCGCTTTGTGAGTTGTTGTGTTGATGGATCTTTTATGGAAGGTACTGCTGTATTTATTATTTTCCGATATCCCTTAAGATTCGTGTAAAAGTCATCATGATGGAAATGCGCAGAACATATAATACTTGAATTTGTTGGATTCCAATATTCATCGCCCCTTTGAGTACGTAATAAAATGATCCATTTTTCTCTTCTTATTGGGTTAATACGAAATCTATTATAAACATATTATTACTGAATATCAATCGAAGTATTCACGCACCAATTTAAACACAAGCATAAAAATGTAGTACAAAACAAACAAAATTATTATTTTTATTTAAAAATATTACAAGTGCGGCCCTGGATCAACCGTCAAACATATTGAAATGATAAGTATATTTGAAATCTATATGTATCTCTTTCTACGAAAGGACTATCTTATACTACACAATAAGTAAGAATGAGACAGCTATAAGGTTCAAATGCTTCCTTTTGAAATATGAAAAGGTTTAGCTAATTAATTAAATATTTTGTTAAAAATATTGTAATTAAGTCTATTTATATGAAATACGTATGATACTTTTTCTTTTTGTGCTTTTTGAGGTCTATTTTTACATAATTTCACACAACACGATGGCATTTTGTCAATTTTTAACACAAATAAACAGCAACCAAACGGCTACAGCGCTAGCGAGCGACTAAATGCGAATTCGTCCACTTCATCTCGAGTGGACGAATTGTATTACTACCATATTTTGTGGGCTACGCCGTGTCTATACTACCAAATATACTTATATAGTCTTTGGTATTAAAATCCTACTCGCACTAGCGAGCGACAGTGCGAATTCGTCCACTTCTCTCTCTTTCTCTCTCGTGTGGACAATATCGAGTGGACGAATTGTACTACTACCATTATTTACGGGCTACGCCGTGTCTATACTCCCAAATATACTTATAAAGTCTTTGCATAAACACGGTTAATGGGCTTGGGCTTAAGAATATATATAGGCCTATATACACGTAATATTCACCTGTAACGGAAATCTAAGTGAACCTTTTTTTCTTTAGAAAAAAAAGAGGGATATTAATGAAAATAAAAGTAATTATAAAAAAAGATGTCTACGTATATAGGGACATAACTATATAAATAAAGAATGAATCGTTAAATGTGACTAATGTTAGGTACTAAACGCAAAACTTAAGGACGGCTGAACCATTTCACCTTTTTTTTTACTCCTTGGAAGGAATATTTAAAAAACCTCCTTGACAAATTGCACAGAAAAAATTATACAATTGTCTGGGCAATTTTTCTCCAATTTTTAAGTGACTCCGTCTTAGCGGTCCCCGCCTCTGTCTGTGGTTAACTTTAATTACTTTTAAACCACGCGACACACAAATTGAACAGTACTTTTAAACTATTCATAAACCAATAGGTAGGTACTAAACTATAAACGTGAAATACCTAATATTATAAATGACGGAAACCATGGAAGTAAGTGTCCACACACGGAATGGGTTGCAGGTTATTGTTATTGACGATTTCACTGCAACAGGTAACCAACCATTGGAAGGCTTCCGCGGAAATACACTAATGAAATTGACACTTTCACAGCGCAACATTTTCCACATTATTATACTGCAATTTGTATATCACGTGTTCCCTGTTCTGTGAAATTATCTTATACTAATATTATAAGAGGAAGATTTGATTGTTTTTTTGCATTGAATAGGCTCTGACACTACTGGACCGATTTGAAAAATTCTTTCACTGTTGGGAAGCTATATAATCAGCGAGTAATATAGGCGTAGTAGTTTTATAGAGTTACACGGACGAAGTCACGTGCAACATCTAGTACTAAATATTAACAACTTTTTATTTTGAACTATGTGTGTCCGCAATTCCATAGGCACGACTTTCGTACGTTTGGTATTTCAGTATTGTATAACATTTTTGTCTGTGAATCGATTGGAATAAAACATACACTAAATGTTCTTAGTGTACATTAGTGAAAACCGCATTGGAATCGGTTGAGCCGTCTGAGATTAGCGTGCACAGTGCACATTATTTTCTTGCTTGACCACAATCATACTTGACTACACTGTGTTACTTCATGGATTACCTAAATATATTTTTGTCAAGGTTATATATGACAAAACAAGTTATTCATATCTCTACATATATGTGAAGCCTAAACTAGCTACTATAAGCTCGTATAAAAGCTTAAGTTCTACAGGTCTGACAATGACAAGAACCAGTCGTGAGGAGCGATTGCAACACACTCTGCGAACACCTACCGCAGATATAACATACAATACACATAATATATGTATATGTATCTACATCACGATACTATTGTATAGTTTAAAAGTGAAGGTTACTGTAAAATGTCGATCCGATGCGCGCTACAAAATCGAACTTTGCAAATGCTCTTGGTAATATAACTGTCATAACTTTTATTAGGGAAATATTTCTAGCTACGTATTTTGCCTGTAGATAGTGGAATATTTTTCGTCATTTTTTGTACAATCAAGCCTATTTCAGAACTGGCCTACGTACGTCATTCAAATTTAAATTGATAGGCCTCTCAGTTTTTCAACAAACTTCCAAAAAAGGAGGAGGTTATCAATTCGACTGTATTTTTTTATGTTTGTTACCTCAGAACTTTCGACTGGGTGAAATTATTTTTTTATTTGAAAGCTGGTGCTTCCCGTGTGGTCCCATTTCAATTTGGTCCAGTTAGACAATGGCATCCATGAGAAAACGGTTTGAAGTCGGTTTTTTTTTTTTTGTTAAAGAGTTATCAATTATAATTTTCTATCGTTAAACGTTAAAGAGAAAAATAATATGATTTAATATTTCAATAATGAAGACTTTTTTCAATAATGAAGACCAGAAGAAATTTTGGACTTTCGAAATTCTTCTAAAGGAGAGCACACCGGCTTTTTCGACAAAATTAGAGAAAAAAAAATTAAATAATACATATTTAAATGTAATGGTAGAGCACACTGCGTTACCACCCCATTACAAAAGTTCACCGTGATACCAGAGTCAATTTCCCTATCTCTTCCCTCTCTTTTATTCTGAATCCTACTAAGTTCAACAGCGCATTTACTTGTATCTTGTGTTAATATGTGAAGGTTAGTTATATAAAGCATTAGCGTATTATAATATCGAAATACTGTCTTGGTGCACAGCGTTCGTGTCAACAATATTCTTAATCATCTGCCCCACTTGATCGAGGCGAGGTACGATGTTATGAATAAATAATAAACAATGAGGTAATAATTCAAAAAGACAATTAGGCGTGTGCAAGAATCCTTGCTCAATGAAGAAGAAAGTTATGTGCAGGCGCACATAATGCAATGGCGGGCGATGTGGAGGCGTGACCTGCGCGGCGAGTCAAGGTTACATCAACTTTGTGCTGCCTATATTCAACTTAGAAAACCTAAATGTGTTTTTAAGCTTATACATATACGTACAATAGTACAATTTTTATTTAATACAATTATCATTACGTAAATTAATTAAAATCAAATGAAAGTTTGGGGCGCGAGAAAACGTTTCAATTTTTAAGCTTTTCCTTCAAGTTCTTCTCTTTCTTGAGGATTGCTTATAACGCCTATTTATTACGTTTACACAAAATCTTTGGATTCTTTTTATTACCTGCCAGTTCTAACCTAATAAGTATTTAAAATGAATTTAATTTAAGTAGAAATAGCATGACACCATTAACTTACTGGTATACTTGTACAGGACTTAGAAAACAGACTTAGGCCTTGTATGGTTTTATTTCACGGGCAAGATTTCACCCGAGATGACAGGTACCGTAATTTCACGAAGCCATTTTCTTTTTAGGTTAACCGTAATAGCCGTGTTTCCACAGCCTACATCAATTAAAATAATGTCAATTACCTTAACGGTCGTTGCATCTAGCTGTAATATGTATAATTAAATTATAATGATACTACGAAATTTTCAAAGCGCAACCTTCTTGGGGAAACGTCAGTTAAGTGTAAATGAAAAATTCTTTTTGTTATAAAAACCTGTGTTATAAAGATGGTTCGCAAACAGAATTATTAGATTTTATATCACCTATAAATACTGTGCTAGACTAGTCTATTCAAGCACAAGTTCTGACAGCTGTAGTGGTCAAGTTAGCTAAGTTTGTTGGAAGTTAGTGGAAAAAGTTCTTCCAATGAAAGGTATTTTTATGCTAGGAACCGAATTCATGACCCCTGAGCAAAAAGCCCTGACCCTTAAAGCAGCACTGTAAATACAGATTTGGTAAAAAGAATAGATAGGTAAATAAATAAATATACATTTGTTTAAAGGATTTGTTCAATTCTTATACACCAGTGTCAATCAGTACAAAGTATGTCCAATCCGTCGAGGGCATTCAAATATATTCAATTTGTTATAAACCAGACAAAGATAATTCTGTCCACACACGTCGTGTGTTGCCTATTAAAATTCAATTCTCAATTCCTTTTCAATGTAAATAATAAAATTAAACTCCTTAATAAAAAATATTATAGTTTCCCCTTATGCAAAAATGTTTATTTTCCTTGCGACATTGCTTTACGACCACAGAACATTATTACTCCTACGACCTTGACTAAAATTTTTTACGACTAATTTATTTTATATCAAACCGCGTAGAATAAACAAACGAATTAATGTACTTGTTTGTACTCTGTTATCGGTTATTATAAAAATTACACTTCTGGTAATTTTTCTGATTTTAAGAAATCGTGATATCTACATTCCAATCATTGTTTGTAAAATTACAGACTACGCAAAAACAATTGACGACGCGAAATGTGTATTTTGCCGCGTACACAGTCCACACGTCACAGTCGTAATTTCAAAACAATGAGCTGTCAAATTGACATGATACACAAGATGGCGGGAAACAAAGAGCACGGTTTGAAAGTAGGTTGCGAAAACAAAAACAAATTTAGAGGTTATGCTTCACGGCGATGTCACGAGTTCGCGTAACAGATTTATGTCTCATAGGTAATTGCAATTTTACTTTCTCATACATTGAAAGTGAATCTCTTCGCTTGAAACTGTAAAATTATGTATCATACTTACACATTTTTTACACATTACAAAGTAGAAAATTTATCGAAATGAAATCAACACTCGTCTATCTTAGAAGAACTAAATTCTCTATAATATTTGTCTGAAACTACATATTTTTTTGTAAATCTTACCATTTAAGTAATAACTCTTACACTTACACATTTTTTATAATTTGACTATTTTTTTTCCACCCCTTCTACAAGTTGGATTCGAAAGTTTCTTTGAACCGTCTATATTACATAGGTTCTAGAAACTTATATCAAAATTTTCCCTAAGGATCTCAAATTTTGATTTGTTAGTAAATTTTTCTAGACTATTAAAATGTATACTAAAATTATTGTTAGCTAAAATTTTTCACACGTGCAATATATCTTAAACAAATAAATTATTATTTTATTCATTTACAGAACATTTACTAGATGTCGAGTCAATGCACTTTGAAATATCCTTTCCGAGTGCCAACTCAACCGATAAAGCGTTGAAATTGAATACTAATGCATTCATATAATGTTGCAAGCTTAGCGCTGAACCTGTGTGTAAAAAAACCAAGGGATTTGTATGCAGCTAGAAGATATCTATTATTACCTATTACTGACAATATCAATCTCTATAATATCTAAGTATCTATACATATAATAAAATCGTAAACCAGCCGTGTACGTACTACGTACATTAACAAAATATTTTATTTATAATCAAAATTTTTTTATACGTTACACGTTACCGAGGTCGAAAAATTTGATTTTATAATATTAGAAAGATTTGTCGGTTGATATGTGCGTTTGTACACGCTAATCTCAGAAATGGCTTAACAGATTTGGATAAAATTTGGCGCACATATAGTTTATTACCTGGATTAAGATTTAGGATACTTTTTATCCTGGGAAAATGTTAAGTTACAGTGCGATTTTCAAAAAACTAACTATAGCCCGTATAAAGTTGCGGGTAATGTTTGTTTCTCCGCTAACTTCATCTAAACCAATCAACAGTTTCCTATAATGGAAAGAGCGATAAACGGGGAACGTTTGTGTATATAATTTGTAGAAATTGCATTTGGAACATATTAAGTTTATTTTATAACGTGAGCATCCGCTATAAGAAAGAATTTTTATAATAATTTATTCTTATAAGAAAAGAGTTTTGAAAGTTTCTAATCGAAGCAAAGCCAGGGGCGGCTCGCTAGTAAATAATAAATATGTTATAAAGTAGATTGATATAAAGTACATTATTTAAAATAATTTATGACTCACACACACGCTTATACACTTACAAAAGAAATATTGCAATTGCATATTGCAATTTCACAGAGAATTTGTTTGTTTATGACACCTTTCTGATTTCTCGCCCATTGGTTTTTTGTCGCGGTATTCGCTGCGTCATTCATCAATATAACTATTAAATAATAATAATCTGTAAGGGTTGGTCATGGAGTAAGTTACCTTGTTTTCAGAGATATCGTGTTTATAGGCTCTATGCATGATACTAAAACTAATTTGACCATTTTTAGAATTTTTTTCTGTATGTATGAATGTATGTATGTATGTTCTTCCATAACTGTTAAAAGAATTAACTGATTTTCATGAAACTTGGTAGATAAACATTTAGACGTACAGGACACAGAAAAGGCTACTTTTTTTCTTTTTCAACGCAGACGAAGTCGCGGGCACCTGCTAGTAAATTCATAAGATTACACAAAATTAAACGTATGAAATTTGAAATCTTCAAATCGATATGCTCTGCTTTACAGTAAAGTCTGGGGTTCAAAATTGAGACGAACCCGTGGAAATGGGCTGATTATTTAAAAAAATAATAGGAAATGGGCTATAGCTAAGAACGCTGAGAACCATCTCGATCACATCGGCTTTCAAACAACAACAAAAAAAAATTTATCAAAATCGGTCCGTCCGTTTGGGACCGTACAACATATATATATGGTTAAACTAATAACATCCGTCTTTTGCGTCGGACGTCGGGGGTTTAAAAAGAAACTTGATACTTCTAAAGATCGCAAAACCGATCAAAGGTATGACAATAATCATCATTTACTTAACTTACGTAACCTAAATACGGTATGACAAATCATTGATTTTGCAATTCGCGAAACCGCGATAGATGCGGTGTCATTACCCTCACTTTGTATGGCACTTTTGTGGATATCTTTGTTTACAAGTCATACATAACGGTTTCAGTTCTAAATTTAAACTGGCCGACTCTCCTTTCAGAAAAAAGAAAACTGTTCTTTTATCGGTCAGCGAGTGAAAAGCGTTAGTCTGTGGCTTTCTAACAGAGTTGTTTATATACCTACTAATGTTTTGTTATTTCTTCTGTATATAAGGGACTTCAAATAAGTATTTTGAATAAAGAATCTACTTAATAAAAGCAGCCTATGTATTTACTTTTCTTTTTATGGATAGACCGATTTTAATTCGGTTTTCACATATGGAAAGAGGGTTAAACGGGGAATATTCTGGGTGAGCTAGTTCCATCATAGGCCTCATGTTCGCTTCACAGCTGGATGGTGGCCAAGAGCAAACGCATGTCTAATAAAAAAAAAATATTTCCTGTATCCGAGCGTAAAAAGATGACAGTTACTTTCACGTTTATAATATTAGTATGGAAGTATGGACTATTTTAGTATGGACTTAGCTAGCGCTCGCGACTTCCTCCGCATTGAAAAAGAAAAAGTAGCCTATCCTGTGTCCTGTACGTTTAAATGCTTATGTACCCAGTTTCATAAAAATTAGTTAATTCGTATAAGACTTATGGAGGAACATAACATACATACCTACAATACCTATTCCTACAGATTTATTATTAGTATATTGAATATTGATATAGATTATTTAATAGATTTATAATATGTAAATAGAAAAATGCACACTAGTGTTATTAAAAAGTTACATCCAAAAATTTGATAAAAAGTTTTCTATATTAACGCCTCAATATTGTTTAACTAAACTAACAAGTAACTAACAAGTGTTCCAATGAATAGAATATAGACGTTGCGATATTAGTTTTGGTCTTTCATCACTTGCGAGAAACTCGTCGGTTGTAAAGACGATAAGTAGGTATGCCTCATTCACCGCAAATACCGCTGGCTATAGTTACTATATAGTGCACAGTGAGATGAACACTCGTACGCTAAAAGCAATAAAGTTTCCAGCCGGTTTCACCTGTCATCTCGATTTCCCGACTCGCTTAGTGGCTTAGTGAAAAAGTTGCCCAACGTTTAAATTTCAAAATCGAACTTTCGTACATTGTAGATAAGTATATGCTTTACTAGCTGCATGCTTTACTGCATGCGACTTCGTCCGCGTAAATTTGTAAAATATTACCTATGTAATATATACCGCTATGTAATATATATGTATATATGTATGTATATGTAATATTACCGCTGATAATATAGCTTTCCAACAGTGAAAGAATTTTTCAAATCGGTTCAGTAGTTTCTTGTTAAGAGACTAATTTGAAAGACTAACATATTCACGCGAACAAAACGAACAAAACAAAAGCTAGAATGTATATGAACTCCAAAGTCATAAAGTCACCCGGGACCTACTTAATAAGTCAGTCAACTTAACCAAACAGATCTATAAGTTCATTAAATCTTACAGTTGGTCTATCGATGTCTATATCTATCGATCAAATTATTATAAAAAAATACAAAAAATATCCTCATCTGTCGTGAAATGATTTATTAGTGTATCATGTGTATCGTGCGTGTTAATAGGACACTATACTAGTACAAGCATGTAATCAATCAACAAGTATGCGGTTGGTAACCCAGTTCTTACATTGTTAGCAAATTAGAAACAGCCTTAGAACAAGCCATTGGTTTCTTCGAGAGATATTGTTTTCACGATTTTATTAAAACGGTTAGTAGCTTTCTAATAATACATTTTAATAAACCACATGGGAATCAGCAGGTTCAGCACAATGTTAATATTCACATAATAAAACCACGATCAATTATTATCATCAAATTGAACATCGTCAGACTATTTTTCGGAAAAAAAAAACTAAATAGCCAAGATGATGAAGAAGAAATTTCGAAGGAAACTTAGGATAGCATTCTTTATGTCATCTTTGAAATTAATATTAATAGCAATTATATTCCTTATAACTATTATAAAGAAAATAAAAGCAGATACTCAAATTTTTAAATACTTTCAAACTTAATAAATATCTATGAAACCCATCGAAATAATCTTCTGATGAAACCCCATTACAAAATTATACGAAATATTCCTTGGAAAATATATGATTTCTTCTTACCTAAGCGTACAAATTTCAACTATAATATTAAAACGAAAATAATAAAAAACTGAAAATCTCCATACAAAACTGATTGATCTCCTTTACTTTAATAAAAATGAGCACAAAGTTTCAAGTATGACCAGGAAGGAAGGACTAGCACAGGAATATGCGCAATATAAAAACACAAAGTGTCAATGAATAAATTCTACTTTTTGTTATCAGTAGGTAATCCATTTTATTGTTGTAACCGATGACTCAAATACGCTAGATAATTAATTAGTAATATTCTTTTTATAGTTTTTAGATTGTCACTAAGTAGGTGATTTGTCTCTTGTCACAGCTGCCCGATACGTTAATGCCAATTATGATCAGAATAGTCTAAATTTCAATTTGTCTATGAAGCAAAACGACCTGATAAAGGCCGCTTTTAACCGGTCCTATTACAGAATAATGGGGGAGGCCTATGTACAGTAGTGGCCAGACTTTCTGCAGCTGAGATGATGATGATTATGATGATGATCCTAAACTCGTCTAAAAATCCGTCTAAAAATAGGAATTTCTTTAATTTTTTGTCATACAGTCGATATAAATTAAGAATAGAGTGGGACCCAGATCACTGTCCTGAGGTACACCATAGTTAAGTGAAGTATCACTGCTGAGTTGTCCATTTATAGTCTAGATAGTTATATACCCTCATTGTTTAATTATATAAATCATTCGAATCCTACAATAATTCAGTGTATGCGTGCGGGGCTAAATAATATTTCCTGTGTAGCCCACTAATTGTAGGCTGTATTTATATTTAACGCCTTCAACAGCCTACCGTGGCGCTGTATTATGACCGGACTAGAACATCATGGAGTACCAGCCTACCTGCGCCGGATCATCGTTGCGTACCTCACTGAGCGCTCAGTGAGCTATCCGACTCAGACGGGACTGAAACACCGCCATATTACTTGCGGAGTTCCACAGGGGTCGGTCCTCGGGCCGCTCCTGTGGAACATTGGCTACGACTCGGTTCTCAGAGGCGCTAACCTGCCGGGCGTCGGCGTGACGTGTTACGCCGACGACACTCTGGTAACCGCCCGAGCACCGGATCACAGATGGGCGGCCATTCTGGCTACGGCTGGCGTGGCTCATGTCGTCGAACGAATCCGGCAGTTGGGGCTCACCGTAGCCTTAAACAAGACCGAGGCCATGTGCTTTCACGGGCCTCGGAATGCACCACCGCTGGGTTCAGAGATTACCATCGGGGGGGTCTCCGTGAACGTGAAGCCCACGATGAAATACCTCGGCCTCGTCCTGGACAGCCGCTGGAGCTTTGAGGGACACTTTCGGCTCTTGGAACCGAAGTTGGTGGGGGCCGCTGCCGCTTTGGGCAGGTTGCTCCCAAACCTGGGTGGGCCAAACACTGCCTGTCGTCGTTTGTATGCGGGGACAGTGCGGTCGATGGCTCTATACGGAGCCCCAATCTGGGCGGACGGCCTGAGACAGAAATGCAGGGCGCACCTGCGCCGCGCGCAACGTGCGTTAGCGCTCAGGATCGTCCGGGGTTATCGGACAGTGTCTTTTGAGGCTGCATGCGTCATGGCGGGCACGCCACCATGGGACCTCGAGGCCGAGGTGCAGGCGACCGTGTATCTGGGCATGGCAGATGCACGGTCTCGGGGAGCTCAGCCTCCGCAAGAAGTTGTTTCGCGAATCCGTTCGCGTGCACGCGAAACCCTCCTCCTGAAATGGAGCGAGAGGTTGGCCGAGCCAAGTGCCGGCCATCGCACCATAGAGGCTATTCGCCCAGTCTTGGACGAATGGCTCCAGAGGAGACACGGGGCTCTCACGTTCCGCCTGGTGCAGGTGCTCTCGGGACACGGCTGTTTCGGGAGCTATCTCCACCGGGTGGCTCGTCGGGAGCCAACCCCAGAGTGTCACTCGTGTGCATGCGCTGAGGACAGCGCACAGCACACTCTTGCGGAGTGCCCTAGATGGTCGGCGCAGCGAACTGAGCTCGCTGCGACCATTGGACTGGACTTCTCTCTGCCTGCCGTAGTAAAAGCTATGGTTCGCAGCAGAGACGCTTGGCGAGCGACTCAATCCTTCTGCGAAAATGTCATCTCGCAGAAGGAGGCGGCGGAGAGAGATCGAGAGGATGACGTCCTGTCTCATCCCCTCCGTCGCCGAAGAACTGGACGCAGGCGGCTGGCGTACGCCCGCCACCTGGATCCCTGACAGGACTAGGGTGGTAGATGGGGACTCTACCGCCCGCTTCATCCTGAGAGGCACGGCGCACTTTGGCAGTTCGGGTGCGCCGTCCCGATGAGCCAGTGTCCGATTACGGACCCCGCGGCGGAGTTGCGGAAGAGTGTTCGCCCGACCTCGCAACTTCGCCTTATAGCGGACGTGGAGGACGCCAAGAGGTTTAGTCGGTAGGTCTTCCCCAATACCATCTCGGGGCAGGAGTCCGACATAACCCACCGGTCTGTCCCCAGGCCGGTGGGTATCCATGATGGATTCCTCTTGTAAAAAAAAAAAAAAAAAAAAAAAGGCTGTATTTATATTTTAGGTAATGTTGTTACAACTTTAGAAAGAGTTTTCGAAAAAGAGGCCGCCGATAAAATAACAGATACGGGTGTTAAGCTCAATTCGCTAATTGATTGCCCAATTACCGCGATCGAAACAATAATAGATAATGGCACAATGGTGAACGATGAAAGGTTGAAACCAGGAGATACGGCATTGAAGGTCGATTCTTGATATACTTAACTAACCGATTTTTTGTTTTATAGTTCAAAATGTTATGTAGCCTTTCTCGATAAATGGACATCCAACACAAAAAGAATTTTTCAATTCGAACCAATAGTCAACACATTGCTATAAGGAGTAAGTATTAACTTATTAAGTAAGTTATTAAGTTAAGCGCCTGTTTCTCAAACGTCAAGTAGGCCAAAATGTCATTTAAAGTCACCGGTAACCGCGGAAAATGGAGCTGATATACCTTTGTTTGTACGGTAAACGTACCAAACATTAAATCAAAAATAATAATAAAAAATCGGCTATCGAATGATGCAGTAAACCGAGTGCATAATTCAATATAACAGAAAATGATTTCTAAAAGTAACTTATCAACACTTTACTTTTAGTTCGTGAAAGAGGCCCTAAGACTTATTAAGTAATAACTTATTAAAATTAACTTATTAACTTTTCTTGCCTAAATAATATAATTATGTCTAACAAAAGAATCAATATTTGTAGAAAAATATTAGATAATAGCAATTAATTTAGATAATATTTATATTATTGTAAAATAAATAAAATAAAATGTGACTTATTCGATCTAAATACAAAATCTAATTCCTTAATTAATTATAATTGATACAAAAATTAATGACTCACTTTCGTTTCGCGCTCATTAAGAGAAATATGACTTGTAATACACGAATATTGTTAGCTAATTATTTTAAAATTAATTGTATGATGTAACATAACCAGGTAGCATCGCGTGTAATTATCACAGAGTACAATAAAATTATTATTTTGTTATAACTACTTTCACAGGTTATTATTTGTTTTATTGCGTTATAACAATTTTAGATAAGTAGATTACATAAATTTTTGTTTCCGTGTGGTCTTTTTTGCGACGAAAGTAAATAAAAAAAAACATGCATGTCATAAGTGAAAACTAAGCTTCACAAAATTATTGATCGCAAGAAATACTAATAGAGAAAATATATATATGACACTGACACACAATGACAATAATAATGACAAACCATTAAAAAGGTTTGACGTTGATATGAAACTATTTTTATTGGTAAGAGGTGTATACCATGTTGATCCTTGTTATCATGTCTACTAAGTTTACTTTCGTATGCAGTTGTCTGCTTAGTACTTATATACAGAGCTGTCAATTGTGGTAATGTAACATGACGAGTTCAATGATTTTTACCTCATCTCAAAAATGCCCAATGCGCCAAAAGAAGATTTCACTTCAAAAAAAATCTAAACACAAAAAAGATATATATCGCTGCTTAAAAACTAAAGGGCCATAATACAAAAAAAGAAATCAAAAATGTTTTTATTGCAAAAATACAATCACAATCCTTCATATTGTATGTTGCAAAAAGACTTATGGTTGTTTTATTACATATTTAGTATATTTTGATCATTTTTTATATATTCAAAAGTAACTTATATGCTTATATCTCCTCTAGTATTCAGCTTATTATAAAAGTGCTTAAAACATTTAATGCTACTTAAAAATACGCTTCTAACGATGTATAATATGCATATATTGGATATATATCTAATGAGAAAAAAATAGACAAAAATAATTTAATTTTTTTCGATTAGCTCTCTTGTAAAAAGTGTAATTTTGATTTGTGGCCCTTTAGTTTTTAAGCAGCGATATATAAAGTCTGCACTCAAGGTTTCACTGAACGCGGACGAAGTCGCAGTCACCAGATAGTTTAAGATAAGATAAGATATTCAGATCTCTAAACGTCAAGTAGGATTAACCTTCCATACATTTATAAATATGACATAATATTTTAGCCTTTACACGAATACGTATAATATTGCCATTGTTTAAACGATGTATGACAACAATTTATTCCTTTATTCTGTTACAATTTACATATCACAATGACCCAGATGTGCATAATATTATAAAAGATTATTTTTTTCGTTTTGTAATGACCGGCGACAATATGGTAGCGGATGGTGCGATAACGGAGCATTGTGCGTTATAAGTGGAGCGAAAATGGAAAAAAAATTCAATGACTTCGTACCACTGTTGTTAAATAGAAATTTCTAGTAAATTTGTATGTTTCTGTGTAGAGTCAAGTGCATAATAAAGTGCATAATACACATATCGCTGCTTAAAAACTAAAGGGCCACAAATCAAAATTACACTTTTTACAGGAGAGCTAATCGAAAAAAATTAAAAAATTTTTTTGTCTATTTTTCCTTATTAGAATCTTTTCCAATTAATTTCTCTTCGTGAATATTTTAAAAAAACTGAGACTTCAACGAAAATTTGAAAAATAGCAACAGATTTAGATATATATTTATTTTTTATTTAAATAGATGAATTAGTAATTAAATTACATATATTAAGTAATAGTGTCGTTTAGTAAAAACACACAAATAATAATGGAAATAAAAAATATATATTCACTTACATGTATGTATAACCGCTGGATTAAGAAAAGACGTAGCAAGTCATTCAGTACCTGAAACCAAACAAAAAAATATAAAACCACGAAAAATATCCCATTGCTTATCAAGTTAGAAATCATTTTACAGTGTTTGATTAACTTTATCTAGAAGTTTCTATTTTACCTTTTTTTACATAATGTTTGTTGTACTCTTATCCAAGTTTAATCACATATCAAAGAGACGACGTTTTGATACAAATGTTTTATTTCAACGTGACTAAAATATATTATAGTACTAGCTACACGCTCCCAGCTTCGCCTGGGTTCAAAATAAAACCTATCCTATCTTTTAAGTTGGACTAAATTGCACATAGTTACGAAGTTTTATCAAACATGTGACACGAAATTTTTTATTATATAGATATTTTTTTATCTAGATAATCATCAATCATCAATACTAATAATAAATCTGTAAGTGTAGGTTATGTATGTATGTTCGTCAATAACTCTTAAACGAATTAACTGATTTTCATGAAACTTAGTAGATAAACATATAGACGTACAGGACACAAGATAGGCTATTTTTTCTTTTTCAACGCAGACGAAGTCGCGGGCGACAGTTAGTATAAAATAAAATTTCTATCAGCCTGTGTCTGTCTGATTTTTTTATGAAAGATTCACGCACTTGTGTGAATAACAGGTTTTTTTATATGTAATGTCTACAGACAGGCTTTTTTATATGTAATTGTTTTATATGTTTTTTATATTTTGTTATATATAATGTCCGCCACAGGTGCTGCAATTGTGGTATGAACTACCTACATAGCTACAATACGTAAGATTGTAGATAAAGTATTAGGGAAAGGGCAATGAGTTCTGGCATATCTTATTACTCATTCACCGAAACACAACAGCACACATGCTGTTATTTGGGCAGTCATATGGGTTATCCAGATGACTGCCCAAATCACAGACAGGCCACCCATATGACTACGAAACAGTGTGCCCTACTACAGACAGTGTTAGTTCCAAATTCAAATGTGATATTGTAACATTATTTCCAGCCAGACATAAAACTTCGAATTCAACCACAGTGACTCTAAGCGTCTCTTTCACCAACGTCAAGTAAGCCAAACTGTCATTTAAAGTCACCGGTAACCGGGAATAATTTAGTTGATATACCTTTATTTGTACGGTAAACGTCCCAAACATTAAATAGAAAATAATAATAAAAAAATCGCCTATCGATGGATGCACTAAACCGAGTGAATAAAACATAAAATTATTTCTAAAAGTAACTAATCAACACTTTACTTGTAGTTGGTGAAAGAGGCGCTAAGTCCGATAACAGTTAAGTAAGAATTTATTTTTCTCCTTTCATACACAAGACAATAACCCAAAGAATTTTCATGTATGTAACTGTTGTGCAAATGTGACAATTTGCAATTCCGAAATGTGTGCCACTTCCGAGAATGTAATGAGTACCTGACCAAATTTAAACGGCAATTATGAGCCTTTAAAACCGTTGGAAAAGCGCCTCATTTTCAATTCAGTTTTGCAACTTTAAAATGGCTTCTAATTCGCAACACGACTATTCATTATTTTGTACACACAAAAGAAGCGTTTACTGTTTGAACTCGCGTCACGTAAATAGGTATAAACACTAGCGACCCGCTCTCGGCTACGCACTGGTGCAATTTTTTATGCAAATTACATATGAACCTTGTCCATTAGTGAAAAACCACATTAAAGTCCGTTGCATAGTTTAAAAGATCTAAGCATAGAGAAAGAAGATGTGCGCGTAGATAGAACCAAAAAGAGGAAGATAGGGTTCCTCTTTTTATCTCCTATCTACGACTGCGCTTCTCAAGTAGGTACTCTAAAGGACCACTGATTTATTTATTAAGAGTGGGTATAAAGCAAACAAAATTTGTAATTTCACCCGCGTGGCCCCTTGCACATGACAGTGACACAAAACACGTAGAACTACGCACAACATGCGACGAAAGATAGCGCATCTCGCTCAATAAAAATGTTATAAGTGCCAAAAGTATTAAATATTAATTATTCGTAAACTACAATGTCAAATGAAAAATTGTTACATACATACAGCCTTAGATAATATGTGAAGTGAAATTACTGATACACTTTTAGCTTTGTAATGTGTGTCATTTTGAAAATAAAACTAAAATCGATGGAAATGAGAGCTCACTTTGTGTTTTTTTTCTATCGAGAAAATTTCATTATATTATGTTTTCTGTTACAGTCGTCACTTTCATTTATAATGTATTTATCTATTTAAAAAATTAATTAAATTAGATTTTGTTTACTTAGATAAAATTCAAATCTAGGATTGGCTATTTCTCTTTATACCCGCTCTTAAAGTCTTAAAATAATTTTAGAATTCATTTAAAAAATATATAATTAAAATTACAGCCTTGAAAGTAAGTTACAAATATGAGTATTACGAGTAATGTTCCGTTATGCAGACATTCAGCTCATTGCTTAATTCGCGTATCTCTTTGTCTATGCTAAACGTTGGCCAGTAACAGAATAGTTACTTGTTAACATTCAATAGCGGCTACTTCCCGTTCGTCGCCTTTAACAAGTTAAAAATCATTGCATCATTACGTAAACTAATTTTGTGGGAAAGCGTATCGTTTGGCATGCATTATGCCCAGCTATACAATACCGGCAACCGACTTTCATTTTAAACGAAGCTAACTCAATATTACTAGCGATCAGCCTCCAGCTTCGCACGTTTGCAATATTATTCTGCAAAACACAAACCTTCTTCATTTATCGGTCTTTCCATTATGGAAAACCGTATTAAAAATCGATTAGATGGTTTAAAAGAAGTTAGTTGAGAAACGTACAGAGGCAGATAGGGACTTTATTTTATACTTGCTGGTGCCCGCGACTTCGTCCGCGTTGAAAAAGAAGAAAGTAGCCTATCCTGTGTCATGTACGTCTAAATGTTTATATATACCAAGTTTCATGAAAATCAGTTAATTCGTTTAAGAGTTATGGAGGAACATACATACATACATACATACACGTACAGATTTATTATTAGTATTGATATTTGTACAAGTATAGGTTATTTATATATTTTTATTTATTTCATTTAAATTTATTACAATATACAAAAAAAAATGTATTTATTAATTGAATTTTGTGTGTTCATATCTTCCTTCAATTTCATTCTTTACTTCAAAGATCCGTATACAATTTAAATAAAACCAGTATTCAAGTTCAAAATTCATTAACAAAAACTATAGTTTGCCGCTGGTAGTGGGGCAAGGCCCAGACTACCGGTAATCAGGACTGATCGGATATCTGTCTCTAGATCCCGCCATCCAGCGAATGTATCTTAAAATGTTGCTCGAAGCTATAGGAGACATATTACATTGACCTATGGACTTCGAAATCCTATATGGCGGTCAGTACAGATACAATACAGTACCTACCAAAGCTTAATGGAATGACTAAACAGCCACAGTTTACCATTTGTCATCTGATGACGTCATTTCCTCTATTATGAGCGGTTTTAGAATATGTGTTATGATAATTTCCTATATGTACGAGTACAATCCAAAAAATAAAAGATACGTGTTGTTATAAAATGTTAGCTTCTATTAATATTTATACATTCCGAAATATACGTCAAAAAGCGCAAAATTCTTACGTTACCTACTGATTCAGTTGATAATGATAGACAAAATAAAAGGGAGCCTGAAAGGAAGAAGGAATCCTGGCTACATAACAACAGGGAATGGACATAAGAATTCAGAGCTGACGAGCAACCTCCAGTAATGGAGAGATTTTAAGAAGAAGAAATTCTAAAATATGAATGAAATACATTCCAAAATCACAGTATACAAAAAAGAGGTGTGGCTATGTCGTGAACACGGCCATGTGTTTAGCCGTTTTACGTGAATACGTGTACGTTACGAGTAATATTTTCTATGAGCGTAATAACGTAATAATATATCAAACAAATTCGAATATAAGATGTATTCCAAAAAAATCCTTGATCCTGTAGCTATCGAGTCGTGTAATTAAATTTGGGTGGATGTAGATGATAGATATGTACGTTTCACATCCAAATAAAACTGTTGAAACTTTTCTTTAAAAATCCATAACAATTATATTATTACATGTGCATACTTTTCTCTGTTAACAAAGAGAGTAAACAGCAACACACGATAGGAAAACAAACACAAATTAGGTACATTCTACGAATTATTTATCTTAATACGCATAATTTTCCATTAATTGCTCTACTTAGACATGCGCTCGTTTAAAGAACACAAGTGTTGAGTTTCTTCAGTTGATTGCGAAACCTATGCCTATTAGAACAGGGTTGATAATTCATTGTGGTTGGCGTTTCACGCACGTTTTTATTGATGATATTGTTTGTTAAAACGTCTAGCCTTGAACCTAACACAATGGAATATTTAAAATTGAAAGGCAACACTTCATTTTCTTTAAATGAGCACAAGCACGGAATGCGTTCTTTCTAAATACTTACCCATTTATTTCCTATATTGTGTTAACTTATAGTTGTTTAGAAATTTTTGTTTGGGTGTTCCACAGGGCTCCTTTTTGAGGCCTTTGCTATTTATTAGCAAAGACTATGACATCTAGGAAAAATGGAACATATGTATATGAGAAATGATTTGGTATAATGTTACTTCAATGGCATTTCCATGACATAGTAACCTTGATCTGATGTTCTAGCATCAAGTAGTCTGCGGTTCACCCAACTCTAACAACTTACAGCAGATATGGCGTGTTTGGGCTCAATAGAAAGTCCAGGGTTAGATTATATTTTTAAATTATAGCTTGTTATAAATAGTCACTAAGGTTTCATTTCAAATATCTAAATTTATAGATTAATACGAATGTGCATTAATCTACGGAGATAATTAATACAGAAGATATTATGTAGATGGCTCATCTATATGTAGTATTCAAGCAATTGTAAATGTTAGGAAAACTTTTGTGGAAATTTAAAATTATTGTACTTCAGAACATTTTTTAAGATCTAAGGGTAACTAATAGCCTTCTTTTGTTCGAGGGCCCACGTTATCAGATATTTCATAAAATATTGTTGACAAACGTATTTAACTGTCACACAAGGGCGTGTTATCACTCATATTATGCGTCTCTCGTCTGATTTTATCTATCACAGTGTCAGGCCCATTTCCGAACTATCTTATCTAAACATTTTTCACTATGAACTTGTACAAAATTCAACTGTTCATATTATATTAACTATTATGCTTGAAATGTTTTGGATTTCTTTTTCCTTTAAAAATTAACAATTAACTTAAATGTGATACCTACACAATATATTGTGTAAAATTTAAATATTTTCAGGTTCATTTAAGTAATTAATTAATTCGCTTCAGTTCATATTTTCAGAATTCCTCGGGAATCTAAAAAATTTTTCAGGTTAAAAAGTATCCTATGTGTTAATCCAGGTAATAAACTATTTGTGTGATAAATTTCATCTAAATCCGTTCAGCCATTTTTGCGTGATTTTCATTCGCATATCAATTGAAGACATGATTCTATAAATGTGTATCCACCATTGAGAATGCTAATTTCAAAATAAGAACACACTGGAAGCCATATCTGTGTCGGCGACACGCGGGATTTATTTAATAAAGGAAGAATAAACTGGTTAACATCATGCACCAATATCGTATACTTATGCATTATAACAATCTATAATACGTGTTTAAATGTGTATTTATTTGATCTATATTAAAAAGAAATAAATAGAGATACATTATATCATTAACCGGATAATAAAATGTTTGTTATCATGTGTGTATAGGTACCTATAGGTATAGAAATAAAATGCTAGTGTTTTATGCATTAAAATAAATTAATTAGTCCATAGTTAATTAAATTAAATTGAGGGCTACTTATTGTTTATATTCGACAACACGTTTGGTCTAGTGGCTCGTAACCCTAGCTGTTAACCAAACGGTCGAGGGTTCGAATCCCGCTAGGGGCAAATGTTTATGTGTTAACATTTTACCTTTGTTCCTGAGTCATGGAATTTTTTTTATTTATAATACTATGTATTTATTTACGAAAAAAAGTAATCTATGTAGTATATCAACTACTAGTCAGTATGTATACCCAATATTTTCACAAAAATTATGTTAATATGACAAGGTAGGTACTTAATATTAAAAAAAAAATGTTTCCACATGGTTAGAGTGAGGTTAATTACAATATTTAAAATATTGTTTTTGTGGAGCTATGTTAAGTTTTCATAAATATGACAGTCATAGATCATAGAGCATCGGCCCTTGTAAAAAACGATGAACATTCCAACCTCAAACCTTGAGAAACCGTTAGTTCAGTGATATATGACTCATTCATATAATTATATATGTATGTTATGATACACTAACTATTCAATCCGGCTTCGCATATGTTGCAAGAAAGGAATGACAATTATTTACATAAAAATTATTCAGGGTATCCATGTAAACGTCTAAAAATTATTTTTCATGACTTGCTCTGAAAATAGGTTATATTATATGTCTGATCTGAAATGAGGGATCTAAATCCTATTTAAGGTCCTTGTGATATAGATAGGTATCCTTAACTTAAAAAAATAATAATATTTATAGTAAGCAAAGGAAATAGACTGAACAGCCTAAACATTTATAGTTTGATTCGAATAAAAATTAAAACGTGGCCTGTTTCGGCGACTTAAGTTGCAATCAGTGATATGTTAAACAAGAGGATGCGACCTTACCATACTACTAGTGACAAAAAAATGGTCCTCCAATTTGCACATCTAGTTACTAAAAATAATTTGTTTTCATTGCCATCTTAATACTTAATTTTATTTCTTATTGGCGTATTCTGTTATTGTAGTGTTCTAATTGGTTGGTTGGACATATCACTGGTATTAGGCATATTCGTATCTTTCTACGCACAGAATGAACACCCGTGATTGGTGCCAATTTCCGATTTTGACACCGACGCGTCGGTGCCACGTACTAGGAGCGTTAGCCTTGTCCTATATAGAAGTCATTGGTTGCAATATATTGTTTTCTTCTACTTACGAGTACATCAAAAATTAATTAGTTTTTATTGTACACATAAACATTCCCAGAAAAAACTATTGCGTGGTTTAGAAGAAGTCAGCAGATATCAAGACAGACAGACGCAAAGAGCGAATTTCAAATTTCACTATGTAACATAAGGATTTTTTAAAGAAAATCATCAATACTAATAATAAATCTGTAAGGGTCGGTCATGGAGTAAGTTACTTTGTTTTCAGAGATATCGTGTTTATAGGCTCTATACATGATACTGAAACTAAATTTACCATTTTTAGAATTTTTTTCTGTATGTATGTATGTATGTTCTTAAACGAATCAACTGATTTTCATGAAACTTGGTAGACAAACATTTAGACGTACGGGACACAGGATAGGCTACTTTTTTTTTTCAACGCGGACGAAGTCGCCGGCACCAGCTAGTTTACAATAAATGGAATACCTAACTACTAAATGAAAACTTGACATCTTGTTACCACCTTAACATTAAGAAAGGTTTGATCAAATTTTAATAACAATGACGAGTCGCAAAATAGGTTTCAAGGTTTAATATGTTTTTAAAGTAAAGTACATAATATTATAGTTTGGATAGACGCAAGTAATTTAGGTATTTATGGAGGCAGAATATACTAGTTTCCGTTTCCTACAAAAGACGGAAGGAGACGGTAGCAAATCGCAAAGGCCTTGAATAATTTTTAATAAAATTATTATTTTGTATTAAAATAATTATCTTAATTTTTAAACATATATTACTTAGGTATAAACTCTAGCGGCTTGCCCCTAGCTTCGCACGCATGCAATTGTTTTTCTGCAAATTATATTACATAAAAACCTTCCTCGTTAATCGCTTTTGCATTAGTGAAAACTACATCAAAATCCGATGCGTGATTTAGGAGGAGTTTAGGACGCGGAAAGTATTTTCCATTTATATGAAACATCGTTCCCATAAATTGAGTTTTGACTTTAAAAAAAGTTTTTATTTATAAAAATAAATATATACATATAACCATCGAAATAAATATCTAGGATACTATTTAATCATAATTTCCAAATTTTTAAAAGTTAAATGTGCCAATAGATATTCAATCAAACAATACTTATAAATACTATAATTTTAATATTTACTTACTAGCTGGGTAATGGAAATGTTGTATTCTATGAAAAGTTACACAAAAAACACGTGGCACTTCACAATTAAGTAAATCACAAAAAAAAAACCGATAAAATACAAGTGTACACCGACTGTAAGAAGTCGGGAATTTCAAATATTTATTTTAAAGTCGGATGCGCGATCAATGCACACAGCGTCGCGCCTAGCTGAGCGCTCTCGGCCTACTGCTGTTAGTACGTTGAAATAAGAAAGGCGATTGAAATGTTTTAACGGGATTATTCTGCAATGACACATTACTTTTTTTTTGTAAATACAGTCGAAACCGAATATAACGACATCGTTTATAACGACGGATCGGTTATTACGACCGAATGGCAAGGTCCCGGCCGAATCCCTAATAAACAGTTAAGTAAACATACCGCCTATAACAACATCGGATACAGCGACATATCGCTTAGAACGACGAAACTTTATCGATATTCATCGGCTATAACGGCTAACCGTTGTGCTTGTACCAGCAAAATAAAACAATACGAACAATTTTCAAACTTATTCTAATCTATGAAGGAATGTTTTGACTTATTATTACCACGCACTTTCTCCGATTTTTTTCTTGACAAAAAAAAAACAGACCAATATGACAGATTACTTTAAAAACTGATTGTAGTCTATAAGCTACTGTTGGTACTACTGCAAGGTTTTCAGAATAATTTTTTTTATTAATAATTCTAAACATACATATATATGACTATTAATATGACTATTTGTGTATATTGCTTATAACAACTATCGGATATAACGTCCGAAGTTATATGGTCCCTTCAATGTCGTTATATCCGGTTTTGACTGTACAAACATATTATAAATACAAAACATACATGACTCAGGTACAAAGGAAAAATGTTAACACATTTGCCCCTAGCGGGATTCGAACCCGTGACCGTTTGGTTAAGGGCGCGTATAAAGAGAAATAGCCAATCCTATATTTGAATTTTATCTAAGTAAACAAAGTCCAATTTAAAAACTTTTTCAAAATACATAAATACATTATAAAATAAAGTGTAGACTCGGACAGAAAACATAATATAATGAAATTTTTTCGATAGAAAAAAAATCACCAAGTGAAGTCTCATTTCCATCGATTTTAGTTTTATTTTCAAAATGACACACATTACAAAGCTAAAAGTGTATCAGTAATCTCATTTCTTATTTAGTCGATCACTGTAAATTAAAAAAAATATATATCGCTTTATTATACTTTTCAATATCACAATTTGAACATTTATTAAATCTATAAGATTATTTTAATACCTCGTTAACAACAAGTTAAAGTTATGTTAATAACAAGTTCAGTTAGTTAAGTTAATAACACTTAAATATATATTATTTTTTTCATTATTAGGAATAATTAAGTAAGAAAAATTTAGCATATTTATTATTTATTGCAGGATAACCCTAGTTCCGTGGACGGCCTATCACGAATTCGCTTTGTTGTATGACTAGTTGTAAACCTTTATCACGACTTGCGCCTTTTAAGCTCTTATGGCAATACGCATAACTTGAAAACCACATTGAGAACAAACAAGGAAGGTGTCTACTAAACTATCTGCCAAGTTGACATAAGTACTGTATAATTAATATGGAAATTATTCTGCAATAGTACAGTTTTTATTACAATAAGCGCCTATTTCACAAACGTGGCCAAAAACAATAACTATTTCACAAGTAGGCCAAACTGTCATTTAAAGTCACCGGCAACCGGGAATAATTTAGCTGATATGCCTTTATTTGTACGGTAAACGTCCCAAACATTAAATAGAAAATAATATTCGTGAAAGAGGCCCTTAAACTGCCAACCGAATGCAATTTTTTTCTGTAAAACTAGTATTCTTCTTTATATTAGTGAACACCGTATCAAAACCAGACGAGGCAACGGCGATTTCATTTTATATTATGTTTAGATCTTTATATATATATTTCTTCTGTGCGTGTGTATGTCACTGAACTCCTCCTAAACGGCTGGACCGATTTTAATTCTGTCTTCACTTATGGATAGAGGGATAATTAGGAATGGTTTGTATGTAAAAAAAATGGTCGCGGACGAAGTCGCGGGCACAGCTAGTATAGATATAATAATGTGTTTTGCTTGCATGTTAATAGGCTTCAGTGTTCGAAGATGCTACTCGTAGTTTAATTGTTTTTAATCTCCACAAGAAAACAGAAGACCCTCAAATGGGAGCCTAGTCTACGTCTTCTTTGAAAGTAGCCTATTGACCCCATGGTGCATCTCACTGAACTTTTCGTACGAAATAAAATCGTAAGTTTTTATGTAAACAGAAAAAAATTGCAACCAAGTCGCCAAAAAATTTATTTACACGACTTACGAGTAGGTACATAGGCTAAACCTTAAGAGATACATAAAAATGATTTACTAAGTACTTGTAGCTTTTCTAAAATCCTAAGAAAAAATTGCATTCTTACGAAACTGGAGGCCCTACGCTAGTTATTAATAAGGTCCGGACCCACATACCTGCGATAATTGCGTAAATAAAACAATGTTCAAGTTATAATTAGACGGGATCGCCCGCATCTGATGACGTAACTACTTTCGCCTCTAACAATGCATTTCTTCCGTCCGTTACGAATGCATTCTTAAAAACACACTCTGACACATACACAACTGTGGAAGAATGCGTTTAAGGTCTGCGCATACGCACTAATAGTGACGTTAATCAATAATGCATTCAGATAGTTTCGCACCATAAACTCGAAACATGTTCAGTGTGTGTTCGTTAAAACAAAAAAGTGTATTGTTTTTTTCATGGGTTAGTCCAAACAGTTCTACGATTGAATAGAAAACTGTTTGGCCAAAAAAAATCCAACTAGTTCTACTGCACAGTATAAGATTGCGTACGTATGACAATGGAGTTATTGGATTGGCACTAAATTTGATAGCCCAACAAAAATATTTAACTGTCGCTTCCGCAGCGTCTGTCTGTTTGTTAAACCACGCAGCGGATTTTGATAATTTTGATAAAAGCAGATAATTTTCATAGAACTTATATATTAATAAAATATTATATGTATTTTCCTACTCGATAACTATATGTTTAACCTCTGGTTGGCAGCATGTTGGTAGTGATTACAGTGATAACTCTGAACCTCGTAAGAAAGTTTATACCTACGTTCAACGAGCTATGGAGAGCTGTGCTCTCGGGATTAGGTACACTGCTGGAACGAATTAGAAATGAGGAGATCCGTTCGATTTAAAATATCAGTGTTTTTAATTAAGATGTATTCTTTTTATTGATCAAAAAGGTAAACAAACAATTCACGATATAGAACTAAACAAACAATACGAACAAATCTAAATAAGTTAATCACTGAGTCAACTCTCTTTGATAATGCCTAATGTACAAATCCCATCTTTAAAACAGTCTACGTTTTTGATCAATAGAAAAAGAATAGATCATAAGATATATTTTAAAGTTTTTCATAAAACATTAAAATTTCAAATTTGGAATTCTTATACTTAGTGGCCAGACCCCGGCTTTGCTCGGAAAATTTTCCAATTTTTCTCTTCATAAGAACCTTCCTCGTGCTACAATATTTGAAAAAGAAATAGTCGCATGGTCTAGCCATCAACTCTAGTTCTCAAGTTTAGCAAAACAAAGCTATTATTTTTTTTTATTTAAATAGATTAGATTTTTACGCCATCATTGTGTTGTGACATCTATATTCAAAACAAAATTATTATTTAGCAGGTAGTGATTATGAATGCGCGTGAGCGATCAGTGTAGTCATGTGATGAAGGAAGAGGTCATTTCAATCAAATGGTTCGTGCAATGACGATTTGCTAAATGAAGTCGAGTTTCATCATAGCTGCCTGACCATTATGAGGTAAGTACCTATCTATTCCCCAATATACTTTTATAGTCTTTGACCTATTCCACTTTGCAAGTGGAAGTCTGCAAGAGATTAATATTCCTTTTGTATATATTCCATGACATTGTAAACTTCATCTGATGCTGCAGCATCAAGTAGTCTGCGGGACACTCAACTCCTCGGCAACTTAGAGCGGACATAGCGTGTTTAGGCTACATAGAAAGTCGGGGTTTAGTTTATAATTTTAATACCTATAACTTGCTAGAAGGTAGTCATGTGAATTATAAAAAAATTACCATTCCCGCTAATTACCCAAAAAAGTACCTACTAGAAAAATACTATTCTGAAAAATATTAAAATTCAGCGCCTACCAAAAATATATGAGCAATAAATATTTTACGCCTAAGAAAAGGGAGCGCGGAGGAAGTCACGGGCATAAGCTAGTAATATTTAAACCAAAAACTTCCAAATTTCCCTTCACTGACTTTGAAGCAGGTTCGGTACGTCATAATGACAGAATGAAGTTGCGATTTTTTTTTTCAGAGGAAATGCTATAGGAAACACATCGTGTATCGTATGAACAAACTGGGGCCTTGGTACAGACCTTCTGCGTATGGGAACCACGCATCGTTGCACTGACAACAAAACTCAAAGCGCTCTGCACACCAGTTGGCATTTGACACGTAGCTAAACTATTCAATACGTTTTTGCTGCATTATCTCGTTTGCGCTGTTCAATTAAGGATGTTGACCCTCGCCAATTGTTCGTTTTCAAATAGACCTGCCAATTTTCATGCGATTTGTTTATTTATTTTTTACATTTTCAGGCACTCAGCTGGCTGGCAGTTGGCACTTGTCTTGGTTTCCCTGGCTGCGCTTGTGTTTATAGGACGGGCGCTACCTACCTTGAAGTGGAATTTTGGTCTGCCGACTACAGATCTCGTTTAAATAAAAAAAATATCTTGTCGCGGATACAAAACAAGAAATCAAAATTCAAAATCACCTTACAAAACTTTTGCTATGTGCAACAAAAATGATCCTATCTTCAATCCTATTAACGTACAATTTTGTAATTAGGCATCGAGATTTTTGAGACGAACTTTTTATTGGCTTGCAAGACTGATGCGACTGGGTGGTGCCTGGATTGCCCCGAATTCTGCCAGCCCCAATTTTTTTATTTTTTGGTATTAGTGGCAAGACCGAGCCTTGCTAGCAACACACATCAACTTGTGTTTTATTACCTAATATATTGCCTAATATTTGGTTTGTTTACATGCTAAAATGTGCATTAAATGTACCGAAATGTGTAGTGTCCTCTGAATCTCGTCTCGTGCCAAGGACGGCAGGTGCCAAGTATTCTTTCCACGTTCATGTGCGATGCGAGCGATCTGTGCGCAGTTTCACCATGCGTATCTAGGCCCATCTAACCGTTATACCTACACCGTTATGTATTACTTGAGTGAAACGGAACGGATAATTGTTACGTGGGAAACGCTGATTTATTAATGAAAAATTTTATGTTTTACTTTCATTTCTATTCTATTTATCATTTTATAGGTTTGATTTATATTCCTTTAGTAAGAAACAGGGTGAGGAATTTATTCATGTAAGTACTGAAATAAAACAAAGATAATTTCTTTTTAAAATATATGTTTTTCTAACCTAAAATAGTTAGATTAGGTTCTTCACATCCTGTCCCTTGCTATGGGCCGTGACACAAGGTGTAGTAAGAGTAGCGTTTCGCAGTTATTTGGTCAGCCCCCTTACAGAGAAGTCAGATTGTCTGAAACAATCTGATGGTCTACTTGATGATAAGTGGCTACCGTCGCCTATAACACTACGCTAAAGGCATTACGAAAGAATAGGGAAAACTTTTTAACAAAAAATTAAACCGCCGAAAAAACTGAAAGGCAAAAAATAATTTTATTTAACCTTAATAACGAAAAGTTCTTAGCGCCTGTTTCACAAAAGTCACCGGTAACCGGGGATAATGGAGCTGATATACCTTTATTTGTACGGTAAACGTCCCAAACATTAAATAGAAAATAATTTAAAAAAATCGGCCATCGAATGATGCAGTAAACCGAGTGCATAGTTCAATATATAATTCAATATAAATAATTCAAAATGATTTCTAAAAGTAATTAATCAACACAATACATGTAGTTTGTGAAAGAGGCCCTTAAACTAATTACCTAAGTAATTTTGATTCGCATTACTTTACGTAATTTTCGCTTGTTTGGCGCCGACTCAAAATTACTTAGGTAATTAGTTTAAGAACTTTAGTTAAAAATTATTTTTTGCTTTTCAGTTTTTTCGGCTGTTTAATTTTTTGTAAAAAGTTTTTATTTTATAATTTTTTGTGGCTATAATCTACTATATAGTACATGCTTAATTTTTGATTACTTTTTTTTTGTAATACTCAACTCAGCATTAAAATCTGTGAGCAAACAATAAATCACCCCCATTTTCCCACCCTTAGGGTAGGATTTTTTTTTCCAAATTTATACGAGACCAACTTCGAGGTATACCCTATTCATTAAAAAAAAATTATCAAAATCGGACTACTCTGTAAAAAGTTATGTGTGGTCATACTCTACAATCAGTGAGTGAACAATCAATCATCCCCTGTTTTCCTACCCTTAGGGTTGGAATTTTTTTTTCCAAATTTAAATGGGACCCGCTTCGGAGTACACCCTTTCAAATAAAAAAGAGTTATCATAATTGGACTACTCTGTAAAAAGTTATGCGTGATCATACATAAATATATATATACATAAATATACATAAATATATATATGTAGGTTGAAAATGGGCTCAACTCACAACTAATCTCACGGTGGTTACTGCTGGGCTGCCCAAATGACTATTTTATTTCCGAATCGTCATATAGACGGAAGATAGCTAGCATAGAATAGACGAAGAAGTTTATTATCTTATGTCAACTTATTACGTGGACAACGTATTAGCAGAAAGTATGTGGAATCGATGCCCAATAAATTACTTAATAATAAATAATTTGAAAATATAATTAAAAACCTGAATTATTAATAACTGTTTGTGTTACATCACCGAGTTAGGTCTGTGGCGGAATTATGCAACAACTTTCGATGCTCTTAGAACGAGTTAGTCGAACCGGTTTCAATATTTTCATTTGTTGATGGTACTTGAATAACATTAAACATGTCGTTTAGGTAAATCACGTTTATAGTTCAAATGTGGGACAGTAACATAACAGTCAATTTAATTAGGTATATTTGCATATTAATAACCAATTTCAGTATATTCGAAGACTGACAAGAAATATCGAAAACAAAAAACTTATATACTCAATCTGACACAATCCACTGATTTAGGTAACAGTATCTAATATTATTAGTAAATATTTTTGTTTACATACCTATACATGTAGGTATACAATTTAAAGTGCTATTTTTTCACGTTGGACAAAGACTATATAAGTATATTTGGTAGTATAGACACGGCGTAGCCCACAAAATATGGTAGTAATACAATTCGTCCACTCGAGATGAAGTGGACGAATTCGCATTTAGTTGCTCGCTAGCGCTGTAGCCGTTTGGTTGCTGTTTATTTGTGTTAAAAATTGACAAAATGCCATCGTGTTGTGTGAAATTATGTAAAAATAGACCTCAAAAAGGACAAAAAGAAAAAGTATCATACGTATTTCATATAAATAGACTTAATTACAATATTTTTAACAAAATATTTAATTAATTAGCTAAACCTTTTCATATTTCAAAAGGAAGCATTTGAACCTTATAGCTGTCTCATTCTTACTTATTGTGTAGTATAAGATAGTCCTTTCGTAGAAAGAGATACATATAGATTTCAAATATACTTATCATTTCAATATGTTTGGCGGTTGATCCAGGGCCGCACTTGTAATATTTTTAAATAAAAATAATAATTTTGTTTGTTTTGTACTACATTTTTATGCTTGTGTTTAAATTGGTGCGTGAATACTTCGATTGATATTCAGTAATAATATGTTTATAATAGATTTCGTATTAACCCAATAAGAAGAGAAAAATGGACAATTTTATTACGTACTCAAAGGGGCGATGAATATTGGAATCCAACAAATTCAAGTATTATATGTTCTGCGCATTTCCATCATGATGACTTTTACACGAATCTTAAGGGATATCGGAAAATAATAAATACAGCAGTACCTTCCATAAATTATGACACAGATCCATCAACACAACAACTCACAAAGCGGCAAAAGTTCAATAGTTAAGCTTATTTTATTTGAGGGACAATAAGAGATCATAATAGTACTCGTATGTATACAATTACATAAAAAATAATAAGTTTTGAAGTAACTATAATTAAACATATTATGCTTATTTTTCACTTATTTTTTTAAGAACACTGTTTCTTGCGGTTTCTTCTTAACAGCTGTAATCGATACCGCGGAATATTATTAAATATTCATTTAATCACGTACTATTTGTTGTTTCATTTCTATATCAAACATCCAATTAAATTATATTACGTATTTTTAAATTACACGCTTCCAAATGCGGCCCTGTGACACGTAACACGTGTTGTATTACACCCAGATGTACCATCGGCTAGCGGTTTGTTGCTTGTAAGCTAGTCAATATCGTTGTGCAGTATACATTGATGCGTTAGTACAGAACACTTTTAACTAGTTTCTTTTTATAAAAGCAATATACATTTGGAATTGCGTGTCAATCTCTCAGTAAGTTCGTAAGTATGATTTTAATACTACCAAAGATTTCGGGGCTTTTTGCTTGCTACGCCGCATCTATAGTTCAGATCAATGACGTTGGACTTATCTATAATAAGGACGTGTGGTTGACATGGCCAATCATGCTGCCCAATTTTCTAAAAAATCATGTTTCTGAAAAGATAAATTTTATCAAGTGACAATGTTGAATCGGTTCGTTTCCTAGCTTGCAAACATAATTATTGTAATTCCGAGCTCTTCATTTGATACAATCACAAAAAATAAATTGCAAATATTACATAGATAGTTAAGAGTGGGTATAAAGCAAACAAAATTTGTAATTTCACCCGCGTGGCCCCTTGGACATGACAGTGACACAAAATACGTAGAACTACGCACAACATGCGACGGAAGATAGCGCATCTCGCTCAATAAAAATGTTATAAGTGCCAAAAGTATTAAATATTAATTATTCGTAAACTACAATGTCAAATGAAAAATTATTACATACAGCCTTAGATAATATGTGAAGCTTTGTAATGTGTGTCATTTTGAAAATAAAACTAAAATCGATGGAAATGAGTGGTCACTTTGTGATTTTTTTCTATCGAGAAAATTTCATTATATTATATTTTCTGTTACAGTCGTCACTTTCATTTATGTATTTATCTACTTAAAAAAATTAATTAAATTAGACTTTGTTTACTTAGATAAAAATCAAATCTAGGATTGGCTATTTCTCTTTATACCCGCTCTTAACATAATGTATTTCGTTTAACGATGGCGGGTAAACAGGTTCAGACGATAGATATTTATAAACGAAACGAACGAAATGGCTTGATATTAAACGTTCACAGACACACCCACATATTTGCCTGAGTTTATGTCGTGACACAAGTACCTAATGCTTTTGTCGCAATCACGTTGCCAACGTACAAGGATATAGTTTAATAAGGCCTACATTATATATATAGTTATAGTCATATATGTAGGACTATCGGTTGAAATTTATACCTAATTATAGATTTTACTGGGAAAATAATCATGTACCTAATCTGGTAATAGGGTTTCATAAATATTTAAATTTGGAAGTATTAAAAAAGTTTGAAATTAAAAAAGTATTTTTTATTTAAGAATGATATCCCCATTTACAGTCTTAAATCTTCACTTCACAGGAAATTACTGAATTTAAGAAGGCCTGGTTTTGAACGATATCCTTTGCGAAGTGCTGCGATCGTGTGATACTTCTTTTCATGAGAAAAAAAGAGAATTTTCATGAGAAACATCGAAGTACTTAGTTGTAGTACATTAATGATGAGAAACGTGAAACAAATATGATATTTGAAAAAAGAATATAAGATGGCATGGAAACACGCAATTTAAAAATAAAAAAACAGGCATAGATCATTACGCGTGTGTTGCCAAAAACAAAAAAATAGTGCGTTCCGTTCCGTTTGTAGTGTGCATTTTTTTTTCTGCAACGAACGTCTGTCGCACCGCCGCTAAATGACTTTACTGCACTTTCGTGTGCGAATCTTCTTTAATTACTCGGTAGAAAGTCATCGCGGCGTTTTTTCATCAAACGATTCGCGGTTTCCGAGCGTCGTCGGTGTGATCTTTATTCGGTACTTTACTTTGTTATTTATTTACGTTTAGATTCCGCACTAACAAGATGAAAGTTGGATCACACTTTAATTAATTCTGTCTTGCATTCCGTTTACAGGCAACGTCGCGAATGAAATAGTGTAGGGAATTAACTAACGCCTTTTTATAACCAACTTATTTATACATATAGAAAAGGGGAAAGATGTAGGTAAGTACCTAGTCAACAGCCAGCTACAATTTATGTAAGTACATAAAATATACCTTACCTACTGTCAGAGTAGGTAAAAAATAATGCCTGTAGATTTTATCTACTGTATGAAAATTAAGTCAATATGAAAATTGACAAAAAGAAATAAGCAGATAATTTTTCAAACTTTAGGTACATTGTTGAGTTAAAAATTATATAAAACATTATAATATTGAAAGTAGCGTCAAACATTACTTACACAAAAATACAAAGTTATCGTTAGGTGCATTGTTAGTTGATTGTACAGTGGAATAATTTAGCTTTGATGTTGTTTTTACATTAGTATTTATTTATTTGAATACGTGATAGCGATTTACGTCAAATGAGGTAAAAGATAGAGTTCGCTTGCCCTTCACTCTGTTCTTGAAGAGTCCCTAATCCCTAAGTTGTATGTTTGGCTTCAGGTGGGGTGATTGGTCCGCCCGGGAACACCGCGTGGTGTTGTTTTTTTGTTGAAGTGAAAACTTCGTGTGAAACTAGGCGCGTTGGACATTTTTGATATGGAAAAAAAACCATTGAACTCGCGACACTGTTACCGACACCTCTGTTGACAATTATAAAAGAACATAGTAATTTCAAATAAAAATAGAAAACGCCCAGTGATTCCATATTTAAAAGTATTTCCTGCGCAATAAAATATTTCCTGACGATTCAAAAAATAAATGACGTCACGTCACAGTGACGTCACAGATCAGCTAAAGATGCTTCTTTTGGGAGAGACAGTTGCCAACGTCCATACTACGTTGAATACACCGGTTCTCGTCCGATCACCGAAGTTAAGCAACGTCGGGCGCGGTCAGTACTTGGATGGGTGACCGCCTGGGAACACCGCGTGATGTTGGCTTTTTGCAATTTTGTTATTAAGAGTGACGTCAGAGATCAGCTAAAGATGCTTCTTTCGGAGGAAACAGTTGCCAACGTCCATACTACGTTGAATACACCGGTTCTCGTCCGATCACCGAAGTTAAGCAACGTCGGGCGCGGTCAGTACTTGGATGGGTGACCGCCTGGGAACACCGCGTGATGTTGGCTTTTTGCAATTTTGTTATTAAGAGTGACGTCAGAGATCAGCTAAAGATGCTTCTTTCGGAGGAAACAGTTGCCAACGTCCATACTACGTTGAATACACCGGTTCTCGTCCGATCACCGAAGTTAAGCAACGTCGGGCGCGGTCAGTACTTGGATGGGTGACCGCCTGGGAACACCGCGTGATGTTGGCTTTTTGCAATTTTATTATTAAGAGTTACGTCACAGATCAGCTAAAGATGCTTCTTTTGGGAGAGACAGTTGCCAACGTCCATACTACGTTGAATACACCGGTTCTCGTCCGATCACCGAAGTTAAGCAACGTCGGGCGCGGTCAGTACTTGGATGGGTGACCGCCTGGGAACACCGCGTGATGTTGGCTTTTTGCAATTTTGTTATTAAGAGTTACGTCACAGATCAGCTAAAGATGCTTCTTTTGGGAGAGACAGTTGCCAACGTCCATACTACGTTGAATACACCGGTTCTCGTCCGATCACCGAAGTTAAGCAACGTCGGGCGCGGTCAGTACTTGGATGGGTGACCGCCTGGGAACACCGCGTGATGTTGGCTTTTTGCAATTTTGTTATTAAGAGTGACGTCAGAGATCAGCTAAAGATGCTTCTTTCGGAGGAAACAGTTGCCAACGTCCATACTACGTTGAATACACCGGTTCTCGTCCGATCACCGAAGTTAAGCAACGTCGGGCGCGGTCAGTACTTGGATGGGTGACCGCCTGGGAACACCGCGTGATGTTGGCTTTTTGCAATTTTGTTATTAAGAGTGACGTCAGAGATCAGCTAAAGATGCTTCTTTCGGAGGAAACAGTTGCCAACGTCCACACTACGTTGAATACACCGGTTCTCGTCCGATCACCGAAGTTAAGCAACGTCGGGCGCGGTCAGTACTTGGATGGGTGACCGCCTGGGAACACCGCGTGATGTTGGCTTTTTACAATTTTGTTATTTGATCTAGTAACCTTAGCAAAAGATCTATTCAAGAGGCCCACCCCTCTGGCCAATTTTTTTATAGGTTGGTTGGACCTACAAGAATATAGTCCGGAGTTTTCGGACATTTCCGTGGTATATTTTGGCAATTAATATCTCAAAATTGAT
This sequence comes from Synanthedon formicaeformis, assembly GCA_945859745.1. Lineage (NCBI taxonomy): Eukaryota > Metazoa > Arthropoda > Insecta > Lepidoptera > Sesiidae > Synanthedon > Synanthedon formicaeformis. The sequence continues at coordinate 2,566,870 of OX243969.1, read as the reverse complement.
ATTTTTGAGATAATTTTTTTGGAACGCGTCCTATCGAAAAAAGTTTCAAATAAAATTTGTTCATCATAATAACTAATTATGTAGTGAATAACGTGTAGGTATTCTTATCCTAATATTATAAATGCGAAAGTAAATTCCCTATTACGCTTTCGCACCGTAACTATTACACCGATTGTTATTCAGGTCATTCAGAAAAAGTAGGTTCTAGGTAATGTTCCCGAGGGATCATCTATAAATAAATAAACAAAATTTTACCAAAAAAAACGACTTCAAAACGTTTTCTCATGGATGCCATTGTCAGAACAGAGCTTTCAAATAAAAAAAGAATTTCACCCAGTCGAAAGTTCTGAGGTAACAAACTTAAAAAAAAAATACAGTTGAATTGAGAACCTCCTCCTTTTTTGAAGTTGGTTGAAAAACCAAGTCGCGGACAAAAGCTAGTAATATAAGTAAGTGTTCATGGATTCAATTTATATAGCGAATATAAAAAATCCATCTTATAATTACTTAGTTTTATCAAAATTTATTTTTAACATTTTGTTAAATCGCAATTTATAGATAGGTAACAATCCGCAGTATAATCACAGTATAATGAAGAGGATGCTCGTTATGTATAGAACAAAAAAAACTTTATTGCAAAAAGGCATAAAATTAACAACAATGACAAATACAATTGATCGGGAAATCGATTGCGTTGATCTCACAAAAAATAAGCAATGTAGGTACCTAGGTATACTTGACAAAGCAGATTTTTTATTCTAAAATAGACTTCCAGATATTAAAAATTTATTTGCGACGTAGATTAGGTATATCTTCTAAGTAAGCAAATTGCTAGCGCGGCGTGGCTGCATTACGAAATTAATAACTTCTTTTATTAACAAAATTATATTAAACTAATTAACGCTAACAATTAGCGATGTTTCATAATGAATTTTTAGCCTTGTATTTAATGAATTATTATGTAGGTATTGCGTTCATTTCATTTATTTATGTTTAGACTTTCACGCCTTACATATCTTCTCTCTTTATAATATCGTATAGATATAGACTGTGTTCAAAATAACAGTTTTTTTGAAAAAAGATATTTATTGTAGGGAAATAGCTCGTTTACGATTTTTTTTAAGGGTGTTATAATAGTAATATTACACTATGAAATTTAAAAAAATTATGCAAGATTAACCCACTAAAAAAGAATGTAATTAAATTGATTAGTTCCATGATGGTTCCATGATTCAAAATCAATCACTATAGAAATACAAACATCAATGCAATCCTTACTTTCCGCTTGTCTTACACCATCGCATCCGTTTTTGTAATAAAAAACGAAACGATACGACAGATAACAAAAAGTGGAAGTCCGCATAAATAAAAATAAAACAATTTCACAAGTAGTGGCTATACCTACTGTAGCAGTCAACGCTTGATGATTTTAAAATATTTGTTTTGCCTATAGTTGGCATTAGTATGTACATATTTGACATTTGCGTTCCCGCCTAAAACCGCTCACACTATGTATTCAATTTGAAGGAAATCAATTTAGGAAATCGGAAGGTGTAATCGCAGTAAGAACAGATTGATTGGTCCAATTTAGATTTTAGATTCTATTTTCAACTCAATCAATTTAGTGTAGTGTGATCAACTAGTTCACTACTTAGGTTCAACTAAAGCTTTCCTTTAAATTGAATAGTGTTAACCGCTTAAATTTACTATTATATGTCATGGAACTTGGCATGACCAACGACGAAATGACGAAAAATCGATTTTTGCGTGACCACTTTGTTTTTTCGAAAATATAACGAATGTGCTGCATTGTGCTAGGATTGTGCTGGGGTGTGCTGCAAACCGTTTTTGATTATCTTAAAAAAACAGCTGCTATAGGCAAAAATGTTTTGTAGGTATCATGGAACTTGGCATGACCACTTTGTTTTTTCGAAAATGTAACAAATGTGCTGCATTGTGCTAGGTTTGTGCTGCAAACCGTGAAAATGAATAAGTGGGTGTAAAGAATTCGCTACCGCTGATTAATGTAAGCAAATGCTAACCCGATCGAAGTATTATTTTATTAGATCCATGGCAGTTCCTCACTCATTTAAACTTGTCCTATGTCAGGCTATCAGCTGTCACTAGCGTCAGCTAATGACAGCATTGATAGCCGACAGCCTGACACTGACAGTTAATAAAAATAAACAACAAAGTACTTTTTAGCAGTGTTCGCTCATTAATTTCGTTTAATTTAAATGAATTGAATTAAATAATAAAAACACAATCGACGGAATAAAATTACATCTAAAAAATAACTACCTCAACAAGTCAATCCTTGGATATGCAGGTTAAATATCTATACTTTGTCATAGTACTTCTGATTGGTAGGTATTTTTTTGAATAACATAATTTCGATTATTGTTTATAATACGGACACATGTTTTTGAAACCTTAATTAATTAAGGCGGACCTTAAAGAAGAATAAAGGTGGATTTCCAAGTACAAACAGAAATTTCTGAATGTGTGAACAGATTTAAAATCTTAACCATTGTACATAAATAATGTTATGGTGATAAATAACCATAACATTATTTATGTACAATGGTACAGTAACCATTGTACATAAATATAGTAGTTGCAACGTTTTTATATGCTATGGAAGTACTAACTAAACCTGTATTAAATCTCAACTACTTACCATTTAAAACATAAAACAAAATATTCACAACAGTGCCATAGTCATCGAAATAATATATCTCAGTTCGCTGGCCACAGTATTACAATACATACAGTTGGGCAACGCCTTTGATGTCGGGCGACGCCGCCACTCGTGTAAGTACTTACGCTCTCACGCGCGGATGTGCCAGGGTTGTCACAAAATGGAAAATAAAACAATTATTATAACGTTAATTATGTTATATTAAATCCTTATTTAATGTTGTTGTTGAGGTACATCCATACACGGAACAGGCGCATCTGTGTACTTAATAAAATCATTCGCCGCCACCGCTCACTCAACTCAAAAACATGTACGTGCCTGCCTTGAAAGTTGGAGAGCGCAGACTGTGTGAGTTCGCTTCCCCACGACAGCCCCCACCATTGCTCTGCTCAAGTACATTTGTTGCCCAGTTTTACAATACTGTATGTATTGTAAAACTTACCAGTGCCTTTGAATTTAACACTGAATTTAATCTGAAGTCACTGAATGTAGAATTCATGATATTTTTTTTTAAATCAGATAAAATGTTGCAATTTGTGCTTGCATAGGTTTGAGCAGGTTGAGCATAAAAAAACTTATTTGGTAAGAGTCTAGTTATTCATATTAGTGTTTGTTTTAGGATTTTCACCTGCAACCCACCAGTATGATGATGAAGCTGTTGAAACTGACACACAAGAGGACATAGATACAGATGTCCCTAATGTTGATGAGTCAGAGTCTCTCCTATCAAATGTGGTTTCAGATGTTAACAAAACACTCACAAACCTATACAACCATGTAACTTCTGCCAATGTCACCACAGAAAACACAACACAGACAGCCAATGAAACTAAGAAAATGGTTAAATGCAAAGAAATCATTTATGATCAATCCGAAGAATTGGAGCCATCGGTGGAAATCATCAATGGCAGTAGACTCTCCAAACTTCTACAAATAAAACCGGACATAACAAGTCGTGATATGGAAGCGGATTGTGTATTGGTGTTATTCTATGCAAGAGCTTGTCCCTTCAGTGCACATGCGGCTCCACATTTTAATGCGCTTGCTCGATCTTATCCAAATGTAAAAATGGTAGCATTAGATGCATTGAAATTTAGCGGAATCAATGCTCAGTATGGCATAGTTGGAGTGCCAACCTTAAAAATGTTTCATAGCGGGAGACCGGTTGGTAAATTTAATGGTACAGAATATAATATACAGTCCTTTAGCAAATTCGTCCACGCTATCACTGGCCAGTACCCCCAAGGACTTTTAGTGACATCAAAGGACTTTCAAGGTCCAGTGTCTAGTGTGGTCGAGAAAGACACAGATTATTTCCTTGTACTTTCATGGTTGTTCATCTTCATTTGTTCAATCTACTATTTTACTCAGTCGAAGTACTGGCAGATGATTGTAGAGATGGTTCAAAATAACTGGAGGGAATCGGCAGCTCAGCATGAACACAATGAATGATTTTTTTTTTAATTTAAGTGAATAAAACAGGTTTACTGATCGAAATTTAATGTTATTATTTCAGTAAAAAAAATATTGAAAAGTTAAGATAAGAGATATGGAGGTAGGCTCGCAATAGTACACATGCTGTTATTTTGCTTACTAAATTGGTACTTTCGAATTTTTGAACTCGCTTTTGAATCTTTTTTTAGTTGTAAACCAGTTTAACTTGGTTAGCTTTGACGTAAATTAAATTCTCAATTTTTAGTTGAAACAAATTAAAATAAGATCAATATAAGTAGGTATTTTAATACTATAAAATACAATAAAATTTCTTAACAAAATATTTATAACTTTCATTTAAGCATAAAACTATAATTTACTAAATTAATTCTGCTGGCATTTTTTCGCCATTTAATGCCGCCAGTATATTTTTTGCTGTCAATTCACTCATAGTGTTTCTAGCTTCTATAGCAGCGCTACCAATATGAGGCAACACTACACAGTTTTTCATTTTAAACAGTGGACTGTCGAGGGGCAGAGGTTCTGGGGTTGTCACATCTAAACCGGCGGCTCTTATTGTCTTATTCTTCAATGCTTCTATCAAAGCATCTTGGTCAACTGTCCCTCCGCGGCTTGTATTAATAAATATAGCAGTTCTTTTCATCTTTTCAAAAGCACTTTTGTTGAAAATCTCCTTTGTTTCTGGTACCAATGCGGCACAACAAATCACAAAATCACTTTCATTTAGAAGCTCATCAAACTCTACTTTTAGAGCCCCAACTTCTTGCGCCTCTGGTCTTTCACTTCTGTTCACATAAAGAATCCTTTTTGTGTTAAACGCTTTGACTCTTCGAGCAACGGCTTGACCGATTCTACCGAAGCCCATTATGCCAACTGTTGCACCAGCAAGCCCAGGTCCTGTCATCCAAGTGGGAGCCCAAGAAACCCAACCTCCAGTCTTGGCTTCTTCTTGAGCTTCTGGTAAACGGCGTGATGTCGACAACAGCAGAGCCAACTGGAAATATTTTTTATTATTTTAGGTTTTATATAAACTTATCCCAAATAACATAAATTGTTAATATTATTATCAACTAGAGACAGACAGAATTAGAATATCATAATCACATTTGGTCCATCCTTTTATTTAGTTATGAAAAATCATAATATTTTGCTTGAGCATGTTTATGAAGACCAGACAAATACAGACTATTGGACAGACTTTGAAACCACTATCTACTGCTGCCATAATAAATGTAGCATGGACAATTTGTAAATTAAATATTAGCTTAGAAAAAATTACCAGGAAATTTTACTTAGGCTTCGATCATATAAAATTATTTTGTACATTTGTATCAAAGGTGTCGGAGATATTCACATTTATCTAAGTAGGGTCTTCTTAGATTCAAAGTCATACTTACAGTTAGTTCAGCTGTAGCATCTGTTAGAACGTCTGGTGTATATCCCAATTTAATACCCCTCTTCTTACACTCTTGTACATCAATATGATCATGACCGACAGATATTGTTGACACAACTTTAAGATCAGTACCTGCTGCTTCCAACAACTCTTTGTCTATCTTATCAGTAAGAGAACAGTAAATAGCATTGACACCAACAACTGATTTAAGAAATTCCTGCCTTGGTACAGGTGATGGGCAAGTCCAGAATTTCACTGTACAACTGAAAATTTAATAATAACATTTAAAATGGCAAAATAATAGCTAAAAAAGTTTGAGCTTAGTAAGCAAGATGTTTCATTTTTTTTATGTTAAGCTCATAGACAGGCTGACAATCACAATATTTTTTATTTTATCCACTGGTATCTACAGCTACATTTTACATGTCTGTAAAAATTTAAGAAAAATTAATAATTCATAATATTACGCACTTGATTTGATAGTAAGTTAGTAAGCTATGGTATATACAGTTAATGGTAGGCATTGGCCACCTACTCGGTGAGCGAGTAATGAATGGTTCTTGCATTATTTATGCACTCACCGAAACACTATTAATTATTAACTATGATCTTTCGTAAAGGGGTGGTTAGTGTGGCCATACAGGCTGCTCCATAGATTTATTCTGTCTTCAACCTGTGACAATGCTTGTGTTATAGCCGATGGTAGCAACCTAGCAACAAGTGAATTATCAAACTGTCTGCCTACCTTAACAAAATGAAAATCTAATAGATAAAAGAAATAGGTACCTACTTCTTTCTTAGTAATTCCACGCCGACGTCAGGCATATCAGAGCGGGTTATATAAACAACGGGTCTCGAGGAAGCACTCATTTTTCTGACAGACTTATTGACAATATTGTATCGAATAGGAATGTAACTACGAAAATGAGGTATTAAACTTGAAACCGACATGAATCGATCGCCGTTTTTGTGTCTTCTGCATTAATTACTTTTCCGGGTTTCTTATATAAAATAACCGATAGCAAGGTCACCTTAAGGTCATTCAATTTTCTGGTAAGTATCGAGGTGGCGTATCTTGAGGTTTCATTGGCTGATTGCCCTTGAAAAACGAAGGTTTTACAACAAATATTGTAAAGTGGAGAGTGGCGATTGTACCGAGTATAACTTTGCCTTTCGTCGACTTTATGAATGATAGGGCATGAGAGGTCATAGCAGCACTTCTATTATATAATACACACAATACCTACATACATGGAAATAATCTTAAAAGAGAATAAAAATCATAAAATCAGATGAAAAAATGCGAGGAGATAACAGCCAGGCCCGGGAAACCGGAAATATTAATCACACTGACACTGACGTTTGACGAAACTTAACTGTCACAAGACCCGTCATTCACCTATCCATCAAACATCAAACACCTGCTGACAAAATTAATCCAGTCTGAAGATAGAAGGATTCTTATTACAGAGGATAATTTTACCTGTCAGGAGCTTGGACAATAGAGGTAAAGAGGACTGACTTATATGGGTGTTAAACTGAAAAACAGGCAAGCTACAATACAACTATTAAATTTTAATAGTTATAGTTCATAAATTGAACAGAATGGCGCTTGTGTAGCACTGGCGTTTGATATGATTGGTTGTTGCGTAGGTAGTTCATAAAATGCAAAGATAAAATGCTACTACAAAGGCACACCCTAATAATACTAAAGCGCCTCCTATTTAATGGTAGCCAACCGACACTTACTCACTAAACAATCTCTACTCTCCATGACCGGGACAATAGGTGCTAAAGGAATAAATGTATCTAAGGAATAAGACTGTCTGTTTTTTAATTGCTTTGGCACTAGTCGGGAAATCGGCCAGCTTCCGCTATTAGTTTTCAGCTAATGCTTGTGTAACTTACTGTCGACGAAATCACCACATTTTACGAACTGACAGGATCATATAGGTGTGATTAAAAGATTAAATAAATTTAAAGACTATTTGCTAGTCTTCTCAAATATACAGTTCATGTATTCCACCTATTTCCTATTAGGTACTATTTATTTAATATTGGCCTACTATAATTTGTCTATGGAATGGAAAATTTAAAAACAATGCTATTATTGTCTTGCCATTTATACCTTTTGCAAAATTATTAGATGAGTATATTTTTAATACCTAGTTAAATTTATGTTTATTTGGTACCTACTGTAAAAATTATCAGAGAGTTTTAAATAATGGCATTAGACAAGCAAAGAATTTTAAATGAATTAGGAAGTGTTGTGAATCAGTTACAGAGCGCAGACTGGTAAGTTTTTAAGAAACATGAAAAGGATGCTTTTAACTTAGTAGGTACTGCATAAACCTGAAAAGGCTATCGCGCATAAAACTGAAGCAACTACTGTTAATTAGCGTGAACAAGAAGCGCGTTCATCATCATCACAATCATATCATCTATAGGACGTCCATCCTAAAAAGGCCTATGGACCTACCCCATAATTGTCCAGCAGGACCGGTCAGAAGCAGTCTGAATCCAGCACAGATCCGTGACCCTTATAAGGTCATCTGTCCATCTTCTATAGGTTGACGTCCTACACTACACTAGTCCGTGGTCTCTCTCGTCTTAAAATCTTTCCGGCCCTAGCGCTCGTCTGCTCTGCGTTTACTGTGTGAACACAAAGGCCTTCGTTACAAAATTTATATTTTCGCTGGCGCTGGGTGTGAAAAATATAAATGAGTAAATCGTAATTAGAGTAACATGATATTTATTTTAAAATTAGACCCTGCGCAAATTTAATGAATTGCGAAAGAGATAACACGCCTAAAAGTGGCCATACACGTCCCTGCAACCAGTGGCAATATTGAGAGGGTGTTAGTGGCGGTAAAATCAGCCACTACTCCACACACGTCCCTGCCAGCCTTTTACTAAGTGTGAATCCGACCGTGCAACAAAGCGCTTGTCTATTAAAATGCCGCCGACACTCATGTCTCCGCACGAAATCAAATTAAATAAACAAAAATACGTCTTGACCGCGCTTGACCGCGCTGCTTTTGCAGGCACACTTGACACTGCAGTGAAATCGGCCCGACATCGCCACATACGTTACGTCAATGCTCCCTTGACGATAAATTGCCGTTGAGTTCTGAGCTCGCCAGACACGATTTTGAAGTCGGAGTAATAATAATATAATTGTTTACGATTTGCCCACACACGATGCAATCTACGGAGTGATCCAAGGCCCCAATATTGCCACTGATTGCAGGGACGTGTATGGCCACTAACAGACGAATACCTATAACTTCGGGTAAAAAGTCGAGATTTAGATTTTAGTAGCGGCAAGCAACACTGCGTTTCGCAGTCATTTGAGCAGTCCGTCTGGCGGAAGTAAGGGGGTGGCCCCTTAAAGAAGACCACCGTGAAATAACAGCACATGTGCTTTTGTGTTTCGGTGAGTGAGTAAGGGATGCCAAAGCCCATTTCCCTATCCCTTCCCAATCCCTTATCCTTAATTCTACTGGTCAGCAGCACACTTGCAGCTCCTATGGTGTATCATATGTTATGGGCGAATATTTCAAACGAAAATGCGTATCCTCGAAATTGTAATCTACATATTTTACATTTTTTTATACAATGTTAAGATGGCTATTTTTTAAAATATTAAACGTAATATTTACGCAAACGCATACAAGCTTTTTTTTTCATTTTCATAACTTCTAAACTCTAAAATATGTATAATACAAAAAAGAAAAAAATTCCATTTGTTTAATTAAGAGTTGTACACTTCCAAAAACTGCCTATTTTATAAGTAAATAGGTAAACGACCTATACTCCTTGAAGAATTATATAGAGCCATGGAATCCGATAATTAGGTGCTATGATGCAAGTAGGTAGGACATATTACATTTATTTTTACTTTGTTTCAGCGGCTGCATTGGGAAGTTATTTTCGAATTCTGGTCAAGCGTCAACAAATCAAGCTACATCTAAATCTCCCTATACTGGTTGTAATCACGGTGCCTGTCATTGTCATGGTTATTGCATGCACAGTTGCAATAATTTTGACCCGTCTGCTGGCGAACCGAATTATGGAAATGTCGATTATAACAATAATAACAATGCCAATATGTACAATACCAATAACAATGCCAATATGTATAATGCCAACCACAATGCCAATATGTACAATGCCAATAACAATGCCAATATGTACAATGCCAATAACAATGCCAATATGAACCCACCTTGTATGGGACAGTGTAATCCTGCAAAGCTGTACTCCGACACTTATAATTATTTAAACCATAATCTAATGCAGCCAGTTGTTCAAGAAGTGTATAATGATTTAAAATCAATTAATGCAGCCAATACGGTAATGAATAACCCTCTTGCAAGTAAAATGGGATTATCACAGCAAAATCCTTCGGTTAAACCAGTGATTGAGGGCAACATAGGAAACGTTTGTGATCCTAATATGTCGTCTCAAATGCCAAAAAACGACAACATGAACTTTATGATGCCGAATACGGCGCAAAGTCCTGGAACGCAAGGTCATAATAATATGGCAGGAATGGGTCCGGAAATAATAAAAATGGTAATGGGCGAGGGTAAGCCAACATACAACAACATGCAGACTGCGAACAACATGCAACGTTCCGAAATGCCTGGTATGCAAAATTATCAAACGGCAGAAAGTGGAGGTGCATCAAATTACGGACAGATGATGGTAGATGCGCAAATGGCAAATACAAATTCTTCAAATGGCTTTCAACAAAATAGTAATATAGACGCAAATACAGCTTTTCAGCAACAGTCTTCGACAAATCCCTCATATTATATGCAACATGGTCAAGGTCAAGCTAATGCAAATCTTACTGGACAACAATTATTTGCTCAACAAAATCAAGGAATGAAACAAGGTCAAGGAATTACTCCTGCAAGTCTAGCAGGTCAACAAACACCAGCTGCAACCCATAATCAATCGTACGGGATTCATAGCCAAGGAATGAACAAATTTAACGAAATGTTTCCAGGTGTAGCGCAGGGTGATTTAGGATTTGATCCAATGGCGATCGCCATTCAAATGAATCCAGCGAACCAGCAACAGGCCGCAATGAATACAATGCAGAAGCTAATGAACAATAACAGTGCTCTCCAAAACGCTTTTAATACCAATTCAAATGCAGTATCACCGCAGTCAATAACGTCCCAAAACCCTCAGTATACATCAAATGTTCCTCAAACTACTCTAGCACCTGTTTCTCAACAAAATGTAGTAGCGTCTGTTAACCAGGGACAAAATAATTTTGTTCAGTCACCTGAAATTGGTTATCAGCAAGGGACAATTGAAAATCAGTTAATGCAACAACATCAGGTGTATCAAACGCAAGCACCGGTAGTATATCAACAAGACAACAATCAAGAACAATTGATGCAGCAGAGAGACTATGCACGATCAGCAGGTTATGTACAACAAGGAGACTCAATACAGCAAGAAAACTTAAACACACCTATTCCAACATCTCACTTAAATCAAATCAAAGAGCCTCTGTTGCCTGTAGATACTTCCAAGAATGCTTATGACCCAAGATTCAACACTCTTGGACAACCTGTTGAAATGCTTCCAGGAAAAATATATAAGCCTTCAGTCCCTCCACTTCCCCAAACATTGTCTCCACAACCCATACCTCTAAAGTTTTCTGCTGATCCAAATAAATACAGCAACGTTAAGTCTACCGTAAGCAAAACTTCTTTGATTGGTAACAGACAATTGGGTAAGAATCCTAGTAGAAGTCAACTTCAACATATCTACAATCAGTACAAAGGCTCTCAGTCCTACACACAACAAAACGTCACAAGTAATAATCAAGGAGGCAGATATTCCGATGTCCAGTTACGTCAACCTATGGAACCCAAAACGGTGGCTGGTGGAATGCCGATTGAAAGGACTGGCGGAGATACTACTGTTAATAATAAAATTCCTTCTGATTACCAGTTCACGAAAACAGAAGTTACAGAACATATTGGGGATGTTCCAATTATCAAACGAACTTTTGATAAGGTAAGATATGCTCGTGTGGTAGTTAACTACTATAGTTCGCACAAAAGTAATGACGTGTCTAGGCATTACATTTTTGCCAAACTATATATTTTTTTTATTCTTTTAGCCTCAATATGCGAAGTGTAGAAATGGTTTGCAAGATGTGGTGTACACTTCATATCCCACAACGGCGTCGTGGACATTTAGTGGCAAGAACCATCCATTCGTTTCGCCGACTCAACCTATGTTTCGTTCTCGTTCCCCACATTCCCGAAAGTACCTGGCCTAAATTAAGACTGACTGATGTATGTTTGTTTTGATGTGTTGTCAATTTTAATATGTTGAGTTATTGTATATTATGTTGTGCTGTTGAGTTGGTGAATATTAAAAGTATCTCATCTGAGTATATAAACTAGTTTCATTAGCCAGTTTCTAACAAGACGAAACGAACAATGAAAAACGTTGTTGCCTTCATGTCTACAACAACGTCGAATCTTGTAGATAACGTTATGATTTATTATAACGTTGAATTCTCAAAATTTCGGATTTATGTAATGTTTACATTCGTTCTATGTAATTAATACATTTTCTGTAATCGGTTCCTAAATGCAAAAATCCCTAAAAAACAGTTTGATCAAATACATACATACTTACCTAGTATCTACTATATGCTACTATTGAGTTTTTGAAATACCAACATTTGAACCATATATAGACTCGGAAGAGTTATAACCATTTTGACAGATTTTTGTTTCGTTGGAATAGGCAGCATCTGGACACATTTAGTACAGGTCTCTCCTCGTATTATGATGTGTTAAATGTTTTTTAAAAGATAGGCACGGTCCCTGTCATGAGGTCGGAATCTACTTCTACTAACGGATTCGGGATCTTGAACACTTCAAAAAGGCTGACGACGATACGACAGCTTTCAAAAAAAATTAGGTACTATCCATTATAGACGCGTATTGCCCGTGGTCCACCTACTTTGTTCGCCTGGGTGGACCACGGGCAATAAAAAGTGCCCGTGGTCCACCTCATTTATAATGTCATTAAAATTTATAGAAAAACAAGTTGCCTAACCGAGTGGGTGGTACTCGCCATCAACCTATTACCAGCGCGTAGACTGATAATTTAGTTATATTTTGACATCAAGGCATTTTCAATCATAAGATCGTTTTGCATTTGCAATTAGTTAGTCGGCTTCTGATGCAACTGAAGACGACCTTGCGGACATAGCGATGAGCAAACACATCAGACGCCAGGTCAAGCGTGGTCTTGACAAGTTGCCCTGCCAAACATTGGAAAAGTGGTTAAATCGACACACGTAGAGATATTTAGGGTTTAGCTGCGTCGTGTGGCGTCGTGTAATATTGTTTTATTTCGTTTGTTCGGAGCGGAGTGGCGCGGGCGGCGGCCGACAGTTGCCGCGCGACCGCCGCCTCGCTACTTGCCTATGCGTTCTCCAATTCGAACAACAGTTTTGATTCGAACAACAGTTTTTGAAATTTAAAAAAAGAATACCAATTCAAAATGGCGTACACGTGGGACAACAGAGTCGCGTTCGTAGTACGGTATCTTTACGGTGAGTTTTGTTTCTTACTAGTTCACGGCAAAATTTTTGAGTTATTTACATAACAGCTGATTTATTGACGGTGAAATTTTTGCCGTTTTTAACATTCTTAAAAAAAATTAACAACAATTTTAAATCAAATACATCACCGTAAACTAATTATTAGATTAAAACAAAATCAAAACTATAAAATACCTACTACAACGCGAGAGAGCCCATTTCTCTTTATTTATTAGGTCCAACAGTGCACTAACACCCTTTTTGGTTTTGCGTGTTTCTATACGACAGTATACCTAACTACTTACCATTGAAGAACTACAAAAAAAATTATGAAAATTTTTAAACAATAAAACATTTTCTCGTGCATTTATTAAGGCTACACTAATAAGATTTTATTGGATTTAAATAATAATAATAATATTGGATATATTGCAGACAAACGGCTAAAAGAAAATCAACAAAATTGTACAAGCTGAAAAAATCGTATATTGAATAAAGTATTGAAAGCTTGAAAGTAGTCCCTTTACGCTTTTAAAACCTTTGTTTTAGTTATTTAAAATTTATCTATATGTAGGTACATGTTATAAAATAAAATAGCTATCACCATCTGTCTGTTTGTCTGTTAAAGGATAGATAAGGTTTAGATTAATGGAAAGAGCGATAAACTAGGAAGTATGTACAATTTGTAGAAAAAATTGCAATTTGCAAAGCCGAGGGCGGTTCACTAGTCGTATATAATATTCAATTTAAACAACTTAAAATTTTAATTTTAATCGTATTAATACGATTTAATATAGATGAGAAAATCCATCTAATCGTATTAATACGCTGTGATCTGCTGTGATTTCGTAGCATTACAAAGATTTCTAGTAAATAGAAGTAGTTAAAAAGATGTAGAATTAAGTAAAAAGTGAATTAAGTAGCAACCTAGTATGGATTAAAGTAAAAATAAGTTTAATATTTATTTTAAAAAAATAGTTAAATCAGTTAACAAAACAACGTAAAAATACATCGCATATTTTGTATAAGTTACCTATTTAGACATCAGAGTTGTATTGGATTTTGATTAAGTATTCGGTAACAATTTTATTATAAATATAATAGCCTAGGTATTTCCTCTTTAGTAAAACAAAAGAGTGCACGTACTTCAGCTTCAGCCAACCAGCGCGATCATAGTACCTACACGATAAAATGTCATTAATATTTAAAAACTAGCTGGCGCCCGCGACTTCGTCCGCGTTGAAAAAGAAAAAGTAGCCTATCCTGTGTCCTGTACGTCTAAATATTTCTCTACCAAGTTTCATGAAAATCTGTTATATCGTTTAAGAGTTATGGAGGAACATACATACATACTTACATACAGAAAAAAATTCTAAAAATGGTCAATTTAGTTTCAGTATCATGTATAGAGCCTATAAACACGATCTCTGGACACAAAGTCACTTACTCCATAACCAACCCATACAGATTTATTATTAGTATTGATGACAAATGTTTAAATGCAAAGCAGCATTCTTTCCTTTGAATGCACTGGTTCAAAATTCAATCGATGTTCAAGTATTATTAACGAGCCCATTTGCTGAGTGGTTAAGGTGATTGCCTTAGCGCTCTGAATTGGGGATCCCGGATTAGATTCCCGGCTAAACAAATTTTGAAAATGAACTTTTCAAAGTTGTCAGTAATGTGTATATTCATGGATTTCGCTCCCTGTCGGTTGGATGGTTATCCCATTACTTTGACAGCCATTCAATTGGTGTGTCATTCTTGGATAGTTACTTATTTACTTATTATTTTATTTATTTATAATACTAACTTTTTATTAAGTACATTAAATATTTTCTTATATAGTAGTTAATACGATTAAATTCAAATTACATCAACCGTTTCTTGATATAAGTACTTTCTAAACTTACCTAAATAATCATATACGTTTGATTGTTTCCTGCATACAAATATTATAATTTATAAGTCTACACATGTTATAAAAACATATTTATGTCTAAAACGGCTCATGACAACAATTCTACATTCAAATACGAACTCAAGTGACCAATACACAGAGATTAGTGTGAGTTGAGTGTGAGTAATAGTTATGTTTGACGTGTTTTTAATTATGGCAATATAAATCAATGTTTGCCAGTATGCATTTACTTGCGCTATTATCTCTCTACATTATTGCTAATGACAATTACATGTTTATAATAGGTGCATCAATCACTGATTATCATTTTAAAATGTCATTTGTATACCGAATTAAAATATTGAATATGTTGGCAAGAATACTGTTGACTTTTGTATGCAATCGAATATTACGAAATATATTTTTTTAAACGTCATTACGTTAACTAAAAGATTACTTGATATTAAATTTATAATTTATATATTAACTACATGTAAGTTAACCAGTAGCCAACTCCCCTTTTCTTTATATTTTTTTTTCATATATTCTTTTATATATTTTTTCATATTAAGTAGATAATTTCTTTCATTTTATTTTTCAACCTTTGGTGTTATTTTTTTTTAAATTATGTGATGTGTATTTTAAGTTGAGGTGATAATTATTAAAATATTTTTAAACATACTTCCCTCTGGTAAGAGATATTTATAAAATGTAATTCAATGGCTCATACGTTGACAGCTTAGAATATTAAAAAAGTGCAAAAAATTCTTATTAAAAGAAATTTTCTTACTGACTATAATTCCTAAAAACTCCATGGACAATGTAAAAATATTTTAAATAATATCATTTTTATATTTTTTATAATATCGTCTAGTCATTCCGACTTTTTTCAAAGATTTACAAACTCCACCATTTCGACTTTATTTAAGTACTTACCTATTACAATTTTTTATCGTGATAGTGAAATTCATCTTGTTTTTTTTTTGTAGATATTTTATTAAAATCTCCCTGTGATTTGTCCTCTATTGCAATTTGTTCTAGAAGCTTTTACAATTTCTAATAATCACTGGTTCAAACATAAAATGCCAACAAAGATCGTTTACACGATTTAAATTTAGAACGCAGCTTGAAATTATAATAGAAACATTGACATTGAATTTATATTTGATTGGCGCGAAACTTAAGCGCTGTCAGTGACATCGTAAACATATGCGCTATTCAATCTATGCCAATTATTAACAGTGGGTTGCGTTGAAAAAGTGCAATTGCGAAAGGACCTAGCACTTGGCATCGGGATTACAATTAAAACCTATTGTTTACAAGCCCAGCCAAATGGCAGCGACCCCGACCGTCTAATTTACGCACTATTGCGACACAGACAGCATTGCACAGATTGCAAACTTTTCATATTACAATGTTGGACGAATACATGACAATCTTTGCCAGAATAAATTAAAAATTATTTATTAGAGGAAATCGTATGACAATATTTGTATTCCGTATTTTATTTATGTTAACCACTTCTAAACTACCCGACGGGTTTTGATTTGGTTTTCACTTATGAAAAGAGGGATAAACGAGGAAGATTCGTGTATATAGAAAATTGCATCCTGGGCTAAGCCGGAAGCGAGTCGCTAGTACCTTATAAAATAAACTGATATTGCAACTTTCAACTTTCTAGAGTTAGTAGGTTTTGGCTGACTTAGCTGTTTGTATGTTTGCAATGAATAAACTCAAAAACTACTGGACCAATTTTAAAAATTCTTTCGTCTATAGAAAGCTATCAGCGGGGACTATAGTGGGCGAAGTTGCGTGCAACAGCTAGTAAAATAATAAAGAGCACTAAATCATATAATTTTAAGGGCATAAAGCTTTTTACTGAGAGATGAAAATTGATTAATATCCACTTGTTACACAGATATTGACAACAATGGGTACCTAGACGCACATGACTTCCAGTGCCTGGCCCTCAGGTCATGTGTGCTGGAAGGGAAGGGCGATTGCAGCGCCGCGAGACTCCAGAAGTACCAGCACATCATGCTGAGTCTATGGGAGGAGATAGCGCAGCTCGCTGACTTCGATAAGGTGCCAGACTATGTCGGTTATCCCCATTCCTTTACATTATACTCGCTTCACTACGCTACAAGCAAATAAAGCGCTTAATTCTAGAGAAAAAACAACTTGCCTGGTTTCTGTGTTCTTCATTCTATTGGTGTACCGGATTTCAAAATTTATTTCAGGATTTAATACAATTTGTTATTTAACATGTCCGTCGGTTAGAGTACCTAATATCGATTAAATGATGAAGTTCCGAAGCAGGAACCCTAAGTATAGCCTAACGTTGACTGTAAAATTTTCATACTCCATTTAACACTAAGATAATATTATTGAACTTCCATACAAGTAAATTAATTAATTAATTGCATTGTCAATTTGTTCTTTATAAGTATTAAAGGCCGCTTAAAGTTTTGGTTTTTAGAAAAAAAATTCGGAATAATGCAAAAACACTTAAGACATATAAAAAGGCGCAGATTGGTCTGAAACGCTGGACCTATAAGGCCTCAAAGTATGTCCTAAACGCGTATTGACTTTACGCAATACGTAGAAGTAGGATAATCACAAGTAGTAAAAGTAATAGTTTCTAATCTAATTCTAATAAGGCAATACGATCTAATAACTTCTCGGAAAAAGCTCAACTAATTTTCTATTTTTAAAAAAGCGTTTGTTTAAAGTATACTAAGTTGAGTTTTTTACAATACTGCGCCGCCCTTTTTTAGAAGTCGCTGAATACACCTACCTACCTATTTTAATTTTTCAATGACAAAAAATTATGTTCGAATATCAACAAAACACCGCACTAACACGCTACAGCTAACACGCTTCCTGCAAAATAGTTTTATCATTCATTCCAACCTCTTTTCTAAAGTAGCTAATGTTACAGGACGGAATGATAACGGTAGATGAATTCAAAACGGCCGTTAAGAACAGCTGCGTCGGAAGAAAATACGAGGATTTCCCTCAAGCAATGAAGGCGTTCATTGAATCGAACTTCAAAATGATTGATATAAACTCCGATGGAGTTATGGGCGTTGAAGAATACAGATATGACTGCGTTCAGAGAATGGTGGTTGAAGACATCAAAGTCATCGATGACGCATTCAACTCACTCTTAAACGTAAGTAACTACTAATGTATTCGCAATTGTTAGCACCCTCTACTACGGGTACATTAATTAAACCACTTTATGTTGAGTCCCGATACTTTCACTGACTGACCGATACATCAGACATCGATCTCTCTTCGCGAACGCGTTCGTTCAATTGTTCGTTCAACTGTCTGATACCTTTTTAATTGATAATAAAAAATTTAATTTTAATTTAATTGATTCAGATTCATTCGGTGAGATTGAAAAAATATATTGAAATCATTCAATATATCTCAATTCAATTGAATCTCACCGAATGAATCTGAATGAAAGAGCAACTCTTTTTGCAACGTCACAGAACACTTTTTACTATACTTTCCACCTTAATCAATCAACTTCAGTCGACAAAAATAGCAGACGCTAACACAATGTATTTAAAACTTCTTGTGTAACAAAAAGATTTTTTATGTAAATTTTGGCATGGAAGCACTTTTACAACAGGTTCATTGAACAAATAAGTTTTTTACTTATAAAGAACAGAATGAAGAAGAGATAATACGGATATAATTACTGTGATAGTAATAGTCTTTTGGGCAGCCCACCCCCACAGAAGACTACTGTGAAATAATAGAATGTGTTTCGTTGAGTGAGTAAGGGTCAGAGCCTTATCCTTTATTCATAATCCTACTATGGACGGCATCGCACTTGCAACACTTGTGCTGCTTGTGTTAGGTATATAGGCGACGGTAGCCACATACCACCAAGTGGAGCGTCAAAATATAAATAAAGATTTCATTGACCAAAATAATAAAGTTTAAAATTAAATTAACCTACTTGGGTCACAGAATAAGTAATAGTACTACATCTTGAGCTGAAATTTTTTTTTGGTAAAAACAGTAGTGCGATTAAATAACATTAATAACAAAAAAGTCGGCAACATTCCGCTTATTGAAATTCTTTCAGTTTGGCACGCGTCGATGTAAATGCGTGACGAAACCTCTGATTAGAGATGTGATCTTATAGCAGGCGAGGGGAGAGTGTCGATATCGATGCGTTGGCTATTGACGTCACCGTCGACTCGTTTAACTTTGTAGTTCACAAATAATTTCTATAATTACATCTATTTATTTAACATCATACGAATAGTTGTGTACTTTTTAAATCCGACAAATACCTACATTCACTAGAGTTCCAATGTCATAAAAGAAAACAGTTCGAAAAAACAAAAATAACAAAAAAAAACATTAAAGAAAAAGGATCGAGAACTAACTGGATAATTTATTTATTTGGTTATATAGTTGAAAGCTCTAAACTGAAACTACGAGTAGATAGTCGGGTTAAAAAAAATATTTTTGGATTTCATAGACCATCTCATATAAAAGGTTATAGGCTATTTATCATCGCGCTGTGGCCCTTAGAGGCCGAGCAAAAGAAAAAACTAGGAAAGATGTTGAAAATTCTAACGAAAATAAAGTAAGTACCTAATAACGATTGCGGCCACATGCGACGCGTTGGGTCAGGGACTTGGCTAGAACAATGGAACACCCATTGTTAATTTAAATTAAACGGTAGGTGAAACCACAGGACAGCTAGTTTCCTTTATATGTGCGGAAAGTGTAATAAAAATAATGAGCTCCAATTTCATTGCAATAAATCGCGTTTATCGGTCGATTGTATAAGAGTGTTTGAAAAACAAAAGCATGAAACATTATAAAACGCGAAGTGTAGAATTCTGAACTATACAAAGTTTGTTAGTTGGCGAGTCTCCAACTGGTGGTTGATATGATAGAGTTGGAAATACATAAACATTAAACAGAATATCGTGTTTCGATCTATTGCATTCACCGCTTCAATGAAAATTTCAATTCGTTCATATGTATTATATATTATGAGGTTTTATGAGTTATGAAATGGAAGCTATGTAGTGTTTCTTGATACACTTATTACTTTCTAAATATAAGCTATCGGAGAAGCTTGAGACGCCCTAAAAATGACATAGTAAAAGCTCAGATCAAATAAGAACTATAGATTGAATTTTGCAGACGATGGAAATTTTAGGACAAATACCTATTACCTAGATTAGATAATGAATAAGAAAAGTACAAAACCTTGCCATATAAAAAAACAGATGAGAGGGTTTAGTTAAAATATTTCAGCAGTCTGCTTTTCTTAAAATCAGATTAACGTTTAAATTTTATAATTGGTATGTTTGCATTAATTTACCCGAATCTGACATGTTGGCAGTAACATGTCGTTGTAAATCATGTTTGTGACTAATTTAATGCACAGAAATATTCATTTTACGGAAATAATACTATAAATATTAAGTTCTTATTTAGGGACTGACCCGTATTTATTCAGCTAAATTCAGCTTTTGTCCTTACTAAACAGCAGTTTTGTATGGAGATGCATCCGTTCAGCTTTCCTCGTCTATTCAGTTTTCGCGCCAAAGAGTCATAAAATTAGGAAAAGTTAATAAGTAAAGGCAGGCATACACGATCAAATTAGCATAAACCTTAATATAGGTATCGCAAAACATGATGGGCTCTGACCTTGAGCAGGTATCTTTCGTTTACAGCAGACCAAATTCTCTCATACAAAATGTTATCATTGCGTCTCGCTCATTCCGTGGCTCCACCATCCCCGCGTCGCTATACCTCACAAACAGTCCCAAAATCGTTTAATGCGCATGTTTATATAAAAAATAATGTTTCCAGGATGACGACAGGAAGAAGGGTGGGCTGACACTGTCCAGGTACCAAGAGCTCTTCGCGCAGTTCCTCGGTGACAACAGCGAGGATTGTCAAGCGAAACACCTCTTTGGACCATTAGAACTATAAGAGCGGCTTTATAACAAAACCAAAAATGACTGACATCTAAATCTACTTTTTACATAATATTAAAAAACTTTATTAGTGTTATAATTAGATTAATTGAAAATTTTCGGGAGAAAAATCGACGATTACATTAAATTTGAAATTCGTACCTGGATGACGCGACTCGTGACGTCACACGAGATTTTTATTGGCCGACGCGTATTCTAAATTTAAAAAATTACGTTTACGCCACAGACAAAAATGGCGCCCGAAAATAAAACCAAACCACGTCGTCGATACTATTCGGATATAAATGAACGAGTAAGTAAAATTACGCGTTCTTATTTTCTATTTTAAACTGAACTTGTTAATTAATTATATAAGTGTGTATTTTTATTGTCTATTTTTAAGTGTTGCAGTTAATTTTAATACAATATTTAATCAGTTGTTATGACCCGATCCTTTTAATTTAAATCTGTACAATATGCGTGAGTTATGGATTTTTCTTTTTGGAATGTTATTTCCCCTCGCCGTTACTTGTTTTAAATGGTATCATTATAATGCAATACGAACGAAATACTAGCGGGTTTTTTTAATGAAATCTACCTTCTATCTTTATTTATATTATATATTATGGCAGTAACTGTTGACTTTACCTGTTTAATAATAAAACTATTATAAGGACTATGTGGGGAATATGTTCGAGAGATGTTGATGTTGTGCTCACTCATACAAAATGAACATTTGTTAACGCGATATTTTAATATTACTTTAATTTATTTGTAAATACTACGATTTGTTGTTAACGAAAAACTTTATCGAAAATGTTTTAGTAAAAAAGTCGAAAAAAAAAATCGTTTTATTGAAACGACCCAGTGTCTATTGAAACCCCCCCCCCCTTTTTTATTGTTTCATTTTTCTCAGCGCCAAATACACTAGCTAAAATTCTTCACAATTAATAGATAACTGGTTCATGAACACTGATGGTTGTACCCAGTTACCACCCCTTTACATAGGTGATCTCGTATAATAACAGCCAGATTATTGTCTTGGTTCGGTGAGCGAGTAAGAGATGGCAGATCATCCTCTCTTATTCCATATCATATCAAGGTTGGCAGCGCACTTGCAACCCCTTTCTTTATTGTGACAGTAGCCACCTATTATCAAGTGGTCCATCCGCCTGACTTATGTAAGAAAAAATGGACCTATCCCGTTTTTACAGTTATCTAATGTGTCAACAATCTTTTATTTAATGTCTCTTCAAATAAATTTGAAAATAAAACCAACTCAAAATACAGTAATAATTGAATTTTGATTTCAAATCATTTTATATATTTTATCTGTCAGTGTACGTAAAACAATAGGTAATTGACTATTGTAAGTTTGGTCTGTAAAGGAGAATATTTTTATTTATTATTTCAATGTAAAGTCTCTAGTATTGGCAACACTGGTGCCGGGTGGAACGAAGGACGACGGAAAGAGTGGTTGCCAAGGTTACGAGAGAAACGAAAAAAGAAAAGAGAACGAACGTTGGGTTGACTGATGTGCATTGTAAAAGTTGAATACATTGAATTGGACAAGATTAAAATATTAATTATTTATTACAGAGCGCATACTGGTTTCATTGCTAACACTAGATTCTTCAGAAAACAACAAAACCTTGACTAGCGTCTAAATCTACATAAAAATTGAAGACTGCGTGCATTTATATACTTTTTGATTATGAAAAATTAGGGTTTCATCACGCTGTTTAATACATTTTTTATTAATAGAGGCACTTTTCTATGGCTTAATAAAGAAACAATATGTATGTAATTTTTTTAATAATTTTTATTTATAAAGGCTATTACATAAAATTTACAAACACCCAATGCGTTATTATACGATATCTACTTAGTTAATATAAAATATTTGTACAAAGAGCGATGATAGAAAACATTTTAATATTCCGCTAAATTTAATATAAGGTTTATAATAATAATAATAATAATAATAATTTATTCACAAATCGTTATAAACATACAGTACAATTGAGTACCAGCGTCTAAACTAGGCCGAGCCTGTATTTTAGACGCTGGATTCTTCCATTAGTGATAGTATAAGAGGTGGCAACGTTTTCGAAAGAGAATTTCAGGTCAGCTGGTTTTTAGATATGTCGTCTCTCTTGCCCTTTCGGCCAGGATCTGGGCAGTCTGGCTAGCGGTAGCGGTTGCGTTTGCCTGTGCGCATCCTATTTGTGCGGGTAATATACTGACTTTTAAAATCATTTTATGAAGGTTCAATCTGCATATTTTAGGTTTAGGTATGCAATATGCATACCTAAACCATGGAGAATAGAGGTAAGGAGGCCCAACTCTGAGTGTCCGTCGAATACGGCTCTAGTGGGATTTTATTTACGGTGAATATACTCTCTCTACACGGTGAATTCATGAACTACGAAACCAACCAATCATATCAATCCACCAATGCTACACAAGCGCCATTCTGGTCAATTTATGAACCACTATTTAATGCTTTTAGCTTGCCACTTTCAGTTTAACACCCATGTAAGTCCGTCCTCGGGCCTTAGACAAAGTGCCATAACGATAACGATAACGAAGTTCGATAGTTATAAATGTATGGGAAGTATCACGTGATTTAGCGAAGGCATATGTCAATCCCATACATTTTATTTTTAGCGAATCGAATCGCTACGGAGCGAATGCAACTTGTCTAAGGCCCCTCTTACCTCTACCCTCCATAACGTAAACCAAAATACGCAGAATTTTTAAAAAAGTCTGTGCCATAGACCAAATATGAAAGCAACGAAATTGTCACTATGACTGACAGCTTGGCTACAGCGCGATATTTGACAATTCAAATTCAAGGCGTTTACAGAGTACTCTATATAGATAAGTACCTATTGAAATTTGAAATATTATACTAGGAAACTCACCGCCTTTATTCATAATCTTTATTAATAACTAGAAAACACGTAAATAGGAAATACGTGTTTCCATGCAATAGATTGGATAACTAAATCGTATGTCTAATTAGTATGTCACAGAAATCAACACCGCTCAACAGTACAACAATATTACATTTTATTTTATACAAAAGAGCTATGCAATAAAATAGATCACATACTATACGAGTATATACTTACATATAAGAAATATCAAATGGAATGTCAATTTTTAAAATAAATTTAATAATAATAAAAAATTAAGACGCACTTGCCAATCATCGTAATAATAATTATTATATATTTAGGCAAGTGATATTTTCTTCTGAAATTAACAATATTTAAATCAAAATGACACAGATATTATAATTATATCCATTAGTGAGATTAGTGATTATTAGATTATGTAAATAGTCCAAAAATAACTATCAGTTTATAAAACAAAAACATTTGTTTTAATACGCAATGTAGGAAGATAGGTACGATATTTAAATCATATATCTACTTACAATTAGTAGTTATCTCTAATTCTAGTAGATCTCTACTTGCAATTTAAGCAATGATACAGCCAGATACATAAAACTAAGTTGTTGAAATTTCTTAGTCAAAATTACACTCCTAAATAGCATTTTTTGAAGTCTCTTAAAAAAATTTTCATAAGATAATTTACATTTATTTACGACATATTTATAAATGTTATTATTACTTACCTAATTGATTAAACATTTTTATTATTTAACACATATTTTTTGATTAGATGTATTAGATAATCTAATTTAGATTAGATATAATAGGTATGTCTAACGTAGGTAGGTATATTAAAAAAGCAGAAATAACAAATTATGAAATCCCAAAATACAAATTTCTATACGAACGCAATAATAATTTACTAACTTTGATTTTAACTTTGATATTATTTGATACTGGGCCAGTATCAAATAATATCAATTTCAATATAATATAAAATTTAAAACTGTTTTTGAAATTGATATAATAATTATTTAAATTTAGTAACAAATCTTAGATTTTCTTAAAAAAAATCACAGAATTATTTGGCAAACAAAAAACTAGGCGTAAGTATGGAAATTCGAACGTTTAGTTTACAAATTATAGCTAGAAATACAATGTAACTAATGTAAGCATAAATTGGCATAACAAATTTTGTTTGAGCTAGACTCCTTATAATAAGCATTGTTCGCTCTGTTCATTAATTAAATATGTTACGAGAAAACTATAATTGTCGCCAAATGTTAAACATATAACTTAAAATCTCCATTAAAAAAAAAAGCCCAAAAGTAGCATTGATACATGTTTAGCGCCATCTGTTCTCGGAGTTATAAAAACTTTCGAAGCCTAATGAGCTTCGAAATATTACAACTAATCCTTACATATTATAGAACAAAATCCTCCGCCGCGTCTGTCTGTTCGCGATAAACTCAAAAACTACTGCACCGATTTTCATGCCGTTTTCACCAATGGATAGAGTGGTTCTCGAGGAAGGATTTAGTATATAATTTACAAAGTTACGCGGGCGAAGTCGCGGGCAGCAGCTAGTGAGCTATAAATGTAGATTGTGTGGTTGACATGTTAAATTAACAATCAGAATCAACGCATATATTATCTAGCTGATCTGATCAAACGAATTTTTTGTTATGGCAACATAAAACAACTGTCGTGTCCCTTAAAAATGCTTACAATAATATTTAATGCTACGACAAATACATGCATACTGAAAATAAAAAAATCAATGCAATTATTTTGGTTTACCCTGCTTGTTTGGCTTCACAAACACCTAATTGACTATCGAAGGCACAACAGAAGCAAATAAAATTCAGTCACATTTTGAAAACTTAGAGGCGCAGTAATTAAACACAAAATTGAAGGCATGAAGCTCTAAATTATCTTCTAATCGATAACACAAAATGTCATTTTAAACAAAATCGTAATAGGTATTTATAGAAGAGATCCTCAATCAATATTAAGTACATTACTGTAAATATTGTAAACAATTATTAATTTACTCGTGTTTTGGTATGATACTCCAGCGATTAAATATCGCATTTCAATCCTTTTACTAATAAAATAGACAAAATTTCTATATTATATTAAGTTTTAACAATTTTTACACGTTATTTTAAGTACACGGAACTTTATCGGCCAATACCAAGTTTTATTATCGATGGTTTTACTTACCTCGACGTCTCGTACACCGCGTAAGTTCTGCGTAGTCAAAATATACCCTAAACACTAAACTAACTACTATGTACCTAGACCTACTAAAGCAAAACCGACTAGGTACTGTGAAATTTGAATACAGCAAATGAAATAAACTACTGTATACTGAATATTTATCTATATTAAATTATAAGTCGTCATAAATACTTAGTTCAACTTATCTCGGCGCGTGGCGCTATGTGTGCTAAAAGTTTAAATTTACTTTTAAAGTGACGGCGTGTGCGAGTCAACGACAACACCTAAGTATTGCGTCACTCGCTGTCATGCGAACTAAAGTTTTTATCACATTTACACGGAAACCACGGAGAATAGAGGTAAGAAGGACCAAAAGTATACAGGAGAAAGTGACGGTCGGCTACCATTAAAAAGGAGGCGCTGTAGCATTTGAGTGTGGACCTATAAGCGCTGTAGTAGCATTAAAGTGTAGAGCTGTAAGCGCTGTAGTAGCATTAGAGTGTGGACCTGTAAGCGCTGTATTAGCATTAATGTGTGGAGCTGTAAGCGCTGTAGTAGCATTAGAGTGTGGACCTGTAAGCGCTGTAGTAGCATTAATGTGTGCAGCTGTAAGAGCTGTAGTAGTATTAGAGTGTGGAGCTGTAAGCGCTGTAGTGGAGCTGTAAGCGCTGTAGTAGCATTGGAGTGTAGTAGCTTTAAAGTATGGCGCTGTAAACGCTGTACCTATATAGTAGCATTTACTTACGGTGATTTCATGAACTACGAAACTAACTAATCAAATGCTGCACAAGCGCCATTCTGGCCAATTTATGAGAAACTATTTAATGGCTGTAGTTTTCCAGTTAGTAGCTTAATTTTCCAATTTAACACCCATATAAGTTAACCCTCTTTACCTCTCTTCTCATGACGCAAACATAAAGATGACTTGAACCATGTATAAATGAAATGCTTACTTCTTTTACAATAAGGTAACAATTGAAATTATTTTGGTTTGTGTAAAAATAATAATACGAGTAGTAGTGATTTACTGCAATGAATAATGTTCTAATGTGTTACACGCAGTTTACATAGCCTATGTGAAAACCTTACTACACCGCAATAATTTGCATAGGCTATACCTACATAAATATTCTACACTACATAAATTTTAACATGTATTCTATTTCATTAATCGACTTCCTTTGTGACACACAAAGATCTATCTTATTAGTCTACGTATTAAGTTCGCTTCTTTTTGAGGAAATATTATTTTTTAAACTTTATTTACACTAATATAAAACATAAAATCAACGATTGTTTACTATTATATTATATATTTATAAATACTTTAAGTACCTACATTCAAACCTGCACCAATACGATAATTATATAATATTTTAAATTCAAAGTTTAAGCTCGCAGATTAAGAGCCGTTTCACTATTCTGCCCCATAAAGCAACGAATAGAAGATTGTCTTAGTCCTCAACAGATACAAATAAAATAATTATATTTCCATGAACTTAATCTCTGAATTAAGTAGGTACATAAATATACATTTCTTAGTGTAAACTTGCAGTTTTGGTCCGCGATTTATTATCGGATTCTGATATAAGATCCAATTTATGCAACGCCTTGAAAAATAAAAATATTTTCGTAGAACCTACAGCCAGTAAATAAAATGTACCTACATAGCTCATACTACATTAAGTTAGTGGGACAAATTATTCAATTATAAATGTTGATGTCTTAATTGATTTATCACAAATTAATGTGTCTTTAGTATTGTTATTAAAATTAATGAAAAACGAAAAAAAAATCTGTTTTTATCGCCGAAATAAAATACCATTTTCTTGTCTCCTGCATTGTTCATTCAACTCAACGTCCACTTATGAAACGGCTCTTAAAAAACAGGCAGTTAACGTTATTAAAATTTACTACATAATATACAAACACAGACCTCAAATTATATATGAAATATTATATGAGTAATAAAATAATAATATTACTATATAATATCACTCGCTTTTACAGATAGAAAAGGTGTCTTTAATTATCGTAGCGTCAATGCGATACCCAAAGTTGACGAGGTTAATCATTAAAAAACTTGGTAAATGTTTCTCAATCTATTTACTTTATACTGGTACTAGCTGGTGCCCGCGACTTCGCCCGCGTTGAACGATGTCCTTTCTGGTGTCAAAGACAACGTGTATGCAAAATTTCATTGTGATCAGTTCAGTAGTTTTTGCGTGAAAGCGTAACAAATAAACTCACATTAACATTCACATTTCACATTAACTCTTGTCGCGTATAAACTTTAGTGTTCCTCGTCGAGCGCCTCGACCGGGCAGATTTAAACCTTTCCAACTGAACCATTTCAGAACAAACTTGGGCCGTTTTTCGCCACTGAATCGAATTATGGGTCATGCGAACTCCCTAAGGCATGAAATTGACCCTTACAGCGATGCGTCGTCGAAAATTAAGAGAGTCATCCTCGTCCGTGGTCCGGACACCTGACATTTTATCTTAATTATTTTTGACTTTATTTGATTATTATTTATTTTATCGATTGTTAATTGATTGATTATTGATTATTATTCATTTAATGGACGTGACATGTAGTGTAACGCTATACAATATATATTTCTATTATTTATTATTTATTCCCTAGATGTTGCTTGTAGCTTTTATTGGTGCATGCTGAGCTCCCTATAATTGCGGCGGCATCCGCCTTGTGTTAATTATTTTGAACAATGTGTTACGTTGGATGTCTGCCTCGTTGGGGGCCTTGTACAATAAATAAATAAATAAATAAACATTTATAATATTAGTAAGGATTTGGATCAGTGGGCGCAAATTAGTATAAATAAATATGACATGGTATCAATCTAGTAATACCAATATTTAAAAACATTTTAAATATAGACGAGCCTGGTATAAATGATGCTTTGGTCATGGCGCTTTATGGACAAGTTGATTTCTTAAACGTGTACAATAAATCCAAAGTCGATATGTTAGTGTATATAGTTTTATTACTATATTGATACTGAGTCATATGTGCATCCTCATTGATATGGACTAGATTCCATTTAGGTACATATATACCTACTTATCTTACGATTTTTACTATACTTTTTAACCCCCGACGCCTGATGCAAAAACGGGGCGTTATAAATTTGACACGTGTGTATCTGTGGTTCTGTCTATGGAATCGTTGGACCGATTTTGATCGGGTTTGTTCGTTTGAAAGCTGACGTGATGGAGATCGTTCTTAGCTATAGTTTATGAAGATCTGAACCTTTGATAAAGGATACACTAGTTTCAAGGTCTCAAAACAAAATTACTGCGAAAAAGTGTCCACTGGATTTTTCTATACATGCTATCACTTTCTCTCATTAATTTCTGATAAAAAAGATGATTAATGTAAATGTTGAATGACTGATTTGAACCTTAACATGTAATAATGGTTCAAGTCGTATAATGTCCACCTTAAGGACAACTTTGTGCAACTTATTTGAAATATCACCCCAATCTGTAAGTGCGGTGATATTCTACTATGCCACTTTAGTGAAGCAAAGCAACCCAGAATCTAGTGTATCCTTTATCAAAGGTTCAAACGTTTGATTTGACGAAGCAATTCATAAGAAGAGCGGAAAATACTTTATTTATGGTTAATGCATTGTCACTAATACAACTTTCTCTCAAATGATGTTAAAGATTACCGAGTAATTTTGCCATTTTGCCAAACATTTATTATAAATAATACATACCATAGTAAAAAAATCAAGTATTCCTATAATTATACTATTTATAATATAAATTCTATACATGATACGTCGAGTAATACTTACGCCCCTAAATGACTGTTTCAAAGTGTATAGAGAGTATTTGATATAACTTACTATAACATTTGATGTTAATAAATATTCACTACTTATAACTTTAATTATACTGTTTAAATTAGCGATTATTTAGCAAATATTTACTTAGTATGTATAAGGTATCTATTTTATAAATATTAAATTGTAATAAGAGTATTAAATTTACAATTATCGAGACATTCATTAAAGTTATTGAAAATAAAGTTTATTCTCAACAAAGACAATTATTTTACATGAAAATTGTCCAAACCACTTAGTTTAGTACTAAATAATAAAATAAATAAAATTATATTCTTCTGTTGACCAATAGATGGGTCTGAGTCAAAAAATGCCATATTTGAGGGTCCAAAAATTGCATAATCATTTAAATTTCAACGATAGCACGATTTCCTACTAAGAAATTTATTTATTAGGTTAGGTTCCTACTACGCCGGACCGGCGAATTTACCGCGCCTGTAAAACAGCCGGAAAGATTTATTTATAAGGCTAGGTTCCCATTACGCAGGACATGCGAATTTACCGAGGAAGTCCAATAGCTGTACAATTTATATGAAGCTGTTCACACTATGTCAGATCCGGCAAAAACGCCGAGCTTGGTATTCTTGCCGGGCGTTTTGTCACTGCGAGCCGGTTTAATGTGAACACCTATCTAATGTCCGCCGGTTTAACCGGCGAATCTGCCCGTCCAGCGTAGTGTAAACCTAGCCTGAGTGTGTCATTATCGGTGGTGCAAACTATGGTCTACATATCTTCTGTGACGTTGTTTATGGTGCCACTAGCAGAGGCCATAGGCTCGGTCGCGTCTAGACTGCCGTAGGAGGGGCCGCGGCGCGACGCCACGCGGACCCGTTGTCGTCGGGTTAGGCCTGGCGGAAAAATTTTAGTGTTGCCATCAACCAACCCTACGGTTTCTACTAATCTTGAGTCTTGTCGTCCTAAGAGCAAATAATACATAGAGTACAATGCGTCCTCTTTTATTAAGAAAAAAAAATTGACATCTGTAATCTTTCCTTTATTGACGCATAATGTCGTCAATAAATACTGTTTTCAAACCACACTGTACACATGCATGGTATTTCCATTTTATATGTTGCTTGGAGACCAAAGCCCGTAGAATAAATATTTGGGTTATTCTCATAAAGACAGATTCTCAAAAAGATTTTATTATCTTTGACTGTTGATTTTAAGAATTTTAAGAATAAAGTATATTTGCTCTTAGGTTTTATGTGAACAAAAACATTCAATATCTAAAGCTCCTTCGATACACGCACAACTAAAAAGGTAGCCAAATGTGATAAAAAAATGGTGCAATTATTCTTTTTAATCCTAGTGGCGTGGGAAGCGAAGTTAGTGAACCACATAATAAGAGTATTTAAAAATGAACATAAACTAAGTATGAATATTTATAAAAAAAAAACACATTCTTACATTTAATTTGATAATTATGAATTATGTATCAAAAATATCAAATTTAAATTCAGTGGACTTTTATGTGATTAATTTCAAATTAATTTATCAACTAACATAGTGCACAATTTGAATAGATTCATTCTTTCACAAGACCACAGTTAAATTTGGAACAAGAAATAAGACACAGTGTTTTACTAAAAAGCTACGTCAATCCGAAACTTCCGGTCGATTTGATCACTTCCTAAAGAGTCCATTCCATAAGAGATGAAACGTGTATTGGACGAAACACCCAAATCGAATTAAAATGTGAAATATTGTGATTTGCGATAGAATGCGTTTGATTAAACTACGCAATGGAATTAAAAATAAATAAAAAATTCAAATAAATAAAATTAAACTTCAAAATCTGCGTAATTAATAAAATTATAGTTTCATAAATGAGGAAGAAAGTGGTATCATTATGGGGATTTAATGAACGAAAGAAAAGGACGATTTAGAAAATGGCGAATTTGGAAGTTGTCAAATTAGAATGAAGACAAGTTAGGAAATAGACAACTTTGGAAACGGACAAATTAGGAAATGTTCAAATTCAAACGGAGCGAACCCGAATGCAGCGAGGTCTGCATCCACCATTAGATCACGTATGGGAAATTTCAGGTCGAAATTACTTTATTAAAAAGTTCTAATTAAGTAGATGGTGTCAAATCTATGTTAGGTAAGGCTTTCTTTTAACAACACTCTTAATTTACATTATCTGATATATTTGTATTTATTTGTTAAAGAATAAATCAAACTGCATATTGTGCAAAATTCACGTCACATTTGCTCAATTCTGTGAAATCTCGACTCTACAATCGACGTGTTTAGAGTGATTTTAGTTTAACGTCTCTTACGTTACTTTGACCTGGATTCAGAAGCTCCTTTGTAAGCACGAAACAATTTTACAGTTAAAATTAATTGCACATTGGACCTTGGTATTGTTATGACGATGTGTTTGTGGGATACTTTTTAACTGTGGCAACACTGTAACATGCATAACACTACATGCCGTGCTCTAAAAATAAAATAAAACAAAAGCAAATTATAAAACATATTTTATTGCTATCACAAATATACCATTTTTAGGCACTTCGTGCAACATTTTTGGTGAATATAAGTGTACAAGGAAATATGTTTACACGGCACCGTCTACCCTTAACTATACCATAACCTTTGGATTTCCCTTCTATTAAGTACTAACTTTAAGTAGATATTCCAGATTTTTGCGATATATTCAAATATGTCACGATTGTTTATTAATACAAAATGAGATTTTTAAGCCTAATTGTAAAAAAACAATTTGCAATACTTAAAAACATATAATGTCGTATAAATTTCAATATATTGCGTATCATTTTTGTTATGCCAAATTATTATTGAAAATTTAATATAGCAATTTTTTTAATATTTCATTTATACAAATTATAAAATAATGAAATATAAATAGACAACCACAAAAGACATTACATTTCTTTAATCAAAATTAGACTATTTAAATAATAATTGCAATATATTCGTATATTTTTCATTTAGGAACAAAAGGGATAGGGCTATACGAGAATCTCTTACGAAAACGAAAATAACAAAAGAAAAACATAATCACTAGAATAAATATAATTTGTTCTTATTTCCTTTTGACGGTTTACAGATGCTCATACCTGTAAATAGACGGCTAAATGTATTATTGGTAGAAAATTGTTGCAAAAGAGATCACCAACACCGGAGGTTTCATTTCGACTCTTCACCAGAGGAATTAGTTAACCAATAAGCACAGTATAGCTGTCTACCCACTGTTAGTATTGTTGTGATAACGTTTAGCCAACATTACAGAACTTTAAATCTTAATTTATATTTTAATTTAATTAATACTGTTCAATTTTTTTTAAAAATACTTGATATTAACTCGAAAAAATAGGTTTTTGCACCTGTTCACAGATTACGATAAATATATTGATACAATAATCATTATTTGAAAACTATAAATTATTGTAAAAAAAATTGTATGGTAGCTTTTGCAATATTTGCAATGCTTGACAAGTTTTCATAATAACAGCTCCGATATGCGAAATAAAGAAATTTACAGACACTTTTTCAAGCTCTGTATTTTGGCAACACGTTATTTATGTAAAGAATTACAAGTGCAATCTCTTACTTTCGCTGTGGAAAGTGCATAAATTAAACTAAATTAAATTAATAGAAATAAAACTGACTTTAATTTCGATATACGACAATAAAGACCGCAACCGAATCTTCCTATATATGGAACAACAAAAATTATATGCTTTAAACGTCTGCTCTGACATATAGGGAAAAAAACAATTGTGGGGGTAGTTGTAATTAACTTTATACTATATCCACCTACTCAATTTAGTTTACTGGGTAGGTAGTACAAAAGAAGATAACAAAAGAGGTCAATTAAAACCACCTATTTCCAATCATAAAAACGCTGAGAAATTTGGAAAATTCCAACGGCGGTAGTCTTTTTAGAGCGTAAGTCGGAATTCAAATCAATTTTCTTCACCTACCTATCTATAACACATCACGAGATGAACGTCTAACAGTTTCAATACAGAGATGGTTGATAAAAGCTAACTGTGGTTCTTTCTACTCTATACGATCTAGCTAGATAATTATATGTAAGTACAAGTCTACGACCGAACTCACGCGACGCAATTTGCACGGTTTCTAAAGACATTTTTGATTCAAGTTTGATTTGGCTATGCACAAGTTATCATTTAAAATCTCAATTTAGTTAAGATATAATATTCAAAAATCTTAAGCCAACATAAAGTTAATTTTAGGTGTTGCTTAAACGAACTGAACAATTTTTGGTTAACAAAGGTGAATAGCATATAATACTAAAAAACTTGTAAACATTATATACCCAATTGAGATTTAAATAATAACAAAACTATGCGTTGAAAGCGTTCGATGTTTTTAAGTACACGACGACGTATAGACAGAGAAAAGGCGGACTTAGTTTGGTCAAACTATAACTGTCATCTCTATTCAAACGACCATTGACAAATCCACTTATGATTAGCGCAAATTGCTAATTCGCTAGAACCTTGTCACATCAATATCCGCGTGACGTCATTCGCAACTAAAATCTCACCGGCCAGTACTGTTAAAGGTACTGATTGTATCACGAGATTACGTCACCAAAATGGCGGCCAGGCGGATTAGTCTTGAGTCATCGCTTGGCGAAACTCTGTCCGCCTCTTTTGATACGCTCTCTATGAACAGTACCTACCGTCGATTTAAGTACAAAACTGTGCAATAAAAAAACAGGCAGTGGACGTTCACACACGCAATTACACATCGAAAAATTAAATTAAATTCGAAAATAAATAGGAATGATCGTTCTTAACACATCTAAAAACATACAACGATCGGAACATGCAAGTACAAGTAGAATTTTAAAAAATATAGTTTTTTTTATATACAGAAACAATGACCCATACCGATCTTTAAGGTTAGAAAAAGTATGTAATTTTCGATTCATGAATAATTTCGGAATTTGAAAACAACAATTTGAATATTATGTTATTTTTCTTTTAAACTTTTATACACTTTCACAAATCGAAAACTGAAAAAAATATACAAAATGGCGGTCGAAATCATTAAGAACATACCACCGAGTTGTTGCAATTCAATGGTTTATGTCACTACATCCATGTATCGGTTTTAAGTGGTCATAAAATCGAAAGCAATTTACACCAAAATATTTAGTATAATAAATTTATTAAATTAAGAGTTTATTCATTTCACTAATCAGATTGTTATAATAAAAACCAATACGTCAGTACAACGTTAAAATTAAAATGAACTATGCGAATAAACTTACTTCCAAAGTAACCAATAACGGTTCCAGTTATTCATTAAAAATGTTTTTATTGAGTTAACTGTTTCACTTGAACTGATACATAAATATTTTTAAACACATTCAAATGATAACATTTAAAAGTTCAAGACGAAAATCCGAAATTATTAAGAGTTTAAACGTGTTCTGCCATAGTTCATTTCATTTGTAACAGAAAATATTAGGGCCCACTTTAACCGCTCGGGGGCGCCACAGTGCACATAGCAACACTATCTATAACCTAAAGAGTTAATTGAAGAGTATACCTTCAAAAAATTAACACTTAGAATGAGATTGCACAATGAGCGTCCCAAGTGAAATCAAGTTACGAAATGTTGTCACAGTGATGTGGCGCCATCTAGCGGCGGACTCAGGCCAACGCGTCAAAGTTGTACTGAGTGAATACTTGTCCGTCTCTTACTCGCGTGAGCGACGTCTCCGCAACGGGCATCTCCTTCCCTCGCAGCATCTGTTTGGCCAACTTCTGCTTGTTCAGCGGCGAACCTGAAAACCGAATCCCAGTCACCCGCCTGACGAAACTCCACCACTAAACTCTCCTGCCTTGTTCGGACTACTTTAGTAATTTAGTATAGTGACTAGCGATTTAGTGGCTAAACCACTCGCTACTTTCCAGAAATGTTTCGCTTTACAGTCGAGTACTGTACACAAATGAGTGGTGTGTTGCAAGACGAACGGGTTGCAAGTGAATAAAGTGAATGTAAACTAATAAAGCTATTTTAGAAGAGGTGGACGAAGAAATTTGTTTGATAACCAAGGGAAAGGTACGAGTACAAAAATGGATTAACTGAAGAGGTTCCTTCAGAAACAAATTTTAGTTGCTTCTTCGCTCCAGGGAAACGACATTATGCGACAACTAATGAACTTGACTTAAACGACAGGTTCACACTTGTTTGTTTATCATAAACCGTTGACCGAAAAATAAAACAAACTGGATCAACTCTACTGAATTACTTGATAATCTACTCGACTTTGTGTGCACATATTTAGTTACTAAATTGCTTGCTACTCTACTAAATGCCTAGCCTAGTCCGAACTAGAGCTCTATAAAGCTAATAAATATCTTTTAGAACGCTCACTAATATAATACTATAGAACATTCCATTGGGTTTATTTGTTTACATTCTTTGCGTTGTCTCTGTGGCCTTGCTTTAGTTAGTCTTGTTTCTGCACTGTTCAGAAGCTTTTGCAGTTGCAGACTAAATATACCAATTCTATAGTATTGCATTGTTCTATACTTAAAAAAACCTCTAATTAAATAGAATAAATAGTTTGCGAGCAGATGCAAACACATGATGCTGTGTAAAATGGGAAAGAAGTTAAAACTATTGGAAATTTTTAAATAGAATACTGTAAGTAAAGTAAAAAAAACCAAAATAAAATTAAAAATTACTTAGCTGTAAAATGCATTCAATGACTTCAAATGGTAACTAGAAACACTCGAAAAAAACACGACCTCAAAAAATTGACATCATGCATGAAAATTGTGTCCGCAATCAAGAAAAAAAAATTATTAAAAATAGGGAAATATTAAAAATTTAGTAAAATTTCAGAAAAGTGAGAAAAAAAATTGATTTTCTAAAATGGTTATTTATAATTTTCCTTCCAATTAGTTTGAGAGAAAGAAAGAAAGAAAAATACTATAACAAGAAAAAGAAAATAAAAGAAAAAGTAATACTTATTTACTTTTTTTCTGAATAAGAAGTTAATGAAATTTTTTAGACCATTTAGTATCTATACTCTAATATTTTGTCTAAAATGTGCGTCAAAAATACACATAAATTCTCGCGTAAACGCGAAATCCGATCGCACTTACAATTTTATTTTTAAATTTGTTCATTGAAGTGTAACGTCACTTGAAAAAGTTACTTTATCACAAGTATGTAAACAACGTAATATTTTATTTTTTAATACACAAATACACTTCAAGCATTTTCAACGTAGTCAAACGACCTACATATTTAGCTATCAATACAGGATTTATAAAGTACAAAAAGCTGCAGAGAAACCTAAATGTGAGCTCCGCACACATTTTTTAAAACGTTTTAAAATTACACAACCGGTTTTCTAATATCAATTAGATTTCTCTGCACCTAACTGCACATAAGCAAAGCGAAATACAAATTAAATAGTGTAAAATAAGCAACCAAAAAATAAAAACAAATTGTAAGGTCCAATATACAAGCGAAATTGTAGAGTGCAAATCAAAAAGAAGCAAAATTTTTACAAAATGTGAAGTGAAAAATCACAATTTCCTATAATATTTACTATACCCTTTTTTTAGAAGATATTGAACTTCAAAGGATTTATAATGTGGCTCTATTTTCAAGTTTGGTTAGGTTATTTTTAATATTTTTAAATTTTAAAATAAAAAAAAAAACCTCTTAAAAGTATCATATCACTCACCAATATAACTGAGCATGACTGGTAAGAAAATGAGTCCGTGTGCAGCTCCAAACAACACGATTCCGAGGTACATACGGAAGTAGAACACCTATTAAAAAGAACACTCATATTATACTTAAAGCAAGTCATATTGCTTTTTCATGTGCCGCCGCTCCATTCAGGACAATTTGTAAGAAACAAAGCGAGTTCATAATTAAATAGGCTTCGGGGTCTCTTATTCACTAACAAAAACACAAGAGCTGTTATTTCATATCAGTCTATTATAAGACTATTATGAATTTGTAGAAAATGTGCACCGATTTGCTATTTAAGAGGCCACTTTCCAACTCGAGCGGCTTACCAATTCCATACAACGTAATTCCATGATTACTCATTAGTTATTGGTCGTAGTAATACATGAAAAAACATGACTTTTCTGAGACATAATATGAAGGTTTGCATCAAAACAAAAAACTGAAATTTATTTTACATCTAGTATAATTAATTTCTAATAAAATGTGCAGAAATTGTCACATTTTCGCTGGTTGAATTTCGTAATAATTGACTGAAAGCCAGTAATGTTTTTCAATGAAAACATCCTTGCTATAATGTACATTAAAAATTGGGATGTCAATAGTTACCATCTATAAAGGTTTTTCTAAAATATTGCAATTGCTGACGTATGTTTCGCTAGTTTAAGTGCGCGAATGTGACAGCTTCGCATTTCTGTCTTAGGTTATTAGCATTTATAGTAAGTTGAGACAACAAATTCTCCCAAATACCTAATTACTGAGTTCCCACGCTCGTCCATCGCCACCTTAAGTGTATGCCATATTATGTTAAAACTGGAATAAGAGATAATTATTTGTAATCCACACATGAGAAAAGCTTCCAACCTGGAATATCTGGCTCTTGGCGGTGCCGAGTACGATGATTCCGCCGAACTTGGTGAGAGTGATGCCGGACAGCACGGACGAGCCCATGCGAGCCAACGCGTCCGACGCGCGCGCAACACGCGATCCCACGCCGCCCACCGCGAAAGCGCCTCCGTTGGACACGCTGAAGCTGTGCACCACGTGCGAGCAGAACTCGACCGCTATACCCACCGCTATCACCTAAAGGGGGGGACACATCAACGCATACGTGTCAGGCCTCAAAGACTAATAGTATCCTACATACAACATGGTGATAGATTATTGTTATCACTCACCAAATTAACGAGCGAGACAGCATTGAGACTGATGCTCCACCAATACATGAGACCGCCGATGTTCACCACTATCATTGTGATCGTTATCACCACCACCTGAAATTCATTACATATACAATTTATTCTAACTACTAAACATTTTCATTTCGCTTTCAATTTAAGAATTTCTAGACCATGGTGTTGGAATTCTGTTTGTATAGAGAAACAGGGGCTCTAATACCAACAGAAATCCAGAAGATGAGTAGAAATACTCATCTATGGTTTATACCGCAAGGGGTCTAAGTTAACTTAACTTTATTAAATTAAATCAGTAATGTGTTATTTTTCTCTTTAGCTTTACATAATTCAAATCTCCTATTAATATTATAAATGCGAAAGTTTTTGAGGATGTACAGATATTTGTTACTCTTGCACTCTTTATTACCTGGATTAACATATAAGATCATTTTTATCATGGAAAAATGTTGGGTTTCCGAGGGATCGCCTGTAAAAATATAAAAAATTTACACGCCAGTGTCGTCGTCACAGCGATAAAGATCTGTCAGATATTTCTTCGGGTGTTACATTTTTCATTTTTCAACGCGGACGAAGAAGTCCCGGGCACTGGCTAGTACTAAAGAAATGACTCACCAAGGCCGAGAATAGATCGAAGCCCATGAGCACAAATGTGACGATGAATATGGAGAGCACCGAGATGCCCATGGAGCGCAGCGTGTCGGACCACTGCGTGAGATACTGCTCGTAGAAGACGTAGAAGACCGAGTAGGGGAACACGGTGACAGTGGTGTTGGTGCCCTGTTGCTGCAGATTCCTGTTCAGCGTCTCCGTCAGATTGGCGGCCACCGCTCGGGCGCCGCGCAACGCCGAGTAATAATCGTAGCTGCTCTTCAGGACGGTGTGGTAACCCTGAAATCACCCACGTCATTTACTCCAAATATTACTCTTGCAATCGCACTATCTGCGACATTAGGCAGTAATGTAGAAGCAAGTAAGTATTGAGAGTAAAGGCTACTTCGCACTAGACTAGCAACTTAATGGAGTTGACCCATTTCGTTCTACTTTTTCTGGTGAGTAGACTGAACCCGTCGTTTTAGTCAAGTTGGTTGCCGCAAAAATGTATTTTCGCTGGAGCGGAAAAAAACAACTTTAAAATTTGTTTTCAAATATGTACAACATGAAAGTAATATTCAGTCTTCACAATATATAAAAAATGTAATGTATTGGCTTATTCACTCTAATTCGTTGCAGCCCTTTCATCTTGTAGAAACACCACTCACTTGTATACTGTACTCGACCGTAATGCGAACGATTTCTGGGCAGTAGCGAATAGTTTAGCTACTAAATTACTCGTCACTATACTAAACATATAAAGGTGCGTACCCACTATGTTCGCGCACCAACGCGCACCTGGAGCGTGCAACGTTGCACGCACCAAAGCGTGTGCTCCAAGCGGTGGCGGTTTTTTAGCGAACACAAGTTGTGATGCGCGCAACGTCTACACTTGATTTGTTGCAGGTGCGTGATGCACGATTGATGCGCGAACATAGTGGGTATACGCAGCATAAGAATAAAAGATTACCTGATAGTACGTAGCTCCGACGACGGTCCTGTTGTTGGTCAGTTTATAGTTGACAGCCTGGCCGTAGGCCGCGTGGCCCGCCTTGGGGCAAGAGTACGAGGGGTTGTCCTGCAGGAAGAAGGGCACAAATCGTCCGAACTCCTTCGAGTTTGGACGCTGTTCGGGCGGCACCAGGGATATATTGCACGCCGCACATTGATCTGCCCCTGGAAAAGAGTAACATTTTTTAACTTTATCAGACTTAGTAGGAAGCCATAAGTTGAAAAAAACAGTGTTACCGCAATCTAAAATAAAATCCTAACAGGCACTACACTCCATCAAACTGTCACAGCAGTTTACCGGTACATAAGTTTCAATAATCATCTTCATTATCTCAATCTGGATCCAGGGGTGCAACAACCTGGTAGTAAACAATAATCAAACTAAATGTTTAAACTCACCACCATCGTGAGGACAGAAGCTTCCGTTGCTCTTGAAGTACTTGCAGCAACCGGAATTCGAACTCCAGTCGAAGAAGTCGTCCAACCAGGCGTTGGGCGGCTGAGCTATGTATGTTTCATTTGGTTCACGCGATGCTGGAATAAAGATTAAAATTATAGGTATACAGTAAACAAGTGTAACAACTAACTAATATTCTCATTAATCTAGCAAGACAATGAGAAGAGTTTTCCCATAGTGTGAGATTTGAAATGGCGACTTTTTTTTTTTAAATCATTGGCAAGCAAACTTTTTACACACTTCTAATAACAGGGACTTCTTTACGGGAGCGGAATTTTTTTCGCTTCGTACCTGTGTACAGCTGCATGGCGAGACTGTCCGGACGGCAGTAGCGAGTGCCGCATATCATGTTCTGCGTACGCTTATCCGAATAGTCCAACCCTTCAGTCACCACGAAGTACACCGGCGGTCCTATGTTCAGGTACCGCTTCAGATGCAGGAAGTATTTCTGTTGGAAGCTGTCCTGGGGCATGGCTAGTTCCTGGTCTAGGCCGACCTCTATGTGCGGCGCTACAGCCACCGACGAGCAGAGCCACGCGAAGAAGATTATCATGACGGCGGCGCGAACTTCTCGCTTCATCAGGAACGGCACGTACACGTGTCGGAATAGGTTGTAGAGGGCGCCTTCACCGGCGTCTTCCCCGGCGGACACCTTGGTGCCGGCGCAGCAGCAGAACACGTCGAATCTGTTCGCGATCTGGCGACGCGTGTCCAACGCGAACAACGCCACGAAGCAGGTCACCTGATGAGATAATGCTTTCAGTTATGTTTATTTTAATGTGAATACGTCTTTAAATTTGCTTCCACAGTGGGAGGTCGACAGACAGACCGATAATCCCCTTGATGGTAAGTGGCTACCGTCGCCTATAACACAAGCAACGCCACAGGTGAACGCAGTAGGATTAAGGATAGGGAAAATGGGCTTTGGCATCCCTTACTCACCGAACCAGGTTTCACTGTGGTCTTCTGTAAGAGGAGATTCTATGACTAAGCAAATGACTGTGAAACGCAGTGTGTCATGCCACTTACTTTCCATATCTAGACCAGAGCCAACATTGAAAAGTTCATTTTCAAAGTTGACCCTGCCGGGAATCTGACCCGGGACCTCTAGATGGAGCGTTCGTTAAGGCAAGCACACTAACCACTCATCTAACGGGCTCTTCAAAGGCGTTATGTCGAGTGGAGCCGAGTAAGCCCGATTCAGCGTCCTCAGCAAAACGCGCTTAAAAGTTTTCAAAGGGCAGTAGGCGGAGTGATCGTCCGCATCTACCGACGCTTGTACTGACCTGAAGCGTAAATGCCACAAGAAGAGCCACGGCCGCGTACAAGGCAAAGGCTCGCACGGCCGGCATGTCGCTGAGAGCCCCCACGCAGAAGCATACGGACTCGGAGGCCGAGCTCAGGAACATCGACGGCCCAACTCGGCCCAACGTCCTTCCCACGTGTTCCGCCACCGATTCGTCCGGCCTCCGGCCTTCGCGCTGATTCGTCTGCACCAGGATGAAAATGTTGTCCACGCCCACCGCCAGCACCAGGAACGGGATCACCTCCATTATGATGAGAGTCGCCGATACGCCCACGTACCCGAATATGCCCACCGAGCACACCACAGATGCCAAAACTATCAGTACGCCTGGAAAAAAGTAGGCGTTTTAAAATTGTGCACGAGAGAGCGTAGCATTTTTTTGTATATATTTAATTTTTTTTTTTATTAGACTCACCTCCAATGCCGAGGGTTACTTTACTATCGATGAGTATCCTGGAGAAAGTGGTGAACCTTCCGAGAGAGATGGCGATATACGCGAACATGATGAAATACGAGACGACGATAGTGGACACGTCCGCCTGCGTCTCGCGATCCAACTCGTCCATCACCGATCTCTCAGACGTGTACGCGATATCCAAAAAGTCTTTCATCTCTTTCTCCGTGTATTGCTTCATGAACTTTATGAACTCCTTCTCCCACGCTAATGCAGGTTTCAACTGAAATATTCAAAATCCTTGTGTGATTTGCATACCTTTTGTACTCAAATTATATTATATTTTTGCGATTACATGTCCAACTGTGATTTTCAGAGAATAATTTTATATCAATCTTTCTAATAACACAACTAATACTATTATTTTTTTGAAGTGAAAACTTCTTTTTTTGGCACTTTTTGATAGGCTGACTTAATTTATTTCTTATTTGTACCGTTAACATTACAGACAGGCGGACATACCTGTTCCTTGTCATATTTATTATTGACAAGTATGGTGATGATCAGAGCTGTGGCCTCGTTGTAGCGCGACGACTTGGTGAGTGGCTCGCCGGGTCTCAAGAATCCTCCCAAAGCGACGGCTGGTAACACTGGGCCGCCGTATGACGATATACAGTTGGTGTCG
Source organism: Synanthedon formicaeformis (assembly GCA_945859745.1). Taxonomy (NCBI): domain Eukaryota; kingdom Metazoa; phylum Arthropoda; class Insecta; order Lepidoptera; family Sesiidae; genus Synanthedon; species Synanthedon formicaeformis. The sequence continues at coordinate 2,523,486 of OX243969.1, read as the reverse complement.
TATGAATTCCTAATTAAGAAAACATCTTTTAAACTTCGCACTTTGGTAGATTCAGTTAGTGTTAACACATTCATTGCCGCACCAAAAATTTTAAGTCTCATAGCGGTATAATGTGTTGAACTCGTGTAGTGAGTCGTGACGCGGCTTTTGAATTGCATATCTCCACATTTCAAGGTGGTTTTTGAATGAATAAGTTGTGTTTTACATTAACTCCTAGTATTTTTGAAGTAAAACCGATAAATAGTTTGGACTCACGTAGCGAGTTCTAAGCTCCCAGTATACGATTTTAGTGAACTCGCCAGGCGTGTCCTTGGCAATGAACGGATTAATAATAGGAACGGAGAGTGCAACTCACTGCGAGCAGGTGAGTATTTGGTCAAAGTAGTCTTCCGGATCGAAGTTGTTTTCATCGTTCTGCCACCAGCCCCACACGGACTGCACGGCGCAGTCTTCCACTTTGGGCGGTCCGCTGAACGGCGAAGACAGCGGCGCGAAGCAAATGTCTTCCACCCCGACTTTGTCCGTCTCCGAAACGTTCGCTTGGATACCTTCGAGATCAATTAAACATTAACCCTTGTGACTTTCGCGTGCCCCGCTAAAAGATCAGTGCGACTTCAAGTCTTATAGGGACACAGTTTTGGAGAAACTATAACTCAAAACTATCTTTTTTAAGATAGACAGACGGACAGGTTGACAGTCCAATTGATGCTAGGTGGTTAGGTTACCATCGCCGCCTTTACTTTACATTACTAGAATCAGTTTGGTAGTTAATAAATAAGGAATTTTACCAATTAGATACAAGGTAAATGTCAATAAAATCGCTAGTAATAATTTTTGTCTGCAGCAGGTTGTTGTGAACTTTTTTTTTTAAATAAAACAAGACATGACTCACTCATAATCCTCTGCTGGAGTGAATAGACCTCCTTCAACACCTTCTCGTGGAAGACGGGCCCGAAGGTGACATTTCCATTTTCCGTCTCGTGCACTATCGGCTCGAGGCCTTTGGTGCTGATGATGAGCATCTCGGTCCTGTAGAAGGGCTGGAAGTGAGAGTCAAAGTACTCCCGCTCCATACGAGACCTAGAGTCCGGCGCCGCCCAAAGTTCCACGGGCTCGGTGGTCACGTGGAGATATCTCACACCGTAGCTGAGGCTCACCACCAAGCACAATCCTGGAATAAAACACGTGGACCTTGAGATAATTTGGTCGAGTGATTAAGAGTGATATTATACACGCCTTAGCGTTTGGACTCAGGGGTTCCTAGTTCGATTCCCGGCAACCAACTTTTTAAAATTAACTTTGGCTCCGGCTCCGGTCATGGTGTGCACTCTGTCCGTTGTATGGTTATCCCATAACAAAAGTATAATAGTGCTTACTTTGGGGGCATACTAACGGAAATATAAGCGTTAGATTGTAAATTTTAATATCCGTTCATAATCTGTCGACAGTTTATAATCTCACTAGATAAATTATAAACTAACGGTTCATACAATTTTACGGTGACATATACACTACTTACCACAAAACAAAACAATCCAAGGCCTCGAGGCCATGTGATAGCCCCACCATTGGAAGAAATCCTCTAACATTGTCTCTGTTTCTGCGCCCAATTTCTCGAAAAACGAAGCTTGTTCGCCATCAGGCTCGTCTATGGCCTGCGGGTTGGTCGTCATCTCTTGTTCGTTATCGGATGCTACACCTGATTGTAATATATAAAAAAAAAGCTTAAACAATGGTCTCCGATATCTTTCATTGCTTCTTTTTCTTATGAGTGTGACAGGTATAAGATAGTATGTCCTAAATATTTGTATTACTGAGATATCTGTGGTAGCAAAGACCCTGCCGATAATTCAACATTTAAAAGATTAAGATGCAAATAGGATATACATAACAAGTACATCCTATTTGCATCTTAACCTTTTGAGTGGCTCTTGTGTAGCATTGGTTGATTTGGTTTGGTATGATTGGTTGTGTAGTTCATGAAAAAATCGTAAATAAAATGCTACTACAGCGCCACACCCCAACAATACCACTAACATCCTATTTAATGGTAGCCAACTGACAATTTCTCATATATTGAGTGGGTCCTCCTTACCTATATTCTCCATAATTATAACCTTAAAGAAACTGTCAACAGATAGATTTTCTATTGAGCCTGATACACAGATATATTATAGCGTTCATGACCATCTTTCTTAACGCTTGTTGATAAATATCGACGATCACAGAAACGTTTAATACCAACACCAATAACAATAATAATAATAGGGGTGCAATTTGATATAGTATTAGTTAACAGTCAAGTTACATTAAAGCGTGTGTTACTTAAAAGGCTCTAATGTTAGTGTGAATCGAGTAATTTTCAAGCAGACACTACACATCTATAGTGATATATAAATTTATTAAAGTTGCTTAAAAGTAGCACCTTCTTACGACCCGTAGATGGCCGTGGGGAATTTGGCTTCGTTTGTATCAAAAAAATGTTTTCGTCCATAGATATGAAAATATAAAATCTTCGGTACAAAATGTGGAAAACACTAACAACAGGACAGTCATGTCTTGAATCATAAAAATAACTAATAATTTAAAGTATAGAAACGAATATCCTCTATGTGTATCCCAAAGGCGTCATTTTAAAAATATCATGCTGTCACCCTTTTAGTCCTTCAATATAATATTATATATCAAACATATTTTACTTGAATATGTTTGATAAATGTTATTTCTTGTAGTATGTTATAAAAGAAACACAAAGAAACGGACATAATATATGCGCAGATAAGAAATTGTTAAGTATTTCCAATGATGATCTAAAATAAGATGACACCTTTTTAAACCAACGCTAGAGAATAGATGAATAATGTAGTACTTTTCTCTCTACGTCTCAAGCAAGGCCACATGTTTTGGCATTGGGAAGGCATAGAGAGAAATTGCTAAAGATGGGGTTCAAATCTATACATTTTCAGCATTAATATTAGTTAGTGTTACGTTCGAAACGAGACAAATAATGAAGTGTATTAAATGTTATGAAGTGGTACGTACTGCATCGATGCGCGTGAAGCGGACTCGTCTCGGGCCCGCCGGCGCGACGTTCGGCTCCGCGCGCCCAACCGTCTGTCCCCACACCACACACCGTTAGTTAGCAAAACGATACAGGACCGTAACCGTTATATTAAAACACGACATCATATTCAACAGATTCTAATAACTTTCCATATTTTAATATGGATCTCAATGCTGAGTTTGGTTATTACGATAAAAATCAGAGAATAGCTGAACTTGTTAACCTCCGGACGATTTTGGCCACTTTTCAAACTTATTCGCTCCAAGCTAAATGTATTTATTGACATAAAAACTCAGGTCCATGTGGTTTTTAGAATCTTACGTATGTAACTTCTTGCACTTTGCAATATTCACCTCTAGTGGCGTTAACATTTATGGTTTTTTTATTTTAAATAACTGATTCAATTAAACCAAGAATGAAATCATTAATTACATATCATTTTGTGCAAATATCATTTCTAAAACATGATTTGATTGTATTTTTTTGAATATCTGACTAGTTTTTTCTAATTTATAAAGACTTTCATTTATTGTACTGTGACTAGAACTGAACTATGACTCTGTATTCAATTTGCCTCTGTAAAAGCAAACAGGACCAAAAAGACGCTAAAACCGTTTCGTTTGGGTCAAACGTGTTTTAATAAAGGAAGAGAGATGTGTGCGCTTTTATTTAAAATTTTTATATAATATTTAGATTTTTTTAATTTTCATTATTAAAATTTATCAAACCATCCACCTTTTAAACAAAACCACGCACAAACCATGCAAAATTCATTCAAAGAAACAAGTCAAACTGCAGTCGAGTGTTTAACGCATTAAAAATAATATGCAATCTTTGTTCTCAATTTATATTCAACGCTTAATTAAATATAGATTTCATCATTCCTCAAATATGGATTTTTGAGGAATCAACGACAATTCTTCAAACTAAATATAAAATAACTTATATAATCAAGTTGCGTTGAATGCAAACTGAATATGACATTACACTATTAAATATAGCACCAGACCAATACAAGATGGCGTTAACTAAATACTTTAGTCTTTAAATAGAATTTTTGACATTTATAATAGTTCTGAGGATTTTAATTGTGCATATTGCAAAAAAAAAAATTAAACGTAATTGAAAAATGAGATATATCAAAACTACAACCAACTTGAAGTCATGCCACCTCAACTAGACTTATTTTTTTATTTTTTATTTTTTTTATTACGTGAAACTGAAATAATAGTGTAATATTGAAACTTACTTTACAAATTTTCTCACAATATTGAGTAAAAGTATAATTATATGCAATGCAAGCATGCAAACGAAAAACTAAGTATACTCCCATTTTTATACTTTCTTATTTTATAAACAAACTTTAATTTCATTGATATATTGAGTTAATATATATACAACAATATTTAGAATAGTTTGTGTTAAATTATTATTCATTATTAAATAAGTGAAAAAAAATGGAGAGTATATGAAATATTATAAACTAATATTATGCAAAACTAATATTATGCAAAATGTTAGTTTTTTTTTAAACGTTATTGTAGGAGCCATTCACCAATCACTTTAGAATTTAGTCAAACTTAATCTGTACACTAAAGAGAATGCAGTAGTTTAAAAAAAACAGTTTGTTTACGAAACAAAACATCTAAACATGAAATTTTTATTCATGCATACTGATACTTGTAGAGTTTTATATACTTTTACCATTCAAAAACATTAAAAAGTACAAAAATATTACTTTAAATCGACTCAGTAAAACTCAACAGTACAAATCAAATTTTTGATCATTAGTGAAGTTTTTATGATTAATATTTGTATAAAATATTGTTTCCAGCAAAATAATTAAGGTTTAATTATTAAAAATATTAGCTGTGGGATACATGCATCGAATCATCTTTCTAAGCTGGGTGGAAAGCAGAATTACGATTTTCCAAACCTATTATCTATAGTTATCGTAGATCGTTGAGTTAATATTGCATTAATATGCGGTGTTGCTTGTGGTTCGTAGGGCTATAGCTGCACTGAAAGCCTAAGGACTGTGCAAGTATGTAATAAATAACTAATAAATCAAACATTTGCATCCATGTGATGCCATCCATACTTATATTTGCTTGCGGATGAGTTTTTAGCAAGTATTCTTTCCCAAGCTCAAGCTATTAAACCCAATTCGCTTCAGTCATCAGCAAATGAAGCAAACGGACGTAAACTACCAATATTATAAATCTATAATTTATCTTTGAAAATATAAGACAGAAAGTTCCATTATCAATATGGAAGCTTAATTTAAAATTAATTGAAATATGTAAATTAATTTAATTTATATTTTAAATTTGGTGTAGGCTTGAACTTTGAGTCAGAACATGGGCTATTCTAAACTTTTAACGCGGATGAAGAGGCTAGAAGAGGCTAGCATTAGCACTTGATAGTGACATCACTCACCGACGACGTTTTCGTGTTGGTTGCAGCAGTAGACTCCGCCGAGGAATAGTGTTGTGAATATGAGGAAAACTATGGCCATGACTACGGCGTATCCGTCCGCTCCGCTTATGCTGAAGGGCTTCGGCCTCGGTGGTCGCGGAGGTGGCGCCGGACAAGACTCTTCGCAGTCCAGGCACGAGCAGCCTGGCTGACCCTGTGAACGTAATGAATGATGACTAAATTCTCTATACTCTATCTAACTCTCTATTATGGCGTGAGGAAGTCAAAAAGTATTTGTTATTTGAAACATCTTTTGCGGCGGATGAGGCTGGCTGAAGTTTGGCCAACACTTTATAGCGTATTTAATATTATTATGGAGACTATACATGTGTAGAACAAGTTCTAAATGAGTTACTCACTGAGTCAACTCTCTTTGATTCGCCTATTGTACAAATCCCATCTCTAAAACAGGTCAGTGACCCTGACGACGTCTTATTTGTTTACCTTTTTGATCAATCAAATAAAATTTCACTATATAGCCGTTTATTTAAGCTGTAAATGTAAGCTTTAAGATTTTAAGCTTTAAGCTGTAAGATTTCAATGTAAATTTTGATAGTTAAATTAATTGGCTTTAATCTATACAACATGGCCAGGCCACCTGATGCTAGGTGGCAACCGTCGCCCATAAATAAGTACGCTGCTGACCATAACAGAATTAAGGATAAGGGATAAGGAGGGGATAGGGTATTGGACTCTGGCATCCCTTATTCACTCGTCAAAACACCAATTTCACGGTGGTCTTCGGCACCCTAATCACTCATCCAATAGTTAATCCAAATGGATATCCCTAATTATGTATTCTCACCTGCAATCCTACGTTACAGGATAACGCTGGAGGGTTGTACGGTACAAATCCATCGCTCGGTTCATCCCCATACTTGTAGTTAATTTGGAAGGGCACATATTGATTGCCATCATTCGCGTTACCCATGAAGTCGAACCAACGATGGGGCGTACAAAACGTGGACTTGACGCCGCACATCAAATCCATTGCCAGGGAACCGGCTGAAGGCATTTGTACCTGAAAATATTACATTTAAAAGGACGTTTCTTGCGAAGTTTTTCCTCATAGAATCGCGATACATTGACGCATAATATTTGACGGTAAATGGTTTATCATTTTGCATGACAACTATGGGTGTGATAACAAGTATGACAAAATATATGGGTGGCGTAAGTGTTTCTGTCCTTCAGATCTAATTTAAAAAGTTATCGTTGTGTCCTATTGAAGAACAATTTGTCAATGTACACAAATTGGATTTAAAAATGGGCCCCAAACCATGAAGAGAATTAAGAATTTAGTACGATGGCTAGTAAATTGTAATTGATTCCAGAAATTATAGTATCCGATATTTTTAGAAATTCATAAAATATTAATAAATTTTATTACGATGTGTAACCGGCTTCGTATACAAAGTGGAATGAACCGCTTCGAGGCTTGTATCATACATAGGCATAAACCTCAAACATTCCTTATGTAAAACTTTTAGGTAATAATAACGCCACAACAAATCTGTGTAATCTGAGCATGAGCGGACAGAAGACAATTAAAAAAATTATGAAATGATGCTTCTACTTCTGTTATCTTTAATTAAAATGTATTGAATAAAAACAAATCCATTTCTTTTATCTAACTTTTAATTAGGAACAAACATAATAATATATTACCTGTTTACACGAATCGTATGTAACGTTGACATACGTCTCGCCGATGTGATAATCCACTTCTGCCACAGTTTGATGTGTAGCTGAAAAACGACACATTGAAATTCAATTAATAAACACAACCTTTTTAGACACAAAAACATCTTTTCAATCACGAATGAAAGTAAGACTGTATATAACTACTGTGTTGCTGTATCAAATCGCTTATTTTATATTATTAAAGAGCTTAAGTTGTTAGTCTTCCTGGACACGTGAGTTTAATCGAGATGTTTAAATTCACTGTTGGAGAGAGCTAATAAGTTATTTTAAAATACTTCAATAGAAAAATCTGTCAACTACGAATACTGTTTGTTAATGATATATTGATTTGACACTAAAGCTGCAAGTGCGCTGTCAATCATGGTAGGATTGATAGGATTAAGAATAAGAGAAATGGATAGGGCAATGGGCTCCGGCATCCATACCAAAAACAGCTGTTATTTAATGAAATCTTGTAAGGAGGTAGCAACTGTCGACAGGGGTATCTCCTAGTTAATGACTATGAAATGTCTCACCATTGAATGGAACCAACTTAGAAGCCACCATGAATTCAGCTTGATTCGGTGCGCACGTCATAGCGCACACATGTTTCAGGAAGTTGTCAACGCAGGTGGGGCATCGGGCCAGCAAGTTAAGGGCCGTTGCTATGTTCGAGTCCAGGAAGTTCACCTGTCTGTCGTCGCAACACGAATAATTGCCCGCCACTATGCTCGGACATAACTTTTGCAGTATCGGCTGTGAAGAGAGAGTTCAGTTCATATATCAATTTGATTACTTGGTAACACCTGTAGAAGCTTTCAAATTTAAATCCTTTATATTTCCAAAACAAAAAAGTTCCGTTTTTGGGATTCATTCTCATTTCAGTATTCAGTATCCAGTTACTCATACTGAGTTATTTATTAACAGTTTATTTACACAGTTCTAATATTCAAAGTATATATTTACAGCAGTAGGTGACAATATTTGTTAAATAAACAATTAAGGTGACTTTTAAATATTGTTCATTCATTATTTAATTTAATGACAAAGTTAAAAAAAGTACAGTAGAGCAGATAAGTGATTTTAAATGAAGTCAGGCACAATCAAACATATGACTACGAGTATTATAATGTTTGTATATGAAAACCTTGTAACCTTGATAAAAATTCACCACACAAAAATATCACAAACGAGTAAAAACATGTTAACTTTAAATGATTTAACCCCTGAAACGGATTTTAAAGAAATCTTTGTAATGGATTAAATCAGAGTAAGTTTTAATCGTCATGACCTTAGATAACCTAAGACATAAGGAGGAATACAATTATTATAATGTTATCTGCTAACAGAAACGAGCATTTATCTTTATAAATCATAATTAACAAGCTCATTAACACGGAGTTTATCGCCCAAGTCTGAATACTTTTATTAAACTCCTCAAATGTAAACAAATGACATTATGAATAATAGATATTCATAATGTCTAATTAATCTTTTGTATATTAAAAATCATCATCACTACCACAATAATTGGTTGGTATATTAATTATTGACTTAGTATTGGTATAATTTGTTTATAATTTGAATTTGGTAATAGGTAAACAGCAAATTTTTTTAACATGAAACGAAAAATTGAAATTGAATTTGAAATGAAAGCCAATAATATGTACTTTTATCAGAAATTTCAATACATAGGCTGACGAACGGTTCGAGTGATGGTATAGTTCTTCGCCTATAAATACAATCAACACACCAGAGGGGTGCATTTGCGCCGCCGCCGACCTTGTCTGAATAAATATAAAGGGACAATTCGAGTTTACAATAGAATCGACAATCCTTACAAACAGATAGATTTGATTGAATATAATATTCAAGTTTAGGAAAGATACAAATAGGAAAAGAAAATGCAAATAGTGTATCAATAGAGTGTCTCATCGCTTAGCTAGAGCGATCTCTTTTAGACCACCTTTGGGTGGATATGCAGAATACAATACGAGTGCAGATAGCGATACAACAAAATTGTAAGATATGAACGTATCGACGGATATGAATAAAAAGGGTAAAATTCAATAAAGATTAAGCAGTGCTCGAAATGTTCTAGATAAAACTTTATCATTTACTATGTATTATTATAAACATTACAAAAAGATTAATATATCTTTATTTAATATTTTCTATTTTTGCAAGAATATAACTATTGTAATTAGTCAACATAGAGGTGGACTATGAAATATTTGAATCAATCGATCAAATTGTGGCATATAGACAGAATTTTTTTTTATCTGAAGTACATTAATCTTTATTATTGGATAGCTGGTGCCCCTAAAATTCTATTCTAACTCCTGGTGGTAATTTTTTTTAAATCGGATGAGTAGTTTCGAAGATTATCTCATACAAACAAACAAACAAACAAACATACATATGTAGTTATAAACTTTATCTCTATAATATTATTTATATTTTTATATAATATACTTAAATAATGGACCTCCCACAAGCTTGCTGGACCGCGATAACCTCAAGAGTTGTTCTCAGTGGATGAATGAGAAGGGCGGAGTCCTAGTATGGACGCCTTTTTAATTGGCGCAATTAAAAGACCTAAGTATATCAAACAGTGAACAGATATAATAATGGGCTGATGTCGTTGATTATTTAGATTAGACATTATTATTAAGCAGATTTATTTATTTATTTATTTTTACAATGAAATTTCGGGTAATGCCTTAAACCCTCAATAATGTTTTCTAGGTAGACAATGAGTATTCAGTACCAGGTATTTATTAGTAATTTATTAGAAAAATATTATCTGGCCTACATCATGGCGTTCGATTTTTCACAATATCTGATAAAACTAATATGATAGGCAATTGACAATAGGTGGTTTGGCATACTTTGCTGTTTCGTTATAACTGGTATATTAAGTGATGTCACTTGTGTTAGCAATAAAATATATACGTCAATTTCTTATACATTTACAACCCTGTCACTGTATCTTTAACAACTGAACATAAAAATTATACATAATTTATGAATACCTATATCAGCCGACAACACACCTTATCTGATCAATAGTTGGATCATGCAGGCTTTATGTTTATTTGTCATGACAGGAGGTATTTTTATGACTAACATGCAATATACATTACACATATAACTATTACTTTGATTCTTACAAAATCTACAAAAGCATACAATTTTGAGCTAATATAGTTTTTATTGTTAATACGCCTACCGGTAACTGCAGCCTATTACCATAAAATGGACCGTTAGCTTCTCAAATGACCTTTACATAGAAAAACCTTCAAGTTTATCCTACAATTTACTTAAGAAAGATAGGTTTATAGGCCGGTCAAAATCGACATAAAAAAGGACAAACATCGCAAACGCGCATGTAACTACGATTTTTTTATATGTTGTTAGGTTCCTTGAGAGTAGTTAACACCCAAGTTTGCAACCCTGAAAACCCTGTGCTGCCTCCACGGTACTCGAAAAACTGCGAAATTTTGACACACGTTTCAGTTTTTTCGAAAAAACTACCCTAACGAAGCGTTTTTCAAATATTTTTGTTCTGTAATTTAATAAAGATAGCTAAATTTGCTACAATTTGAGCCAAACCTGAGCACACTATGTCCATTGGTTGCGAAGATATAGCAAGTCAAAGATGGGCAATTCTTCCGCAGTGCTCGGAAAACTGTGAAATTATCATTGGGGAGGACGTGGACTTACTTGTCCTTCTTAACGGCTTAAACTCTGGAGAGACGAACGTGTACTTCCAGAAAGGCAGTAGAGGTGGATCAGACTGCATCCAATATCCAGCAAATTCCTTTACATGTGAAGAAATGTAGATTCCACACGGGATAGTTTTATTTCTGCATGCCATCAGCGGGTGTGACACAACCTCTGCCCTTTTCTGGCAAGGCAAGATGAAGTTGTGCAACGTCCTCAAAAAAAACCCCGACTGGATAGATCTCGCCAACATTTTCCTTGATCCAAACTCCAACATGGAAGAAGTAGGAAATGCTGGCGAGAAGTTCTTGATGAACCTCTACGGAGGAGATGAGGACACTGAATACCCTGCGATACTCAGCATTTGTTAAATCGGCAGTAACGGTCAAAATCAACCTTGCTCGCCTCCCCCCAACTACAGATGCTGCAAAATATCATTCGTGGAGGACCTACCACCAAGTATATGGTTAGGGGTTGAAAAAAACCCGTGTGACTGGGGATGGGAGACCAGCGAACAAGGTCTAATGCCTGTCACAATGTGCGCAGAGCCCACTCCTCAGACCCTGCTTAAAATGGTGGCTTGCAAATGCAAAAAAGGTTGCTTAGGTTGTTGCACTTGCAGAAATCCGGGCTAAAGTGCTCTATCCTATGTTCCTTTTGCCACGGTCGAAATTGCAACAACGCCATCCCTATCGTCCTGGATGAGGAAAACAAGGATGAGGAAGACCCAACACCATATGTCGACCCGCCTCCACCTCCAGAAAACATTATCCCTCCTCCCCCACTGATGTAGACTGGATGAGACCTGGCCCTTCCAAAAGGTCAAAAGTCTAAACTGTTTTTTGCTCTAAATTTGTATTATTTTATAGTTTAAATTTGTTAATGTTGGTTTTTTTATGTTTGTGTTTACATTGTCAAATTTGTACTCTTGGTTTTTTTTACAAAATACATACACACATTATTCAGTACAATGTTTTTATTATTTAGCAAAAACCAGATATTTTACTATTTTTGTTATTTTTGAGGAAATTATGAAGGCTAGACGCACTACTTTGGAATCAAATTTAAGCTAATTAAATTTTCTACAAATTCTTGCCTCATACTTTTCTCTAGGAACATTACTTTAACCAGTACGCGTCTTTGAATATGACCCAAACACAAAACTTATACTTTAAAAAAAAAATTGCCTACATTTGACAAGCTGTATCTCTGCAACTAATGGACGTAGAGTGCTGGGGTTAAGCTCAAATTGTAGTAAATTTAGTTATCTTTATTAAAGTACAGAACAAACATACTTGAAAAACGCTTCCTTAGGGTAGTTTTTTCGAAAATACTGAAACAAGTACCAAAAATTTTCAGTTTTTTGAGCACCGTGGGGGTAGCACAGGGTTTTCAGGGTTGCAAACTTGGGTGTAAACTACTCTCAAGGGACCTAACAACATATAAAAAAATCGTAGTTACATGCGCGTTTGCAATTTCAGATGTCGATTTTGACCGTACTATTAGCTTTATACTGTTACACGAGCCATTGCCAGTTGGATAGACCTTGTAACTAAATATTATGCTGTTTCACTGCAATTGACATCATAACCTGTTTTTAATTTAATAGTACCTAATACTACTATTTCGTGTTGTGGCAACAACTTGCCATTTCGCTTAGTTTTTTTTCTGCAATAAATATGAGAACTTCCGCAATATAACGAACATCGTGTATACATAAGTACCTATATCACATCACTCGTGAGTAATACAAGAAAGAATACTAAAGCCGGGTCTCCTGCGACACTGTTTTGTGTTTTCTAACACCTAACATCAAACATCTAACAAAATATGGGCGTGGCCTAACAGTTTTGTTAGCTCAAACAATCAAACATGTTATCCAAAGCGGACGGAAAACATCCCCGTGTTCGCCTGCGGGGGAGGGGCAATTTCATTTCATCTTTGCTTGCGAACATTGAGGTTATGCATTTCGTATTTCCTGATGTTGATGTAGATGTTTGATGTTCGTGTTTAAAAGTCGCAGGAGACTGAAATGTTTTGCTTAACAAGTTTGGTTAACATGTTTTGTTAGTTTGTTTTGTTATTTTTAGGAGCAGGAGACACGCCTTAAGAATCACCAGAACACTATATTCCTAATGGTCAAAGCACGACACTTAATGCTTATACGTAGGTACATACGTATTATAAAAGCAAAATGATGTGATGTGTGAAGTGAACATAATATGTGTACGAGTATTGAGAGAACGATTGGCACAATACATAAACTCGTTTTTATTTGAGCACACTATGTTGTGTAAAGTATAGAAAGTTTAAAAGTAAAAACGAATTGCATTAAAAAGAAGCAATATATAAATATAAGAATAAGTTAAAACAAATTTAATATAGAAGAGCCATACTTAAATGAAGAAAAGTATAAATGTATGACAATTTATTATTTTCATTATAATATGTACTTTTATTATTGAATCTAGTTATACAGTCGCTGTCCGTCCGCCCACGATTAATTAAGATGTAATTAGATAATTAATTTAAGTATATAGTTATATAAAAATATAATTATAGTATATAGATTTTTTATTAAAATTTCCCTGTAGGTAGTATGAGGAGCATAATTTCTCATTTTCTGCGTAGAGTTTGATTACGGTGATAAATGTTTTTCTTATTCTATTTGTATAAAGTAAATAAAAAAATTACACATTGAGACATTTCGTAGAAAAAGCGAAAAGAAATAAAGCCGGCAAAAGATATCTTTGTTATGATTCAATCGATTGGATTACGAAGCCGAATCATCAATACGTCACATTTATTGGATTATTGAAATTGCGATAATTATGTAATTTAGATCGTTAGGCGATATTATGATTCAAAGGTGATACCTATGTAGTATGATATGATAGTATGTTTCTAGAGCGATATTAATTATTATTTAGAATTTTTTATTCTGAGGAAACAGAGGTACCATTACTTAACTACTTGTATAAAACATTGTTTAACTATCTTAACATGAAAAATTCAACCATTAATGAACCAAGAGATATTTTATAGTATGTATATTTATATATAGTAACTACTCAATTCAATACTCATACTTTCTCCGACATGTTTAATTTTGAAATGATTTTACTTTCTATAAGAGAGCTTTTCGCCGTAAACTACTTAAGTAACGCAGACTCAGGTGCGTGCGCCTGTTTATTTATTGAACAGGGCTTTTATCGAGTATCCTGTTTAGTGACGATCAAACAAAAGACATATTAGAATATACCTATTGTGTATAATTTCCACAAAAGGTAAACTTGAGGACTGACTGAGGTAAACTCATTACATGTTATATCAAAGTAAACAAAAAATAAGACGTTACCAAAAAAAAAAACTAGATGACGTTCAAAAATGTGAACTACGTTTTTTGATTTTATAAAATAACATGTAGACAAGCATTGAAACAGGTAAATTTAAATTGTGGGACCTTCGCGTGTCCGTAGGGGGAAAACACAAGTATCGATTTTGTCGTAGCGTTTTAAAGCAGGCAATCAGGCAATGTAAGTAAGTAGTTGCCTACTTATCTAGACTCAATATAACTATTTGTAACTAAGTCATTTTTCACTGCAGTTACTTTTACTAACCCTAAATATCTATATCTACCACATATTATGATTTATTTTTTAATATATAATTATATAATATTTTAAATCAGTGCACGTATGAATCCTGTTATTATGATTGCTATCTCGAAATTATTTTCCGTGTTTTTCGAGATATAGATCATTTTTATTTCACAATAGTTGAATTGCAGTCATTAAATTGTTTGCTAATGTTTTAAATTGTTTTATTTGACGTAGAATTTTAGAAATTTTGTAACATTTGATAAAAATAAGAAGTCAGTCTTTGGAGTGCATGTTAAAAGTCAAAACATAGCTTCCAAAAACTCTTAAGTTTTTTTTTGACGATAGATGTCGCTATGCCCGCAGTTTATAACGCGCTATAGTTTCGCTCCTCAAAATTCCTTAGGCCGGTTTCAGTGCTCTCCTGACGGTCAGGCCTGACGATACGCACGACCGACCGCGTTAGCAATACGCGTGCGTACGTTCAGGCGAGCTCTGTAAGTTGTGAATTTCCATACAAACGACAAGCGCGTCGGTCGTGCGTATCGTCAGCGTCAGTGTACTGAACTGACCGTCAGGAAAGCACTGACTGAAAGCGGCCTTACACATTTCATAGTTTCCATACAAGATTTCTACCTAAAGCGCTTATCACACTATTCAATTTGAGGAAACCAATTTAGGAGCCTAAGTAAGTAGTGAACTAGTTGATCACACTACACTAAATTGATTTCTAAGTAGAAGACATAGAATTAAAAATAGATAATAGAATCTAAAATCTAAATTGGATTCAATCTGTTCTAACTGCGATTACACCTTCCGATTTCCTAAATTGGATTCCTTCAAATTGAATCGCTCTCCGAGCATGTCATGTCGCATGTCGATTATCAAATTCTCCGTACAATACAAACAACTACCCAAGCCCGCCTAAAGAAGTTTTCAACTTTTCACTTTAAAAAAACGCTCACCATTGTACGAACGAATGCAATATAATATGTTTTTGCACACTTAAGCCACTTTTGCTTTTTTGCAGTAAACAGCAACACACAATGTCAAGGATATTATATTCAAGATCCATTATAAATTCCGCATAGATATTCTTGAGCGCATCGCATTCCTCCTTCATATAAATTAAAACAAATGAACGCACGCGAATGCTTCAAGGTGCACGGCGATCGGCGACGCGGCGTCCCATTCTAATTAATATGAATTGCGTCTACGCCGCCCCCCGGCTTGCTGCCTGATCAAAACGATTGACATAACATATTGACATTAATTTCGCTAACCACATAGCATCATGTTACCAAGTGGAGCGTCGAATGTTTGAAATCATCATACACAGCGAACTTTCTTACTGTTTTTGTGTACTAATGTTCGCCCACTAGTCGAAACTCGGTCTCAGTTTATATGTAGTACACATCTTTACCCACAAAAAAGGGTGACTAGTGTTAAAAAAAATTGCCTTAAGTGTTTCAAATTGTACCATAATTATTATCTAAGCCAAACACCACCATAAATTTTAGTTTAGAACTGAAAATCAAAAGTACTTTGTACTGAGTTTGACTGGTGTACTGAAGCTATTATAATATTAAATTTGACGAGTAAAAATAAAATCTAGGAAGACAGTAAAATATTAATGAACAATCAACATTGTCACAAGTACATAGGTACTTATACTCTTCACTACCATAATTATGTACAAATGGCTTCCGCATCGATTCTTATAAGTCTACTACGTGACGTCACCAGATATCAACACACTTTCCAGGCAGACCTACTTCATGCAGTTTAAGGTCGGATCCCTTCAAGGTAACGGGCATTTAAAAAAAAAACATTTCGCACGAGTGCGGTGTGCATTGATAAACATTTAATTTGGAGACAATGTAAAATGAGACTAATGAACCTACGAATCAGGTTCAAAATCGCCTTTCGCAAAAAATATTTTCGGTCAGAAATACACTTCGTGAATCCCGATTAACAATAACAATCTTGTTTACTAACAATTTAGTACCTTGAACAAATCGCTATAGTCAAGACACTAAAGAATTTTCTTAATGGAGAAGGCCTGATTATGTGGAATTCTAACCACCAATTTTATTTTTTACTTTCAATAGCTCACGTTTTATCCGTAATACTAGCCCAATAGTGCAAAATTTTCTCCGGGACTAAGTCCCTAACGATCGGGCATCTGAGCCTTGAAATTCATAAAGTAGATTAATTCATGATTATTGGTTCTAATGGCTTGTTGTTGTTTTGCCACAATTTGATGAAAGAAACATCAAAGACTTCTGCCGACCTTAACATATTATGTAGCATTTACATTATGTAATATATACTCATACTATATTATATGAAGTTTATAGATACGAGACGATCGGACCTTTAACATCGCGTTTCAAATGAAAGTATGCATAGAATATTCGAAAATCAATACTGTGAACTGTGAAGCAGCCAGGGACAAAGTTCAATAACTGTCGAATCATACAACAAGAGCATTATAGATTATTACTCCAGTTCCAATGAACCAAATATGTCAAACAATTCGATTATAAAATAATTGATTTTCTTTAGGGCTTCCAAATAAATATTCGTTTAGGCCAACAACTGTGTCGTTCATTGTAAAAGTGAACTATCTCCTTGTAACTGAATTTTAGAATAACGAGCTTTTTGCGAATTATAGTGTAGGAAAAAAATATAAGCATTCATTTATTGTTTTCATCTATGGGATTTTAATGCAAATATTTGAGTTACTACACTTTTATATTGAAAGTTATGACTAAATGTGATACCATTAGGCAAGAAAAGATCGTTTTAAAAATAGGGAGTTACACCACTTTTACAATGAACGACACAACTTCAGGTCATTGGTTTATAGCCTCGTGTCCTACATTACAATTTGGTTTAATTGCGATTGACTGTCAACTTGATAGTCAAGGCAGACGACACCAGTAATTAAAATGATGCGAGCTGCAGGTTCACCTGTATTCTACCTTGACACTCTTAATAACACTGTTTCTATAGTGCTTATTATTTGTGACCATAATTTATTGTAAAGGATGACCATAAATTGTGGCACTAAAATTTCTTTCGAGCGCCACTGGTGTTGCAATGCAAGTTGCTGTTTAGTAGGATTACAACAGGTGGTTGTGGTTATTGTCACCATTTGTTTTTATGCGATAAAAAGAATTTTAAATTTAATAACTATGTACTTCGTATAAATAAAGAATACCAACAATTAAAAATTAAGATATGAGATTGTAACGATTATAAGATTTGTACCTAAATTAAAAAAAAATAAGGAAATTAAATATTTTTAATATCACGATTTTAAATGATGACCTTATTTACAATCTTATTACAATCAAATCATACAGATTATTTGAAGCGTTTTTTTTTTTTGACGCATAGAAAGAGAAAGATGTGTAGGTTATAGGTAAATAGTGAATATCAGGAATAACTTTCTGAAAAACACTACACCATATATTACTAACTACATATGTAGTTACTTCCTACACGTTAGGTAAAAGGGTCAGTGCCGTTTTACAACTAAAAATAATTTTGCCTTCTGCTAATTCGAATATTGCTAACTCGTCCGGGTCAAGTCCACTTCTCCCTTGTTCGCTATTGGTTGAAAACTAGGACTTTTATGACGTCAGTCTTGCATGGAATCGCTTCATAACATAGCCTTCACCCGATTGGCTAATTATAGAGGCAATATGGGTTATAATTTTAGAACAACGAACTTGCTAAGTCGCGTTGGACATATTTTCTGAATTTCATTAACCCTATGTTTAATAGAATCCATGTCTCTTAGCTGAACTGGCTCATATATCTTTTCTGTGATATCCTCCCTGGGTGATTTTGTAAAGGTCTTTAGGCTATACATAACATCTAACTAAACGTTTGACTGTCCATCGCCAAATTTGTGAAAAACTATCCGTAAGTTAAGTAATCGAAGTATTCACGCAAGCAAATTTTAAATAATCATATTGGAATTTGTGTAGCAACAGTTGGGAAATCCCTTCAATGACCATTGCTTCGTTACAGGGAAGGAAAACATTTTAAGGAAATCTTCAAACATGTAATATGTTTCCTAACATTGGACATAGTAGACAATAGTTCTTATTACGAAGGTGCGCTCACCTTTGAATAATTTGATATCAGTTGTGGCGGACCATTGTAGGCACAGTATTTTTTGTTGCTCTTATCACACACTCCATACCAAATGCAACGGTCTTCCGCTGATGCCGTGGGTATCTGAAAAAAGAAATTTAAAAATGAATAAATTTAAATGTAAAAATCACCATGAATAATGGTAGTGTGGAAATGAACAAATACTTGAAATAAATGACCAATTATTGTATCTACCCACACCATAGAGCCTATTCGTATGTGTTTTATAGTAAGTGTTATACGTCCTAGACTCCTAGACAAACAGAGATAAGAAATTAAAGAAAAAATGTAACTATTGTAAACACATACTTATGACTGTAGATATGAAAATAGTAGATTAGATAAAAATGTAAATAGAATATTTTGCTTCGAGTATCAATTGTGTTTCGAGTATTTATTGAAGATGTAAATGAATTAGATAAATTTGACAATTTATCATAGAGTAAAATATGCCATGATAGTAGATTATACAATAATTTCTGTCATGAGACCCGGTTCAATATATTCTTGAGTCCTAGATATAAATAATTCATTCATTCATAAACACCTAACGGCTCCCACATCTCTTACTATTCAGCTGTCCCATTTATAAAGTTACCAAATAACCGTAGCAGCCATCAAAACGCACTAAAAATTGAACTTTATCGAATATGATGTAATGTTTAAAATTGTGTGCAACCTCCAAACGAATCTATCATCTATAGCTTTGATAATATCTATCTATCTATGCACGTTCACAACCAAACTGTGGACGTCATTGAAATCATATTTATGTATCACATTTACGGGAAATTATGTGCATGTTTCTAATGCTTGGGATCTTGGGATAAATAAATTTAATGTATAAACTAAAAGAATGAACCATATATAAAAACTCCTAAAGAATCGAACCTAAAAAAATCACGGAGTCTGACACCTCCACCAAGTTTAGAGGTCATTTATTAATATCCAGAGTGATATTTATAGCAATGTTATAATGAACATTGGACATTATCGAACTTGATTAATATGAGTAAATTTTAAAATACATCTTGTAATGAATCCGGCTTCCAAACAAAATATCTTATCTGTTATTATATGAATATTTACATTATTTTAAACAAAACAATATTCACGTGATTCCTGATTATTTTAGTGAATCATAGTTATATCCTCCAAAAGTGTCAATAAACATTCCATTTGCTGTTGTCTATTGTTTGAAACAAAGCACTTAGAAAAAAAGCCATAAAAATATCATACTTTTAGAAACGTACTTTTGGTGTGTTTATGTATGAACATATATTGCAAGTTTTACTTTTTTTTAAAACAGTGTGTAATTACAAATTTTAAACAATTATAAATGACTAATCAATCAATACTAACAATAAATCTGTATGGGTTGGTCATGGAGTAAGTTACTTTGTTTTCAGAGATATCGTGTTTATAGGCTCTATACATGATACTGAAACTAAATTGACGATTTATAGATTTTTTTTTTCTATATGTATGTAAGTATGTATGTTCCTCCATAACTCTTAAACGAATTAACTGATTTTCATGAAACTTGGTAGATAAACATTTACACGTATAGGACACAGGATAGGCTATTTTTTCTTTTTCAACGCGGACGAAGTTTTCATATTTCAAGCTTTCATAATAAGCACTATAAGTAAATATGTAATTCTTTATAAGATCTGCATTTATTCGGTATAAAAATATGGCACAGGAAATAAAAAAATCTCAAATCCAAATAGAACAAAAATTAGAATTGTCAATGTATATTGTATACGTAACATGTCATTTAAAATGCTAACATAGCTGTTCTTTCCGTTTATGCCACCAAAAAAGATTTATTTTTTATGCTTATATGTATTATGTATGTCGCTTATCGACAGTTGCTATACGAGGAGTGAGTGCGTCAATCACTCGGAATCAAACAGATATATGAAAAAGGACAGACTATAGTTTAGTAGTAGCAGAAGTATTCGTTGTATATTGTTATTTTAACTTTAACACAAAATCGGATAAATCAAAGTTTTGGGTACGCTGACCACGAAAACACTAAAACAGTTTGATAACCTCTGTTGACCACAATGTCGAAATAATATCCGTGCGAGCCGGGGCGCAAGAGGAGACGTCTAGACAGTCGGGGCAATATCGTGAAGGGCGAAATGCCCGCGCCGCCGCCGCGGAAGGGCGTGCCCGTATATAGGAAGGCCTGGCGCACTCCGCACTTTGGGTAATAAACATAAAATTGGTATTATATTATTCCTACTTCTATGGTTATAAAGCTACAAGTACGCAGCGGGCCCGTTTGACTGAGCCTATTCAGAGGGCTGCCGCGAGTGCAGCGCACCCTCACGTACGATTTAATTTTTCACGCACTCAGGTTAAATTTAATTTTAATTAAATTAATTAATTAATAATTTAATTACATTAATTTTACCTTATGATTTAATTCCACATATGTATCAATTGCGCTCAGGCAAATGTGCCTCGGCTAACTAAAATATTAATTAAAAAATAAAACAATAATATTTTAGGATCTGTGGTATATAAACATTTAAAAGTGTTTAACACTTACCTAAATGAATTAAAGGTCAAAGTTACATATTTAAATTATCACCAATGACAATTTGCAACAATTAAAAAGATAACAAACAATACAAATATTATTGAAACTTAGCAACATTGTAAAAAAAGTTAACAAGTTAAAAAGTTAATCAACCTTCATGGTCGGTTTAAGACTTTATATAGACGCATGGAGCGATAAGCACCTTTTGATATGATTGTTTTACTGTATTATTAAAGAATGAATGAAATGATAAAAGAAAAAAAAAATTAAAATGTTAACAATTATTGATGCAACTTCCTTTTGAACCAGCTAAAGTCTTCACTACCTCTGCACCTGATTACCAGGCCGGTTTAAGGTAATATTAACCTGGTATTAACAGCATAAGAAATATCAATTTATACTAATGAATATAGCTTTAATTAATTTGAACTCTGGAACTACATGTCGGATTTAAGAAAATAATTAAGTATATTTCCCAATCCTTGAGGAGGCTCACTTAGCTATTTGGTATCACGGTATCTAAGTTATTACAAATATTAAAAAAAAAACCAATAACAAATACCTCGTATGATTGTTTGGTAACAACTAGTTATACAGAGAATCTGAAACATAATTCAAATCTTGGTGTTTACTTTGATTGTAACTTATTATTATACATTCTCTATTTAATTTTGTATTGTACGGCACGTTAACTGCCTATAAAGATCGATGACATTGAGGGAAGCCATTGTAATGCCTCAAGATCGATACCAAGTCTACGGGTAAACAACTTATATGAATATATATGGACCAAGTTAAATTGAACTTTATTTTATTGAAATAAAGCCTTAATAATAAATGTTTTTTATACACCTTTTTAAACGTCATAGGTAAACTTAAGCACTAATGAAATCCTAACTAAAGTCCTTTCTCCCCACAATGTACTAAGTAGTATCTATTTATACTATTATATTATAAAGAGAGGCTGTTTGTATTGTTACGACCGAACATTCTCGAAGCGTTTGTTTATCATAAACAAACAGCGTGTTGTTGTTTATCATGAGACCTGGGCGTATGGAAATTTCCATACGTAGAAGGAAGCCCTCCTGTCTCAGAGAAAACTGTTCCTTATGTTCGCGACATAAGGTTCACATTCCCTTAAGCCAGAGAGTTGTTTACGATGTTTGTTTTTTATGACTTGTTTACTTGTGTACGAGCTTGTTTACCTTAAAGTTTCTAGTGTTTTCCAAAAACATCGCGGCTGACTGCGCGTGTATAAATACGGGTGCCATCGCTCGAGTGGGACAGTTCTGCGACAACAAGCGATACGAAAACAACTCTTGGAAGCTTTTGCGAAGATATTTGCGACAGTGCATTATTGACACATAGAGTGAATTATTTACGACTTTAGGCAAGTTTTACGGTTTAATTGGAAAAGCTCTCATATTTTGGAAGTCATCTTGGTCTGCGTAATAAATCGTGTTCTTACAACCCTAAACGGCATTTTAACTCACCCCGCACGTAACAACTGGTGTCAGAAGCGGAATGCCGTTAATGCCACGGGACGAAGGAACTCGTACTCCACGGACCAGGAGGCAAGTGGAGATGGATGCTGCGAGACAACAAGCACATGAGGAGCCGGAGGAAGGCACCGATGCTGATTTGCTTCCTACGGCAGTACCTACATCGAGCCCGTCGATGGACCTCGCTGCGCTGCTAGCTGCTGTGCAGAGCATACAAGCCAGTCAGGAAGCCGCTCGCCGTGAACAGGAAGCTGCTGTACAGAGCATACAGGCCAGTCAGGAAGCTGCTGTGCAGAGCATACAAGCCAGTCAGGAAGCCGCTCGCCGTGAACAGGAAGCTGCTGTACAGAGCATACAAGCCAGTCAGGAAGCCGCTCGCCGTGAACAGGAAGCCGCTCGCCGTGAACAGGAATCTGCTAGCCAAATGCTGCTTTCGAAATTGGACACAAGCCTTGAAGTCATCTGCGATAAAGTTAAAAAGGTGGAGTCCGAAGTTAAAGGGGTCTCAGTGAAAGTCGAAGGCCTGGAAGAGAGACTCGACCAAACCGACACTCGCCACCAGGCGCTCGCCGAGAAAGTGCAGAAGTTGGTGACGAGGGAGGCAGTCTTCACTGCGCCGGTACCTACACAAGGTAGGCTGGACTTGCCACGGTTTGATGGCACATCTTCCTGGACAGCCTATAAGTACCAGTTCGAAACCCTCTCTAACTGCAGCGGCTGGACTGAGGATCAAGCATTCATGGCGTTGACTCTAGCCTTAAGAGGAGACGCCCAACTGATTCTGGAGCGACTCCCTACAGAAGGAAGATCTCTGCAAGCCCTACTGGAAGCTCTAGAGACACGATATGGTGACAAGCACATGGAGCACACGTATAGGGCTCAACTACGCGATCGCACGCAGAAGCCCACGGAAACACTCCAGCAGTGGGCTGACGAAATCGAGAGATTAGTTCGTCGCGCCTATACATCAACACCGAATGCAGTAGAAATAACTCTACTCCAAGCTTTTGTGGACGGGATAAGGGACGGCGAAGTTCGCGCAGCGGTACGTTTGGGTCACCACCAGACCCTGAAGAGTGCACTGGCACATGCTCTGGAAGTGGAAGCTGTGCGGCGTGACACGAGGCCATTCAAGGTCAGGGAGCTGGTAGCCGAGGAGCGAAAGCCTCGCTATGGCCCGACCTGCTATGGCTGCGGTGAAAAAGGCCACATAAGGCTGGACTGCCCAAAGAAGAAGAGAAAAAGGGTCTCAGAGATGGAGACCCAAGTTGACGAGGGGCAGTTAAACTAAGCGTTGCCAGGGCCGCGGGGCAGGCGCTGGCTGGGAGAAGGAAAGCCCCTGCTATTACTATCAGACAAGCTTCTAACGGAAACAGTTTAAGCATCGAGGGTACGCTGAACGGTAAAAAGTGCAGGTTCACAATAGACACAGGAGCATCGCGCACCATTGTAAGACCTGAACTCTTAAAACGAACTATCTCATGGAAGCAACGATCTCCAACATGTCAGCTACGAACAGCAACGGGCCAGCCAGTACCTGTCCTCGGTGACTCAGACGTGGAAATTGGAATTGGTAGTCAGTTGTACTCAAACTCAGTGCTGATTGCCAATATTACTGACGACTGCATATTAGGACTGGATTTCTTAAAAAATCACCGTTGTATTTTGAACGTCGACCAAGGAGTACTCCAATTTCCTGATCAAGAAGTTTTCTTAGAAGGCTCGACCCCATGTACACTCTATTGTTTAAGGGACGTCAAACTAGCTCCCAGATCAGAAAATCTAGTAATGACGAAATTCTCATCCAACGTCAAGAACGGGTTATGTGTCATTGCGGAGGATGAAGGAACACATCCTAATTGGATAATGGCCAGAACACTACTAATGACAAGCAGGATAGGCAGAGTAAGAATTTTAAATCTCAGCAATGAAGAGGTACAGCTCAGAAGAAACAGCGTAGTTGGAAAGTGTCAGGAAGTGAAGTATTTAAGACGTATAAGCAGTACAACAAACGCAGTAAATAGCACAGACTACCAGGTATCGCAGTTATTGGATTCGCTGAAAGGAAATTTGTCGTCAGTTCAGTTGAGGCAAGCTCAGGATCTTTTAATGCGGTTCAAAGACATATTTGCCGTTGGAAATGATTGCGGTAGAACAGGACTTGTGAAGCACAGAATAGACACCGGCGATTCAAGACCTATACGACAAAGACCTCGTCGAATCCCGTGGGCAAAAGAAGCTGAAGTTGCGGATATGATAAGGGATATGGCGGCAAACAAAGTCATCGAACCATCTACAAGCCCTTGGTCGTCACCTGTGGTACTGGTGAAAAAGAAAGATGGCACAACCAGGTTTTGTGTAGACTACCGAAGGCTGAACGACGTTACCAAGAAAGACAGCTATCCTCTACCGCGTATTGATGACACTTTAGATATGCTCAGTGGAATGGAATGGTTTTCTACCGTTGATCTTAAAAGTGGGTACTGGCAGGTGGAAATAAGTCCAGAGGATAAGGAGAAAACAGCATTCTCTACGGGCATCGGAAATGGACTTTGGCAATTCAATGTCATGCCGTTTGGTTTGTGTAATGCTCCCGCAACGTTTGAGCGCCTTATGGACAGAGTTATGGTGGGTCTTCTGGGAGATGTTTGCCTGGTGTATCTGGACGACGTAATCATCATGGGTCGTGACTTCGAGGAACATCTCCAGAACCTTGAAAAGGTGTTCAACCGTCTACGCGAGGCGAACTTAAAACTAAGTCCTAAAAAGTGTACCTTCTTCAGCAACGCAGTTAGCTATCTGGGGCACATAATCACTAAGGAAGGAGTTCAAACAGATCCAGAAAAGATCAAAGCTGTAAAAGATTGGCCTACACCAAAGAATAAAACCGAAGTCAGATCCTTCCTTGGCTTATGCGCATATTACAGGCGCTTTGTCAAAAATTTCTCAACAATAGCCAAACCCCTCCATCGCCTGACTGAAGATAAACAGGTGTTTGCTTGGGACGCAAATTGTGACAACGCTTTCAAAGAACTGAAACAGCGTTTATGTGAGTCCCCGATATTGGGCTATCCGACACGGAATGGAAAATTCATTGTGGATACGGATGCCAGCAACACGGGTATTGGTGGAGTGTTGTCACAAGTGCAGGGAGACAAACAAGTTGTGATTGCGTACTACAGCAAAACGCTTTCCAGGCCAGAGAGAAACTACTGTGTTACACGTCGAGAGTTGTTAGCTGTAGTGAAGACCTTGCAGCACTTTCACAAGTATCTCATTGGACGTGAGTTCACCTTAAGGACGGACCATGCTGCACTTAAATGGCTTCTTCAGTTTAAAAGTCCTGAAGGACAGGTAGCACGGTGGATTGAGCAATTGCAGGAATTCCATTTTGCAACAGAACATCGAAGTGGTAAAGGTCATGGTAATGCTGACGCTCTATCGAGAAGACCATGTCCTGAAATCTGTAAACACTGCAGGAAACAAGAGTCTCAGGAATCAGTAAAAATTATCCGTACCCAAGGATTAGACGATGACTGGTCTGGAGAAAATATGAGGAAGGCGCAAGAGGAAGATGACGACCTGCGATTGATCTTAGATTGGATAAAAAAGGGAGTGAAACCTGAGTGGGCGGATGTATCAGCTTCCAGTCCTGTTACAAAAAGCTATTGGGCTCAATGGGATAGTTTGACCCTGGAAGGCGGAATCTTGTGCAGGAAATGGGAGTCTAATACCGGACATCAGGTGACTGTACAGGTTGTAGTCCCTCGAAGTAAGGTATCTCCTCTACTACGTCATATCCATGATGGGGTGTCTGGTGGTCATCTTGGAGTGAAGAAAACCCTTTTGAAAGTGCGACAGCGGTTCTACTGGGTCCATTGCCGGGAAGACGTAGAAGATTGGTGTCGTAAATGCAACGCATGCGCTTCAGTCAAGGGACCACAGACAAGAAGTAGGGGAAAACTGAAGCTCTACAATGTAGGAGCACCATGGGAACGTATCGCTATAGACGTGGCCGGACCATTTCCTGAAACTGAGGATGGGAACAAATACATCGTTGTAGTGCAAGACTATTTCAGCAAATGGCCGGAAGTGTTTGCGACCCCTAACCAAGAAGCTAAAACTGTTGCCAAGAAGCTAGTTCAGGATGTAATCTGTCGGTATGGCGTACCTCTGGAAATACACTCCGATCAGGGGAGAAATTTCGATTCAGCCCTATTTCAAGAAATGTGCAACCTTCTCGGTATACATAAGACCCGTACGACACCAGCTCATCCTCAGTCTGACGGAATGGTCGAAAGGTTTAACCAAACATTGGAAAATAATTTGGCTAAAGTAGTCGACTCACATCAGAGAGACTGGGACCAGTACATTCCTCTTTTCTTGTTGTCTTATCGCTCCGCTGTACATGATAGTACTAGTTTTACCCCTGCCAGAGTGAATTTTGGACGAGAAATAAGACTACCAGTCGATGCAATAACAGGGTCTCCGCCGAATAGCCCAAGACTTGTGACGGATTATGTCAGCGATCTTCGAGAACAGCTGGATGAAGTGCATAAGCTAGTTCGCGAGTGCAGTCTCAAGACTGGTGAAAAAATGAAAACCCGTTATGATAGGAGATCAAACATCAACGGTTTTGAAGAGGGAACTCTCGTATGGCTTCATAACCCCTTCAGGAAAAAGGGCAAAAGCCCAAAGTTGCAAGCACGATGGGAAGGACCTTACAATGTGGTTACAAAAATCAACGACGTCACCTATCGAATCAAAAAGGGGCAAAGAGGAAAACCGAAGGTCGTACACATTGACCGTTTGACAAAGTATCACGGCACGAATGATGATCGGGACGATCATAACTAAGAGGGGGGTAATGTTACGACCGAACATTCTCGAAGCGTTTGTTTATCATAAACAAACAGCGTGTTGTTGTTTATCATGAGACCTGGGCGTATGGAAATTTCCATACGTAGAAGGAAGCCCTCCTGTCTCAGAGAAAACTGTTCCTTATGTTCGCGACATAAGGTTCACATTCCCTTAAGCCAGAGAGTTGTTTACGATGTTTGTTTTTTATGACTTGTTTACTTGTGTACGAGCTTGTTTACCTTAAAGTTTCTAGTGTTTTCCAAAAACATCGCGGCTGACTGCGCGTGTATAAATACGGGTGCCATCGCTCGAGTGGGACAGTTCTGCGACAACAAGCGATACGAAAACAACTCTTGGAAGCTTTTGCGAAGATATTTGCGACAGTGCATTATTGACACATAGAGTGAATTATTTACGACTTAAGGCAAGTTTTACGGTTTAATTGGAAAAGCTCTCATATTTTGGAAGTCATCTTGGTCTGCGTAATAAATCGTGTTCTTACAACCCTAAACGGCATTTTAACTCACCCCGCACGTAACAGTATTTATGTTTGTAATGAATAAATTCGAAAACTACTGAACCTTCAATTACAATTTATTTCTCTCTTTTTCTCTTCAATAACAACCGCATTATTAAATTAATAATATTTAATGTGTATTATGGTTTTGAGTCATTGATTGGTTAATTAGACTATGTCAACTAACTAATGTGACTCATGTTATGTGGCGTGCTTTAGGGTCGATCAGCCGCTGACTCAAGTGGACTTCCTGTATTGCAGCTATGTCAAAGATACGGCCCGCGGGCCGCATACGGCCCTCAAGCCATCTCAATACGGCCCGCGACCAGAATTTATTTAGTGACGGTTTTTAACGGCATTCGTGCCACTTCGTATTTTTAAAATTTGGTAGTACCTATTTATGGGAACAGATGTTTTCCAATATGAAAATAAATAAGAAAAAACATCGCTCTCCAATCTATCTTCAAAATAACTATATACCTCAAATATGAAACCTAGCATCAATGAGCTTATCAAAAACATGAGACCTCACATGTCTGAATCCTCAAGCTCAAGATAATATTCTTTACCCTTTTTATTATTATACTTTTGTATAAAAATTTATTTAATTAAACTGCGATCCCGACTTTTCTCACCCGAGAAATCCTTTGAAGCGGGCAAAAAAAACCGCTACCGAAGCGAGAACAGCCGAGGGCGAGAACGAGATGGCGAGAAACCAATCACATACACGCTTTTCGGGTGTTCTCGGGGGTTCTCGGTGTGAGTTTGTAGCCGCCTTCACATTCTTGTTCGGTCTCAGTGCGACCGTGGCATCATTTGTATATTTTGTCGTGTAGGTACCTAAATTTCTAGTTAAAAAAGCATATAATATAGCATATACATATAGCAATAATGGCATATAGATATATGCTGTATAGCATGTAATATGCTAATGCACGCAATACCAAAACCGCTGCACTGTCGTCCGTTCCGGATAACGACCGAGAATGCGAATGAGAAGGCCGCATGAGTGTAGATGCCTTCTCGGTTCTCGCGCAATATCTCGGCAAGACTTCTCGGCGAGACTTCTCGCGTGAGTCTGTGGCCGCTATAACCAACACGCGCGGATGGCCCACACTGGCGACTGCGAGGTAGCAAACCACGCGACTCTAAACTCGTCGAGCGGGTCATCCGCGCGCTTACGGGCCGCGCTGGCGAAAGCGTCACTGTAAAACCAGCCTTATACTATGTAACGATGACACATAGCTCGCGCTGCCTGCGGCGCGGCGTGACATCAGCCGTCCGATATGTACCGAAGCCTTCATAATAATTTAAGCTCTTCAAATGTGGTACTAGTTGGGGATTTAGTTATTTGCAAAAATCACAGAGACCTGCAGGATTCAGAAAATTGACTATGTATTGTCTGCGGATTAGGTTCCATCCCATAAACACCGGAATTAAAGTGACATTATCGCTGAAACTCTCACACCCGCACATAAATGTCAAATTTACTCAAACCAAGTCTATGTACAACGTGAGAGGAGTTGACTCATTAAAAACAATGATCGGAAAATATGGTTAGCATGAGGTCATATTACAAGCGTATGTTTGTTGGGTATTTGTTGTTGGGATAATCTTTTTAATTGTTAATCAATTTTACAGCTCCAACTTATAACTATATATATTATATATGCATACATAAAAATATTGCTGACCTGGATTCCGGTCAACTATTCTCGCCTTGTGTCACACACACCTTTTGTGAAACAATTCGAGAAACCAGAATTCATTTTCACTAGAACTTTCAAACATGTTTAATAAGTTGATGTAATTTCTTAAAAAGCGCTTAATAAATGAGTTAAAAACATGTAACTAATACACATTTTTGACAAAATTTTGTACAATGTAAAACATTTGACAAACAAAACTGTGTATTGTAATAAAACAAGGTCAAAGGTAAACATAAGAGTGAACATAAATATGTACTATAAAATGCTAACAGAAGTTATTCAAGTATTTCTTTAATGACTGACAAGACAAAAGATATTATTCCGTTAACAGAGGAAATTTTAACTGAATGACTGTGGTGTGGGTGACGTCATGAATTATGTTATGAGCTTTTTTTTTAAATTATTTAAATCACATTCAAAGACTATTGACCTTAGTAACAATGTATGATACCTACTCTATATTATTTATACTGATGAACAGTTTCTTGTAAGATTTATAAGTAAAATGAAACAAATTTAGATAATTTTAAGTATCTAAGTGATTGATGTTTCATTGAACTAACAGACTACTCTTTGATAGATTGTAAGATCACGTGACTTTATCACCACGACTGAGAATCTGTGATCAATGTCTATCACAGTAAATTTTTATATAGTTAACAACACTAAGCAAGAACTTCATTAGTTAACATTAAAAAATATGTTATATTGTAACAATTCTGTATTTAAAAGCACAAAAGGTGAATGATCAAACTAAATGCCGACCTTTATCATAAAAAAGAAATACAATAATATATTGGGCAATTTTATTATCTAGAAAGAAATAAGGAATGAAAGAAAGATAAAATGTTTATTTGGTACAGTGGTTGTACTATCGCGGTCAATGGAGCAGACCCACTTTTCATACAAATTTGTCTAACGTTGAATTTAGGTTGTCATAGTAACGTAAATGTTATAATACGAAATACGAGTAGGTATTTGAAGTAGGAACAAAGATAAATACAAAATGTGCACACGAAATTGTTCCTTACGGTGGGACGGCTCCCTTGACCGCGATAGTACATTCTAAAGTATTGGTATTTTATAATTTATAAAAAAAGTGTACAAAAATGGTCTCTGCTCAGCATGTAGTCTTGATGTCAAGATTATTGGTAGTTTTATGCCTAAACTATTCTAGTCGGAAATCCTTTGGTTGTTTATGTTATTGTGTTTATTTATAACCGTTTCGCACATATAGCGTTATGTGTTTGGTACTTTGCCAAACCATATTGCACGCCAATCAAGGTTATGAAAAGTTTTACGATTTCCATGCAAACGCTACTCTGATGCAAAACTTCTTTCTATAGGAGTCAAAACGAAATTTTAACAAAATGACAAGTCTCTCTCTTGTTGGCTTCAAAACTTTCCTTTTAGATACCATATTTTAAAAAAAATAATAGAACATTTTTTTTAAAGGGAAGCCTATATGTATATGCCTTTTTAAGAGATTTTATTAAGTAGTTATTTTAAAGAAGAATCATTTATAGTTAGTTACCGTAAATTAATAAAATTCTTTGTTGAAATATTATCATTATGTTATCAAATCATTGTTTCAAGGCGTGTGCAATGCAACACTCCTACAAAGAAAACAAACAAAATCATACTAATTACTATAGGGACGATAAATGTATTGTGTTGTTACGAATACACTGGCGTTAATTTTACTACTCGCTTCCAGGAAAATTCCAAGAGTTGTTATTATTGTAGCCTAAGATAACTTCATATTTAACATGGGAACACAATTATTGTATTGGCAACCTTTTTTTTTTTTTTATTATTATTTGTAATCCACGATCGGTCACCAGACCATAAATGAATGTGTTTTGAGGATTGTGGCTTTGCAGGGAAGAGGCCAGTACCTTGATCCCCTTATAAGACAGTGCCTCGCTTCAGTCTCCTAACATTGACTGTAGGGTTAATAAGCTCTGAAGCGAGGGGGTTTTTATGGGATGTTAGCCGATCCGCGTACAATTTTTTGAACCGGTTTATCTCTGAGTTGATTGTGGGCACGTTGAGATAATTGTGGATTTCGTCATTCCTAGTGTACCAAGGTGCATTCAGAATGGTCCTAAGGGCACAATTTTGAGCGCGCTGAAGGCACAGTATGTTGATTTTGCTTGCAACTGCCCAAAGCTGGATGCCATATGTCCAGATAGGCATTGGCAACCTTGCATGCATTTATTTACGGTTTCCTTAAATAATCCCTTGCTGCAAAGGTAATGACCCTGAATTTTAGACCATGACTGCAATGGGTACTATTTATTTACAAATTAAAAAAAGAAACAATCAATTTTTTGTTCGGCTGTCCAAAGGTTACGAAAAAACTTACACACACTTATTATAATTCCAGTCATGGGCACTGTGTCATCGAATGAAACGTGAAAACCTTGCAAGTGCTTGTAACTGAATACATTTATTATTATTATTTTATTATCTATACTTACTTCATTTAAGTACTTTGTTTATACAGGCAGATACCTATATTACAACTTGTGTTACATAATTTTTTTTTTAACTAAATAAACACTATTTCATGTTAATAATATAATATTATATTATAAAGAGAAAAGATTTGTATTTTGGTTTGTAACTCAAAAAATACTGACTGATTTTAAAAATTCCTTCACCTATATAAAGCTACATTATCAGTGAGTAACGTAGGCTATAGTTATTTTAGCTAGGCTAGCTAGGCAGGCAACAGCTATATAGTTATAGATAAAAAGATTTTTACATTTACTAAGCATACTTAGCAGAAAAGCATTATTTTCGTCGCCTAATTTGATTCTCATTAATAAAGATAAAATATCATTAACATTATTAAGATTACATAGGTAGGTATTAGAAATGTTATCAGAAAATAAAATATTTAAAGTGAACATAAAGTTCACATAAAGTAATAAAGTTCAATAAACCAACATTTAATCCAATAAATGTCCCCTACATCAACATAACTCAGCCTCTGTTACTTCATTGATTGGTTTAAATGAATTTTAATTGGACATCAATCTTCATATATTATGTAAGTACAACACTGAGGGCCTCTTTCACCAACTACAAGTAAGATGTTGATTAGTTACTATTAGAAATAATTTTATGTTTTATTAAATTATGCACTCGCTTTACTGTAGTTATCATTTGATAGAAGATTATTTTTTTATTAATTTCCAATTTAATGTTTGGGACTTTTACCGTACAAACAAAGGTATATCTGCTCCATTATACCCGGTGACTGGTGACTTATTAAATGACTTAGCCTATTTGACAGATTGTGAAAGAGGCCTTGACTGTTATGGATTATTCAATATTTGAACTGTCATTTAACTTTGATTTGTTTTACATATAAAGATATATTTTATAAAAGCAAATGATTTCATTCAATATATATTTTTTTAAATTAATATTATTCTTGTTATGTTTTCAAGTTATATCCTTTAAAAAAAAAACCACATAAACTACAATTAAAAGACAAAAACTTTTAACTAAACAATTTTTGCAAATTGAAACACTTACTTCAATGTTGATATTGGATTTTTTTTAAACCATTTATTTCATTTGTAGTACCTACTTTATTAATTTTACACCTAGGTTGCAAAAACTATTTTTTAATTGCAATACACCTGTGCCTTTCTTTAGTAACTTGCAAGTTGCCTTCAATGTTAATTTGAACTTAACATTTAATTTCACTTGTACTTTAATTATTTTACACCTAGCTCAGACTTTAAGGCTGTACTGTGGTTATTTCACTCCATAGTCTTTTATAATTTTATACTAATATTATGAAGAGGAAAGATTTGTTTGTTTGTTTGTTTGCATTGAATAGGCTCCGAAACTACTGGACCTATTTTAAAAATTCTTTAACCTATATAAAGCTACATTATCAGCAAGTAACATAGGCTATATTTTATAAAGTTACGCGGACGAAGTCGCGTGCAACAGCTAATCCCTATATAAAGTAATTTATTTTTTTTACTTTGAAAATAGCTGAGTTTGAGCAAAACTCAAACAAAAGTAAAATTATCTGCTTCAATCTGATAGCTATTCAATGTTTATTTTTGAAAAATGTATACGAGGCAAGGAAGTTACACAGTATTTTTCACAAACTAGTGCTTTTTCAGTCATTGGGCTAGGCTTTAATCTGAACGAGCTATGAGCTTATATACTTAACAAGTCAAAGTAACAAACAGGAAATAATCTGTGCTATTTAATTTTCTTTTGTCTAGTCTTGAAAATAATCAGAAAATTTATGTATTATTATGTTAATAATCTGTAATTTAAAACTTTAATAAATGTTAAAATAAAACATTTTAACATTCCAGTTTAAAGCACTTTGCTCCACTTAACAGCCATCTTCATGAGTAATGGAAAATTATTAGAGAAGCCCAAGTAATAATGTTATTGTTTGATATGTATTTTGAATCGTATTTTCTTCCTTTGTGTGCTAAGTATTTCTATCTTTTTCTTTATAAATAAGGTCCCTTTATGTATGTAGGTATAGTAAATAAACCAACGATTGCATTTACGTTGAAAAAAATATGTAATATTACGCACTTAATAGGAATCTTCTGATGACAGCTAGGCGAGGAAATTAATAGTGCGGAACCATAAATTGCAAATATTGAACATCTAGATACTTACGTCTTGTATTATGTGAATCAGTAGCAAACATCCGCAAGCGAAGAGAAACCTCTTGAAAAAATCACCACGGTCGCCAGCCATTGCTTCGCGTATAAAATATAACTAATATGGTAGTTGTATGAACTTTGTCATATCATAGTTACACAAAAATATCCAAATAGAAAGTACACAGTATATCATAAAAAAAATTACAAATTACGACGCACTTTCGTTATATCGAATCCCACTACAAACAATAAATAACTGACTGAACTACCGAGAAAGAATTCATGCAAATGCAAAATGCAAATTGTAGTTTTTCTACCTCACAGACTACACAACAGAAATTGTCAGAAATAGTGGTCAATCGAAATTTCTAAAACCCCAGAATAAAATCGAACGACTAGTCTGTGCTTGAGAACTGACACTGACACTTGACAGTGACTAAACTGACTGACTGATTGGAATTTGAGACAGTAGGCAAGTAGGTGACCTCCGTAACTGTCCGTAACCCTGGCCGGATGAAGTTACAAATAAAGCAAAAGCTTAAATCGATGTAAAATTATTTGCTCCATCTAATTATGATTTTACGAAAATTACTCTAGCTGATAAATAATAATATTCGCAAAAAAAAAACAAACTGGACCATTGCAACGCACATATCTTAAGAAATACGTATTATTTCCTTGTCTAGGTTACGCAAAAAAACTGCTCCAGAGCTAGATAAAATTGCTTCACCATTATCATTTAAAAACAATTGATGATTCATTAATTAATGAAATGGCCAGGGTTACTGGCGGCGGTCAGTAGGTGTCGCACAGACTGTAGTATCTCTTTGTTAGTATTCTGTTTATATAGTATTCTGTTGGGTTATTGAAAAAGAAAATATGTAAGTACCTTGGATTTTATCGATCGATACACTAGTCACATAATTATTAAAATAAATTACAGTTCTAATTCTAATTATTAAAATAAATTACAGTTCTCGATATTTGATGTGACTAGGTTATCGATATCGATTGATACACTAGTCACATCCCTATTCACGCACACTATTACATATTTACAGCTGCATACTAACATAAAAGTTACACACATAAAATCCATAACCCTCTGTCCATTGATACTTGATCCGAGGTAAGTACTATCGTCTTTTCGTGACTTTTCTCCTCTGTGATCATATGACAAACGACATATGTCATATGCATTTTGCTTTATGGTTATCAATATATCAATCGTATGTACTATGTACTGGAAATTATTCTACATAACACAGTAAAAAATAAAAATATAAATAAATAAATTGACTTTTGCCATTAATTTAATTTAATTTAGCCTTATTTATAGTGATCTGAAATCAATGAATTTTTTACTTAGATTTTAGTGTTTCGTGTTTATATTATTGACTACAATTCTGACACCAAATTGTGTTAAACACAAAATATTGATGCAGATTAACAATAACAATTTAAAAACTCTTTTAACGATATTGTTAAATGGGTTTGTTTCATAAGAGTATTCCAAGTTATGGATGAAAAAAAGAGACAAAGATGTGTATATGTTACCGGCAGACAAAAAAAGAAACTAATTGAATTAATAACAAAACATCCCGAATTAATTGCTTGTAAAGTTACACAAGACTTTAACTATAAGGACTCGCAGAGGCTTTGGCAAAATATTGCAAACGAGTGCAATTCTATACCAGGAGCCAAAAAAACTTGGAGACAGTGGCGAAAAGTAAGATAATATATTTAATAAAAATTTTGTAGTCATATTCTTCTTTGACGTGTAATTTAATATTGGTTTAGTAAATAACATTCTTGGCATAAGAACACCGGCAATAAAGTCTTATTGATTATGATTTTTTTCTTTTCAAGTATTAAGTAATTCAATTGCATATTTGGGTTTCGATTCTGCGGGAAAGGTTTTGAATTAAGTGTGGTAGTTTTTTAACGTGTTTTTAGGCTAAATTAGTTAGGAATTGTCATAGTTTTATAAAAATATAGTTTTTATGTCTAGGAAATCAACTTACAATTAATTTTATAATTATTTTAAAATATAACCTAGTCATAAACATTACGATATACTAACCACAGAGTAACACATTTTTTAAATAAGCGCACAATTGTTCTGCTACAACCAGTATTCCAGTACCCAATCTAACCTATTTTCTGCATTGCAGTCTTGTAACACATTTTGTAATCGGGTGAGCTCGCTCCGCTGCGCTCCGCTCGCATTTATTTTCATAACATTCCGGAACCTAACCTAACCTATTTGTTTTCAGTACAAATAAGTCTTGTAACACATTTTGTAATAAACGCACAGAATACTAATATTAAGTGAACAATAAAGACCATAAAGGGATAATACCTACTTAATTGTAAATTGATTTCCTAGACATAAAAACTATATTTTTTATAAAACTATGACAATTCCTAACTAATTTAGCCTAAAAACACTTTAAAAAACTACTACACTTAATTCAAAACCCAACCAAAATATTGATTATCTATATTTATGTTTCCAACAAATTTTAAAATGACTATAGTAACATTTTTAAAAATCTTGCGATGAGCGGAAACAAC
Source organism: Synanthedon formicaeformis (assembly GCA_945859745.1). Classification (NCBI taxonomy): domain Eukaryota; kingdom Metazoa; phylum Arthropoda; class Insecta; order Lepidoptera; family Sesiidae; genus Synanthedon; species Synanthedon formicaeformis. The sequence continues at coordinate 2,486,386 of OX243969.1, read as the reverse complement.
TGGCCAATTTTGTTACTAATTTGATTTTAGTAATTTTTCTGAATAATTTAATCAAATAAAGATACAATTCTAAAGTTTCAACAAAAATGTGTTTGTTTATTTGTAACAAACAACATGAAGTAGATGAAGTTTAAAAGTGACACTTAGCATCCCTTCATATTTTATTTTCTTGATAAAGTATAAAAACTACTAATAAGTTAATTACTAAAAAATTTATTTTAGACATGGCATGATCTACGATCGAAAGCAAAGAAAAAACAAGCTGAAACTAATGGTGAAGTCCCAACATCGGCTGTAATGCTCACAATGGCTGAACAAGAAGCATTAGGTATTAAACATATTGCTGACAACTATACCAGTTCCCAAGACACGACGGAATTTGTACATTTAGATCAAGTAAATGATCCCGAAAGTCATTTCAATAATGAATCTGAGTCTTTAGCGTCACATAGATCGGATTCTCCCATTGAAACCAAAGTGTTTACAAGTAGAAGAAAAGTGACGAAGTTAAAAAATAATACTAAATCGAAACATGGATCTCTTTCAAATAACTGTTATTTTAACTGTGATGTATTAGCTGTGCAGGAGCAGAGAAAAATACAAATTAAGGAGGACTACTTAAATTTTAAAAAGGATTATTTAAGACAAAAGTTGAATTTATTGAAACAACAAACAGAAGCACTCAAAAGTATTGCTAAGGAATTATCAAAGTAGTAACAAAAAAAAAAAACTAAGTATAATTTGAAATGTTATTATCAATGTTTATGCTACAATGTATTGTATACACAAGCCAGAATGTAAAGGGCAAAGCAGGAGAATAGGGAAACCTGGGAATTTTCATAATATATTATTAATTAATAATTTTTTATCGACTTATTTCCATTATAGCATCTGCATTCCATAAGATGCTAATGAACTTACATACAAAATGGCTGTAATTTATTTATTCTTAGATTATGTAATTAATTAGGTATACTAAAATATATATTTTTATTATTTTATCCCATTGAATAACAGATAAAGGTATATTATAAAACAAAGTTCTCTGCCGCATCTGTCTGTCTTTCTGTTCGCGATAAACTCAAAAACTACTGCACCGATTTTCATGCTGTTTTCACCAATGGATAGAGTGGTTCTCGAGGAAGGTTTTTGCTATATAATTTACAATGTTACGCAGGCGAAGTCGGGGGCAGCAGCTAGTATATTTCTAATACTGATCTCACAGAGGCCCAATATCAAATTCTTATATTTTCCTTATATCAAATTACTTGCTCCTTTTAATCCAGTTATTACGATCAAGCACAATTATCAAGCAAAAGGAAGAAAAGCAGATAATATTACCTTTTTTCTATTAAAAAGCACAAATAACCAATGACTTCTATATTACTTCGTAAGGACAAGGCTAACGCTCCTAGTACGTGGCACCGACGCGCCGGTGTCAAAACCGGAAATTGACACCAATGACGGGTGTTCATTCTGTGCGTAGAAAGATACGAAAATGCCTACTTACCAGTGATATGTCCAACCAACCAATGAGAACACTTTACAATAACAGAATACGCCAATAAAAAATAAAAATACGTATTAAGATGGCAATGAAAACAAATTATTTTTAGTAACTAGATGTGCAAATTGGAGGACCATTTTTTTGTCACTAGTAGTATGGTAAGGGCGCATCCTGTCTTGTTTAACATATCACTGCAAATAACATGTGGAATTCTTTTATCTTGTATATTGTGCATGCAGACTGTTGCAAATCTTCCTAAAAAGCAGTTTGATTAATCATTTATTACTTATTTAGTAATACCTATAATATTCGTTACTTATATAAAATAGGAAACTCTAGGTCTTAAATTATAAATTTGTATTTTATTATTAATTTTTGTGTATCTGTTGACTGTTTGTTTCTTAATAAAATAAAATAAATTACACAACAATTTGGACTGCTAAGATTTGAAATCATAAAACTGTTGAATATTTATGGCTGAATGAATTATATTCACACACCGTTCAAAAAAACCCTATATATAATTTTTATGATCTTGAAATTTATTGTGGTAAGTTTTTGATTTAGAGATAATAAATAATGTAGTAGGCTGCTATTAGTAAAATTGTTTAATATTTTTTTTATATTGAGCCTAATAAATATGCCTCAATTTTTCAAATAATGGTAGGTATAAGTTATAGGATTTCTATCTTATTATTAGGTATGGAATGCATTTTTAAAGAAATCTTGCTATTATATCACACCTTTTTGTAACTACATAGAGGTTTTTATTTTTATAGAGTAGGTATATAAACTTTCGAGAAAATAAAATTTGTTTTTTTACACATATGTATATTTCGCAATTATTATATTAACTGTGCAAATTTCATATGTTACAAAGTAATATTTAAGATAATTAATGACAGCATCCATTTGTCTCCTTAAATGACATCCATAAATAGTCTATAAATCCGATTATAATCGGTAAAAGCTAGTTTGTTTGTATTAAATGTGTAATGTGCACATGTTTTTAGCATCGAACCATATCTATGGTCCACAGATAACTAAAAATTATTTGTTCTGTGTTACAATCGATGTGTGATTGTCTGTGTCTTGCAAACTACAAATGATCAAATGAAGTAAAAGTAATCATTCAACAGATTCATTATGTTCTATAAAAACTTTGTAAAGCCTAATTTTTCGGGCAACGGCTCATTTGTAACTCGAATAAATGGTGATGAAGCGAGAAAAGCTTATTTAGAAGAAATTCAAGATGCAAAAGATCCCTGCGAGAATGTGGCAATAGTACAAGATGATAAAGTAACTACACACCGAACAAGAGAGATTAAAATACCAGACAGAGAATTGTTTATCGCAGTTCAAAACAATGATGTACAAACAGTTAAGGATGTTTTAAACTACACACCTGATAAGATAAGTTTGGTTGACGATTATGGATGGAGCTTACTTATGATAGCTTGCCAAGCTAATGCAATAGAAACTGTAAATGAACTTTTAAAACGTGGCATAGACACATCGGTAAGAGACAAAGCGGGGAACTCTGCACATAGCCTGGTCATAAGAAATAAGTATATAGAATTAGCCAGTATATTGCTTAATCATAAAAGAACCGAAGAGAAAAGTAGAAAAAATAAAGTTAGTATTAGTAAGAAAGAGGAATATCTATGTGAAATTTGTGGAAATAAAGTTTTTCAAGACAGAAGACAACATTTGTCATCAACTATTCATAATATAAATGCGAGCAGAGGTAGAAATATTCCGGCAAATTATGTTATTCCCGAATCGAATAAGGGTTTTCAATTGATGGTGAAAGTCGGTTGGGATAAACAGTCTGGGCTAGGTCGGGATGGATCGGGGAACAGATATCCTATTAAAGCTGTACAAAAGAAGGACAGAAGAGGTCTCGGGAGTAGTAAAAGAAAAGAAGAATTTACAAAACCGACCATTGTAATGAAACACAAACAGAACACTGAAAATGACTATCAAAGAAATAGAAGAACAGAAATCAATTTTAGGAGAGAATTTTACTGATTACGGCTTAATAAAACTACTTTGAATAAAGTAACCTTTTCGTTTTATTCTTTAAGGCACAAATAAACTATACTACATACATTTTTTCAAAAAAAATCAAACAATGTCAAAAAATATAATAAAAGAAATAATTTTTCTGTGCTTTATGTTTATCAGTAATATGTGTCATATTATTGGCAGTGATTAAACATATTCCATTAGCTATAAATAAAAATTTTAAAAAGTTTTTATTCAGGAAGGAAACTGTACTAAAAAATATATATTATTTTAAAAATCAAATAAGATTAAAGGTCAGTTTAAAGAGTAAGAAGTCTTAGAAAATTTTTAGTATTGTAATGTAGGTACATGAAAATTTTAAAATGTCAAGTATGTATGTGTTAATATTATGCTAAAGGAATTCAGTTTCCCCTCTGAATATTTATTTACAATTCCATGTGGTCATCTTTTCACTTTATCCTATAGGGAGTCTTAATCTATAATTACATTTTATATAACATTTAGTTTTTCTAAACTTATATAAATAATAAAGATACAAATAGTATCAAAGATTTGGAGCAATCCAATCGAGGAATTTAACAGCCACCTCGAATCCAACAAAACATGCTGCGTTTGCAGGAAAAGCTCGAAGCATAACTGGAGTGACACCTTTATACAGAGCTGTCGGTCCTTCTTTTGCCATCAACTGTTTGAAAACATCTCTCATGCCGTTCGGATATGTGCCTTCTGGAGCAGTTTGTAATCTGCTCTTTAAAACGTCAGCGGGCATGCCAACCAACCAGTTAGCTATACCAGCACAACCACCAGCTACTATAGTTGCCATAAATTTCGTTCTTGCACTTGCATCCTCTGGAACAAGTACTTCTTTGACCCATTCATAGGTCATGAAGTACATTCCGCTAGCTGGAACATCTCTTAATATTGTAGCTACACTCCCCTTGTAAATACTCCTTATTCCGCCTTCTGCATATAGCTGTCTAGCACAGTCGACCATGCCGCTGTATTTTTGTGGCACATTCCCTCCCTGCTGGATTTGTAACAAACATTTTATTCTCTCACCAGGCGCCATAATTGATGTAGTGAATATACCAGAAAAAGCACCGGCCGCAAACAGCTCCGGTTTCGTTAACGCTACGTTTTCATCACTCTTTATAAGTTTTTTACCTAGGCCGAATCCAAAGAAACTAATTGCAAAAATAGGCGCAACTCCTGTGAGAGGAGCAGACATACCCTTGTAGAGACCTCGGAAGCCTTCCTTTCGAACCGTCTTTTTTATACAGTCCCAGGTCCCCGCGTACATGGCAACTTCGCCTGGTTTAGGCACAGGCATAGTTTGTAGTCTTACTTTAATCGTATCCATTGGGTGTCCCGCTAAAACTGTGCATATCCCACCGAAACCTCCACACAAAAAATATTTTACAGGGCTACTGTTTTCGGACATCTTTTTCGTTACTTTCGTTCGAAGAGAAAGGAAAAATTTCAAGGAAATGGACTAGTTCTTGCTCTATCAACCTGATTATTATAAATTCGAATTCGTTCGGTTCGACAGGTAGGTAGGCACGTACACAGCACAGCTGATTGATCTTTTATTGAAATGTCAAAGTCCAAGTTCACATTTTTTTTTTTATAAAGTGAACGGCTATGGCAAGATACACTTATATAATTTTTAATAATCAAATTGAATTTATAGGAATAACAATTATAAGTGATTTTAATGTTAACGTTTCTTTTTTTTTAGTGTATATTATGTTAAATTATTACTCTATGTGCTGGCATATTGTCTTGGTGAAGCTAAGTGAATATAATAAATTTTCTCTTTGGTCTTGTCTTTTAGCTCAGTTTCAGTTCTTATTTCAAATTCTACCTTAAATAATTTCGACAGTTCTGCAATTTCATAAGTCAATATGTATCAAAGAAAGAGATGATAATTAATGATATTATAATAATTTGGTATGGTTTTGCGCTTATAAGATCAGCTTCTACTGCCGCTCCAAAATTATACATAAATAAAATGTAATTGGTTTCCCCTTTCCCACATAACCCTGCTAAACGAGAATATAATCGGTCAACGAATTTACTAGAAGTACTGTAGGTACTTGAATAGGAAGAATAATTAGGACGAATCACACTCGTTTGCAGCAATGCACCGAGTAGTTAGTGTTTTTGCCTTAGCGCTCTGTCCCAGGGTTCGATTCCCGGCTGGGTCAACTTTAGAAATGTACTACTCAGTTTGCTCCGGTGTGGAAAGTATTGGCAGGGCACACTGCGTTTCCCAGTTATTTGGGCAGCAGTAACCACCCCCAAACCACCCCCTTACAGAAGGCCACTGTGAAATAACAGCATGTGTGCTATTGTGTTCCGGTGAGTAAGGGATGCCAGAGCCCATTTCCCTATTCCTTATCCTTCCATAGTCTGCCACTTCAACTAATCCGCCTTATGTTACACTAGCTGGTGCCCGCGACTTCGCCCGCGTTGAAAATTATATGTATTACTAAAACCTTACTCGAGAACCACTCTATCTATCCATTGGTGAAAACAGTATGGAAATCGGTGAAGTAGTTTTTGAGTTTATCGCGAACAGACAGAGAGACAGACAGACGCGGCGGAGGACTTTGTTTTATAATATGTAGTGATAAGCAAACAATATAAGTAGCATCTTTAACTAGATGTTATATTATATAAGAGAAAAATCATTATTTTTTTAGAGAAATTTAATAATTTATAAAAAGAACATAAGTATATATTTAGTTTTCCAATTTACATTAAAAATATAGGATCGTTAACATAAACTCAATAAAACTTATCAAGCTAGTTATTATTTAAAGAAACAAAAGCGTTTGAACATTTGAACTTTATTGAAATTATTTTTTATAAATCCAAATTAGCCAAGAGTTCATCGTCTTCATCGTTTTCTATGAAACTTTTGTACGAGTCGTCGTTGTTATTAGAACTTGTTGTGACTTTAGCGGATTCCTTCCTCACGTTTGTGCCGGGAATGAAGTCGTTCGCGTTTCTCGAAGTCGAAGGCATCAAATATTTACTAATGTCGCACTGGCTCCCCTGAAACAATTAATACACTATTCAATTAATAACTACGAGTATAATCATTTATTTCAGATATTACATCTATAGTAACATCTATCTTGTTTTCAGAATAGATATTACATCTATAGTAACATCTATCTTGTTTTCAGAATTATACTATACTAGCTGCTGCCCGTGACTTAGCCCGCGTAACTTTGTAAATTATATACTAAAACCTGCCTCGAGAACTACTCTATATGGATAGAGTTTTCACCAATGGTGGTGAAAACAGTATGGAAATCGGTGAAGTAGTTTTTGAGTTTATCGCGAAAAGACAGACAGGCAGACGCGGCGGAGGACTCAATAAAATGTATGAGAAAATGAATTTTCTGCATAAATTCTTTTCTTGAATATTTCTGTCGTTATTCTGCTATTCGAAGAAGAGACAAATTCAATCACAATCACAAAAATTTGTTTGACAAAAACATAAAATGAAAGATATAAAGTTGTTTATCAATATATATATGAATTTTCGCCAGACAGATAAATTTAAAAAAATCGATAAATTTTCGAAAATTATGAGTGGCTGTAATCACGTTGGAATTTTAAAGGCTCCATTAAGATTAAGATCTCCTTTTACAATCCACAGCCTAAAACCTTTATATAGAAAAGTACTTACCTGATGTCTAACGGCGGTGTCTTCGTAGCTGTCTTTGCTGAGACCGACGTTATTCAATACCTGTCAATTCAATTTAAATCATTAAAACATATACCACAAAACTTGCTTCAAAGAAATTTACTATTTTTATGTATCCTATTTTTATGTATGGCCATTAATAATTTACTTGATCGTGTCTAAAGGCGATTACAATCTTATTAAATCAAGTGCGCTGCCATAAACACAAAAGATAAGGGATCTAGGCCTTGCATACATTTCTTACCACAGCGAAGCGTGTTGTAAATAATTGTGCAAGTGTAGACTTGCGCACGTTCGTTACGTGTGTGGCTACTAAAGGCCTACTTAGGGCGCCTTCACATTAGGTCGCAAGCACCGCGACAGTAGCGCGGCTTCCGACGCTTGCAATACTAGCTCGAAGCGGACCGATCGCACGCAGCTGCCGCAATGCTTGCGACCTAATGTGAAGGCGCCCTTACGCGTGAAAGTGTGAACGAGGCTTGCTTACTACTATACCTGTAGCTTGCCCTGCAGCAGCGGCCACATGAGATCGTCTGCGGTGCGCCGCGCGAGTAGATAGCGCACTCGCACGGCGTGCGGCTGACCCAGGCGGTGCGCGCGAGCCTCCGCTTGCGCCAAAACGCCCGGGTTCCAGTGCAACTCCGCGAACACGACCAGACTCGCCGCCGTCAACGTGAGTCCCGCGCCGGCCGCCGTCGTGGACAGTACGGCGCACCGGCACGACGCCTGCTCCTGGAACCGGTCCACTAGCGCCGAACGAGTGGCGGCAGGCGTGCTGCCCACTATGCACACGTACGGAGTGCAGCACTCGTCCAGCGCCTCGCACACCGCTTCGATCACGACGCGGTGGTGGGCGAACACTAGGAATTTGCCCTCGCTCTCGTCGCTCGCCACTTGCTTTATGTATTTACTGAAAAAACAAATGAGTAAACCATTTCAATTGTAATCTAATGCGATAGTTTAGATTGTTTATGAAAATGGATGGATGTTTGTTACTCTTTCACGCAAAAACGGATTCGGATGAAAATTAGGCACACAGATAGTTTATTACTTGAATACTTTTTATCCTGGTAAAATTTTAGGTTTTCCCAAGGGATCGTCTAACTAAACATATAAAAAACCTACTGTGTGAGCAAAGTTGGCCCTCTAAGGAAACTTTAACCACTCGAAAATTATTTTAGGCCTGATGCCTGATTTTTTTTGACATTTGATTAATTCTCAACAAAGCTTTTAGTACTACTTACCAAACAGCGGGGATTTTCACTTTAGCAGATTCGCTGAAGAAAGTGATGAGTGCTGATTGTCTGTCCGATGAGCTGCTGCTCTTGTATTTTTCCGCCATTTGGGACAGCTCCTGTTCATCCTGCTTGGAGAACTGGAGCAGAGAATCTTCCAGTAGTACGGACTCCCTAAAAAAAATGTACATAATATACATTCGATTTTCATTAATCATTCGAATTATTGTTCCAAAATATCGAATGCTCTATTCCGATAAGAATTTCCAATTCTAGGCTGTCATAGAGCTGAATAAATGTGATATTTTTTTTAGGACTAAAAGACCATGATAGTTATCGACCTTATTTATCGACTACCACTAGTTTGATCTGTACTGTCGCATGCATACAGCTTCAGAAGATAAATATAAAATATATATTATAAAGAGGAAAGATTTGATTGTGATTGTTTGCATTGAATATAGGTTCAGAAATTACTGGATTGATTTTTTTTTTTTTAAATTCACTTATGGGACGCTATATTATCAGCGAGTAACATAGGCTATCATCAATACTAATAATAAATCTGTAAGTGTAGTAGGTATTGTATGTATGTATGTATGTATATTCCTCCATAACTCTTAAAGGAATTAACTGATTTTCATGAAACTTAGTAGATAAACATTTAGACGTACGGGACACGGGATAGGTTACTTTTTTTTTCAAGGCAGACGAAATCGCGGGCACCAGCTAGTAATATAATAATATGAATAAACCTTGTCTTTTCTTTCAACTTGGTGAGCACCTGCTCTTTGGTCCTCCGGATGAGAAACTTCTTCTGCAGTATTATTTGTAGTTCGGCCAGATTGGACTGCCCCGACATGTCCCAACCGTAGTTTGTTAGTTTTCCGGCGCAATATCTTTTTCCTGTTAGACATCACTATACTATTAATATATGTGTCATTCATTGTAAAAGTGGTGTAACTCCCTATTTTTAAAACCATCTTTTCTTGCCTAATGGTATCACATTTAGTCATAACTTTCAATATAAAAGTGAAGTAACTCCAATAGTTGCATTAAAATCCTATAGATGAAAACAATGAATGAATGCTGATATTTTTTTTCCTACACTATAATTCGCAAAAAGCTCGTTTTTCTAAAATTCAGTTACAAGGAGATAGTTCACTTTTACAATTAACGACACATATTATCATAATCCAGGAACGTTTACTAACAAATCAAAATTTGAGTCCCTTAGGAGATTTTTTTAAATAAGTTTCTAGAACATATCGCTGCTTAAAAACTAAAGGGCCACAAATCAAAATTAGACTTTTTACAGGAGAGCTAATCCAAAAAAAATTAAATTATTTTTGTCTATTTTTTTCTTATTAGATATATATTATCAAATATATTATGCATATTATAGTATCGTTAGAAGCGTATTTTTAAGTAGCATTAAATGTTTTAAGTACTTTTATTATAAACTGAATACTAGAAGAGGTATAAGCATATAAGTTACTTTTGAATATATAAAAAATAATCAAAATATACTAAATATGGAATAAAATAACTATAAATCTTTTTGCAACATACAATATGAAAGATTGTGATTGTAAACATTTTTGGATTTTTTTGTTTTATGGCCCTTTAGTTTTTAAGCAGCGATATTATGTAATATCGATGGTTGAAAGAAATTTTCGATTCCAAAAGAGGTGGAAAAATAAATTTAAAAAGAAAACCTAAAATATCTAATACAAAAATTGTAAGTCACAACAAAAGTTGCACACAAATATTGTAAAAAAAATTAGTTTTACATAATTTTTTTTTTTTTTGTTAAAATTAAGTTAACAGAGTAAGGGCTTCTAAAGAGCTAGACTTCCGCGAACCGTACATGATGCAAACCATGTAACATGTGAGCATTCTGAAATTGTGAATTGACATTTCTTTGGTTGGTGGTTTTTTTGTTTACTACATGAGGCTTTTAAGGTATTTTTAGAAAAAAAAAATTGCATTTCCTTCGGTCGCTTTGACTACATATTCTGAAAATGAGTCACTTAGCTTAAAGGTTCGTAGGACCGTGTTACGTCCGTGAACCAACTTTGCACTACCACTTTTAATTTTCTGAGTTTTGCGAAGACACTGTTTGGTATTAGATACTTTTGTTAAGAAATTAGTCCGTGAAGTTAAATTAACCGTTAAGAATAAATAAATATCTTCACACATTACACACAGGCCCTTCTAATGCTTGTATTATTAAGCAACCAGATTAATATACTCCATAGATTACTTTTTTTTTGTAAATACATACATATTATGCATACAAAACATCCATGACAAGGGTACAAGGGTAAAATGTCAACGCATTAAACATTTGTCCCTGGCGGGATTCGAACCCGCGACCGTTTGGTTACTAGCCACTAGACCAAACATGTCGTCAAACAGTTAAGAACTGTTGTAAATATAGTGTAATTGAATGTTACCGTAGTCATTGTAGGGCATGAACTTGTGGTCTATGATGGCGAGCTGAGTGTAGAGCTCCTGGGGCCTACTGAGTGCCGGAGTGCCGCTCAGGAGCAGAGCGCGAGAGGCCGCGCGGCAAATCCCTCTCAGCGCCACAGTGCACTGCGCCTTCGCCGACTTCAGGTAGTGGGACTCGTCCTGTCACAATTCACATTTGAGGTCATTACTTTCTGCTGAATCCTGTGGCTTTAGATGAGCTATTAGTTTCAAAAGCTGAATTCTGTGGATTTAGATGAGCTATTAGTTTCAAAAGAAAGCTAGATTCTGTGGCTTTATATGAGCTACTAGTTTCAAAAGCTGAATTCTGTGGATTTAGATGAGCTATTAGTTTCAAAAGCTGAATTCTGTGGCTTTAGATGAGCTATTAGTTTCAAAAGAAAGCTAGATTCTGTGGCTTTATATGAGCTACTAGTTTCAAAAGCTGAATTCTGTGGATTTAGATGAGCTATTAGTTTCAAAAGAAAGCTAGATTCTGTGGCTTTATATGAGCTACTAGTTTCAAAAGCTGAATTCTGTGGATTTAGATGAGCTATTAGTTTCAAAAGAAAGCTAGATTCTGTGGCTTTATATGAGCTACTAGTTTCAAAAGCTGAATTCTGTGGATTTAGATGAGCTATTAGTTTCAAAAGAAAGCTAGATTCTGTGGCTTTATATGAGCTACTAGTTTCAAAAGCTGAATTCTGTGGATTTAGATGAGCTATTAGTTTCAAAAGCTGAATTCTGTGGCTTTAGATGAGCTATTAGTTTCAAAAGAAAGCTAGATTCTGTGGCTTTATATGAGCTACTAGTTTCAAAAGCTGAATTCTGTGGATTTAGATGAGCTATTAGTTTCAAAAGAAAGCTAGATTCTGTGGCTTTATATGAGCTATTAGTTTCAAAAGCTGAATTCTGTGGCTTTAGATGAGCTATTAGTTTCAAAAGCTGAATTCTGTGGCTTTAGATGAGCTATTAGTTTCGATAGCTGAATTGTGTAGCATTAGTTGAGCTATTAGTTTCAAAAGCTAAATTCTGGGGCTTTAGATGAGCTATTAGTTTCAAAAGCTGAATTCCGTGGCTTTAGATGAGCTATTAGTTTCAAAAGCTGAATTCTGTGGCTTAAGATGAGCTATTAGTTTCGCAATAAATTTAACAAAAACATTTCATTTAAACAATATCTTTGCCCGCGACCGCGTCCGCGCACTTGCCTCAGGGACCCTAGATTGAATTCAAAATCTAGGTATTTTCAAGTGAAAGACACATCATAAATTGAGCAGCCCATCGGAGGCAGTTACCACCCTCTTATAGAAACCCACAATTAACCCGTGGGGTAAGTAAGGAATTTCAAAGCCTTATATCCGTTCCTAACCCCTTATCCTTAATCCTAGTAAGGCTCGTGTTTAGACGACAATAAACATCTAGCAGCTAACATCTACTATTGACGGTCATTAACAAGTGCCTGTCTAACTATATTTATATCCTTACATATAGCAAAGTCCTCCGCCGCGTCTGTCTGTCTGTTCGCGATAAATTCAAAAACTACTTCACCGATTTTCATGCTGTTTTCACCAATGGATAGAGTGGTTCTCGAGGAAGGTTTTAGTATATAATTTACATATTTACGCGGGCGAAGTCGCCGGCAGCAGCTAGTTATTAATAAAAAGCTCCCGAGACTCAAATTGAAATTGAAGATCACTTACAATAATGACACATCCGAATTTCTTAGTTTTCAACAAGTCCGTGTGCAGGCTCGTAATCTTATAGCTCACTATAACTATTTCAGTCTGAAATCAATAAATTATATAGATTTTATTATACATATACACGACACACATAGTGGTTGAATTCTTATTATTTGAAATCTTTTTTATGAGATGTCAACTTGAAAATATTCCAGGGGTTAGATCGGAAACCAAACTTTTTTATAATTTAAAGCTAAAACGAGTATATAAGGTCCATTTTAGAAAGTATTCCGTACTTACCCCGGTACCTTTCGCTCTTACCCCATAATAAAAAAAGTAAAGTTCTAGTTTTAATAGTTCTCTGACAGCAACTTCATAGAGATTAGACAGAGATAAGCATATGTATTTCATATGTTAAGTCTTCATATGTCAAGAGTGTTTAAGTATGTATCAAAATAGCGAGCCACATTTTGATTATCTTAACTATAAACCACACTAAACGATAATTTAAAAAAGGTCTTCAAACTTCCAAAAAATGCTTCCGATCTTACCCCAAGTCACTATACATATTTTTATATTAATTTATGTATTTTAACATGAATTATGTACCTATAATTATGATTCCTACAAATATTAGGCTATATTTATCCTTTTTAAATGTCTATAAATAATGAATTTAGTAGATGGCGTTGTATTGTTTTAATTCTTGTTTACCTACCTGTCTGTCTGTCACCAATGATGAATCTTTACTAGTGCTCAATGTGACCACACTCCCCTTAGGCACGGAAGGCATCAGCTCGTATACCTTACTCTGCCATGTCTCTCTAGAACATGTTAACAAAATCATCACCAATATGTATTGTATTTTTGTGGACTAACAATTATTATAATAGATGCAGGGCAGTCCGTCTGGCCAAAGTAAGAGCCCCCTTACAGAAGACCACTGTGGAATAAGAGCATGTGTGCTGTTCCTAATCCCTAATCCTCAATACTACTGCGGTCAACAGTGGACCTACTTCCAGCACCTACGATCGAGTGGACAACACAACCTTTAGGCCCATTACATACGTAGCTATAATTTATATTAATATAATAGTTGGTGGCCGCGACTTCGTGCGCGTTGAAAAAGAAAAAAGTAGCCTATCCTGTGTCCTGTGCGTCTAAATGTTTATCTACCAACTTTCATGAAAATCAGTTAATTCGTTTAAGAGTTATGGAGGAACATACATACATACATACAGAAAAAAATTCTAAACATCGTCAATTTAGTTTCAGTATCACGTATAGAGCCTATAAACACGATATCTCTGAAAACAAAGTAAATTACTCCATGAACAACCCTTACAGATTTATTATTAGTATTGATAATATTAATATAAATATTAATATATTATGTTATATTATATCAATACTAGTTGGCGCCCGCGACTTCGTCCGCGTTGAATAATAATAAAAAAATAAGCAACGCTTGACTACTTGTTGCTATAATACTTTATCGAGGCGTTACTTTTTTATTTTATTTTAGATGATCCCTCGGCAATAGTCCTTTTTTCTGGATAAAAGGTACCCTATGTCCTTTCTGGTGTCCTATGTGATCAACGTGTATGCAAAATTTCATGGTGATCGGTTCAGTAGTTTTTGCGTGAGAGTAACAAACATCCATACATCCATACAAACTTTCGCATTTATAGTATTAGTACAGAAGTACGGACTACGGATGAATTATAGCAAGAGCAAGGTATATTATGATATATTTTCTATACAAACATTTGAATGACCACGCCCAAAGCTATTAACAAAATAGTACAATTACAATACAACAAAATACATAGAATTGAAATAAATTACAATGAATTTCAGATAATCAAACATAGTTCGATTGATCGATTCAGATAATCAAACTGGATTGTAATTACACAGCACGCCTTTATGGTTCACGCCACTTTTGTGGCATTGAACATACCTCATAGAAGATGTAGTGACAATCAACAGAGGCCAGTTGTGGCGATAGTAATTGGCTATGGCCAATGCTTGGAATGTTTTCCCCAATCCCATGTCGTCCGCGATCATACATCGCCCGCGTCGCGCTATTCCAAATCTAAAAACATAAAAATCACCATAACATGATATCCCAAAGGTGTATAAACAAGTTGGATAGAGAATGTCGGGTTAACATAGGGACAAGAACTAAATTTCGACACAAATATGAGTTAGATATAATAAACTGGCTGTTGTAGGCGACTTCGACTGCATATCTTTATTATAAACTAGCTGGCGCCGGCGACTTCGTCCGCGTTGAAAAAGAAAAAAGTAGGCTATCCTGTGTCCTGTACGTCAAAACGTTTATCTACCAAGTTTCATAAAAATCAGTTAATTCGTTTAAGAGTTATGGAGGAACATACATACATACATACAGAAAAAAATTCTAAAAAATTTAGTTTCAGTATCGTATTTAGAGCCTATAAATACGATATCTCTGAAAACAAAGTAAATTACTCCATGACCGACCCTAACAGATTTATTATTAGTATTGATTAAACAAAAAATAAAATATGTACACATTATAGACTAATAGACTAACGTACGTACACACACGCACACACAACACATATTAGGATTAGAATTCTTAAGGCTTGAGTCTGGCTGTGCAAAACTACGAAATAGAAGACAAAAAACAGTTCGCGCGGAGAGCTCCTCCTCTGCCATCCTGCGTCGTAATTTATCAATAGAATGTTGCTCTACTTATGGCTTTTAATATTTTACTAGTATTTTATAATTTCATGTTATTGAAAATACCCAATTTTTAACATTTCTAACAGTCGGCGCGCTAGCTCAGAGAAATTTTAGAAATTTTGACTTGTTTTTTAAAATTAGTTTTAGTTAATTTAAAATTTAGAAAAGTTACTAGCAGGTTATCGATATTATTATTGTGAATTATGTTGTGTTCATTATTAGAAATTGAGTTATGGGCGTCGATAGAATATAATATAGATACACAGTCTTATACAAAACAAAACCCAATAAGTGGCACAACGTCTAACCTATGAAGACGTGAGTGGATAAAGGTGATATGTCACATAATACCAATTTTTAAAAATCGAGGTTAGTTTTACTTTTAGTTTTTCAGATAACATGTGAACATAGTGAACTCTTCCATTAACAAAAGTTAATTTTTCTGCACTTCTTGCTTTTTAAAATTAACCGGACATAACACCTTTTTCAACTTCTTATTTTACAAAAATGTCTTAAATTGACGATCTTAAGGTCTGTAATCTTTCATAAGGACATATTACCTTCATCAACGCAAAAAAACGAAAAAACCCAAAAATGCGACATATCACTTTCATCCACTCACGTCTTCCTATCTATAGGTGTATCACATCTATTACAAACTATATAAAAGTAAGTCTTAAAATGTACATACAGTTTTTACAAAATGAAACTTATACAATAATGTCATAAGATTATAAAACGCATGACATTTTCTATTACTTATTACTTTTTGTTTATAAGAACAAACAAAAAATGATTTCAAGTGTCATCTTTGAACGTCACTTGATATACACTAGAAATTGTTATTGTATAATGAACCGTAATATGTAAAGCGCAAAGCAGGAACTCAATTTCGAACTAAATTTCGAATAGAGTCAACATATAAACCGAACAAGTGTTGGCATGCAATAATATGAATAATACGTTCAGTCAGTATCAATACAATTGATTCGTGTTATACTCCCG